>CM052438.1:83229971-83246420 GCA_028533085.1 Varecia variegata
GCTTGATTTCTGATAAATGTTACTTCCATATGTGCACATAGGTGTTGATCGATTAGTTCCAATTTAATGGTGAGTACATGTGGTGTTTGATCTTCCATTCTTATGATACTTCACTTAGGAGAATGGTCTCCAGCTCCATCCTGGTTAATATAAGAGGTATTAGTTCACCATTTTTTATGGCTGAGTAGTATTCCATGGTATACATATACCACACTTTATTAATCCACTCATGTATTGATGGGCACTTGGGTTGTTCCACATCTTTGCAATTGTGAATTGTGCTGCTATAAACATTCGAGTGCAGGTGTTCTTTTTATAGAATGTCTTTTTTTCCTTTGGATAAATACCCAGCAGTGGGATTGCTGAATCAAATGGTAGTTATACTTTTAGTTCTTTGAGGTATCTCCATATTACTTTCCATAGAGGTTGTGCTAGTTTGCAGTCCCACTAGCAGTGTACACTCATTCCTCTCTCTCCACATCCACACCAACATTTGTAGTTTGGGGACTTTTTGATATAAGCCATTCTCACTGAAGTTTAGTGATATTTCATTGTGGTTTTGATTTGTATCTGTTCAAATTTTATAATGAGATTGTAGCAATTTAGTCACATCTTCAGGCTTCACTTCTAATTATAGTTCTCTTGCTATTTCCACCACATCTGCAGTGACTTCTTCCATGAAATCTCGAGGCCCTCAAAGTCACCCATGAGGGTTGGAATCAACTTCTCCCAAAACTCCTGTTAATGTGGATATTTTCACCTCCTTCCATGAATCATGAATGTTCTTAATGGCATCTAGAATAGTGAACCCTTTCCAGAAGGTTTTCAATTTACTTTGCTAAGAACCATCAGAGGAATCACTCTCTATGGCAGTATAGCCTTACAAAATATATTTCTTAAATCATAAGACTTGAAAATCAAAATCTACTCCTTGATCCATGGGCTGCAGAGCGGATGCCCTGTTAGCAGGCGTGAAAGCAACATTGACCTTCTTGTACATCTCCATCAGAGCTCTTGGGTGACCAGGTGCATCATTAATGAGCAGTGATATTTTGAAAGGAATTTTATTTTTCTGAGCAGTAAGTCTCAGCAGTGGGCTTCAAATATTCAGTAAACCTTGCTGTACACAGATGTGCTATCCCCTAGGCTTTGTTGTTTTATTTCTAGAGCACAGGCAGGGTAGACTTAGTATTAATTCTTAAGGGTCCCAGGATTTTTGGAGTAATAAGCATCAGCTTCAACATGAAGTCACCAGCTATGTGAGCCCCTAACAGGAGAGTCAGTCTTTACTTAAAAGTTTTAAAATGAGCCTTTGACTTCTCTTCTCTAGCTTTGATAGTCTAGAGGCATCTTCTTTCAATTGAAGGCGGTTTTATCTACTTTGAAAATCTGTTGTTTAGTGTAACCACCTTTCTCAGTGATATTAGTTAGATCTTTTGGGTAACCTGCTGCAACTTCTCCATCAGCACTTGCTGCTTCACCTTGTGCTTTCACGTTATGGACATAACTTCTTTCCTTAAACTTCTTGGACCAACCTGTGCTACCTTCCGACATTTCTTCTTCTGCCTCCTCAGCTCTTTTAGCCTTTGTCCAGTTGAAGAGAGTTAGGGTCTTTTTCTGGATCAGGCTTTGGCTTAAGGGAATGTTGTGGCTGGTTTGATCTAACCACTAAAACTTTCTTTATATCAGCAATAAGCCTGTTTTATTTTCTTTTCATTTGTGTGTTCACTGGAGTGGCACTTTTAATTTTCTTCAGGAACTTTTCCTTTGCATTCACAACTTGGCTAACTGTTTGGCACAAGAAGAGGCCTAGCTTTCATCCCATCTTGGCCTTTCTTACTAAGCTTAATCATTTTTAGCTTTTGATTTAAAGTGAGAGATGTGTGACTCTTCCTTTCACTTGAACAGGTCGAAGCCACTGTAGGGTTATTAATTGGCCAAATTTCAATATTGTGTCTCAGGGAACAGAGAGGCCTAAGGAGTGAGAGACAGATGGGGGAATGGCTGGGTTTTGGAGCAGTCAGAACACACACAACATTTATTAATTAAGTTTGCTGTCTTATAAGAACACAGTTTGTGATGCCCGAAAACAATTACAATAGTAACATCAAAGATCACTGGTCACAGATCACCGTAACAGATACAATAATAATAATAAAGTTTGAAATATTGTGACAATTTACAAAATGTGGCACAGAGACACAAAATGAGCTCATGCCATTGGGAAAATGGCACCCATAGATTTGCTCAATGCAGGATTGTCGCAGATCTTTAATTTGTAAAAAAAATGCAATATTTGCAAAGTGCAATAAAGTGAAGCACAACAAAATGAGATATGCCTGTGCTTTATCCCATCTCCTTTTATTATTTTGAAAACAGGCCTCTTCTCATTCCCTGCTTCTTTGACTTTACTCCTTCAACTCTGAGTCAGTCCTTTATCATCTCTGGTGATGACGTTTACCTTCCAAGTCATCCCTCTACTTCTCCATTATAGCAATGCACCCAAACGCCCATTTAGTCCTGACTCTACCCCCAATTTTTTCAGCTTCCCAATATTCTCACTTAATTCTATTTGGGATAGAAGAAGAAGACAGATGATGAAAATATAAATCCATTTTAAAGGAGAAACAAACAAATAAAACAGATTTGTTGTTGAAAGAAAAGAAGTGCTTTCTTGTGGACAATATGGCAAACATAAAATTCAGCAAGTGAAGAATAATGCATTTGAAGAAACCGTCAAAGCATAATAGTAAATGAGCCACAGCAAAAAGTTATCTTTGATTCATGGCCAGTCCTTCCTGAAGGATAACTAGGAAGATGACCATGGGGTCTAGCTGGAGGGACACTGAAAGATTTTCTGCTAGAAGACACTGCTCTTGTTGGTTTGGCTTGTTGATGTTACCTGTTTGAATTGAGGGGATGCATTGAAATTTCATGACTTGGAGTCTCAGGGAAATGGGGCTGCCTGGGGAGGATGAAAAGAGGTGTAGTAGTGAGCTCAAATGCATTATTCACACAGAGGTTTTGCTAAAATGCAAATCTGTCTCTATGTAAGAGGAATACGCACATGCACGCACGTGAAACCACCCAAGCAGAGAGCAAACCCTTAGGGATTTAAGCAAGTTACCTTTTGATGGGCATGAGGATGAAAGAACCATAGTCTGAAAGGCTGGGGCCTGGGAGAGGCAAGGCAAGGCTGGGTAGGGGTAACAGGGTACTTACGAGGGTGGAAGGAGCTAATGGCAAACCTCACCCTTTCCCCAGATCTCCCTGGTTCTGAACTCTTGTCTGGGCAACTCTGATTTTGAGAAGTGCCTGACAAGTAGCTTTATAAATTAAGATGTATGGGACAGTGTTCTAAAATGCGCTTCAGGGAGTAGGCTGCCGGCTGGCTAGTGCTCACACTGAAGAGAGAACAGGCTGAATTATATTGCCTCAGGGACAGTACGTCCCATTCACTGGGCAGAACTAAACCGCCTGGACAGAGGTTCAGCTTTAATCCCTGCTTCAGCTAAAAAGCAATTTTACTTTGCCTTGGGAATGCACTAGTTCTATAAAATTGTAATCTCAAAAAGACTTTATCTTTAAAGACACCCTTGATATTGCCTTATTTGCTTTTTTTATGCTATCACTTCGACACCAAAGCATTTCCACTTACTATCATGGACGATGGCAGAATAAATAGTTCTCATTAATATCAAATTTGATCTTACTCCTATTACTCAATGTTCTCTTGTCATTGTATATTGGCAGAAGTTGAAGAAATTTTAAAATTTGCTATGGTACATCTATCATCCATATATTTTTCTTACTCATTTTCCTTTATAGAAATTGAATTTGATTTTTTCTCTGTTAAATATTTTATTCTCTTTTTCTCTAAATAAATGTAGGCATTTATTAATTTCTTTCTTTCATCATTTATTTCTCAAATATTTGTTATTTTCTAACATATATCAAATTCTGAGCCAAGAGATGGATATCCAGGGAGAATTTTTCTTTCTAGGTCAATATATGAACGTCTATCTGGAGAGGGAAAAATTGGTGATAAGGCAGACATAAGAAAATTTGAAATTATTTACAGATATGGCAAAAGGAGGAGATATATGAATGGAACTGAATTCAAATGATAAAAATATATTTAGTTATCTTAAAAAAGAAAGATGGTAAATTTGGGTCAGGATCTAGATTTCAAATCATATTTTCATACAAAGAAGAATTTTAATTAATTTACATTATTAAAAGGAAATGAAATACATCTTAGAAATCTTTTTCTTCATTCTTTTTTTAGAAAATTTAATATTTTATATTATAAAGTTATACATATATATAAAAAGAGTGAATAGTATAATCAACCCAATATCCAACTTTAGCAATGATCAACACATAGCTATTTTTTCATCTATATTCCTCCCCTAACACTTTTTCTCACATCCCCCAAACTTCTTATTTTAAAGCAAATTCCAGAATCATATAATTTATTTAGTAAATACTTAAGCATGTATCTTTAAGAGAAAAGGATTTCATAACATTACCAGAATGCCATTATCATTCTTAAAAAATTTAATAATTTAAGGCAAATTCCAGTTATCATATCATTCTATCCATAAATACCTGTGTATATTGCTAAAAGGTAGGATTTTTAAAAACATGGCAATACTATTATCACACCTAAAAAATAACAGTAATTTTAAAATGCAATTTAAGATCAGGTCAGTGTTCAAATTTTCTCTGTTGCCTCATAAAAGATATTTTTATAGTTACTTTGTGCAAATGAAATTCTGAAGATCCACAATGCATTCAGTTGATAGTATTTTAGGTCTATCCCAGTCCCTCCCTCTCCTTCTCCCCTGCTATTTCTCTGGAAGAGTAAAGATTGTTTGCCAAAATGTGAAATTGCTTACTATTTGTCTTTGGTTGATTTCATTCCTCCTGGTGTCTTTCAACATGTTTCTTTGTCCTTTGCAATTTGCATATCATTGGATTCAGAGGCTTGATTAGGTCTAATTCTTTTGGCAGGAATACTCTTAGGTGATGCTCTGTACTCAACTGCATTATGCTAGGAGGCACGTCATGTTGAGTCATGGGAAGATTGATTAGTAAGTTTAGATCTTGTTGGCTTCAGCCATTCATCTATAAGGTTTTCCATTATCTTTTCACCCAATGGTGTTAGCAGCCATTGTTTATTATTGTCTAGGCTCAATATTTCATTATTTTGTTAATATCATAAAATGGCAGAACTCTCATTCTATCACTCCTACTGCTTTTATTGGCTGTAGTTCTTCAACAAAGAAAAAAATTTCCTCATCATCTGTTTGGCTATCCTGAAATAGAGTTTGTATAGGAAAGGTGAGATATAGTATTGATTGTTTTCTTTTACCAGCTTTAGAATAAAGACTTAGCCTAGCAGCCTCCAAGGCTAACCATTAATTTTTTTTTCCATCATGATGCATCATATTCTTTAAAAGTATATTTGATGTTTTAGTTTATTGCAGTCATTAATTTTGACGCTAATATTGTCACATATCTGGCTGGTAGGAGCCTACTCAGTTTGCTTGTGTTGTGCCCACCCGAACCCAGTAGTCCTTGAAAGCTTACTTGTACTCTGATAGTACAAGATGTTCCAACCTCATTTGCTATATTTCTTGCTGCAGAAATGGAATCAGTCATTTCTCCAGTTAGAACTGGCTTCTTTTCATGAAAAATGATTTTTAGAGTCCAAAATTAGGGCTGTAGTTGTTGTCATTGTTACAGGGTTGGTCACTGCTAGACTACTGAGTATGTGAAGCAAAGACATACATTTTTTAAAAGGAAAATACTTTATGGTGACTTCAATGACATTTTCAATTCAAATTTAAGTTAATGGATTTCTTGATTAACCTCTTTGATTCTATAAATACATTTCTTTTCTCTTAGGCTAAAAATTTTTCCTAATGACATTAATATAGCTTTCTAAAATAAATATTATGAATTCTATGTATTTTACAAATATGGCAGTTTCAAAATGATGCCAATGTTATTACTACCAATATGATAGTGAATACTTTTAAAAATTTCTTTTCAGTTCTTTTTATTCTTAGGCTGTATTTCATTAGGGACATACATGCAAGTTACTGTATTTAACCTTACTAGAAATAAGTCTCTGTATGGTTAAATTACCTATTTAATATAGAGTTAAGTTTTATTTCATTGTGTTTTTTATTTCTAGAAATTAATTTTAAATTTTATTTTATTCTGTTTTAAAATATAAGCAAAATTGTTACATGGCTCCCAAGTGAAATCTAAAAAAGGAGGTTGCATTGAGAGGAGTCAAACATTCATTACTTCATTACTGACCTTCTGCCCCGTCCTTCACTCCCATGACAAAGCCATTTTCATTTGCTTTTGGTTTATTCATCATTTGTTAAAATGTAAGCAACATGCACACAAATGTTTACACTTCTTTCTTTCTTAATTAAAGGGCAGCATAGTATACACACAGTGATGTACTTTTTCTAGAATTTTCTAGGATTGTCATCAATTAGAAATGTAATGCTATTTTATACTTACTAGTGTGTGCGTGTTTTTTTATATACCTAAAATACTGTTATTATTTATACTTGATGTTAATAAATAATTTTTCTCTAATGACTTTAAGCCTCTGAATTTCTAGCTCCTTTCTAAGATTCAAACCATCTAAGTAGTAACAATTCACACATTAAACACACTTTGTTGCTTATTAAAAAATGTACATGGATGGGCAGATATGAAGAGGTGATCTATGATACCAACCCTCTTCATGGAAGTTTAAAATTCTAGATTAAAAAAAAACTAGATATTTTAATAAATGATAGAATAATGCATTCTAAGAAATGGCTTTTTTCATTTATGGAACTATTTCTCTGAGTTAAAGACTTAGGAAGTTAGGTACTTGATTATAGCCAAAATGTTTGGTAAAAATGTTAGAAATAAAATTCATAATGATGACTAGTGAGGTAGTAAATTATTTCTATCTGGGATTGCAAATCTCATAATTAATTGATCAGGAACTGGAAACTGGAACTTGTCCAATGACTTATGAACACCTTTTGACTCATTTTCTTGAAATTTGATAAAAGTAGCTGTGCAATTCTTAAGTATACCTGGAAATTTCACAAAAATCACACTTCTCATATGTAGATTGCTTTGCTTTGAACTCATTAGGTGCTAAACTGATTTACTAAATTCACTACTTCTCCCGTGTAACAAAGACAATATAAAACATATGTAACAACAAAAGAAAGTAACCTTGGTCCACAGATTGCACTGCATAGCTTCCTTTTTTATAGCTACTTAGGAAGCATAAAAAAGTAAGATTAGATTGTAGAAAAATATGATACTTGTCAAATTTTGAGCCATGAACATTGGTCATACTTGCAAAATGGCAGCAGATTCTTTTTTTGTTTATATGGGACATTAATCAAAGGTAAAAACAATAAGTAGGTCACAGAGAAACCAAAAGGTCAGTGAGAAGAATATATTTAAAAAAATGAATTTTTTGACCTAATCATTACGGTTTTTAGACTGGAGTAAAACCACATCTTCAAAGGGTGTATTCTATATTTTCATAATCTTACAATAAGATAATTAATTTTTATTTAGTTGCAGGTTGTAGAAATACATGGCTCAAATGAGTGTTCAGAGAATGAAAGAGAAGAAAAAGAAAAGAAGAAAAGGGAAGAAAAATGTTCTAAACATTTTGAAGACTAAGGGAATTGAACATATAGTCATGCTTTTGTGGAGCTTATGATATCAGGGAACATATAAATGGGTAAGAATGGCTCAAAACAGCAAAGGAAATGTTATTTACTTTTCGTGACTGTTTTTTCACATATGTATTTGGAAGCATTGACAGCTTTATTACAAGACACACAAATCTCAGAGGGTTGCAGAGGTGACTCTAGATAAGTCTTCAGTGAGAAGCTCACTGGGATTACTAAACTCTGGGCACACAGGATTCTAATAGAATGCTAAGCTGTTTGTTTCCTTTGCAAAAGGAAGTTGTGTGTATGTGCACACTCACGTTGCTATTTAGTATGTTGATGATTAATAGCATTTCCCAAGTCACTTCTCAGGAAGTTGATTAAAAAATAAATTTTTAAAAATAAAATCAGAATTTTTCAGTTTCTCATTACTAGTGCATATTGTAGCTTTCCTTACTATTGGACAGTTTTGTTTCCATCAGATTGGCCTTCAGTTGCAGGTTGATCTCCCCAGTTCCAGAACCCGAGCTGTTCAAATCAATCTGCTTTCTGGTCATCTCACAGTTTCTCATATCTCTGACTCGAAACAAGAATATATGCACCATCCCGACCCATTCAATATGACAACTTTTGTTTCTATTTTTTTTTCTGATTAGAAAAGCAACACCCACTCATTTGGGAAAATATAAACTATATAAGCAAATGCAATTTTTAAAATTATCTCCAATTTAAATAATTACCATTAAGATTTTGGTGCAAAATGGGGGTGCGTGTGTGGGTGTGTGTGCATGTACAGAAGCTGTCGGTGCCTGTGCTATCCCCTTGTTCTGTACTATTGCAGGACACAGGATCGATTAAACCATCAGGACCTCCCTGTGAAGACAGGGCTGAGTGGGTGCTCATTTAGGGAGAAGGAAGGGGGCATGGAAACCCACAGTGCCCACTACAAATGTAATACTATTCTTGATAGCATTTTAAATATAGCAAGAATGAATCATTGCTGGTCCACATTTTCTCCACGTCACAACTTCTTATTGTAATGTCATAAATGTAATGTCCTTTTAAATTTTGGGGGGAGCACAGATTAATATTTCAGAAGGAGGCAGCTAATATGAGTGTGCAAAGTCAATTTTTCTCTTTGAACTCGGGAGTCTTTACATTTGCCTTATAATTTTTTAGTTTATGATTACAAAGAAAATTTTATAGTGATTCAATATTAACACTCAGCCTATGTTCTGAACTGGTTTCTGTTAGAAGCTGAGTATTTTATTTCCAATGCCTAGAGGAAATTTGAAGAAGCTAGGGTTATAGGTAGATACATTTCAGAACTGGGGCTAGAGAAGCCCCTCTTTCTACCCCTCCAAAAATAATTTTTTTGTTTGGTGTGGTTTTTCATACCAGCCACAACTCCTTGGCCCTAGGTATATATATCCTGGTGCTTCTCTAATTGGTGTGATTACTATAGTAGGAAACGCTACTGGGCATTAGGTCTTTATTGCTACTAGTTCTCAGAGGCAAGACAGAGTTCAAATTGTGTACCTCTGATAGCCGTTGGACCACTTTAGTTTCTGCTGATCACATTGCATAAGTCTGCAGTCCCCAACCCCTGGGCTGCAGACTGGTACCAGTCTGTGGCCTGTTAGGAACCGGGCCGCACAGCAGGAGGTGAGCCACGGCAAATGAGCGAAGCTTCATCTGTATTTACAGCTGCTCCCCATCGCTCACATCACCGCCTGAGCTCTGCCTCCTGTCAGATCAGCTGTGGCATTAGATTCTCATAGGAGCATGAACCCTACTGTAAACTGCATGCGAGGGATCTAGGCTGCGGCTCCTTATGAGAATCTAGTGCCTGATGATCTGAGGTGGAGCTGAGGAGGTGATGCTAAGGCTGGGGAGTGGCTGTAAATATAGATTATCGTTAGCAGAGAGGTTTGACACACTTCAGGTGGCACTGCCTCCCGTCACCCCCAGATGGGACCATCCAGTTAAAGGAAAACAAACTGAAGGCTCCCACTGATTCTGCATTATGGCAAATTGTATAATTATTTCATAATATATGACAATGTAATGATGATAGAAATAAAGTTCACAACAAATGTAATGTGCTTGAAACAGCCTGAAACCATTCCCCCTCCTCCCTAGCCCCCACCCCACATCTGTTGAAAAATTGTCTTCCATGAAATCAATCCCTGGTGCCAAAAAGGTCAGGGACTGCTGGCGTAAGTGACAATGTTTCCTTCTATTGACTTCTGAAACAGATTACACTCTTTCAGCAATGATTTTTGTGTGTCATTCCTCTGTTGCTTTTTCAGTCTGATCTCTTCAGTATTAGGTTTATCTAAAGTTCTTGAGGTCTGCGACACACAGATAGTACTCATTCCTATTTTTTGGAGCTGATGTATTCTTTTCCTGCGTATTTCAGTTTATTAGTCATGGATATTTGGCAGGACGAGGGGAGGAGCTAAATGTGAGGGCTAGTGGTAGCTCTTAGAACTGACTTGAAAAGGGAATTCAAACAGCGGAGGACAGAGTTTGGTGAATAGAAGAATACAATCTATTTCATGTCTGAAGGAGGAAAGATTTGGAAAAACAGGATTATAAAATTTTTGGTTTCACTCAAGTTGGAAGATGCCTGGATGCTCTCAGCCTGGACAAAAATCAATAACCGGATTCTTGTTTGTTTAGGGATCTGTGCTGGTTTGCTGGAGATTTATGTCATAATGAGTCATCCTCAAACTGGGTTGTTTTAGCCGCTGTTATTGTAAGGCATAATGACAATGCTCACAATGATTAGGGTTTTAGTATATTACTACCTACTGAGTTTATAGAAATAGATTCACCCAAGAAGGAAAAGGATAGAATGGAGGTTGGTAAAGAAGTGTTTGTAAAAGTGCTTAACAGAAAGGATTTGTATTTCTGTGAACATTTATAAAAATTCTTAGAAGTCCTATACTCCACTACAATTAGAACTAGCTGTTCCATTAATTATTCTGAAAGAGTTGGTTAAAAGCAGAGAATCATTATAGAACCAGTCATGCTTTAACATAGATATCCAAATTACCATAGATGGAAGATCGGGATTTCTTCTTGTCTGTCTTACATAAATCATGTCTTTGACATGGCAGACGGGCGCCCCAGGCAATGCACAGAGGGTCCTGGGAAAGACAGTGGATGATGGAAAGAGCTGTGTGGCAGGGTTCCTTGCCATGCAGACCTTGCTGTTGGTATAAGTGAACCTTTGAAATGTATTTAGCCCTATAGGAAAAGCATGTCTTGAGATAGATCTACTCCTGAAGAAGGAAGATTTGGACATGTAATGTATACATAGACGGATGTTAAGTGGGACTTTTTATCTACAGAACAATTGAGAGCAGAGGACATTAAATGACCACAAAATATAAAGAGAAGGGTCATATGCCCTCTGCAGAACATTCTAAGGGTCACCACCACACCCCTGCTGCCCCCACCAAAATGATCTGGGGCCCTTAGCTGTTATACATCTTGAGTATAGAAAAGAAATCAAGGAGATTACTTGCAAGATGATGTGGAGATAAGATTTCCTTGGGCAGAGTTGCTGGACGGCTCTTTGTCCTGTGCTCCAGAGGGGGAGCTGGGCTTCTGACTCCAAAGAATGTGTCCTGAGCTGCTGCCAAGGGCCAGGAAGAGAAGTAAGAGAGCACCCCGGGTCCTAAGAGTTTGAGAGACGCAGGAAGTGCAGGGCACATCTGGCCTGAAGAGGTCCGCAGTTGAGCAGCCTCTGGAACCATCATGATGGCAGAACAGGTGGGGAGGACCTTGGGAGGAGAAGGGTGTCTGAGTGTCTCTATGGGTCTAGGGGACTCTGTGAATGTAGATGGCCTTGGATCACCTCAAGGGCTTCCCACACAGCTAGGTGACACAGGCAGAAAAAGGTAGAGGTATATCATTAGAGACAGGCACATGGAGAAGGAGGAGAAAACGTCAGGGAGAGGGTAGAGTTCATGCCAGGAGTGGCGTATTAGCTGCTCCACAGAGAGGATCTTGAAGAACTCACAACAAGGACTTACAATTAAAAATATACACAGGAACAGTACTTAACAGTGCAACAGCTTTGCTAGCATGAACCCTCTGCCCCTCACCTCTCCTTTCTCCTGCTACTCCCATCCTGATGCCAGATGCAGTGGGGAGAGTGCAGAAGGAGGGATGGAAGGTCAGGTGAAAGAGAGTGAAGGAACTGAGACCCCTTCCCTTCTCTACTCCAGACCTTTAAGGAAGGCCTCAGCCAGGGGAAGGGAGAAGCCGTAAATTGAAAGAGTTTGAGATTATGAATTTTTTTTAGATGGAACAGAACTACTAATACTGTTAATATCTGAAAGTGACTGGAAAAGCTATAGAATCTACCTGAGATACAGCCAGGGACAGGCACGGCAGGTGCAGTATAGCACAGTTGGAAGTAGCAATAGGAAGAAAGACTTTTGCTTGCAGCCCACAAGCCAGTGTGTGTAAATTGCCTAGAGCTTGGCCATGATCAAGTGTTCAGGGAGAATGGCAACAAAGTGCAAAGACAGAATAACTCATGGTTTCTGACTGCTATCCAATCTAAGTTGGACTACCTAAATCCCCTAGGTAATTAATAGAATCTGGTATTTTCTCATTAGTTTTGCTCCCAGTGGAACTTGTGCCATTACTGTTAAATGTAGCACTAATTAGAATAGCACCTGAGTTCTCTGGTGGTTGTATTTCCCAACTTGGTTAGTGTTTTTATTGCAATGTATCTTGAATTTTCTAAAAAGGTCAATGCCCCTTGTTTTTGGTCTTGATATAAGCAAACATTTGAATTTATTTAGTACTATAGGAAAACCACGTCTTGAGACAGATCTACTGCTAAAGAAGGAAGGATGCATTAGAGTTCACAAGCCCCTGTGTTCACCCTGCTGCCCCCGAGTGTCGTGCCTGCATATAACCCCCATGGCCTTGGACGACTTAGTCCTGGGGAGGTACAAGGTAAAGAGTGGTTAATGGGTATCTTCATTAAAGCACAATGAGATGACTATTTTTACTATGAGAAAATGTTCACCATGTGCAGGTTAAGATAAGGTCAAAAGTTTATAAGGCAGAGAATGTGCTTATGTGGAAAGTCCCTCTTGTCACAGAATAAGAGATGTTCTTAATGTGTCTCTAGATTCTGTAAAGCTTTATGTCTTAGCACTGCAAGAGACAGATTTTGTCTGGAAAGTGCAGGTTCAAGACTCTACTACTTTGAATTTATTCTTCTTAGCACTTCCAATATTAAGTTGATTTCTCAAATGCAATCAAATATTTATTATGATGTTTATTTTGACCTTTGCTTATGTGTGTGCATAGTTGACAGGTTTTTCTCCAGTCTCACGGTCAGTCCTGCACCTCCTCACTGAGTGCGTGGGTCAAACACTCTTCCGTGTCCTCACTGGCCCACACTCTGCTTCCAGCAAATGGACGACTCTCCCTCAGGGCTGGTGGCATCTTGCTGGTGGAGAGAGAGGAGATGGTGGGGCCAGAAACTAAGAAGCAGTAAGTCTATAATTGAAAGGATTTAATAAGTAAAAGAAACACTGACAAAATCCCTGAATGTGTTGCAGATGACACTCCAGGATCTCTGTCCGTGGAGCCCGTTAAAGTGAGGAGTTGCGGAAATGTGGTTTTGTCAGTTGGAGGCCACAGTGCTGCCCTCGGCCTTTGCCAGTGACACAGGGAGGACAGCTCTGTGGCTGTAGCTGCTCAGCTCCCTCAGCTTCCTGCGCCGTCACCCTGTCTGTTTGTACTACTCTGTGCTCGAGTTGAGAAGCGAAGACCAAGAAGAGTGACCTCTCTGAAGGCCAAGGAAAGATTTCTTTTATTGTAAAGAATAAACCCAAATGAAAAGTTTCTCCCCAACACATCCCTGGGCCAGCGTCTGGACTGACAAAGAAGCTTGTGTGAAGGCAATTATGCATCTGGGTCTAGAAAGCGCTTTGGCTTTGCTCAGTTGAGTTGCTGTGGAGTTAATCCCAAGAGCAGGAGAAAAGATGCTGACCTATTTTTCTGAGGATTAACTCCTCAGACAACTATTATAGGTGAACAAATGCCTGCTCCATTTCCATGCATGAAAGCCCGTCTGGGCACTGAGGATGCCAGAGACCTCGGCTGAGTGCAGCCAAGGCGCAGCGAGGGCGGCCGCCTTTCAGTGGGGGATGGCACCGCTGCAAGAACCCATTCAGCAGGCCGGGGGCCCTGGGAGTTGGTCTCAGATGCTGGCAGGAACCTGCTCAAAGGGGAGCTCCACTGTCAGGGCGTGACAGCACCTAGAGCTCAGCCAAAGACTTTGATCCGTGTCTTGAAGCAGGCGCTCTGCTGGCGTGGTGATTTCCCGCCCTGTGCAGGTCCTGTGCCTCGGTGAGCGTTTTGGACAGAAGACCCCGTTTGGTGCTGTGCTTGCATTTCCTGAAGGGGTGGCACAACCCGGAGAGTGCCCACTGTGTGATGCTGTCTCTTCACACGTCTGTGAGCCTGTCCCCCAAGAGTGGACAGCTCACGCATTCCAGGACATTCAGATGCAGCCTAGGTGTGGTGTACGGTGGGCTGTGGTGTCTGATTGCCTTGATTTGAATCCCAGTTTTTGCACTGACTTGCTGTGCGACATCAGGCAAGATACTTCACCTTCCCCACTTGAAAAATGAGGATAATGATAGCACGTAACTCTGCACTGACAGAGCCTAAATGAAGTAACACATGTAAAGCGCTGGGTCTGATTATTAATCAATAATAATGTCTAATAAAAAACCTAATAAAATCATCTAACAAGTCTAATAAGTAAATAAAGTCTAATAAAATCTCATAACAAAGCCATCTGATCTCTATCAGGTCTTGACACCACAAGAACGCCTCTCGAGGCGTCCAGATATTTCCGACAGTGTGAGTAGTGAGGGCAAACACATCGTCGGAGACTGAGATTTTACGTATTTTCCAAGGACCAACATGCATCAGCACCATTCGA
Organism: Varecia variegata; assembly: GCA_028533085.1. NCBI lineage: Eukaryota > Metazoa > Chordata > Mammalia > Primates > Lemuridae > Varecia > Varecia variegata. Next base: position 83,244,681 of record CM052438.1, read on the forward strand.
ACATGTTCAGCCTTTCCCTCTCTCTCGCCCTCACCAGGCGCTTAGCGCTTGCTAAGTTGGCTTTTCCCTGAGAGAGACAGTTCAGTCCCTTTGGATAATCACCAAGAGAGATCTTTGCTGATTTCTGTTTGGGACAAGGAGGTCCTATCTGAGGGGCGGGGCCGCAGGAGGCAGCATGACGCACCTGCTCCCTGAGAAGCGTGAACTACACAGGTGAACCGCTCCGGCCTCGCAGGGCCCAGGCTGCTGCCCAGTGAGCCGCGCCACAGCACACGGGAGGCCTCTGGAAGGACCTTTCCGCTGTGTCACTAGTGCAGTTATTACCTCCCTTACAGACTTTAGAAACAGGAGGAGAAATAGGATTGTTAAGTTGTATAACTGTTAACATGTTGTGTTCATCAAAATGATTGTTCATTAATTTCTTTGTTCTATGTTTACTCACATTCCTTAGGCACAGTCTATAAGTTTGAATATTTTAATGTGCAGAAGGTCCAGTGAAAGAAGAACAGAGTGCTCTAGATATTAATACTTTGAAGTGGCCAGCACAGATGTGCGTGTGAGAGTGTGTGTGTGTGTGTGTGTGTGTGAATGTGTGTCTTTCAGGGAGGTATGAACATGGTGAGGGAGTATATGACATTTAGAAAATGTGGTCTCAGCCTTGAAGGTCCCTCAAGGTAAAACCTAGACCATCTGCCACATAGTGCACGATGGTGCTTGCTTTCTTGAGAAATCTCAAATGTACATGCAATATCAAGTCAGCAGGTAGATTTTCCCTGGGACTCAGCCTCTTTAAATACTACCAGTTGCCATATTCCTGCCTCCCTGTCCTCCCAGGTGCAGGGGGCGGCTTTCAGCTGTGGCCGGCCCTGGGCAGAGGAACACAGGCCAGCTTGGTGGAGTTGGAGGGACCAGCCCCTTTCTGGGGCCCCATCTTTCTCCCCGCTTTCGCTCATTAGTCCCCTGCATGGCAGAACATCATCACTGCCCCTGACTGAGTGGTGTTTTCTCCACAATCACACTGCTTTCCCAAGGCATTTCTCACACTGTTTAGCCATGATGTAGCTGTTTCTCATGGTTGGCAGTATGGAAATTACACAAACAAGTAGCTGTTACGGTGATATATAGGCAAGCTGAAGATGCTACTGAGTCTCTCATCAGCTTTACTTCTTCATCTGTCAAAGAAGACATTTCAAAGCTCTTCTCTATGGTAATGTAAAGAAAAAGACAAATGCTCTGTGTTGGCCTCTGCACATTAAGATGTGTATTTATTTATCCAACCATCACTCAACATCAGGAAGCACAGAATATAGGAAGGACACTGACGATTGCTTATATCAGTTCTGCAAGCATGCTCACCTCCTGCACTTCTCACCAAAATAGCTACAAAGTAGTTACAAAACCCCCAGCAAACTTCCTGGGGGTTTACTCTTTAGCTGTGCTTGTGAAAAATAATAGGTGATGTATTCAAAGTACTTTGTTATCTATGCAGCTATTTTGTAATATCCTAAGGTATTTATCAGGAGGATGGAAACATTGCATTTATATAAAACTAATGACAGATCAAGGCGGCTGAGTTTAAGTTTGTTCTGGAAACATGTCATATGGGCTAAATATTTATAGTCCACATATAATACAGTTCATATCAAGTTTCATAGTTAAGGTCCTCTGTGACCTGGCTTCAACCACTCTTCCAGGCCTGGTGTACACGTTTCACGTATCCTAGAAATAGCCAAATATTCA
>CM052438.1:83246920-83322112 GCA_028533085.1 Varecia variegata
TTTTTTTTTCTTATACTGTTCTTATCCAGTTTGGGCATCAGGGTTATAGTGGTGTCACAAAATGAGTTTGACAGCTTTCTCATTTTCCATTTTTTGGAACTAGTATAAGGTAAAGATGAACTGTTCCTGGGAAGTTTAGTATATTCAACTGAGATGTAAAACCACCTGGTTTGGGCAGTTATTGTGAGAGTGAGAGAGGGAGTGGGAGTGCGATGGACAGCTTTTGGGCCAGCATTTCAAATTCTTCAATGGTTGTTGGCCCATTTAAGATTATTTCTGCATAATTTTAAGATCTCTATAACATATCTAAGCGCCTCTTTCATGATTATTTTGTTTATATCTTCTTTTATTTTTTTCTTGAGAATGCATAGACAGAAGATTGTCTGAGTTATTCATCTTTTTAAAGTGTCCAGTCTTTGTTAATTATTTCTATTGATTTCTTCTTATGTATTTTGCTTTATTCATTTGCTCCTTTTCTGACTTGCTTTGTTCCCATCATTCTTTCTTGATTGCAATTTAAGCTATAATTTTTTTCTAAGTAATTCTTTATTTCTTCACAGACACATAGCATTTTCATTATCACTAAGAGATAAATATTTTTAAAATTTCTCTTATGATGTTATTAATTCAATGATTATTTTAACTTTTAATTATATGGTTTTTGGTTTTAAATTTCAGGCACATAGGAAGATTTTTTAAGCTAACCATTATTAATGATTTCTATTATTTTATTTTCTGCTTATCAGAAAACATAGTCTATATGCTATTGATTTACACTTATTGAGATTTGTCTGTAGGTTAGTGCATAGTCAATTTTTGTGATTGTTTTCTTTGAGCAGAGAAGAATACGTAGCCTGTGTTTATAGGACATAAGATGCTTTCTTTATCTATTTAATATTAACTCAAGCACATCAACTTGGCCCCTTCTGTGTCTTTTTGAAATTATTTTGACTCTTGTCCAATTACTTAAAAGAGGAATTTGTTAAAATTTCTGTCAATCGTAAATACCTTTATTTTTCCCCTGTAATTCTTTTTTTTATTTCAGCATATTACGGGGGTGCAAATGTTTAGGTTACATATATTGCCTTTGCCCCACCCGAATCAAAACTGTAAGCATGTCCTCTGTAATTCTGTCAGTTGTTGGAACTATTAATACATTTCTAGGTGCATATATATTCATGGTTATGAGATCTTCTAGATTATTTTACTTCTTTTACGAGCATTTAACAGTCTTCTGTTTTCTGATTTTTTTAGCTTTAAATTTTATCTTATGTTAAGGTTCTTTCTCTGGATATATTTTATTTCATATTTTATGGGTATATCTTCTTTCCCCCTATTGTTTTTAAACTGCCTCTGGCTTGTTTAAATGTATTTCTATGAAATAATATATTGATGGTTTTCATTTTTATTTAATCTGAGTCTTTCTGTTTGTGAATTTAAGTTATTTTTTGATAATAGCTATCATTAAAAACCATTTCTACTATTTTATTTCATATTTTTGTTTAAAACATCTTATTCTTTTTCTTCTAATTTCCAATTTGATCTACAAAGTTTTATTCTGTTTTTTTATTTTTATTTTGGAGTTTCCTTGTGTTCAACATTTTATTCTTATTATGGCAATTACCTAACTGCCATATTTTAGTTTATTTTTCTTGGCATTTTTAAAAACTGACCAATAATTACATCTCGTCTCAACCAAGACAAGTTCTTGATTGGATCTGTCTTCTAGTCTCTCTCCAATCCATGTTAAAATATTTTTAGTATTTTATGCACACATATTTAAGCATTGTTTATTTGAACAATAATGAAATTATTAAATTTCTAGTCATCTTATTTTTCACTGCACACTGCTTCTTCTTTCTGAAGGACTCTGCTAAGAGTGCTCGCAGAGAGTCTTTACATGATAATATCTTTATTTTATTCTCACATTTAGATCATGGTTTAGGTTTTGCCTTTTATACTTTGAAACTATTACTTCATTGTTTTCTTCCACCTAGGGTTGCTGTTGCGAAATCTGATGTTCCTTTGATGTGACTGCCTATTCCTCTCTAGAAAATTTTAGATTCGTCTCTGTTATTGATTTCCTTACATATTACTCTAACGTGTCTAGAAGTTGATGTTCTCCTATCTATCTTGTTTGAACTGGGAAATTTTAAGGAAACATTTTCTTAGATATTTCCACCTCACTTGTTAATTCTTTTCTTTGGGGCTCCTGTTAGATGCCAGTCAACGCTTCTGCTCTTGTCCTCCCATCTCTTGCTTTTTCCCTCATTTTTCTATCACTTAATCCTTCTCTGCTGCCTGTCCTGAGCACTCCTTCCTGGTATCCTAAGGGGTGGTGATGTGTTATTTTCTCTGCGCATTCTGCTGTTCAACACATCAATTGCATTCTTTATGTCGTTGGTTACATTCTTCCACACTTAATATCCCCAGCTGAACATTCTGCTACGTCATGCACTAGCCTCTTATTCCTAGAGTTCTTCCTTATATTCCAGAAGGTATTTATTTATGCTTACTTGAAATTTCTGTTAAATCTGGTATATTAATTCTGTAACTCTTGCTAGCTTTAGTTTCTTGCCCTTTAAAGTGCTGATGCTTCTCGAATGTTGTCAGTTTTCCCCTTTGAGTTCTTATTCCCCTTGGAATTCAGACTATGGGTCTGGGGGAAAGGAAACACTCTGAAATCCCAGCGTGTTCTCTTCCACAGGAGGTCTGGGTTTGGTGCCTCAGGACAGGGGAGCCTCTGGTCTTGCAATCTGAGCCCCACAGCCCTGTCCCTTCTCCCCTCTGGTGAGCCTTTGCCCTGGAGGAAGCCCAGCTGCCCTCCTGTGCCCGCTCCTGCTCCTCTCCACCATGCCATCCTCCCATGATTCATCCACAGGCTGCGGCTGGGGGCAGGGAGAGAGGAGAGGCTCCCCAGAGGTGACCACACCTCATGCATCTCTTGCTCTTGGACCTTTAGCCCTGCAGGGCTGTAGTACCTGTCACAGGCTGGGACGCGCTCTCCTTTCCCACCGAAGGAACAGGGTGGACCACCCACCCTTACATGTAGAATGAGGGTGCAAAAGAAGAGAGGGCGCAACTCGAGTGGCCTCTTCCCAGTCTCTCTCTGTCTTTGGCAACGGAGCTTCTGCCTATTTAAGTTACCATTTCTCTTCCAAACAGGTGGGGGGAAAAAGTTCTCTCTTTAAGCAGTCCTCGTGATGTTTGGACATTAATTAACTTGCTCACTTCAGTGGCTTCTCCAGAGTAAGTTCAGGGGAGGAAGCCAGTAGCTCATGTGAGCTTACCGTCTTCTCTGGAACTGGAAATCCTTATTGGCTTTAGGAGGAAATTCCTGGGATAGCACCTATCATTCATCTACGTTCATTTACCTATTTTGAGAGTACTGCCAGCAGGGCTGTAGCACGAGTGAGAGCAGGAGGTTTGGGTGCAATTTCCAGCACTACCGCTAATGTCTCTGTGTCCCTGAGCCTCTAGCCCCTCGGAGTGTCAGTTTGCTCATTTGCAAGCTGGAAAAACAGGTTGATAAACTTTTCATTCATCAGACACTGTGTGGCCCAGATTACTTCATAAGACTTCTGCGAGAGCCAAAGGAGATAGTATGTAAAATAGCTAGGAAGACCAAAGTACACTTGTTGAACAGAAAAAACTTCATAGAGCTTAAGGACATAGACTCTGGAGTGAGAAAGATGTGGGTTTAAAGCTTGTTTCTGCCACTTTGCTATTTTGGGCATGTTATATAATTTCTCTGGGCATTAGTGTTGCGAGTTGTAAACTGGAGATAATGGCAACACTTTCATCAAAAGGATTGAAAGGGGAGAGTCTGGGAAGCACTCAATGCCCAACATCAATTCCGCATTCAATAAACATAAGCTATTATTGGTGAATGTGTTTGCTCCTTCCTGGAATGGCAGCTTTCCAGTAGTTTTAATCACTTCTCAAAGGAAAGTAAAAGAGCACTGACCCTAGACAATTTGATGTTGAAGAATTTAAATCTGAATGACTATGATCTTTCTTTCTTTCCCTAAGAGCATCTCTTGGATTTTTGAGTCATCTGGCTCCATATCATGGTCTTTGAAGCAACAGCTAAAGTTTTTGAGCCATTGCCCAACAGCTCGGTTTTGGGTGGCACTGCCCTGTTTTGAAAAGGAACTGCTTTGAATAGTAACAGTTCCTAACTCGAGGAAAATGTGTGTGGACCAGACTAGCTAATGGAGGATGAGGAGGAGGGTGAGGGTGGAAATAAAGAAAGACAGAGGCTACAGATGGAAGAGCAGGAATGCCCAAAGACGGTTCCAGCAAGGACCACAATTCCAGTGTGGGTCACGATTGAAGCTGTGGGAATGGGAGTTCTGTTCTAGGACAGCACTAATTTCTGCTGTCCCATACAGCTGCTAGTAGCTACATGCAGCTATTAAACACTTGAAATATGGTTAGCATGGTTGGGCTGAACTTAAATTACATTTCGTTTTAATTGATTTGAATTGAAATAGTCACATGTGGCTAATGGCTACTGTATTGCATGGTGCAGTGCTGGGAAAGGGAATTGGCAAGAAATGATGTCAGATTAAAAGTGGGTAATGAAGGAGTGAGAAAACTAGGTCCCCACAAAGACTCTCAGGGGAGGACTTTAGAGAGCCAGGGGTACATGGAGTTCCTTTGTTTCCTTCAGGGTCCTTTAGACAACCATCTGTCACTACCACATTCCAAACCCTCTGCCTTCTGTAACCTTGTCATCACCTTGCAATGCTTGTTAACATTTTCCCTTGTCATAACCACGACCCCATGCTCAGAGCCCAGGGGAGCCGCACACCATATGGCATGGATTCCTACCACGGCCAGAAGAGCAACACTGCTGCCAGAGCACAGAGTCCAGCATTCACAGCGTCAGAGGAGCTCCTTCTGCACACGCAGCACACGCCACCCTGCTCGCTGGCATGCAAAGGGCAAGGAGCTGCCTCCTGGCACAGCAATGTGATCTCCCTGGACTTAGCCATAGAGAGCCAGAGCCTGCAATTTGCTAAGAAGAAACTATAGCTTCATACCTTGAATGTTTGGGCAAGATGTGTATTTAGATATGGGAAACATTTGTGTGTGTTTCGGGGGGGGGGTTAAAAACAAATAGTACAGCACCACAGATAGTAACACTTTGTGTATAGCAAGTTTAAAGAAAGTAAAAGAGGTTCTTCCTCTTTTAGAAGTGAAAGATTGGAAGATGACCTCATGCTTGTTTCGGCTTGTGTCTTTTCCACCTTTCTTGGCATATCTGGAGCTATGCTGAGGCATATGCTCAGAGCTTCTCCGGGGAGCACTCTCTAACTCACCTGAGCATAGGATGGAATGCCCAGGCCTCCTTTGGCCATGCTCATTGAAGCCATGTAATGAGGAGATACTTTCTAAGCAACAGATTGGTGGTTTGTCAGAGCTCTCCCGGGAAAATCCTGGCTGCACCAGAGAAATCAGGGAATGAGAGTTAGAGAGAGATTGACATGTGGATGGAAAACCTTTATTGCAGGTCACAAGGAGATTCCCATAGACAAGAGCAAAGAGCAGATAGACACAGCAGGAGGGGCAGTGGGGGTGCTTCCCTTGCTAAGATCCACTGCAGCATGGTAGCAGCTTTTAGCTGCTTTCGTGGTTTCAGAGAGACATAATGTGCTTCTGTGGTTATGGTAAAAAGGATATCCCCCCATCTACTGAGTGATGCTCCGCTATTTACAATATATTAGGAAGCTGAATATTGCAATTTATGGGAATGTGAAAAGTTGCTACTGAACAGATCATCAGCCTAAACTCTAAATTAATACGAAGTTCAGAAAGAAAAAAAAAATCTTGAGAGGAAAAACTTCTCTATCTTTCCATTATTGAATCAAGATACTATATTTAGACCTGTGACCTTTATCTTTATTTATTTATACTCTAGAGCAGACCCCAGACTTCTGTGTCATAAAAGAAATGTTGGCAGAAATGAAGAATGAGTAACAGTTTCAAATAAAATATATTTTCCTTCACCTAATGATTTTCAAAAGTAAGTATACATACTCCTCTAACTATCCCACGTACACACAAACACAGACAGCTGGCGTGAGGGGAGTCGGTGCAGAGATTTGAGTTCTTCTTCCTCTGCATACCTTGGTATCTTCTCCAGGTAAAACTTGGTTGATTCCTGTTTTTTACGTGTTTTCTCTTCTCTTGCTGCTGTTGCTATAAAGCTTTTACAAATCTTGGGTGGCTCTGCTAAGCCCCCCTTCTCTCCTCCCCGTAAGAACACACCCAATAGATGTTCCTCCACGAGAACTTACATCCTAATTTCAGTTTCCTTCATTTGGCTTCATTACCAGGTGATGATTGAGTCAGTTCTTTTTTCTCTTATGCACAACATTCCTATAAATAAACTGCTCAACTCCAGTGTGATTTTCTCCATTGGAATCTCAATGTGGGAAAAATAATCTAATTAGTAACTTTCCCTGTTACTTTGATTTCATTTGTTATTTTGATTTCATTGTCAGCAACAGACCTTTCCACACTCTTCAAATGGAAGGGCAGTGAAGCAGCATAATTGCAATTATGTTTTTTTAAAATCTACATTATACAAAAGGTTCAAAATAAAAGGATATTTTCCTCCATGGTGAATAAATATGATTGGGAGTAAAAGGCATTAATATCTTACAGCTTAAATGTATTTAAAACTAGCAGATTCAAAATTAATCTGTAATTAAAGGACTAACCCAAGAAACCCATATTTTGGCAAATACATCATTAAATTAAATACATCACAAAATTTGGGAATCACTTTTTTGAAATTGATTTTAGAATTCTAAGAATAGAAAACTTCAGCATTTTAGTTCTTCAAGGTTTTTATTATTGTATTCTAATTCTTTTGGAGTTTGAATTAAACTGTCTCTGAATCCTACATCTTGTAATTTTTTTAAACCTCTTATTTATTTATTGGTTACTTTCTCTTCTGAAATTGACTACATAAAAGAAAATGATGGCAACAGTACACATTTACATAATGCTCATTTTGTGCCGGGTCCAATTCTAGGTGCTTTATATAAATTAAATCATTTAATCCTCACAGTCCATTAGTGCAACACGTTTGGTAACCCCATCTTAGAGGTAAGGAAACTGAGGCACAGTTTTCAGGCAGTGTAGAAGTAAAATCTTTGCTATTAACTATTATACTATACTGTGTAGGGCTATGTCAGTATTCATTTTTTAAAGGGTAGCCAATTATTGTTATAGTGTGATTGTGTTAGACCTGTTTTAATATCACAGGATGCTGCCTGCCCCCCCTGCTCCGTGATCTGGTTTTTAGTTTTGCTACTGACTGTTGTCAGCATGGGCAGTGGATCTATTTCTCCAAACAGATTCACGTCAACCAAGCTCATGAGACTGTGATGCCAACTGGCAAGGAGACTGGATCATTGGGTTCTGTGCTCCACACCTTCTCCAGCTTTAGATGAACTTAAGGGAACACCAAAGTCTAACTTGAAGTGTTCTCAGCAGGGCTCGTATCAGCGTGGAGGGATCATGTGGTTTGGATATTAGCTGGTATTAGGTTATCATGAAGTGATCACTACACTCAGGATCCATCTGCCACTTAGACTGCACAGACCAAGTTCTTAGGTCAAGGCCCCTTGGACCCTGAGTTCCAACAATGTTTGCTCCTGTGACCCAGAACTCCGTTTCTGGGCAACTCCTCCCTCCGCCCAAATAATGACACAGTTTAAATATGTTGGTACTATCTGGTAGGCAAGTGGATTTCTACCTTTTTTGACCAGGTCCACAATAACAAATGCATTTTAAATTCATGTTCTACAATGGCCAGTCTTCCTCTTCAAGTTGCTGTGGCATTTCATCCCAACAACCTTGCATTGGGTTTGTAGTTTGAATCTCAGAAACTCAGGAGTTGAGAACTTGCAGGCACTTGGGAGGCACCTAACTGATGCTGCTTCTCCCACAGAACATGAAAGCAGAGGCTTTCTCGCTGAGGGAGAAACGTGCATGCCTTCCAGAGAAAAACTGCTTCTCTGGAATGTTTCACTATGGTACGGTGGCTGCTATAGCATAAATGTGTTATATCTATCCATTTATTCAATGAACCTTTGTTAGGAACCTATTATTTACTCCTAGTCCAGTTAGGCACATAACTGCATATTAATTTTGCATGAAGTGGAAAGAGCTGCTTCTGACACTCTTGGGCATTGTGTACCTCTGCCCTGGAAGGCTTTGCAAAAAGATAAATACTGCAAGAAGAGTAATTACAATTTACTATTGTTCTTTTGTGGTGGCATAATTAATATCTTAAAGTGCAACTAAAACAATGTAAAACTTTAAACTGTGACCCTCCTACTCCACAGAGTATAATTTAAAAAGCACAGATTTTAGATCTACAGAGCTGAACAGCTGCACACAAAGATTTACTTTTCAGTATTTTCTTTTCTTGGCTTAAAAAAACTTCCCCCTCTTCAACAAAATCTTACCCACTGCGGCTACATTAACTGCTGTGAGAGCTTATTCCTATGATTGCTTTAGTACTCGTTGAGTGTATATGAATGCGACATTGCTAGTGTTGTTGCAAACAGGAATTAGCTCTCTCACGGATTGCTCAGCTTCCGCGCGTGTGCCAGTGTTCCCTGCTGACCCAGTGAATGCCCTTCAGGACAGAACCTCAGCTGCCATCATGCAACTCCAGGACTGCTCAGTGGGAAGCAGGGACTCAGCCTCTGCTGTGTACATGGGATGAGTCCCTGTCCCCAGCCCTGGAAAGGCAGAGGGGGTGGCCAGCACTGACCTCCAACTGTGCCTTCAACCACATGCTTCAGGGAAGTGCTTGATTTGAACAATCTCTGTTCTTTCTTTTAAAGGACAATTTTCAGCATATTTGGTTTATTTGGGGCTTATCATGAAAATACAATGAGGAAGTAATTTTTTGGAAGAAATTCCTCTATTTCTTATCAAAGTCTGCTTGTGGTTACCAGGCCTGCCTGCTATTTCAAGCCCCGTCCCACCAAACCCACTGTTCTCAACTTGCTTCCCTGTGTTCCCACCAAGGGGACCATCCCTTCTACATGGCTGTCCCTCTTCACAGGAGCACAACTAGCAAAACCCAGCTGCTAGGCTTGCCCCTAGTTGTTGAAAAAGGAACGGTCATAAAAACATCATAAAAATGCTTTTGGTTTTTTGTGGGTTGGCTGGCCTGCCTGCCTGCCTGCCCTCCTGCCTTTCCTTTTCTCTCTCCCTGTCTCTTTCTCTCTCCTTCCCTCCTTCCTTCCTTCCTTCCTTCCTTCCTTCCTTCCTTCCTTCCTTCCTTCCTTCCTTCCTTCCTTCCTTCCTTCCTTCCTGTATAGAAACAGAGACTGCAACAGAAGCTAGACCAGTTTTTCCTTAACTATTAAAAAGAGAAAGAGACCATCAGAAAAAGTGACTCTGATGACAGCTTCACATTGCTGGATCCACAAGCCTTCAGATGCTCCTTGAAAACTTCTCTTCTGAAGCTCTTCAGGGAGACAGGGAAGGAGAGTGAAATAAAGATAGCATTTTACAGAATGCCAGCATTTGACATGAAAAGTGGGAGAAGAAAGAAAGCTGCTTGTAGAGGGTGTGTGTGCATGTGTGCGTGTTGTGGGGGGTTGGGGGGTGTGTGGCTGGGAGTAGGGACATAGATCACACATGTGCTGAGTTTCCTGCTTTTTTTATTGGTTTGTTCCCTCTGGTGCTTTCACTAAAGTTGCTTCCTTTGTCACTACACTCATTTTTTTCCCAGTCAGGAGGTCTCGGATGTTGGCGAGATGCCAAACATCTGGGGTTTGAGAGAGAGAGAGGGGAATCTCCATGGTTGACTAACAAGCTTCATGTGTCCGGGGCATGCGCAGAGTCCGGAGGCTCTCTGCTTGCCAGACACCTGTCGAGCACTGTGCGAGTCGTGTGATGCTCCACCTGTGTGATTAAGAGATGAGTGACAGGTAGCCAAGTTCATAACATTTTCACAATAACTAGCCGTAACCAAACATGTAATCTTTTATTTATAATTACTCTATGTATCATTATTAAAGATCCCACTTTTAGAGCGTTTGCTTACAATGTGCCAGGCCCTGAGATAACAGCTTTACATACATTAGCTCATTTAATCCTCAGAATGATTCAGTGATAATTAATGTTATCATTCGTATTGTGCAAGTGAGAAAATAGGTTCAATAGAAGCTGCATTATTTACTCAGTATTGCCTGGCTAAAAAATAGCATTCTAGTTGATATTCATTTGGGATCTTTATGACTTTAGATTCCTGGATAATGATTATTTTTGGCATTTCAATTGATTATTGCAAATATTAATACAAATAGTGAAACTAATAAATGAAGCACTGGGATCTCCTTCTCTGTTCATTTCAGGATGTTTAACTAAAATATTGGTTTCAATTTTCTGCACTTTATTTCTTTACCTAGATGTTCTCTTTTCAGTAATTTTTAAAAATGACTTGAGCTGTTTTTTTTAAAAGGAGAAATTTTTAAGTCATTCAATAAGGTTGAGATTTGATACTTGCTACAATTTAGGGAAAAAAGGGATTAGGTTAAAATTCATTGACCATAACTGTGAAAATGTTGCTTGGACCAATCACATTTCTTCCTTCTAAATGCTGAAAGGTTGAGCATAATTGCTGTTAATTGCTTAGTATTTTTAGTGTGTAAGTCATTCATTTCTCTATTTCTATGTAACAAACAACTCCAAAACTTAATGACTTAAAGCAACATTATTTTATTTTATCTCACAGATTTTGTAGGTTAAGAATTCAGGAATAGCTCAGCTAAATGGTTCTTCTGCTTCATGTAACATCGGCTGAGATCACTCAGTTTTCAGCTGTTGGTTGGTACGGTCTAGAGCAGTGCTGACCATTTTATATACATATAAATGTTAAATTTCCCAATAGTCATATTTAAAAAGTTAAGGAGAATTATTTTTAATATTATGTTTTATTTAACACAATATATCTAAAATATTACCATTTAAATATAATATAAATTTTAATGAGTTTTGTCATGTATTTTTTGAAATCCAATATGTATTTTATATTTACAGTACATCTTGATTTGAACTACCCACATTCTGAGTGCTCAGTAGCCACATTGGCTGGTGGCTATCAGATAGCACAGGTTACTTGAGGCTCCAAGATACCTTTACTCCCAAACTTGCCCCACTGCTGGAGTTGGCTGGAAGGCTGGGCTCAGCTGAGCCCCTCTCCTCTTCCAAGTATTCGCAGTCCCCACGTAGTCTAAGAATAGTCAATCTTCTTATAGGATAGCTCAGGGATACGTGTGACTGAGGTGGAAGCTGCCAGTCCTTTTAAAGGTAAGTCCTGAACTGGCATGGCATTGTTCACTCTGTAATATATACAACGAGACGGTGACAGGTCAGCCCAGATTCCAGGGAAAGGAAAACTGACCTACTTCTCAATGGGAGGATGGTCAAAGAATTTGCAGCTATATTTAATATGCCAGAAAAATATAGTTTATGTCAAAGTACGAGATGGGTTGAGTATTCCTTATCTGAAGGTGCTTGGTATGAGAAGTGTTTCAGATTTCAATTTTTTTCAGATTTTGGAATATTTGCACTGTATATACCAGTTGAGCATCCCTAATCCAAAATGCTCCAATGAGCATTTCCTTTGAGTGCCATGTCTGAGTTCAAAAAGTTCTGGATTTTGGAACAGTTCAAATTAGATTTTGGGATTTGCAATATTCAACCTATATAATAAAACTGCACATTTTAAAGGCCATTTACATACATTTATAGGCTATTGAGACACAGTGTATAATGGAAGTGAAGTAATAGTTACACATATTTTGTAGATCATGGGACATTATATTAATATATTAATTACTTATGGGTGTTTAGGTCATATACACACATATACTTTTAGAAATAAGAACGTATTATACTAATATGTGGTTTATTGCATATTAGATTCTTGGTGAACAATGCAACACCTAATACCAACATTGTTTCTACAGGAAAATAAAAACTATTTTTTTTCTTGTTCTACCATGTTTCCTAATCATACCATGGTGGAAAGCAAGGGGTGTTCTATTTTACTTTTAGAGTCATAACAAAAGCATCATAATTTCTTACTCTATTTCCATTTGGACTTTTATTTTAGAAATTGTTTTGCCATAGAGGTTCTGCCAATGACTCTCAGTCTTGTCTGGATGAATATTTAGCAAACTGGAGTTTTCCATTTGTTTGCAGATAATCTGCTTAAAATATGAAAAGGGAGGCTATAGCAATTATGAAAAAAACAGGCTCATAGGGACTTGTTTTCCTTTTTACAAATTTTTTACAAATATTTGGATAAGTCAAACGAAGTCTTACTTATCTCAAAATCAAATATTTATGAGTGCTACCTACAGAGAATGCAATTAAAGCATAATGCATAAGCAATTCAAAGAACTGCTGTCTTGGAGTAGTAATATATTGTGATTTGAAATATATTAGCCCTGTTACTAAGCTAGGGAATGGTAATTGAGCTAGACCAATCTAACACTGCTATCAAAAGTCCTTGCCTATCTTCTTGAAGAAGGCTGCCTTTGTACTAGTCACAGGCTTTAGCTAAACTCATTGTTTCTGACAGTGACCAGTCTCTCTTTTTGAACTTGTCCACGTTGTGCTGAGTGGAGCTGAGACTGGAGAGTCTATCAGTCGTAGCAGATGACCGTAATGGATCAACCAAGAAATATATGTTATGTGAACTGGAATTGAATCTCCTGCCACAGCAGCCATAATGAATTTCCCAGGTCTATCAATCCTCAAATTCTATGACGTGCCTAAAAATATGTGGTAATTAAAAATGTAATCACTGAGGCTACAAAGAAGATAACATGTTTTCAGATAAGGTCTTCATTGGCTTATGCAGAAGATGCCAATGCACAAATTTGCACATAGGTCAGATGTTTAGTTTACCCTGCATGATTTGGTAATTTTAACTCTCTTCCATGGAACTGCAGAAACTTATGTATTGATATTGGAGTTTGGAAGGGCAGAATGATCAATACATTTGCTCTTGACTCCCAGTCTGTGCTGCTTGGTTATGGCAGCCTGAGCTGACTAGGACACACCTCAAAATCGGTGAATCTCAAAACCACACCTCTAGCTTCCATTGTCTACCACTGTGGTCCCCAACTCAGGTACCAGTCCATGGCCTGTTAGGAACCGGGCTGTACATCACCACCTGAGCTCTGTCTCCCCTCGCCCCCAGGTCTGTGGAAAAATTATCTTCCATGAAACCAGTCCCTGGTGCCAAAATAGTTGGAGACCACTGGTCTACCACACATCTCCACATAGGTTCCACACTGTAACCTTATCTCCCAAAGTGCCCTCCTCATAAATTTTCTATCATCATCGATGGCCTTACTAGTTGTGCCAACCTCAAGATCTCCTGCTTCTTTCTTTATTTTTTTTTAATTAATTTTTTTCCTTTTTTTTTTTTTTTAGAGAAAGTCTCTAAAATATAGCCCAGGCTGGTCTTGAACTCCTGGCCTCAATTGATCCTCTCCCCTCAGTCTCCCAAAGTTCTGGGATTACAGGCATGAGCCACCACACCCAGCTGGGATCTTCCACTTCCTCAGTGGCCCATGGCTGTGTTAGGCATGACAATTCTGACTGCAAGATAGGAACATTCATTTCCTCCTCTTGGTTATACCACTTGTTGATTTCATGATCTCGTTACATTCCACTGTGCCTTGGCAGGAGGCAGTGATCTTGAAGTCTCTGATCTCTCCTTTTTGGGTCCATCCCTTTTCACTGTGTGCCTTATGTTACATCCTGGTCTGATTATGCTGCTCTAAAAGTCTTTGGCAACTTCTTTCTCAAACTGTACTGACAGAAGTTATCCCAAGAGATATTCCTGTCAAAAGGATTTTATGATTTAACACATAATACCCACTTAACATATCAAGAACCTATAAAAGACCTGCAGAAATGTCCTCTTTCAACTGTATTTAGTCCTACATTTTTAAATTCAGGAACTATCTTTCCCTCCCATCCCATTTTCCCCTCTTTACACATGATTGGTTGGATATGTTGACTTATAAGATAAAACAACATCTCTTTAGCTTGATATGGCAGACTCTGGTTGTCACTCTATTGTGGATACTTCTGATGCCCTGCCCACATCCCCTTGGATCTTATTGTTTCCATGGGATTAAGCTCAGCTGGAGCCTGGGGCATGGATGAGAGAGAAGCAGGAAAGTCCAGCTCTCTTGTCTCAGGTTAGGATGACACTGAGGGGTCATTTTCCTTCCAGAGATCCCCTGTGGATCATGCTGACACTGCCATTCTGGGATCTTTGCCTGAAGTTGTAAGGGGCTAGCTTCTTTCCCTTCCCTGTCCTGCTGGGATTCTTAACAAACCACATGCTTACAAATCCTTGTCTCTGGCATGCATCTGGGGAACCTGGCATGAGACAGTCCCCTGATCGCTTTTCAAAGCATCTCTTCCTGTGCAGCAGTTATGTGGTTAGGAGAGAACAGCAATTTTGTTCCTCCTATCACAGTGATTGGCTCAGGAGAAAGGAAGCCTATGCCAATCAATACACAGAGTTATTCTGGAATGATCTAGAAGTGGGATCTCTATAACTCATGAACAAAATTCTTAAACTCTCAGAAAACAAGGTAAATATAATGTATTATTTTTATAGAGCCATACAACTTATCATTTTTTTAATTAAAATGTGAGTCTAGAAAACACTGATTGGGGGCAGGTAATTTCCAGGTTAACATTCTATATTACTATCACAATTTATTCTTATGATAAGTCTTGATCAACGTGAGGACTGCTCTTTAAAATTTTCCTTCTACCCTGGAAGAACTTACACCTGGATCTCTCTTCTCAGTGGGAGGAAACATGAGCTCGAGGCAGCAGCCATCCAGAACACTAGGAAGTTGCTTGTCCTTTGCTCTGTGGAGTAATATATGTGTACAAGAACAAAGATGGATTTATTATGGGGATATTATGAAATTTAAATGACCCAGTTCCAATTCTGAACTAAAAAATAAAAGAAAATAAAAGTCTCAAGACCAAAAGAAGGAAGATTTTTCTTTTTTCCCACTGGGAGTGGGAGAATGATCTGGCTAGACCATCCCCGGGTTGTTCCTGCTTCTCCATGTTCTTTCTTTGCTCTGCCTCTCCGAAACCTCCAAATTGCTTTGATGACAGCTCCCAAGTAAGTGTCGGGTTCTTTCTCTTTTTTTTGTCCTGGAGGGGGAATTGAAGAGGTAAAGCATTGTAGGATTGGGGTATGGAACAGTAGCCTTATTTATTTACAGTTATGAGCCACATAACGACATTTTGGTCAATGATGGGCTCCATATACAACAGTGGTCCCATACGATTATAGTGGAGCTAAAAATTTCCTATCTCCTAGTGATGTCGTAGCCATAACGTTGTGGTGGTATTGGTGTAAACAAGGCTACTGCTCTACCAGGTGTATAAAAGTCTAGCACAATTATGTACAGTACATAATACTTGATAGTGATAATGAATGACTATGTTACTGGTTTATGTATTTACTATATTGTGCTTTTTAATCATTATTTTAGAGTATACTCCTTGTACTTACATAATATAAAAAAAGCTAACTGTAAAACAGCCTCAGTCAGGTCCTTCAGGAGGTATTCTAGAAGAAGGCATTGTTATTGGAGATAACAGCTCCAGCCATGTTACTGCCCTTGAAGACCTTCCATTGGGACAAGATGTGGAGGAAGATAGTGATATTGATGATACTGAGCTTGTGCAGGCCTAGGTTAATGTGTATGTTTGTGTCTTAGTGTGGTTTTTTTTTTTTTTTTTTTTTTTTTGCAGTCAGAGTCTCACTCTGTTGCCCTGGGTACAGTACAGTGGGGTCATCGTAGCTCATGGTACCCTCAAACTCCTGGGCTCAAGCGATCCTCCCATCTTGGCCTCCTAGAGTGCTAGGATTACAGGAGTGAGCCACTGTACCTGGCCTTGTGCCTTAGTTTTTAACAAATCAGTTTAAAATTAAAAAAAAATAAAAATAAAAAGAAACATTTTACAAAATGGAAAAATGCTTATAGAATAAGGGTATAAAGAAAGAAACTATTTTTGTACAGATGTAGAATGTGTGTTTTAAGCCAAGTGTTATAAAACACTCAAAAAGTTAAAAACATTAAAAAGTTAATAGTGTAAAAAAGTTACAGTGAACTATTATTTTTTTATTAAAGTGTAGTCTAAGTATGCAGTGTTTATAGAGTCTATGGCAGTATACAGTAATGTCCTAGGCCTGCACGTTCACTCACCACTCTCATTGATTCATCCAGGGCAACTTCCAGTCCTGCAAGCTCCATTCGTGGTAAGTGCCCTATATAGGTGTACCATTTTTTATCTTTTATACCATATTTTTACTGTATCGTTTCTATGTTTAAATATGTGTAGATACTCAAATACTATTGTGTTATAATTGTCTATAGTGTGCAGTGCAGTAACGTGCGGTGTAGGTATACAGCATACGAGCAATAGGCTATCTGTACAGCCCAGGTATGGAGAAAGCCAGACCACCTAGGTGTGTGCAAGTGCACTCTACGATGTTTGCGTGTTGAAATCGCCTAATGACAAATTTCTGAGAATGTATCCCCATTTTTAAGCAAAGTATGAATGTATATGTGTGAGTCACTTGTAAACAGAGTCTAAAATTGGAAGGAATATGTTATAAATGAGAACTTCTTTGAGTTTTATTAATAATTTTTTAACCAGTAAAATGGGGACAATAAACTCTTACTACTTGTTTTCTTAGAAGATATAAAGAAATGGAATTTGTAAAGAATCTTGCATATTACTTGTGAGGGTTCAAATAATGCTGGTTCCCCCTGCCTGTTCTATATCCATGCACCCTCAAACACCACCATATGAACCAAAGACAACCCTTGGGATTTGGAGGAACATATTAGATTGCTACATGCACTGAAAGACTAAACTTTTGTAAAACTGGGAAAACTGGGATATGTTCGGGTGTGTGTGTATATTATTTATGCTCAAGCACCTAGGCATATAATCAAGGGGTTAATTATTTTGAAGGCAATTTCAACTCAGCCAACATGGGCTCTTCTTTACAGGAACTTGGCAGCTGCCAGATGAATTGCTCTTTGAATATTTTATTATGAAACTTTATTTATAAGAAAAATTAACTTTTATTTTCCCCTCAGACAAACTCCTCTCCATTTCCATAGGCATCCTGGCATTGATGCTCTGGGCTTGCTGCCCAGCAATGTTTCCTGTCTGCGGATGCTTCCTCCACTAATTTACATGTTATAGTTACTCCCTGTTCACTGCATGGTATTTCTCATAGCTACTTCACTGAAGGTGTGGTCCTCTATATATTCCTGGAACAGTGGTTCCTTTAGAAAAGCTCATTTAAAAAAAATATTAGAGAACAGCTCTCACTGGACAGTACATTTCAGGCTTGAAATGTATCCCAAAAAGGCACATGGTGTTCTAAGCAGGCAATTCAGAAGAAGCCACTGGAAGATTTTGTTAAAATGTCTCAGTATGTCTCCAAACTCCTGAATTTGTGAATATTTCTTAACTACACAATTTAATACTCTACCTACTTTTTGCTCTAAAGATGTAGAATGGATATATCTAATCTGACATAATTGAAACTAAGCAAAAGACAGAGAGGAACGTGGTAAGTTGGAACAAAGCGAATGAGTCCTCTTTCTCCTGCTCGGGGGCTGGACACCCACCCCCCAGGGGCCTGCAGCCAGTGGGAAGACCAGCACTCAGCAGGACAACCGTTTGGGTGCAAATCCCAGCTCTATGAACCTGGGCAAGTTACTTCACAACGTTGCGTCTTGATTTCCCAGTGTATAAAACTGGGATGATGCTAGCAACAGTATCAGCTTTAAAGGCATTATAAAGATGAAATGAATGGATGTAAAAAACTAGAAAATGTGTCATAGTATGTTCTCAATAAGCATTAGCTATTATCACTAAACACATATTCTGAAGATGTCATTTCCCATGATTTAACCTTAAAGTAATTCAAATTGTGAAAATATATTACTGATTATGCAGTGTTTCAATTCCAAAGAATTGAATTTTGTTTTTGCCAATAGTATGTGTTTACATTTTATTGATTTCCAGTTCAATGATGACATCTTAAGATCATTACTTTCATTATATTAAATGCCCTTCTGTAATTAAATTCATCTGCAACTAAATAGAATTTGACCGTTTTCCTTTAAAATTCTATTTCAATAAGCAGATATACAAAGTTTGAGAGTATACTATAAGAGGTGTCAAATTTCTATTTATTTTAAAAAACAGAAAAATTATATGGCAAAAAGTAGTTGAAAGTTATAAATAATAAACTTAAAAAAATCAAAATTACATAAAAGTTTAAGAGCAAAGGAAAATATGAAGTATGCGTTGAAATTCAATAAATATTTCCTGAATTTCAACCATGATCTAGGCAGAGTGAATATGATGCAGTTGTTATCCTAGAGGTTCTCACGAGTCAGTTGGGGAGGGGGGAGTCAAACAGATAAAAAAGGAACTGAGTACCAAGTGGCAAGTGGTATAATGAAGACACATGTAAATTATTGTGGGAACCAAGGTGATGATAGAGAAATGGTGGAGGAAAAAGAAAGACTTTCTTTTAAAAAAATGAATGCATTTTTTAAGGTTAAGCAACAGGGAAGAATGCCTTGTTATTCAGGAAAATGTAATTTAAAAATAGGATATCATTGCACACATAGCAGATTAGCAAACATGACAAGGACGACAATATCACATGATAGGGAAGATGTCTGGAAATGGAGTCCTCATATGCTGCTGGTTGGTGAGGGTGTGAACTGGAACAAACACTGGTGGAGCAATTTGGCCTTATCTAGTCAAACTGAAGATGCACAGCCTTGCTCACTTCTGCCCCTGCGGTGTGCATCCCAGAGAACCCCTCAGATAGGTGCGCGGGAACAAGGAAATGAACTTTCACAGAAGCACCCTTCACAGCAGTGAAAAGTTGGACACAACATAAATATCTATCCGTAGGAAAATGGATAATAGCCCATTGTTATATATTATTTTATATGCATATGACGTACATAACATTCACTTTCATGTGGAAATTGTTTCCAAGGCCACTCACCCCTCTTAGAAAAATATACAACATCCTTGCACTTGTTTGTGATGCCCGCCACGAGCTGCTCCTGCCCTTCTGGCCTCTTTCCCAACCTCTCTTCCCTCCTCGGTCTTCTCTTATGCCTTCTTGACCCTGCCTGCCTTGCTTTCCGCCCAAGGCTGCCTTAGCCATTCTCTCGCCCTAGAACCTTCCTTCCTCTCATCTTTAGACGGATGCCTCCTTCTTGTGGTTTAAATCGTCCCTCAATGTCAGCTTCTTCAGAGAGGCCTTCCCTGACCTGTTTAAGGGAGACACCCATTTATGTCCATCCTGTTGGTCTGTTTGAACTCTCTGCATGGCGCTTAGCGATCCTTTCTTGCTCATTTATTTATTGTCTTCCTCTCACTCGCTGAATCAAGGATGTTGGGCTGATTCACGCTGTACCACCAGCATCTAGAACAGCCATTACACATATTCAGCCAATCTTTGCTGCATAAATGAATGAATAAAATTCTGTCCATAAATATCTAAATGGTAAAAAGTATTCCTTCTAGATTGATTAATCATTATTTTCTTTTCAAAACATAGTCACTCAAAAATACAGCATGTTTTGATAAATAAGTATTTAACAAAAGAAGGGTAATGTTATCGGGAATAGCTTTCTTGATGTGAATGAAACTTTCTTCCCATTTTGTTCATGTCTCCATTCATGGTTATTATTTATTGCTAGAATGACTTAGCATTCAGTGTCAACTCTATTCCTACTCTCTTCTTTTTGAAGATGTAAGTGATGATCTACTTTGTTCTAATTAATAAGTAAAAGGTCATGAAAGTGGTTTTAATAGCGGTACCACACTATCTTTTATGATAGGCCAAAAATTACTGTGTTCTATCATCAAAAAACATCAAAAACATTTTTTTGATGATTCGTGAGCTGCAACTATTGTTTCACTCTATTAATATTTTATTGAAAGGAGAGATTTGGTGACCAGCAGACTTACAAAAGGGTCACTTACTTTCTTAACACAGATTCTGACCTTAGGACTTGTGTGGGTTCCAGGGACGGGCTCCATCCTACAATTCATAAGCTGGGCAAGAGTTGAGAAGTATAATAGGTCTCGTTTTTTGCAAAGTGGGAGGATGGTGAAGGTGAAAATGCAGCCACAACGAAGAGCTCATATGATCTCAGGAGTGTTCTTTGAAGGCCAGATTTAGCCAAGTGCACACTGGGGGAAAATCGGAGTTTCATTTGTCGTTCTCGTTGTTTTTTAGAGGAGGAGGGGGAGGAGGCCCTCCCTAAATCCCTCCCCCGAAAATCAAAGTTTCTACAGAGGTGGACGTACAGGGTACCCCTGTGTGCCCGGGGCAAGCACGCCCAGCTTGGGGCTCACAGGCCAGAGCTGTGGGGACTGGAGCCTGCAGAGGCAGGTGCAGGAAGCAGGAGAGGAGAAGTGCAGAGAGGGAGGTGGGAGGATGCCAAGGGAACGATTGCTCTTTTAGGTTTTTGAGTATTACTGGGTCTTTGTGCCTCAATGGGCACGAGACAGCTTCCTGTCTTTATCTCCCTGCCTGCATATCTCTCTCAGGCTCTCCATTCCCTCCCTAACCCAGAATTCCTTCCCGCAACAACCTTGGGACTATGCCTTACTTCACAGACATCATGAGCTAGTTATCTAGATGTACACGTTGGTCAGGGAGGCAAAGTGAGCTCTATAGCTATTAATATTTTTCTTTCTGAAAAATGAATTCAAGTTCTAAAACAAGACTTACACATGTTTGAATTAAGTTTTGTATTATTATTTTTTAATTTCATGTATTTTGGAGATTTACAAGAAAAGAGAGGAGGCTGCTTTGGTTAAAGAAGCAAGACAGCTCTTTCCTGACAGTCACAGGATAGACCAGTGGTTTCATTCCCAGCCTTTGAAAACGATTCCCAAAGGCACCTCCTCTTCTCAGTCCTGAGTACAAGCAGGCAATCACCACGTGGCCCCTCTGCCGTCTGGAGCCAGGGCCTGATGGCTGGGCAGGTGCTCTGTGAGCCACATTTCAGCATGTTCTGTCTGCCGTCAGGTGATCCCAAACAGATAACCGCGATGAGTGCTTCCCGCTGTCACCCTGAATCAACCCTCATTGTCTCGGCGATAGATCAGAGACGGGAAGAAAGCAGGCTGAAAGCAATTTCAGCCAGTATAAAAGAAAGCACTGTTCAGGGTTTCTCCCTTGCCTTTAGTACCCTGACAAGTGTTTTTCTGGGGTAGAAGGTATTGAACACGAGAATAATGTTCCTTATGAGAAAGCACCGACATACTTAAGGACATCATAGGTGAAATGAGTCTTATGCTCATGTATTTGATTTCCTTTGACAATTTCATTTTTGACTTCCTGGAGATCATTTGAAATAGCTTTTCATGTTAATAATGATAATGATGTTTCCAGTTGTCAGACCCTCTGTTCGTGTTATTGAAGAGGACTGAAGCCTAATGTCCTGCAGCCGTTTTCTCTTGACACCTCTGCCTACCCGAGGTCACGCTGTCATCCGTGTCCCTCACGGATGGTGAGCGTGACTTCGTAAGTACTCACTGCCCTTCCAAGACGCCTTCACTTTCCTGCCGTCTCTGCCTTCAGCAGTTTCTGGTTTTCCGTTTGCTTTCCTCCTGGAGGCTCCTTACTGGGTCTGAGCACCCTCCGCTTTCTGGGGAAAAGTAACAACAGCACCTGCACCAGTTTACACTCACCACAGCCTGTCTTGTCTGTCCCCTTCACTCTGAACACTCTGCCTTTGGCTTCTGTCCCTGTATTCAGACAGACCCTCCTAATCAGGGCCACATCCAGGACAGCAGGGAAGCAAATGCTTGTGTCTGCGCCTCCCTTCTCCTGGCTGTCCCATGGCCCACTGCCTGGTGACTCGGCCACCTGGCCTTCCTGCCATCTTTTGGGTTTTAGTTCTCATGGAAACCACCTGCCCTGGCCCCCTGTGTATGCAGGACCCTGTGAAACTGAGAAAAAAGACTTGACCAGTGAATCTTGAGGACCCGTTCAAGTGGAACTTGGAGGGTCTTTGAAAGAGGGGCTGGAGGCCGGATGGGCCTCTGAAGTCCAACAGGGAGAGATCATAGCAGCGTCTCTAGCAGGGCTGCAGCTCCAGAGTGACGGAGACCTTCCTCGTGACTTCCGCTTCTCCTGAAAGCCAAAGCTGAGGACATGCACATTTATTTAAAGAATTAGAACATCAAGAGCTCATGGCTAAAAATTCAACAATATAAATAACCAAATATATATATAAATGATTCCTCCGTTTCCTGCTGTAGTCCCACTTTCCTGAAATAACCACATTTAGCTAAATAGTTGTGAAATGAAGACAGGCATACATGCATATACTTCAGGCTTTTCCATTGATATTTCATATAATGAGAGATGACTTTAAATAAAAATAGAATTATGCCTCATATACCACTGTTCAACTTGCTTTTTTTCTTGTTGATCATGGATATTTCATGATGTAAATATACACTGAATTTCTTATTTAAATCACTACATGGGATTCCAATGCATATGGCATTTCTATGCCCAAAGTTCATTTTCTATGTTGGGAAGGAGGAATACCATAAAGCATATTTTTTTGCTTTGAACTGAATTGCTGCTCATTCCAAGAAAACAGCTCATGTGCCTAATATCTTTTTCCTGTAAGTTGAACGGCTGATTGAATTATCCAAAGTAGTTCAGATTTAGGTATTAATTTACACATGAGACAGTTATAAGACTTGAAACTAGTGTTTAAAGAAGGAAACCAACATTTTCATAGCAACCTAGAGTGTAAGGGTTGTATAGACGTGCAAGGTCACCTAGAGAGACACCTGTTCATGTGTTAATCTTCGCTACCATGAGGCCCTTAAGCCTCAGCTGCCATATGGGAACGACAGGTGTGAAAACGACTGTTTTCAGAAGAAATTCTTTTGAGACAATAAGCTGTAGTGGGAGAAAGTATGGGTTTGGAAGTCACCGATACCTGGGTTGATTTCCCTTCTTTGAAATCACTAGACATGTAACATTAGACAGGATGCTAACATGTCTCTATACCCACTACACTGTGGCTTATGTTAAAACTATATGCTCAGCCTTAGAGCACAACTCTTGAAATAAACAGTGTTTGGAATTTAGAAAATCCCTGTCTCTCTCTACAGAGAAGGGTTTCATGTCTATTGCCCCACTGTGGATCAAAGTCTAATAAGAAACTCAGAGCAAGTAAGGACATTTTGTTCTAGGTTGTATTGTCCCTCTCCTGAAGAAATGAATGACTTTTATTTAATGAGATGGGAGTTTCAGGATAACAAAATCTACAGGGGCTGAAAAATACTTCTGAAAAAATATTTTTCAATATATTTTCCAAGAATGTTATCCTCATCCTCTGTGCTTGGGTGAGCTGTGCTACTCACACACTTCAAGGGACATTCACATACTGAAGGATCCCATATCTCTGCTGCCAGCTCTCCCCTCTCTTTTGAAGTTCACTCCCATAATATAAGCTGTTAATTAGTTATCTTTAACTGGATTCATTGATTCTGCACATTTACTGATCACCTTTTCTATGCCAGATTGATACTGGAGATGGAAAAATGAACAAGATATTGTCCTTGTTCTCAAGGCCATCTGGGAGAGGTGGACAAGGGGTCCGAGTGCCACAGCACCACTGCAGAGGCCAGGCAATGATACAGTGGATGGGGCTTAAACCAAACCTTGACGATCGGTTGGAGTTGGCAGTCAGGCCTTGCCTGGGGCTGGAGGTGAGAGGTGAGTGTTGGAGCTGTGTCTTGGAAAAAAGAGAAATAAAGGAAAGAGCATTCCAGGCCGAGTGATGAAACCCAAGACACCTGGGGGGACCCCTGTTTTAGGGCATCACAGGTTGTGCAGTAGAAATAGTGTGTGCAGTACAGGCAGCGGTGATGAGAGATGGAGGCAAGTATTGTACGTGTACATTAGTTTTCTTGCTGCCACAATAAATTACCACAAACATAGTGTTTTCAAATGACACAGTTTCTTATCTCCCAGTGGTGTCGGTCAGAAGCTGGGACAGGCATGTCTCAGCTGCATCCTCTGCCCAGAGTCTCATAAGGTGGATATTAAGGGGCTGGCAGGACTGAGTTTCTTTCTGAGGGCTCCGGGGAAGAATCTACTTCCAAGTTTATTCAAGCGGTTGGCAGAATCCAGTTCCATGTGTCTAAGACCGAGGTCGCTGTTTCCTTGTGGCTGCCAGCCAGGGACTACCTTTAGCCCTAGAGGTCTCTCTGGCCCTTCACGTGACCCCCACATCACAGAACCGGCAGTGGAGCTTCGAATCCTTCTTGGGCTTGAAATCTCTCTGACTGCTGCCCCTTCTCTCCTGCCTTTGTCTTCTGCGTCCAGCCTCAGTTTTCTGCTTCCAGCGCTCTTGTGATTAGATTGGGCCCACCTAGATAATCCCAGATAATCTTCCCATCTCAAGGTCCTTAACCTTGATCTTGTGTGCAAAGTCCTTGTTGCCATGGGGAATAGAACTTGGGCATCTTTTGGGGGCCGTGATTCTGTCTCCCACAATGTGGAGCATTAGTCCAGGGAGGCACTTTCAAGGAGTGTGCAGGGGTGTGTGTGTGCACGTGTGTGTGTGTGTGTGTGTGTGTGTGGTGCAAGATTCTTTAGTCACATTTGACAAACACTGAATGATGTATTCTTTTCTTGGAGATTCAGAAAACATATTTACATGTTGAAGATGGCAACAAAAAAACCTGTGTAACTGTTTTCCCCAGGGCTCCCAAAATTTGTTTCACCATAAAACTTTTTCTCCTTGAAGATTCCTTACTCACTTTCTGGGAAGTGGTGTTGTACCCAATCGGCTTTGGGAAAGTGATTTAGAGAGACAGAGAGGCCCACTCCCCAGCATAGCCCTCGGCCGTGTGTTGGTGCTTAGCTGTGATCTGGAGGACCGTGAGGGCCAGGGGAGGCCATTAGCTGGGGATACATCTTCACGTGGGTTTTTAATAAGAGTGTAGAACAAGGGGTGCTTCCATTTAACAAAGAAGCACTTATTTTCTTTCATAAAGATGACATCACTGGGATAAGTTGGGAGGAAAAAAATAACCTGAATTTCTTTTTTCTTAAACAAAGATCCCAACAGGAGCAAGTGACTAGAGGGCAATGTTTACACCATGGCTCCGTTAACCACAAAACTCTGGCCCTGTCTGCAGTCTGCCTCAGCTCCGCCTCCCTCTGACGCTCAGTGTATGTTTTTCACTGAGTCTGAGATCACTTTTTGAGTAAGATTTGAATATGCACAAAATGAAACATGATTGATAACAAATAATTAAAAAATCCTACTTTACCTTATTTCCCATTAAATGGCTGTGACCCAGTAAACGAGATACCTTTCCTAGTGTTGTCCTTGGACGGGCAGTGTTTGGATTAAGGGTAGTGATAGTAGCTACTTTGAAAGGGATGGAACTCATTGGGGGTTTAAGACTTGCTATGTTGTATTTTAAAAGTCAATATCTTTAATTTTTAGGCACATCGTGCACATAATGTAAACCTGACTGAATGTTTTCTGGGGAGTTTGGAAATCAGCAAACCCAAAGCAGGGATTTGATTTGTAGTTCAACAGGACATGGTCCGAAGGGATCACTCAAAAACTTCCCCATAAATAGGTATACTTGTTCTATAACTGTACTGTTCAACTCAATAAAATACCACACTCTCAGTGTCTTCTGATTGAACTATGATACAGGATTGACCTAAGAAGTAATCAGTTCAAAACTCAGGCACAGTTGGTCTTGTTGACACATTGAGTTCAGGCTGCTTCAGTCACGGTGTGGTAAGTTCTGCTCAAGATCAAACCCTCCCATGCCCGATAGGTTGGCAGACATGTGGAATCTTGTCCTGCCAGGCCATGCCCACAAGCTTCCCCCATATGGTTGTCTGAGAATGCCAGACTTAGCCATCAGTGACCCATGAAGCCGGTAGAGGGACATGACCTGGATTTGGATATTTATTTCAATACAAGCTAGAAATGTCTAGAATTATTCATAAAAGGGATACCTGGACAAAGTTACACTTTTCATCCAATTTGCTTCAGCTTTTAGCTGTCTCTGTGAACTTTACATGACCTTCTTTTCTCTTTGTGTACCTCCTATTTGTTGGTTCAGGATGGCCTGAATTCTAATTTTTCACACCAAAGAAACAAAAACCACCAAAACTCCATTTTAAAAGCCCGTTTTAGACTTTAAAAGGCATAGATAGCCGCTTTTGAGTAGCAGTGAGTCAAAGTTTAAGAGGGAGGGACAGCCTTGAAAATGACAAGATTTTCAACTAACAGCAAATCAGAGGACAATCTTGATCAGTAAATAGGGCGATGGAGGCCAATTGTCTTGCATGTTGCTTTGCTGTCAAAAATGCACGTAGTCACAAAGAGCAATCTTCCACTGCCAGGAAGATTTCTGACGCAAGGACAGCACCATACCGTACTGAGTGGCACTACCCTGTGGAACATTCCCTCCTCTGGTTCCAGGGTAACCCTGAAGGTCCTTGGTATGTCCTTTTCCCAGATTTCATAGTCATGCTTTAAGAGATGTTAAAATGATAGTCACAAAGTACAAATGATCTACACGGCGGTGTTCTACAAAGGCTCTTTCGGCACTTTGTTCTTTTATATAGAATGTGGAGCTGAAAAGAGTTTGAATGTCATCAATTTCGGCTTAAGATAATAAGACAACGCTCTTTAAATATCCCTGGGAGATCAGTACAGTCTCCGGGTGGTGTCAGACTACTACGTCCCTTCTTTATTCTAAGGCCTCTTTCGTTTCTAATACAATCAGGCTTCCCCTGAATTTGGAGGCAGAACATCCATCTAGCCTACCAGGCTTGCAAAGTCCAGCTTGACACGGCTTAACTCACCGCCACTCCCCGTGGAGGAGTTCCGTGTGTGTCTCCTTGCCGGGGGCTGGGTCAGACGACTTGCAGCTCCCTGTGGGAAGATTGCACTGCCCTCACCCTTGAATCTAAGTCTGGCCAGATGATGTCCTTTGGCCAAAGACATGTAAATGAAGGCAATGGACGCTCGGTCCAAGAGCCATCTGGTGATTCTGGCATGTCACTTTGCTCTCTAGCTGGTACTCGTCTATCCCAGACACGCTGCTTCTGGAGCAGAGCTGCATCTGAGGGACAGTCACATGAATGAAAATAAACTTACCTTTGTTGTCCTAAGCTGCTAAGGCAGTGGGGTCAGTTGTTACCCCAGTGTAGCTCAGGGTACAAGTGGTACAATCACTTAGAGCTGGATGGCGCCCTCTAGTAGAAACTGGAAAGCAGAGCTGGTCAGGGATGAGGGTGGAAGTGAACAGAGGTGCAGGAATGCCGGCCCAGGGCAGTTCCTAAGAATGGGCTGGCTGGGAGCTCTGGGCAGGCCACGCACCATGCAGCTGGCAGAATGAGAATGGGGATCCGGGGGCACACTCGGGGTCCTCTGCGGTCCTGGATGTCCCCACAGGGAGTTTGGACCTTGCATTAGTCTGCTGGGGCTGCCACAACAGAGAACCACAGACTGGAGGACTTACACAACAGAAATTAATCTTCTCACCATTCTGAAGGCTATAGAAGTTCAAGATCAAGGTGTCGGTAGGTTTGGTTTCTCCTGAGGCCTCTCTCCTTGGCTTGCAGATGGCTGTTTTCCTCTTGAGCTTCACACGGTCTTCCCTCTGCGCTATGTGCTCATCTCCTCTTCAAATGAGGACACCGGTCATACTGGATTAGGGTCTACTCTAATGACCTCATTTAACCTTAATTACCTCTTTAAAGACCCTGTCTCCAAAATAGTTATGTTCTAAGACACTGGGGGGTTAGGATTTCAAAACATGAATTTTGGAGAGACATAATTTAGCCCTTTGGAGGAGGAGGAATATCAGAGATTTTCACAGGGGAAACTCACCAAAGGATGCGTTCAGAAAGATTGATCTAGGGGCTGTGGTAGAATGGATAGGCAGGAAGGAAGTGTAGAGGCCAGCTGGGAGGCCAGCGCTTCAATCCTAGAAACAGAATCGTGACAGTGATAATAAAAATGACAGAGTAGATACAAGGGAATTCTCCAAGCAGGAATTGTTGGGACTTTCCCGTGGGTTGGATGTGGGAGCAAGGAAGAGACAGGAGTTGATCAGAAGCTGGATAAATGTCTTCAAGGGAAACAAGGACACGAGAAGAGGAATCTTTTGAAAGTTAAAACAAACTGATTATTTGTAACAAACCAAGACTGAGCTACCAATAAGATCTCTAGGTAGAAATGCCTGCTGTGCATTGGAAATGAGGAGAAGAGCAGGGTTAGAGTCACAGCTCTGGGAGTCATTTATGGATCAGGATAGTTTTTAGTTGGGATGAGACTCCCAGCGGAGACCATCATGAGAGATAAGAGAGTGAAGGGCAGGTCAGCTGGTTTGTCTACATTAAGGGATGACAAGGAAAGGTCAACCAAAGAAGGGACAAAAAGAGGCGAGGGAAGGATAAGAGTGTCCTTTAAGCCAGTGGACAGGGCTGCCAGAGGTACGCGTGGCTGCTCCACAGGTATTTGTTGGGTAAATGACCAGTGGATAAATGACAACATAAACAAATAAAAATATTTTTCAGTCACATACTTTTTGTTTTCCAAAGTCTAACATATCTGAGATTATTCGCTGCGTAAGTCAGCTCAGTGAAAAGAAAACACTGGAGTTTTCCTCAGCATCAAATTCTAAATAGTGGAATTCTTTATCCATCTCTTACCCATTGATCCTTCTCAGGTAAATATTAAAATGGGAACTCTATCTAGCACTCTATTGGAATTCACAAAGTAGCAGGGAACTTTCCGGAAGCTGGGGTGGTCTGGTTCTGTCTTATGGGTGTGGGTAGCAGGAAGGGGTGGGTTTATCCTGGATAATCTCTATTATTTTTTCTTTGTAATTTATGTAGAATAGTCTCTGTTGAACTTCGTAAAGGAAACTGATCCTCTTTTTTAAGGTAGATATTGAGAGAAACCTGTTATCCTTTTACATCATCCAGCCTGTTTCTCTTAACAATACAAAGGAGCTACAGGTTGGGCCTCCCTAATCTGAAAATCCAAAATCCAAAATTCAAAACTGAGCTTCAATGTGATGCCACAAGTGGACGATGAAGATGACATTGTTATCACTGCAGGAAGAGTGGCCACAGGCGACACGGTGAAAATGTGTGATGGGCTTATTGAAGGACAAGGGCAGTGTGCATTCAGCACAGAACATTAGTCCACTTGATAAAATAAGAGAGACTGCCCAGAAGAAAGTCGTTGCTACTGAGGCAGATGACTCTGGGGGCAGCATTTTAGAAAGCCACCCAGCAGAATGCCTCCTCACCCCTAGAGGACCCGCCTCCTGGTCCTTCAACTGCTTCTGAAGTTTCTTCTCACGTAAAAAAAAAAATAGTGTATAGTAACCTTTCAATCAAAACATGGCATTTTAGGTAAGCACTGAAATCCCGCTGCTGTCTGTTGTTAGCAGTTGGTACAAATATCTGGTGATGCTACTGCGCTGCTTCGTGATCCCGAACACAGTACTTTTACACTGTATTAACGGTATTCATATTTTTTACCGTTACATACTTGCGAATGTGTGTAAGAAAATGACTGCCTATCATGAGCATATGAATTCAGAGTCAGGAATGATGGTGATGCCAAACAACCCCAGATTGTCCCCATGGGTAGCTGAGATAGTGGCACCTTTGTTTTCTGTGGTTCAATGTAAATGAACTTTGTTTCAGGCATACGGTTATTTAAAATGTTGTATAAAATTATATTCAGGCTATGTGTATAAGCTGTATATGAAACATAAATGAATTTCGTGTTTAGACTGGAATTCTATCTCCAAGATATCTCATTATGCATATGCAAATATTCCAAAATCCGAAAACATTCAAAATCTGAAACACTTCTGATCCCAGGCATTTCCGATAAGCGGCACCCAAGTTGTTTAAGTTGATCTTGCTGCTGTTCCTTGCAGAGATTGCCAGTAGTAGGAGCACATGGCCTGATTGAGCCAATAGCCATTAGTATAAAAAGAAGGAGAATTCACAAAAAAAATCTCCTTTTTAACTTCACTTAAAAGGCCAGATCTGGAAACCGGGCTGCATTCCTGTGTGGTCATATTTCCTGGAGCTGACTAGGTGGCTTCTCCTTTGGCTGAGTTTTCAGTCCCCAGAGCTGACAGCGGATGTTTCTCTCCATTCCCAGCTCGCAGTCAAGTGTGATACCTGTCAGGTGTGATACCTGCCCAGCCCCTGCAACCTTCTGTGTTTTATAATCCCTGCCTCAGTGGGATTCAAGAAGGAATGGTTGTAATCCACATTATGTTGTTCTACTTTCTAGTTGTTGTGCTACTCTTTGCTCTGAATCTTATCTGTAACAAGGTTGGGTATGTTACAGCACCAATTTGTTTTTTATTAGAGAGTGGGTCTCAATAATAATTAATAGCTTTCTGTTTTTTCACTTCAGGGGGATTCTCAGCCTTTCTTAACAGGACCTTCTCCTTAAGTCTGTGTTCCAAAGAGATCATCCTAAGAAAAGTTACAATAATGTTCGTTTTGAGGTCACGGGAAACTTTGAGCTACAAAACAGGAGCATGAAATCACACAACGTGGAGGCATCATGTGCAGATAGAGAAAACGTGATTCTGTCAAAACCATATTCCATACCACTATTGGTTTCCCAATCTGGAAAGAGATGCAAATTTAGGAGCTTACTTCAGGAAACAATATTTCTATGCTAGATTCACAGTTTTACTTTTATCCCTGGAATAGGGATTTGCTGTTCTTGGGCCAAGGCAGGTCTACTAGATGACCAGTAGAGATTTGAGGCTCTAGATATTTTAGGGGAAATTTCCTATATCTGCTTGATAATCCACCAAAGATGCAGACGAACTATGCTAATGGAAAAATTCCTGCACTTTTTTTTTCTTTGCTTTCTTTTATTTTCCCTCCTACTCCTCCAGATATCCCCCTGAGAAGACACCGTATCCTCTCTCAACTCACCAAGGCTACAAATGCATCCATAGAACGCTGGGCCTGCTTCTAAAATAGCAATTTTCACACTATTTGTTAAATGCTTGCTTTCCCATCTGTCTTCATCTGACTCCTGCGAATCTTACAGGCAGGGACCTCGCCCTTCATCACTATGTCCAATTATTGCACGCAAGGAATCTTGGTTTAATGACTAAGACTCAGATTATTCCCTAGACATGAGGTGCAATAACCTTTACTAAACTTTTATACCAAAAAACAGTTCTCTGAGCTTACCATTTTAAAATCAGGTCAAATTTGTCCAATATTTTATTAAATAAATCCACAATTTGGGAAGGGATGAAACAATTTTGAATTTTGTTTTAACATACAATATTATTTATGGCCTTCATATGTCCTCCCATTATTGCTCCTTGGGAAAACCAATGTGAAAATTTAGTACATGTTCTTCTGTATCAGTTAAGATTAGATTTTGTGTGTATAACAACATCATAAATAATGATAGCCTCAACAAAACTTCCAAAATTACACTGGCTTAAATGAAATAGAAAGATGTTTCTCTTTCACATAAAATTGATCTGGAGTTGGCCATTGAGGGCTGGAAGTGATAATGGCACTATTTGTGGGGACTTGGGACATTTCTATTCATGTCACCTCCGGCCCCAGCCATATCCTCTTTGTTCCAGCCAAGAGAAAGAAGAAAGAGGGGAGGGGGAGCCCACCACACCCATTTTAAGAAGATCTCTTCACACATCACATGCCATCCCTTACATCTCATTGGACAGAACTTGCACAAATGACTATACGTGGCAACCAAGGAGACAGAGAGTGTACATTGGCTGGCAGCAGTGTGCCTTGAAAAATCAATATTGTGCTCTTCCTGTTTGTTTCAGTTTTTTAACTCGTTTTCTTAAGAAGGGGAGGAGAGGGGGAACATGCTTCAGGGTGGCACTTTCTGTCACCCCACCATTATTTTATATTAACAGATATAATTTAACATATAAATTTAATGTATAAATTTAAAATATATTTATTTTTACAATGTCATGTTAAATGACATATATTGCTCTGATTATGATGTTATCACTTAAAAATGTGTGAAAAATCAGTGGCTGAATAACTGTCCATGAGATGCAGATACCATCATTGAGTTGATCATTTCTGCCTTTTCTGTTCACTCTGTTTGCCCTGCTTGGGTTTTGGTCTCAGGCTTTCTTCTGGGATCCACCAGTGGTTTCAGTAGAGGAGACTCACCTCTCCAGCCCCCACCCCCAGGTCCAGAAGTTGTAAGTGATTCCGGCCGGGTCAATCAGAGCCTTGGTTTCCTCTGGCCTTGGTGGTGTATTGAAGAATGGGCGTGTGTCAACACCAAAGTCAAGGAGTGATCCTGAGATATTTGCTGAGGCTTTTGGAACTGAAAGGGGGTGATCCTTTTGTCTTGCAGTGTTCCTGGATCGCCACTGTAGGGGGCACATGAGAATGAAATGCCAGACAGAGGGCAGCAGGGATGAAGGACAGAAGAAACCAGGCCCTGGCAATTTGATGTAAGCCCTGATCAAGGCTTTCCAGAGTTCATTGCTACCTGTGGACTGCTCAGGTAGATGACGTGATTCATTGCATTTTGATTAAGCCAATTTGGATGGGGAATTCTGTCACTTATGAAATTTAATTGACGGGGACTGATCAACATTCTCATTAGAAAAAGATGGTGAGGAATTACTAATGATATCTTCCCTGGTGTTTGTGAGTTGATAGGAGAATGGTATCCTGTTTATTACAAATACTCTGTATGTCTGTCAATCTGCTCTCTGAATTAGAGAAGCAAAACTTTGCTTACGTGAAGGAATAAGAAATGCTATAAATAACATGGAAAGTAGTAGTAGTGTTGGAAATGTCTGCATGACTGGAAGGGCTCCATCTTATACTGCTAAAGTTTTTGCAACCCGGAGGGCACTGTACAGTTAGACAGAGCCAAGAGGACAACGTCACCAGGATGCTCAGTGACCGTCTGCCTCGTAAGCACTAGAAGTGGGTTCTCTTCCCTCCACCCTCTCTCGTCCCTCCCTCTGACAAATAATACCCTTATCCTCAGCACAGGCAGATTCCGAGGCTTGGCTGTCTTCACACACTGACAGGTTTTTGTTTATCTTAAGTGAGAAATGGACCAAAGGAAACACAAACCAGATGAATGGGCAAAAGTATGAATAAACAACTCCCGCAGCTGAGTAACAGATGGCTGCTGGGCCCTCATGACTAAACAAATTGATCTGCAAGATTTCTGGAAGGAGATACTTGTTAATGTTTTTCTCAAGCAAAAGTCATAGTGATAGAATAAAAATGATCTCACCGCTGACTGTTGTCTTCTATAAAAAACAAAGAAAAGGTTGTTTTGGAGAAGCAAATAGGGCGTTATTATTAAGTTACGAAGTAATCCTTTATCCTCTCTCTCATTTATAATACATCCAACAAACCTTTGCTGGGTGCTTTGTATTTGGTACGAACAGCGGGGTGCAGGAGATGCCAGAAAAACACAACGATCCCCACCTCCCACTGGCCCCGCACACTCCCCACCCCCAACCCCAGCCCAGAAGGAGAACACCTGGCAAAAACATCGATGATGATAACGCTCGCTGGGAGAATTCTATAGTGAAGGTCTGAGCACAGGCTTCAGGCAGCAGTCTGCAGTGCAGGGAAAGGCAAACATGGCAGGCATTAGAAGCAGAGAAGCCAGAGTTTAAATCTTGAGTGGTTCTGCCCTGACTTACTTGGCTTTTCAGAGCTAATTTTTTCCTTGTAAAATTAGAATAATAATACTTACCCACACCTTTATTTACTAGGCTAACTTTTACGGAAAGCACAGTCTCTGATCTTTAGGCACATGGCACAGAATGAGAGGGCAAAGAAGGAAGCACATCCTCTGTGGGGAGGTCTGAAGGCCGTCACCTTCCTCAGAGGCTGTGGAGAGAATTTCTTAGGGGAGGCAGCTGCGCTTGGAGCTTTCGCACATGATGCCAGAATCCTGTGTGAAAATCCCAGCTCTGAGCTTACTGTGTGACATTGGGCAACTAACTTAACTTCTCTGTGCCTCAAGATCCTCCTTTGAAAAATAGGGATAATAATATTTATCCCCATGAGTATCACTTATTTAAAATGCTTGAGACTAGCAGTGTCTCGGATTTTGAATTTCTCTGGATTTGAGAACATTTGCATAATGAGATATCTTGGGGATGGGACCCAAGTCTAAACATAAAACTCATTTTTGTTTCATACACACCTTATACTACACATAGCCTGAAGGTAATTTTATACAACATTTTAAATAATTTTGTGCATGAAACACAGTTTGTGTATATTGACCTGTCACATGAGGCCAGGTGTGGAATTTTCCACTTGTGGCCTCCTGTCGGTGCTCAGAAAGTTTCAGATTTTGGAGTGTTTTGAATTTTGGATTTTTGAATCTGGGATGATCAACTTTTCGTAACAATCTTACAGGGTTATTATGAAAATTAAATGAATTAATAATACAAGTAGAGACTTTGGTACAGAGCCTGGCATGCAGTAAACCCTAAAGAACGGCATTTGTGATACCATGATATATTTATGATAATATGATGAGATAACATGTTAAGAGTAGAGTGAGGCTCCTGATACATAAAAAGTGTTTTGTACATATTTTGTCCCCTGTAGAACGAGTAAGCACAGCATATCATCTTCTAACAGCTTATGATTAAGATTTGAGTCTTTGATGAAAAGATAAGCTAAGTATCACAAGTGAAACTGATAAGATTGCTTTACCTTGAATTCAATAATTTTAACATAGAATGCAATAGCTAGACTGAATTTTGTCAACCCAGCCTCTAGTATTTTCTTCCTGGATTTTGCAACTAGACTGATTTTGAAAAAGAACAACTCAAGTCCCCGTGCTGCAGATTTACAAAACTAGCTGACTCCTAGATTGAATAGGGGACTGCGTCAGTGATTTCAAAAACATGAGGTCAAGGAGACCTGCATGTAGGTGCATGATGTCTTAAAGACACCCACTTTGCTAGAGCCACCAAGAGTGATGGGCTTTGCTGCATTCTCTTTTTCAGGTTGGCTTTGGAAGTCTGCCTACAAGGGTAGTGGCATGGATTTTTCAAAAGACCCTTGTCACTTGGGTTTAGATAGCTTACACAACATTTATGTAGCTGCTCTGCTGTGGTCAGCAATGCCATGTGGCAGATCCATCTCCAGAATTGAGAGACTCTCCAATTTTCAAGATTCTTGGGATGAGAGGCTTCACAAGGCAAGGCCTATGACATTTCTGGAGGACTGAAAGCAGGACCCCTCCCACTGGGAACACAGCAGGGCTGAGATGCCCAGTCCCAGCCTCCACAGCAAGGAAGGGCCCAGCTTCTGCGTGGCGGTCACTCCAGCTTTTACAGCACTGAAAAGACCAGGCACAGGGAGCAATGTGGATTCCCTCCTGGTGGTTAGAACCCCTCCTTTGGATACTGCCATTCTCTTCTTCCTTTTTTTTTTTTTTTTTAAAAAGCTCTTCTCAGAAGAGGAGGAAGCACTGTACCCCCTGCTGCCTCTGAGCCCTTTGCCAAGGACATGGCACAGTCGGACTGTGCCAGAGACCAGGCAGCCCTGTAGGAGCTACTGAGGACAGTGGAATAGTACCTCCATGAGTGGCACTCCATCCAGGGCTGGGAAAGGGAACATGTCACCCAAAGGTATCTAACAGACAACAGGGTGGTTTGGGCAGTGTGAATCCTTTTGCTAAGACAGCATAGAAGCAGCTCTAAACCAGGCGGCCTGAATCCCGCAGCGCCGGCTCCACACGCTGAGTGACCCCGGGCCAGGGGCCCTCTCGGCCCCTCTTCTCCCCTGGAAAAGGAGCTCTGACTGCTTGAGCTCCCCGTGGCTCCCTGCTGGGCCGAGACTTTGGGTGTGATGACAACAGGAGCTGTCTGTCAGCCAAGCACGCTCTCATATTCTCCCGATGACACCAACACCCTAGTGCCTTGTTTACTGTCCTCATTTTTTTTTCTTAGATAAGAAAAACGAGACTCAGAAAGGAGACGCTCTGGCCCAAAGCCACGCAGCTAGTGACGGATGAAGTCGAGGTTCTGGCTGCAGCCACAGCTGGCGACCTCCCCAAGCGCCCTGAATTTTGCGTCTCCCCGGGGCTGCGTGGGTGACCCGAGCTGGGCGAGGCAAACACAAAGGCAGGTCAAGGGAGATAACTTATCCCCAAATCATTTGATCTTTTCCATTTCTTAATTTAGGTTGTTGTTTAGTAACTAACTGGCTTAACAAAGGATTGGAGGACAGTGTCCCCAGAAATCTTCACCGTGAGAAGCCGTGTGAGTTGCTCCGCGTGACTCTGCGACCGCAGTCCTGGCCCAGCGACAGGGACCACGCGCCCAGCCGCCCCCCACGGCCCTGCGCGCCCCGCAGACGGCTGCTCTGCTCTGCCCAGGAGGTCACAGCAAGCCCGGCTGACTGACGCGGGCGCCTCACGGGTGCTTTACATTCACAGGGAAGAAGCGATGGATGGGTGTAGCTTCTTGAAATGACCCCTGAAGACAGGTGAAGGACAATGTTTATTTGTGTGCAAAGGACCTCTGCACAGAAGACAAATGTTTCCTTCCCACATGGTTACAGTTAGTGATGGGCAAGGCCATTTTAGAAAATAAAAGTTAAGCATTGGCCGGGCGCGGTGGCTCACGCCTGTAATCCTAGCACTCTGGGAGGCGGAGGCGGGCGGATTGTTTGAGCTCAGGAGTTCCAGACCAGACTGAGCAAGAGCTAGACCCCGTCTCTGCTAAAAAATGGAAACAAATTATCTGGCCAACTAAAAATATATATAGAAAAAAAAAATTAGCTGGGCATGGTGGCCCATGCCTGTAGTCCCAGCTACCCAGGAGGCTGAGGCAGAAGGATCGCTTGAGCCCAGGAGTTTGAGGTTGCTGTGAGCTAGGCTGATGCCACGGCACTCACTCTAGCCCGGGCAACAAAGCGAGATTCTGTCTCAAAAAAAAAAAAAAAAAAAAGTTAAGCATTATTACATATTTCAAAACAGCATGTTGTACACCATAAGTATATGAAATTTTTATTTGTCAATTTTGAAAAAAGTTTAAAATTATTTAGTGTTATTATCAAGAGCTCGCTTTAACTGTGAACACACAATATGCTGTGAAGACTACTCATTGTCTCTTAGGTTTGCATTTTAAAGAAACCAGATGGACAGGCATATTTTTATTCTCTTTGGAAGTTTTCCTTTTCTTTCTCTATTTTCATTCATTCATTCATTTGTAAACGTGTGATGAGGATCTACTCTGTGCCAAGCCCTGTGCTTGGGATGTAAGAATGGAATAGGATAATTCTTCCTACCACAGTTAGGAAAGTAAATTAACATAATGTGTAAAATTAACTGAAATGGATTATATTTTGGGGGACAGGCTAACTAATGTAAATATTAGTCACAGAATTTCAGTGATTTGTCATGTCCCTGGCTCGTCCATCTGATGTAGACCAGCAGCAGGGCCTGGGCCCCACACTGCACCCTCGTTTGGGGACCCCAGCTCTTTCCACCCCTTGCTCTGCCTTCTCCTTCCTCTTAGTGGGTGGACAGAGTGAGGAAGAATTGCTCTTAGGAGGTTTTTAAAGGTGTTCCCTGGAAATGGCACAGATTACATCTGCTCCCTTTCCTTTAGCCAGATTTCAGTTCTACAGCCCCATTTAAATGCCAGGGAGAGTAGAAAATATAAACTGGATATATATCCAGGAAGAAAAGGAGAACCTGGCTACCGGTGTGCACTGGAGACACTGACATGGAATTATGTTTGAAGACCAAAGTCCTGATGATTTCCCGGTTTTAGAAGGATAAAAGGTGACGTTGACTGAGGCCTACTTAGTAAATTATGGACCCCCAAACCATAGCTGAAATCCTTATTAAATATGATATGGTTATTATAACCTAATAACCAAGCTGATCATGACAATTCTGCTTCTAGGAGGCCCACTCACACTCTCAGCTTTTCTTGCAACTAAGGGTGGCAATGAGATGTAAGTAGATATCTAATGTGGTTATCTGAGAAAATAATTCCTTTCTGATAAAGGAGCAGGCCTGGGAAGCAAAACTGCTGGCATGTTCTCTTTCCTTCTTGCATCTGAATATGGTGTGAGGACCAACACTTGGGACTGTGGCAGCCATTCTGAGATCATGAGGCAACAGCATGAGAAAAAAACTAGGTAACTATACATACTGGTTTGCCCAGGACAATCCCAGGTGACCCCTGCTGGCCCAGTATGGTTATTAATAATGTACCCTTTCTAAACTCAAAAAGTGTCTTAAATCAGACAACAAATTGTATGGTCAGCCCAGGAAAAAGTTTCAGTGATGAAACTGAAAGAGAAGAAAGAGCGACACCATAGCGTTGTAGAGTGGCCAACACCACTCCGGATGGCCAACCTCCTGATTTCTATTTTAAGCAAAAAGTAAATGCCTCACATTTAAGCTAATGTTAGTTCAGTTTTGGGTGCTTTCAGCTAAAAGCTTTCCTTCCTGATATCCTTATCTTCAACTTAGGGTTTTTGAAATATAGTTAGAGTTTGACCATTACTTTTCAAACTACAGCCTTTTAAAATTCTGAAAATTTTGGATAAGTTTTCTCTCTTTGTGATTCCTGAATTGGCACAGTAATTACTAAAATACTGCACAGAAGGCTTATTTTGTGGTATTTCCAATAGGGACCAGAAGTAGAAGTGTCAAAACTCTCACCAGAAAGCTTGTTGTGGATGTTTTGCCCGAGCTGGCAGCCCCAGGTGGCTCGCAAAGGAAAAGGAAAAGGTATAAAAACACCTCCCTCAAAGCATCTGACTTTCCCAGCTCGAAACCCAACTATTTGGGTTTTAACTTTTCCAAGCAATAGCATGCTTCTCATAGATCTTTAAAGGTTTAAATTGTAACCTTCCCTTTCATTTTGTTTTAAATACAGAGTAAATTGTCGAAGAAATTAGGACCAGAATCCTGGGGGAAAATGCAGCACTTTGCTGTGCGTTAAATATGAACAAATCTATTGGTCAGGGCTGTGTATAGTGAAAAGGAGTGAAGAATATCACTGTGAGGCTTTCTGGGAGAAGCTTAATTTCAGGAGTGGTAAATATATGTCATTAAAAGCATTTAGAAGTTAAGTGACAAATCTGTAGAATCCAGTACAGTGTCATAGAGCAAAGGGTCCCCTAACCCTCCACCTCCCACAGGACACTGGGCCACAGATTGATCCCATGATGACTGTGCTGCGTTAGCACTAATTGCTGATTTACAGACAACTTGCTGTATATATTAAATATTTATAATATTTTGGTTAAATTTGAGATAAGCTTCTAATATGACCAATAGGTCTTTTTTAAACATATTTTCCTCAGAAGTTTTATTTTGCAAATATTCACCCTCCTCACTTAATTCCATGAGTTTGGTATTGGCTCTCTCAATAATCAAATCTGAGCGCATCTCACAAACATTAGGTCCCTTCCCCAACATTACTTCTCCCTGGACTTAACCAGGCATGGAGCTGCTAGTCTGCTTTGTTAACTAGTGGCTGATCTTTTACTTTTATCCATCTATGTCACTAATGAGATGTTCCATTGGGCCTGTTTTTAACTGATTCTCCACAGAGCGGCCGAATGATTTTTCTCAAATGCCAACCCGATCGCAACCTGCCCCTGGCTGAAATCCTCCAGGGCTTCATCCCTAGTAGGGCGGGCCGAGCCCCTTCTCACTTGCAAGGCTGACGGTCTCTTCGTGATCTGGCCCTCGCCTGTTTGTCCAGCCTCGCGTGCCCCGGCCCCACCCCTGATCCTTGCTCCAGCTAGAAGGAACTTCTCCTAGTCCCGCACTTGTGTGATGGTCCCCCTCCCCTCTCTGTCCTCTGGGACCCTGCACTTGATGTTCCTTCTGTATGGAACACCATTCTCTCTGCCTCACCCCCACAACCAGAGCCTCCATTGACTATGCCTGCTTAGCCTCCGGATCTCACCCTCAGTGTCACTTTCTCTGGAAGCCCTTCCCTAAGCTGGAATTCCCTGTTAGTTGACTCTTCTAGCCACGCCCCCCTCAGCACTAAGCACCCTGTATAGTGATTGCCACTCACTTGTTTAGATCCGATACGAAACTGTAAGATCCATGATGATATATGGTGGCATTATAATGGCATCCCCCAAGGATGTCCACATCCTACTCCTAGAAACCAAGAATATGTACTATTACATGACAAAGGGAGATTAAGATTGCAAATGCAATCAAGGCTGCTAAGCAGTTGATTTTACGACAGGGAATTTATCCTAGGTTGTCCAGCTGGGCCCACTGTAAGAAGAGGGAGGCAGAAGAGGAGAGTCAGAGCCAGGTGGCTGTGAGATACTGCCCAGGGAGAGGCAACGTTGCTGGCTCTGAAGGCAGAGGAAGGGGCCCTGAGCCAAGGTATGTGGGCAGCCTGTAGAAGCTGGAAAAGGCAAAGAAGTGGATTTTCTCCTACAGCCTCCAGAAAAGCGTGCAGCCTTGCCAACATCTGATTCTATCCCAACAATGTGCCTGTCAGAGTTCTAACGTACAGATCCTGAGATAATAAATTTGTGTTGTTCTGAGCCACTAAGTACGTGGTAGTTTGTTGCAGAAGCAATAGCAAACTAATGCAGGATAGAAATGCTGTCTCTCTTGCTCATAGTTGTAGCCTAAGGGAATGTGGAAAGTGCTTGACAGTCATTTGTTGACAAGAGAGCAGTGTGCCAGGCCAGGAATGGCTCTTGGGGAATACTCTGTAGGGCAAATGTCACTGCCTTCCCTCAGTCACGTGCCCGTAAAAGAGGATTCTCCATTGTCCACTTATTTCCTTCTTCTCTTTCTTGCTAATGAGGAAGACTATTTTTTTAATTGGAAAAGAGGTTAAGATGATCCATATCCTAAATGTTTTGAAATGGAAAGAAGGTGAGAGACGGGGCCAGGAGACTTTTAGCATCTCAAAGAGTATAGAGCAGCAGGAAGGTGTAAGCGCAGAGAAGCACAGCTCAAGGACTTTCAATAGGTGTTATCCGGAGTTATGAATTAGATCCACTTTAATGTTCTTAGTAAGAAAAAAAACTAAAAATGGGATTATTTTAAAATCATTATGGCTATTAAACAGTTTGTCTTAATTTGTTTATTTATTTTAATAGTTTGTCTTTAAATGAAGCTCTCTGTAAAAACTGAGTTATTTGGGCCTTCTGCATTTATTAGAGTTACACTTCTGCAATGACAGCACAATGATACAGATTTACTGTTAAGTCTATTTTGGGTGCATGAACTTTTTTTTTTTTTTTTTTGAGACAGAGTCTTGCTTTGTTGCCCGGGCTAGAGTGAGTGCCATGGCGTCAGCCTAGCTCACAGCAACCTCAAGCTCCTGGGCTCAAGCGATCCTACTGCCTCAGCCTCCCGGGTAGCTGGGACTACAGGCATGCACCACCATGCCCGGCTAATTTTTTCTATATATATTTTAGTTGGCCAGATAATTTCTTTCTATTTTTAGTAGAGACGGGGTCTCGCTCTTACTCAGGCTGGTCTCGAACTCCTGACCTCGAGCGATCCGACCGCCTTGGCCTCCCAGAGTGCTAGGATT
Organism: Varecia variegata; assembly: GCA_028533085.1. NCBI lineage: Eukaryota > Metazoa > Chordata > Mammalia > Primates > Lemuridae > Varecia > Varecia variegata. Next base: position 83,288,726 of record CM052438.1, read on the forward strand.
ACAGGTGTGAGCCACCGTGCCCGGCCTGGGTGCATGAACTTTAAGTAAACTATGTATGTATCTCTGTCAACTGAACCATATTTTTTTCCCAGCTAAATAAACTAATGGGAAATACATATATATGTTTCTGGCTCATCAAATTCAACATAAAGTATAGCCATACTGGGATCTATCTGGTTACCTGTGGAATTCTTCACTGTAGCAGAAGAGTTCAGTCAGCAGTCACAGGGAAATACTATATCCCAGGGCATAAAAAATACTGGAGAAGTTTGCCTTGATTGCTATTATGATTATCTCACACTTTTATTAGTTGCTTTTCTCCTTTTGTAAAGTTTAATTCAAGTGAAAAAAAAAAACCTCTCTTTAATTAGTAGCCCTTGAATAAGAAGATATTTTATACATTAAACTTATAACCAACTTTCTTCAAAATCCAGCTACAAAGAAGCTAAAAATAAAAGAAAACCCTTAAAAATATTCCATTGTATTTCAGAACTTAAGAAGAGCCGGGTGGTGGGGGGAAGTTGCCATGGATTCTAAAGGGAAAAGAGTAGATATTTTCCCCAAATTCCTAGTTTATCAGATAAAACAAAACTAATAACAACGTTAAATTGGAAGCCTGGAGAAAATTCATGACATCCATTTTTGTATATTTGCTAAATAGGACAGGAGTACTTGTATAATACAGATGCTGAAGGTTGGTTTTAAAAGACAAAACTGACCGTCATCATTGTAACAATGCTGACTGGAGATTTGTATTTCATGTGGGAAACCAGGGCAAAGCTATGGCCATGTCTGCAATGCCTCACACCAATGACACGAAGTGACAAGGATATTTAAATGTTTTTCGTGCAGTTTCTCTTCCAAGAAATGTTGGGCCTTATTAATCCATTTACCACGGAAAGCACAAAGTTTATAACATATATTTTACAGTACACAGAACTTAGTTTTGTAGCTAAATCCATTTCTCTCTTCTCAAGAGCTTAAACATGCACTAAAGAGAAAGTTAGAAATAACTTAGGTTTCCTTTCTTTTTTTTATTTTCTTGTTGATGGGCATTTTTTAATTTCAAAATATTAAGGGTGTACAAACATTTTTGGTTACATGAATCACTTTTGTAATGTTTGAGTCACAGCTATAAGTGTGCCCATCACCCAAAGAGTGTTCATTGTATCCGTTGGGTAGGTATTGCTCCTCCCCTTCCACACTGCTTGTTTTCCACTGAGTTCTCCTTCTCCTTCTCTCTGCACATGTGTGCTCATTGGTTAGTTGCAATTTAATATCAAGTAAACGTGGTATTTCTTTTTCCATTCTTTGGATACTTCAGTTAGGATAATGGTCTCAAGTTTCATCCAAATTGTTGCAAAAGGCACTAATTCATCCTTTTTTTTTTCACAGCTGAGTAGTACAGCATGGTATACATATACCACATTTTATTAATCCACTCATGAATTGATGTACAGCTGGGTTGATTCCACATCTTTGCAATCACAAATTGTGCAGCAATAAACATTCGAATACAGGTGTCTTTTTGGTAAAAAGACTTTTCCTTTGGGTAGATGACCAGTAGTGGCATTGCTGATTGAATAGTAAGTCTACTTTTAGTCCTTTGAGGAATCTCCATTCTATTTTCCATAGAGGCTTTACTAATTTGCAGTCCCACCAACAGTGTATAAGTGTTTCTTTCTCTTTGCATCCACAACAGCATCTATTGGTTTTGGACTTTTTAATAAAAGCCATTCTAACTGGGGTAAGGTGATATCTCATTATAGTATTAATTTGCATTTCCCTGATGATTACTGACATTAAGAATTTTTTCATATGTTTATTGGCCATTTCTTTATATTCTTTTGTTAAGCTTCTGTTCATATCTTTTACCTACTTTTTAATAGGGTTTTTTTTTTCTTGCTGATTTGCTTGAATTCTTTGTAGATTCTGGTTATTAGCCCTTTATTGGATGCATAGCTTGCAAATATTTTCTCCCATTCTGTAGGTTGTCTGTTTGCTCTGTTGATTACTTTCTTAGCTCTGCAGAAGCTTTTTATTTTAATCAAATCCAATTTATTAATTTTTGTTATTGCTGTAATTGCCATTGAGGTCTTAATCATAAATTCTGTGCTTAGGCCAATATCTAGAAGAGTTTTTCCTACATTTTCTTCTAGAATTCTTATGCTTTCATACTTTGCATTTAAGTCTTTTATCGATCTTTAATTAATTTTTGTGAGTTGCAAGAGGTAGGGGTCCTGTTTCATTCTATCTCATGCGGCTATCCAATTTTCCCAGCACCATTTATTGAATAGGGGTTTTCTTTAGTATGCATTGTTGTCTGCTTTTCTGAAGAGCAGTTGTCTATAGGTAGATGGTTTTATGTCTGGATTCTCTATTCTGTTCCATTGGTGTATGGCTCTATTTTTGTACCAATATCATGCTGCTTTGGTTACTATAGTCTTGTAGCATAGTTTCAAGTCTGGTATTGTAATGCTTTCAGTTTGTTCTTTTTACTTAAGATTGCTTTGGCCATTCAGGCTCTTTTCCGGTTCCAAACAAAGTGTAGAATTATTTTTTCTAGATCCATGAAATATGACGTTGGCATTTTGATGGGGTTTGCATTGAATCTGTAAATCACTTTGGGTAGTATGGACATTTTAACAATGTTGATTCAACCGATTTATGAACATGATATGCTTTTCCATTTGTTTGTGTCCTCTGCAATCTCTTTCATTAGTGTTTAGTAGTTATTCGTGGAGAGATCTTTCACCTCCTTGCTTAAGTATATTCCTAGGTATTTTATTTTCTTTGTAGCTATTGTGAATGATATTTAGTCTTTGATTTGACTCTCAGTTTGACTGTTGTTGGTATACAGAAATGCTACTGATTTGTGTATTTTGATTTTGTAACCTGAGACTTTGCTGAATTTATTTATCAATTCCAGAAGTCTCTTGGTAGAGTCCTTGTGGTTTTCTAAATAAGAGATCATATCATCACCAAAAAGTAATAGTTTGACCTCCTCTTTCCCAATTTGGGCACTTTTTATTTCTTTCTCTTGCCTGATTGATCTGGCTACAACTTTCATCAATATGTTGAATAGAAGTGGGAACGATGGGCACCCTTGTCTTGTTCCAGTTCTGAGGGAGAGAATGTTTTCAACTTTTCCCCATTCATCATAATGTTGGCTGGGTTTGTCATATTTGGCTTTTATAATTTTGAGATGTATTCCTTCTATACCTAGTTTGTTGAGAGCTTTTATCATGAAAGGTGCTGGATTTTGTCAAATGCTTCTTTTGCATCTATTGAGATGATCATATGGTCTTTGTTTTTGCTTCCATTTATATGGTAAATAATATTTATTGATTTATGTATGTTGAACCATCCTTGCATCCCTGGGATGAGGCCCACTTGGTCATGGTGGATTATTTGGTGGATTATTTTTTTGATGTGCTATTGAATTTAGCTTGCTAGTATTTTATTGAGGATTTTTGCATCTATATTCATAAGGCATGTTGGCTTATGGTTTTCTTTTTTTGTTGTGTCCTTTCATGGCTTTGGTTTCAAGGTGAAACTGGCTTCATAGAATGAGCTGGAGAGAATCCCGTCCTTCTCAATGTTATGGAATAATTTCTGCCATGTGGGTACCAGCTCTTCTTTGTAGTTCTGGTAAAATATGACTGAGGATCCATGAGGTCTGAGGATTTTTTGTTGTCATTTTTGGGAGATGTTTTATTACTTCTTCAGTCTCACTGTTCATTATTGGTCTGTTCAGGATTTCTATTTCTTCTTGATTGAGTCTTGGGAAGTTATATATGTCCAGGAATTTGTCCATTATCTCTACATTTTCTAGTTTATATGCATAGAGATTTTCAAAGTATTCATTGATGATGTTTTGTGTTTCTGTGGTATCAGCTGTAATGTCTCCTTTTTCATTTCTTATTGACCTTATTTGGGTCCCTTATTTTCTATTCCTGGTTAATATAGCAAGAGGTCTATCAATTTTGTTTATTTTTTTAAAGAACCAAGTTTTTGTCTTGTTGATGGTTTGTATTTTTATGTGTTACATTTCATTTAGTTATACTCTGGTTTTTGTTATTTCTTTTCATCTGCTGGCTTTGGGTTTGGTTTTCTCTTCCTTTTCTAGTTCCTTGAGATGTGACATTAGGTTGTTAATTTGGGATCTTTTTGATTTAGGTATTTAAGGCTATGAATTTTCCCCTGAGGAATGCTTTTGCTGAATCCCATAGAGTTTTATAGCTTGTGTCCCATTTGTCTTTCAGTTCAAAGAATCTTTTGATTTCCATCTTAATTTCATTCTTGATCCAGTGATCATTCAGCAGAAGTTTCTTTAATTTCCATGACTTTGTGTAGGTTTGAGTGTCTTTCTTGTGATTGATTTCTAGTTTTGCTCCACTGTGGTCTGAGAAGATAAAAGGTATGATTTTGATGTTTTGGGATGTGTTGAGACCTGTTTTGTGGCCTAAGATATGATTGATCTCATAGAATGTCCCATGTGCTGCTGAAAAGAATGTATATTCAGTAGTTTTGTGGTAGAATCTTCTGTACATATGTTAGGTACATTGGATTTAGTGTCTGGTTTGAGTCCATTGTTTCTTTATTTATTTTCTACTTTGATGAGTTTTCCAGCTCTGAGAGTAGGGTGTTAAGGTCCTCAGCAATTATGATCGTACTAGTCATTTATTTACTTAGCTGTAGTACAATTTTCTTTATGTGTCTGGAAGCTCCTATGTTAGGCACATTTATATTTAGGATTGCTATGTCTTCTTGTTGAATTTCTCCCTTTACTATTATATAATAACCATCTTTGTTTTTCTTTACCTTTTTTGGTTTAATGTCAATTTTTTTCTGATATGAGAATGGCTACACCTGCTTTCTTTTGTTATTCATTTGTGAGGAATATTTTTTTTGCATCCCTTCCTGTTGAGTCTGTGTGTCTTCTTCTGTTTTAGATGTGTTTCCTGGAGACAGAAGATAATTGAGTTGTGTTTTTTTATCCATTAATCAAGCCTATGTCTTTTGAGAGGAGCATTCAGACCAATAACATTGAGTGATAGAATTGATATGTGGGATATTGATCTGTTGATCATATTGGTAGTACCTTATTGCTTTGTTTTCACTCTCATGCTATTGTTTCATAAGAGTTGTAGTTGTGAATTTTAGGGGGGTGAATTTTAGGGTGATTTTACACTGGTAGAGATCCTTTGTGCTTAGTTATGTGTAGTGCAGTTCTGAGTATTTCTTGCAGTGCAGGTCTGATCATGGCAAATTCCCTCAGTGTTTCCTTGTCTGGAAAAGACTTAATTTCTCCATAAGTTGTAAAACTTAGTTTTGCAGGATATAAAATTCTAGGCTGGTAGTTGTTCTGCTTAAGAAGATGGAAGATGACACCCCTATCCCTTCTAGCTTGTAATATTTCCACTGAGAAGTCTGTAGTTAACCTGATGGGTTTTCCTTTGTAGGTTATTTATTGCTTTTATCTTGCTGCTTGCATAACTTTCTCCTTCATTTTGACTTTAGCTAGGTTGATTACTATGTATCTTGGAGATGCCCTATTTGCTATGAATCTTCCTGAATCTTCCTGGTATTTGATGACCATCTTGTATCTGTCTGTCTGAATCTCTGGTGATACCAGGGAAGTTTTCCTCAATAATTCCCTCAAATAGGTTTTCCAAATAGGTTTTCCATTATTTTAGGTATTTCTTCTTCTCCCTCAGGGATACCTATAATTGGAATGTTAGTTCACTTTACATAATCCCATATCTCTCTCAATGATTGCTCAGACTTTTTTATTCTCTTCTCTGCCTCTTTGAATGACTGGGTTATCTCAAGTGCTTCATCTTCAAGCTCTGAGATTCTTTCTTCTCCTTGGTATTCTGTTGTTAAAGCTTTCTCATGTGTTTTGAAATTCCCTAAATGACTCTTTCAATTCTTTAAGTTCTACTATATGCTTTTTTATGTTATCTAGCTCTTTAGTGACTTTTTTTTTTTTTTTTTTTGGATTTCCTGAAATATTTTTCTGGTTCCTTTTTGTTGGCTTTCAACTTTTCTCTTCAATTCCATACAAACTATTGGCCATCCATATTCTGAATTCCATTTCTGCCATTTCAGCAATTTCCTTGTGGGTGGAGTCCACTAATGTAGCTCTATTGTGATCCCTTGAGGGTTTTGAACTATTTTGTTTTTTTTTGTTTCCAGGGTCCTTTTGGTGGTTTCTTCTTATCTGGCTTCTCTTCTCTTGGCTTCATGTTAATTGGATTGCAGGGGACTTTTTTTCCTTTGTGGCAAGCTCTCCTGTTCAGTTAGGGGAAGAGGAAGACCCTAGTTGGAACTATAGTGTCCTACTCTGGAATATTAACCTATCAGGGGAAGAGTGTGTGCACTGAGAGCCTATAGAACAGCTGTTATGTTTTGACCCATTCCCCTGTGATTGCTACAGTTTGAGCCAGTGCTGGATGATCTTCATTTGGGGTGGAAGGTCATTGTTGGAAGTTCATGTGTTGTTGGAAGTTCAAGTTGGAGGCTGGATGTGTCCCTGTCCATGGTGCCTGTTGTTGTGGGGGATTGATCTGGTCAGCCTCACCCAGTGGAGGTGACAGTGGCAGCTGCGTGAGTCTATTTAGGCAGTGGTCATGGATAACTGGGCTGTGGGCATGTGCATGAACCAGGTCCAGGAGTAATGGCTGCTCTGTGCTGGAGGTTCCTGCTTGAAGTGTTGGACCTCAGGGAGGTTCCACTGGCCCTATGGCAGAAGTGGACACTCAGTGGTGGGATCTTGGGGCCCAGGCAAAACTCTAGAATCCAAGGGGTGTTGTCATAGGCCTGGTGAGGGCCCTAGAGCCACAGGGGCAGAGCCTCGGGATCAGGCACAAAGAGAGCTTCAGAGCTGGTTCTGGGGATTACAGGGGCAGAACCACACAAATGGTTGCCTGTTCCACCATCTTGGAGACTGCTGATGCCTAGTTGCATAGGCAAGGGTTTGTCTCATTGGCCCAGGGACCGTGTAAGCAGGCCTGAGCTGCTGGTTGGCCAAAGTTCTCCCCGCCCCACCTAGGACCCACTGAAGCAGTTGCCCAAGGCTACCCAGGTGGTCCCTGTGGCATCTGAACCTTCTCCTCTGCTCAGATTCCATGCAGAGGGGAGGCATGCTTAGCCCCCAGTCACAGGGCACAACATGGGGAGTGTATGTTCTGTTTGCTCTCTCCCTGGCCCAGGGGAGTTGATGCAAAGGCTACTGCTGGAAGGCTGAGTCCCCAGCGGACTTGGCTCCATGCACTAGAGTGATGCAGTTGGCGTCAGTTGCAGAAACTGAGGATTGGCAGCCACCAGATCGCTGCTGCACCTGCTCTCTGGCAATGTCTCTGTATAGGCTCTGAGCAGCTGCCCAATCAGCCCAGCAGTGGAGGACGGAGACCCACACTGCACTCTCCCATCAATTCCACCCATGTGGGCTCCTTCGCCTCCTGATTCCAGCTCCCAAATATCCTCTTTGTGGATTGAGTCCTGGGGGTACAGGGTCCAGCCCGCATGTCTGTTCCCCTGGCAGGCATCTTCGGTGAGTGCCGGTGGGCAGGGAACTCCCAGATTGAGCACCCCTGGGTCCACTGTAGGTCCTCAAGGGGAAAGATGTGGACCTCACTCTCTGTGGGAACTTCAGACTGGAGGGCACACCAGCAGAGGGGAGGCAGACACCCTTGAAAGTCTCAGCTCAACTGGCCCTCTCAGCTGCAATGGGCAGGAGAGTAGGGTGGAATGTCCAAACTCTGGGATTACACAAATTTTCTGGGGCTCCCGCAGTCTAGGTAGTCATTGGGAATGGCCTACGAGGGAATAGGAGACGTGAAAATTAAAGGGCTCGAGCTCCCTATAGTAGTCAAAGGGTCGTTATGGGCAGAGAAACAGTATGGCAACCACCTTCACTCTGGGACATGGTTACAGTGGAGGGGTTCCCAAAGGGGCTGGAAGCTTGATTCTTTATTTTCAAGAAGGTCCCAGTTCAGTGGTTGCAGCAGCACTTGGGCTCATGAGGATGGAAAAGCTTCCAAGCAACTTGGCAGCCTGCTGACTACCAGAGGTGTGTGGGAAGAAGAAACAAAACACCCATGTACCCCTTCACTGGGCTCCAAGCTTCTCTGGGGTTGATCTTTGCCAATATCTTTTTTTGCTTCCTATTATGCTTTGCAATTTCTGTCTGTGAAGTCTCCAGCAGGCTCTGGCACCTTTCCCTTCAAACTACACCTAAGCTGTTCCCATTCCCCACTTCCTTTATCCAAAACTCTTCTTTCCCTCCTGAATGATCTGGCACCCAATGTTTCTGGTCAGCCATCTTCCTGATGGACATTTTCTAGGCATATTTTCAAAACTTTTATTACTTGTGAAAATAAAGTATATACATGATAAAAAATTTTAAAAACAAAGAAAGGTATACAATGAAAAGATATTATTGAAATTATAATTTTTTATTGTGATTTGTTAATGCCTGACATTGACATCATCACAAGACTATTCTACCCAAAAGGAGATTGGATTATTGTAATGTAATCAGTAATTGTGACAGCACTTTCCTTAGCTCTCAACATGGAGGTTGGCATATTATAGGCTCTACTATGGTCTGAATTTTGATATCCCCCAAAATTCATATGTTGGAATCTAATCCCTAATGTGATAGTATTAAGAAGTGGGGACTTTGGGAAGTAATTAAGTCATCACTTAATGAGGGCCTCGGCCCCATCAATGGGATCAGTGCTCTTATAAAAAGGGCTTGACTTAAATTCTTCACCCCTTCTCCCCTGTGAGGATGAAGCCATCTACGGACCAGGAAGCAGGCCTTCACCAGACACCCAATTTGCTGATGCCATGATCTTGGACTTCCCAGCCTCCAGAAATGTGAGCAATACCCATTTCTGTTGTTTAGAATTACAACAGATCTAAGATACTTTGTTATAGCAGCCCAAACTGATGAGTACAGACTCTCAATAAATGATTCTTGATTTAAAACATGAGAAGAAACCTAAAACAGTCTGATATAAGCTGGAGTCCACAGATGAGAAATTAACTTAAATGTGTGTCATATCCAAGAAAATGAGACGAGTTGTAGCAGAAACTTCACTGGAATCCAGAATGGACCCCAGGCTGCACAACCTTCAGTCTACTGCCCTTGTTACCACAGACAACTTGAATTGAAATTCTTTTCCTAATAACCCCCACAGCAGGGTTCTCTCATTGCAACCAGATTAAAGGGTTCTGCAGGGCCTCTCATCTCCCACCTCAAATTAAATGCATCCAACATACGTGACTTAACCACCAGTTTCAGGTGTAGAGAGTAAGGAATTAAGGACTGAATCTAAAAGGAAGATGAAGAGCAGCTTCTTTTTCTTATCCACAGCCTCCATTTCTATTCCTTCCACTCTTGAATTTAGTTCAACACTGAGTCTTTGTTACAGACCAAGAACTATTCTCGGAGTAGGAGCAAAATGGCAACTACACATTGTCCCTTCCCTGGAGACACTCCTCACATCAATTTAGCGTGACCAATGGAAACAGCCAGCTGTGCTTTGAGAACACAGAGCAGACTAATCGATTCTCTGCTTCAGGAGGAAAGGAGTTAGGACTTTTTTTACATTTGTCCTATGATTTACCATTTCTTCTGTTGGAGATTTTACACTAAAATTAAAAAAAAAATCTTCTTCCCTTTTCCAAATACAAGGAAATATTAATTTTTTATTTGCAACCTTAACTTTACTTTTTGTTTTTTATAAGTTGCCCACATGGCTACAAGCCTTTAGATAGAGTGAGTTCAAAGCCCCAGTGTTTCCAGATATCCTTTCCACAGCCTTATCCTGAACCAGTAGATTTCACATTAGATTTTTTTATAACACCTCTGTGTTGTCTTGCTTTCCATCCCTTAAATCGAGTCCCTTAAATTAATTAACATTATCATTGTCTTATGTGTATAAGTTTTTCTTATGAGTCAATTCCTTCCTTGAAACATTTTTGTCTAGAATTCTACTTGTTCCCATTAAATTTTGTATGCTGCAATGCTGCACCCTACTTTCTTATTTTTCAATGCTTTTTCTCTTTGGCTTTTTTTTTAATTTTAATTTAATTTTATTTTTCTCTTTGGCTTTTTTAAAAACATTGTCACATTATAAGAAAATAATTAAGATGGAATTTGAGACTTTTCTTCTTCCACAAAAATGCTGTACTGTTGTATTCCTCCATTGAGGATTGGCCTTTGACAAAAGAAGAATAAAATGGTTAATTTCTGATCCCTACCAACGGCTACAAACGAAGCCATAAATCACTGAAGTTTTATTTTTTCATTTTTTTCATTCATTGGACAAATATTATTAATTGCTTTCTACGTGTAAGAATGAGGCGTTCCCAGCACCAGTTCTCAGAGTTCAATTTGCCTCCCATGGCTTCGTGCAGTCCTTCAAGCAAGCTACTTCCTCATGTTTTCTCCCCTTCTCCCTAGAAAACGCTGCTAAAAAAAATCTAAAAATTACTTATACTAAGATGTGAGTGAATGATAACAGTTGGATTTGATAATCCATTTCAAATGTATTTTAATTTCAAAGTGGCTAAAAGCCATGAGCAAAAGCAACAAAGTCAAGACATATGATTTCAGATGTTATCAGACAGAGGAGGCTTTCTGTGAAGAGGAGGACAAGTCGTCTCAACACCCCTGAAATGACTCTGTGTAAACATCACAGTCCTTTCCAGTTGTCTTGAGTCCTCAGTGGATAGCTTCCAGCCTGCAACTTGGACTTATTTGTAGTGTACAATGGTTACAATTGTTCGGACGTCACTGGGTGACCTGTACTGCATGATTCTCGTGCAGTACGTAAGTGAGAGCCATGTGAGAACTCGTGAAGAGATGATAAAAGAAAAAGACCAACGACACCGCAAAGTGTCATGAGGCAAACCCAGCTATGTTGGGTGTACCAACTTGGCTCATATTTAATTTCTCTTGCCCCTGCCTGGAATGCTTCATTTTTTATCTATCTCCTGCATCTTTTCTTAAGCAATAACATTTTATAGAATCCTTCTCTGTCTCCACTAGGCTATCAAGTGACTGTCCTCTCTGCTTCTTCTTTGATCTCCCAGGGCACCCTGTGCATGTCTTTATTTTCATATTTCTTGCATTACATATTATTAACCATTCTCCTACTCACCTCTGCCACTGTATTCTTTCGGTGCACTCCATACTTAAAAAAAAATAAAGTCCCTGGAAACTAATGGTTTAAAAATGTCTTTATTAAAAAATATTAAGATCAAATTTTGGAAAAGGAGATTTTAAGAATTGTCACTAGGGGAAGATTCTACATCAAGCCAGTCTGACCAACTGTTTTGATAATCAACCTACATGCCAAAGATTGATGAATTCTACAAATCGCAGAGAATTTTCTCAGAATAGAGGAGTTCTTCAAAAGCCATTTGCTCTTGAGCTTTTTAAAAAATGAAAGAAAGCCAGGATAGAGGAAGCTTCTTGCAGAGATTTTGGATGATTCTGAGAGTCTAAGCAAATTGCCTCTTAGCACACAATTAGCTCAGAGGGATCATATAACAAGTGCCAAGGGGCAAGAAGTGAAAAATTCATTTTGTCACTTGGAAAGTTCCTGGAAATTTTGGCAAAAGATAAATTTATTAAATAAAATATTATACATTTTTAGTTATATTGACCAGGCAAACAGCTATGCAAGTGTGAAATGAAGGCTACATCTAATACATCTCCTTGAATTCTTTGATATACATGATAAAATTTTTGACAGTTTAAATGGAGCATACCTCTGTGACCATGAAATTTGTTATGATTGGGTCAAAAATCTCTTTATTTTCTAGGGTGAAAACAAACTACCTTTGCCTTTTGATTTATAACACTCGCAGTTTCAAAAACCATGAACTTGTGAAGACTTCAATCTGAGTTTTCTAGTCTCATCTTAAAAGAGCTAGGGTTGCTGAGAAATCCATCCTATTTTATGTGCACCAGGCTGCTCTCCAGATACGTTCTTGTCTCTTCATTTTTCTCAGTGTCCACTGATACTGGCTTGATATTGGCTAGCCATTGGCTTGATATCCACTCAGTGTCTCTCCCCACATCAGTTCTCAAACAATGTCCACAGTATTAAAATTCCTGGTTCTTCGTGTAAGATCACTGACTTCTTCTTCTTTGCTCATCTTTTATTCAGCTGCTACTTCTTTTATTTTGCCTTCTTGTGTAATGTATTATTTACTTTTCTTGAGGGCAAAGATTCTTATACATAAAGATCTTGCAAAAATGTCTTTAACATATTAGATTAGTAACAAATATGGTTGAATGAATGAAAGATGATTTTAAAAAACCTTAAGGTAAACATTTGAATTTCTATTTTACAGGAGGCATGAGATTCAGAAATTCAAGTTTATGCTTAAAAATCTACTTCTCTGATGAAGCTAAATTATCATCAAAACCACCACACCACCACCCAAGGCATCCTTATCTTGATAATCATCACCATCATCATTACATTCATCATGGATCTTCAGAGAAATACAACCAATAGAAGATTTATAATATATGAATATAATATGCATAATATATATGGGGAGAAAGAGAGATTTATTATAAGGAATTGGCTACACGATTATGGAGGCTGGCAAGGCTCAAGATCCACAGGGTGAGTCTGCCAGCCAGACACCCAGAAGAGCTGATGGTGTAGTTCCCATCCAAGGGTCAGCAGGCTCAAGCCCCAGAAAATCCCATGTTTCAGTTTGAGTGTGAAGGCCAGAAGAAAAAGATGTCCCAGTTTGAAGACAGTTGGGCAGGAGGAATTCTTTCTTACTCACAGGGAGGGTCAGCCTTTCTGTTCTATTCCGGCCTTCAACTGGTTGCATGAGGCCCATCCACATTAGGGAGGGTTATCTTCATAAAATGACAGTGACTTTACTGTACAAAGTAGAATACAGATATAGGATTCCAGAGATGTAATGACCTATTTAAATCTAGGGGTCAGGATTAGCAACAGTATAACAACTATGTAGTTGTTATACTGCTTCCTCTGGGCCACAGCATTGAAGAGCAACTATTGAGACAGACAGAACAGGATTCAAAACCAGGCTTTGCCATTTAATATCTGTGAAATCTTAGGAAAGTCATACAAGCTCAGTTTTTCCATCTATAAAATGGGGATGAGGATCCACAGCTTTCATAAGTGTCTAGAGTAACGTATGCAAACACGGCACTCAGCATCGTGCCTAAGAGGGACTGAGTCCCTGACAGCCGTTAGTGCATAAGATTGTATGGTGCAGAGATCATGTCAATATTGTTTATTATTTATCTACAGAATCCAGCACATCATATGCATATGGTGAACATTTATTGATTACGTTAATAAATAAGGTTCCAGACCTTTAGGAGATTTGAGATAGGGAAGAAAGCATAACTCTTCACCAGAGCCTCACAAGAAAATGAAAATCTTTTATTATAGTGGCCTCATACAAGACCATGTAAAGAACGATTAGGTGAAGGAGTTATGCATGATATAGGCTGAGCTGCATTTATCTCTGCATGAAGAGTAATTATATCCATTCATAATGCATCTGAGATTTTATTATATTTATTTTGGAAATGTTTATTGAACACCTATCATGTGGTGCTGTAATATACACCTTGGTGGAAGTATTTTAATGTCACAAATGTGTCACCAAATCTTGCATGTGTTACTAGAAGTTTAATGAATGAACAGAAGTTGGGTTGATTGTTTATATAAGGTAGTGCCAACACATGGGGAGAAAGATGGATGGATTTCATTCCCTGGAAATCTTTTCAAAACAGGATCCTGATTCGTTTCCTTGGGATAATTTAACTCAGTCTACTTACTCAAGCTTAGCTAGATAAATTGAATCTACTTTTGCCCCAAAAATTGAATTAAAGTTCAATTTTATGGTCTACACTTTCTACAGAGACTGCTGCCATTATCCAATTCCATTTTTACAATGAAAACATGGGTACTAAGTATAATCCTACCTAGAAGCAGAGAATTACATTCACACATGGCTTCCCAGGTGCCCCTCTGGGGGTGTTTTGGCAGCCTTCTGGCCAGTGCTGTTCCACTCTGACTTTGGTGCAGCTGAGGGCAAGGCTTTAACACTTCATTTTAATTGGGCACAAATTGAAATCCTGCTGTAATTAGATCAAGGCAACTCCAAGACTCTACTTGCCTTAGGTTAATGGGAAATCTGCCAAAATTTCTGACTGGTAAAGTGTAAAAGGGCCATAAAACTTCCCAGACCAGTGTTTTTCAGAGTAGGCTTAAAAAAAAAAAAAAAAAAAACCTACTTTAAAGGCCTCTTCGGTGCCTTGGTTGTCTTGGTTGGGTAGAATTCTCTGACTACTTATAATAAAAACATTTTATGCTGGATAAAGAAAATGAATTTAATTGGGGAGAAAATGTTGCACAGGTGGTTTCCCTGTATATGTCCCCAGAGACAGTAACAAGTGGATTTCACACTAGGTACCTTGGTGGGACTCTGACCAGGACATAAGGGAAAAGTAGATCAGACCTTGAAATAGGCTGCAGGGTCTGCCTTTTTCATACGAAATAATGGTGGGGCCAATGTGTTTGTGTAATGGGAGTGGTGAGTATTTGGGGAACAGCCTGCTGGACAATGAGGAGGTAGGAAGTTGGGAAGAGATTTTTGGTGGGGACAGACTTCTTAGAAGCCAGTTTTGAGTTACGAGTAGAAAGGAGAGCATGAAAGGAAAGGAATGGATACGAGAACACATCAGTCCACACCAGAGACCCAAAATAATTCTGCAGGTGGGAAGGAAATGCCAGGCTCAGTTTATATTTTAAAAAATATCTGTCTTTTAGGCAGTCACCTGTAAACACGATATACTTAAAAGATTTATTCAATTGAATTATAAGTAATAAAAATATAATATCTAATTTTAGAGATGATACCATTTAGATGAGGCTGGCAATGATGGGTGCATTCTTACAGGCATTCTGATGGCTGAAAGAGATGAGTCTTCCAGCACATAACTGGGGAAACTGAGGAAAACTGCCCTCAAGGAAGCCTGGCAGCAGGGCTGGCTGTCCACTGCCACTTCCAGGGTGTGTGATTAGGTTAACACAAAACGGAGACAACTGACTCATTGGTGTAGTAGTGAAGAGACTGGAAACGTTTGTCCACTTATTCTTGCCTTTTGTATGGACATCTTATATTTTCATTTGTGTCAGGCACTCCCAACTTCTCATGGATACCTTAGTTCACATATCAACAAGGTTTAACAATTCACAATCATTTTCAAATAGAATTTAACAACGAAAAATATCCCAAACATATCATAGAACATAATTCAATATATAGAAATAATTTTCACTACACAAAAACCGTTCTGTAAGGTTCTGCAGGGCATCCCTCCAGCTGTCCCACCCAGCTGTCTTCAGAGGACATGCAGACGGCAGCAGCCTCGGTCACCTCTCCACTCACCCAGCCGCAGAGCAGAAGCCAACTTGGTACCTCGGGCTCATGGAGGGTCAGAAAAGCTGCCCACAGTGTCACAGCTGGGATGAGAAGTGTTTCTGGAACTTGGTCTGGGTGTCAGCCAACTTCCTATGTCCCTAAAAGGCTTACGTATTGTTCCTTTGGTTTGGAGCATATGTTTTTTCAGTCACTAGTATTTACCCTGGACAATTCTAATTTGAATCTTGCTTCTAGTTTGTGAAGGAGTAAATTATTTATGTTGTTCTTGATGAGTAGTAATGTGATGCAGTTTTTTTTTTTCCTCAGAGTTAAGTATAGGTAAAAATCAAATTCTGTGCCTTCTTAGCAACTGTGATAGGTCATTTGAGTGCCTGACTTCTCAGTGCACTGATTATCAAGACTTCCTTTTTGTTGTTATTTTAATGTATTCACAAGAGATGCAAGATTTTTCATAGGTGCTAATTATTTTTTCAATTCTTCCCTAAATTACTGGCACCAAGTAATATTGGTCAATAGTTCTTTTTCTGCAAAGTTCTGTTGGTTAATGAAACATCACTTTGAATCCAGTTTATCTGTGGTGTTTAGTAATTATTAATTTAACAGGTATGGGCAGGAAAAGAACTCTAAGCTAAAGATTTGTATAGAGGAAAAGATGTTATCATGTATGTGTCTGCATTGACCCTTAATTTGTTTTTGTTTATTTTTAATCCAGTGCAAAAAAAGTGATTCAAGTAGTTACAATCTGACTTTTAAAGTTTCAGATGAAAGGTTAGAAGTGACAAATTTGATTTCAGTTTTCTTTTCTTATTATATTCCCTCTTGAGAAAAAAATTTCTATTTAGAAAGAAATCATCTCAGGATAAAGCTTATCAAAATTCTACATACGCAAAACAAGGTCCTCCATCTTTGTCACCAGAAAATGATGTTATTGAACTCTTGAAAACTAATTGCTTTGACTCATTTATTGTGTTTATGTAAGTATTGTTGTCCATGATAATTTATTTTTATAGTTGAATTAAAATGTCACTGTTAAGTTTTATAGAAATTATACAAAAGTACAAAAAGATGTTCAAGGATATTCATTGCAGCATTATTTATAATAACAAAAGAACAGAAATATCTGCAGCTTCCATCAACAGGTGATTGATTAAATTTTAAATGCATCTATGTGACAGAATACCATGTAGTTATAAAAAGGTATGTGTTGGATCAGTATTTATTTACAAGTTATTTGGATATATTCTTGAGTGCACACATCTAGATACATGACGCAAACAGGTTATAGAGCCCAGTGTAAAACAATCGCACTTGTGACAGCATTGTGTGTTTACTGAGAAGACAGGGTCTTGAGTAGAGGATGGAGCAGTGTCAGTGGGAGGTCGAGTAGGTGGAAGGGGAATGGAGGTGGGAGGGGAAATGCTCCTTTCCAGAATGCTCCAAAGCAAGTCTATCTCCCACGGCAGGAGTACTACAGGAGGCAGAACAAGAAAGTTTGTTCCAACTCATTTTGTTTCCTTAGCTCTGAAATTTAGGGATGTGCCTGGCTCCCTTTTGAGATGTGTCATGAAGTAGCACATGTTGGGCATTTCTCTTTGTCAGTTAAAAGATAAAAACGGCAAGTCTGTCTTCATAAGAAGTATTTTTCTAAATGTAATGTGAAAGTTTTATCTTCACTGAAGTATTTACCCTCACCAACACAATTACATTTCTTAACTCAATATGAATGACTCTAATTAAGAAAGTTACTTTCAATTTTTAAATATTTTCATGTGTACCAGTTGGGAGATAATTCTCTCAATTCTTTTGTGTTTTGGCCTGACTTGCAAGCAGAGACGCTGACTGTATTCATTCTAGATTATCTTTGACGTTGTGCTTCTATAGTGAGCAGCCTTGGGGCATAGAAATCAGGTCTCCCTGCGGGCAAAGGGCATGTTTATTTACCATCCAGTATAAGAAAGACAATGTCTCTCTCCAGTGCAAAGTTCGGGCAGGCTTATTGCCCATTATAAAAGATTTGGGTTTCCTGAGCTTAGAGTTCTTCTCCCATAACATACTCTAGGATACAACATGGCCATATTCATAGTTGGGATACTGATGAAAATATTGATACTTTGTCTACTGTTATTACTATCAGTAATAAATTGATTTTGTCTCTAATGCTGGAGTCTTGTGTCATCTCCCAGCATTTTTAAAACTAGCAGACTAACTTGTTAGCTTGCAAGTAGGGTAAAATTTCATATCCTTTACAGTTGTTGACTGGACCCTGCCATGCCTCAAAGTCATCTAAATCACAAGCAAATTCATTAGAACACTTAATATGTTTTTGTAGAAATAAGAAGGGCTTATTTAATGTCAAATTCCAATAATCCTGGGATTTAACCGATTTCTGACATTTCTTAAAGGAAGCCATTTTGATTGAATTGTTCACAAACTGGCTTAAGATACTTATCATAGTATAAAATAATTTTAAAAATACATCAAGAAATAATTGTCCTTTAAAAGTTGATTTGATTACAAAGACTGATAATTAACCAGAACAGTTCTCAGACAAATCAATAGAAACAGAGACTCTTTGTATTGATCAATTTTCCAAGATTCATACTACCAGTGAATTTAAAGCAATTTAAACAGAAAAGAGATGAGAACTGGGTCGATATCAGTAGTCAAGGTAGATCACATTCTATAAGCAGGGAAATAACTTTGGGTTTTTTTCAAGTTAATAATCAATTATCAGAAACACTATTTCCCAAGGAACATTTCAAGCATGAATGAACTTTTGGTAAGTCATCTCATTTTCTCCCTAAGTT
The DNA here is from genome assembly GCA_028533085.1 of Varecia variegata. NCBI lineage: Eukaryota > Metazoa > Chordata > Mammalia > Primates > Lemuridae > Varecia > Varecia variegata. The sequence goes on from CM052438.1 coordinate 83,307,007, forward strand.
GTATATAACTTTGAGAAATCATTTTCCCCTTGATTCTGTATAATCCAGAGTAAATACCTCAGTCAACCAGTTGCCTATGTTTGTTCCTGATGCCAAGCTAGTGCAGAAGTTTCAGCCCGTCTCTATCCAAGGACCCTGTACCACAGATTTAATACAGAAAGAAGCTGCTATAACAGCAGTACAGGGTACTCAAGTATGGGGGTTAGGGCATAAGGAATGCTAGAAGCATGAACATTTGAAAAGTGTTTATGGAAAAAGTAAAATTTTGCCTGGATGCAAGTCTAGGTAAGACTTCAACAACTAGCATGTGGAGAAAAACCTCCCAGACGAGTAGAGAAACAGAGCAAAGCCATAGAGACGATGGCAGTGCAAGGGTCATCGAGGAAACGATGATGAATGTGTGACAGCTGAAGTGGATAGGACTCTAGCGATAGGTGCAGCTTGAAAGATGCTCAGTCACATTCTGGGCCAGAGACATGAGTGCTTGGGGAATATTTGCATTGAGGAGATACTTGAAGTTAACGTAGTGGAAGAGATCACCAAGGGAGAGTGCGTAGTGTGATAAATAAGCTCATAGTTTAAATCTGAAAAATGCCCACGGATGAAGAAGAACCCACGCAGGGGACTGGGAAGACCCAGCTGCAGAAGCAGGTCAGTTACTCACGTGCAAGTAGTGTTGGCCTAAAATGCAGTAGTCAGTGGGACATGCTAAAAACATCAAAGCACAGTCTATAGTCATAAACTCTTGGTATTTTTCAAAATATTGTAAGTTCCTTTGCTTTTCTGTGTCAGATCGTCTCCTAGGATGTGTATTAAAAGCAGCAGTAGCACTGGTACTAAATGGCATTTCCACTAATAAAGTCAACAGGAGGAATGACGATTGGGTAGGCGTAGCGTAGTATGAGAAATCCTACTTGTATCCAACCCAAATCCTCGCATTCATATGTTCTAGAGTTAAGATAATAGGATAGAGGATTTCAAGTTTGCTTCGATAGATGGAATGTTTGCTGGAATGGCTTTTAAAAATTCAGAGCCTGTGTCTGTGTGCCAGGCAGGATCTCTCACATTGTAAAAACAAAGTTTCTGCCAAACTATCTTATTCCTGGAAGTCAAGCAAATTTAACATCCAACAATGGCAAAATCTTAATCAAGAGAAATGTATAGCAGAGTTAAGGCTGTTTTCCAAGATGACCTAATATTTTTATCCAAATAAATTGTTTCTCCCCACCCTAATAGTTAAAATCCTGGGATTATATATTTATCAACAATCTATTTATTGGGATATTTATCTCCCTGAAAAAACGCTATAGCTGATAGGGCATCTTTGCCCTTTAAGCAAACTACTTTTGTGGAGGACATGTATGCACTGAGGGTTGGCTATGACCCAGGCGCTGTGGGAGATGCTTCATTACCATCTGATTGAGTCCGCTCAGAGCCCGGTAAGGAAGATAGTACCTTTCCTATGAGGAAATTAAGGATCAAATTTTTAAGTAAATCAGCAAGTTAATTAGTAGTAAAATTCAACTATCCTCTTTGACTCAAAGGGAATCATTCTCTTTTGGGGGTAGCAGCAGAGCTCTCCTGCTGCAGCAGTCAGGAGCACAGCAGAGGATGGATCATGGATGGGTGCCTAGTGGGGCTGGCTCCGTTTCTGTCAGAGCCATTTCCTAACTTAATTGGGGAGCCTCACGCTCCTCCTAGATGAAAGGTCATAGACCTTCCAGTGACTGCATCTTATGATTCTCATTTTTTCCCTGTATTCTAAATTTACCTAGCAATCTAAGTTCATGAGTTTAGATGAGCAATCTGCTCATTTTTCCAATTATCACAATTATTAAAGGAAAACAGATATTTTTTCTTTTTTCTTTCATTCATTTTTTTTTTTAAATTAAGGATATTGAAACACCAACTTGTGGACTGGATGCATAGAAAATTCTTAAGGATTCTGAATCAGTTTTAATTCATTAACATGATTACTTGAAAGTCTTTAATCAGATATAACAGTTCCAAAGTTAGATATATATAAATTGATCAAGTACAGCTTCTTCAATACCTTCCTTGTTGGTTGCTGGCTTAAGTCACCTAAGTATGTATCTCATTACTCGTGTCAGCAAGGTTTCATCACACATTTTTTTAATCCATGAATTCAGTAGAATTTACATAGCTTCGGATTTCTTGGATGCCACAGTTGAGTCTTTTTCCAATTTCTGTGGAGATTAGTGGAATAAGAATTGCAAACGTGTAAAATCTTACCAGTTTAAATTAAGAATAGTGAAGTTTGCCTTCTTCAGGGATAAAGTTATGAGACTTTGGTAGCCAATCTTGAACAAAGTTTTTTTAAGAGGGTAAAAAACTCAAATCCCATATAAGATAAAACTAGCTGAAGGCAGGAATGATTATTTTTCCATATTTAATCAAATTACAACACTTCTGATGGTCCAAATGATTTCATAGTTAGAATTTGAAGTCATGGAGTCCAGAAGAGAATGGCTATGTAGCGAACCATAACTGGGCCACCGGAGGCTGGCCTCTGACAGAAATGCCACAACAATCACGCCATGAGGGGTGAAGTTCCTGCCTGATGTATCCTGATGAGGAGCTCCCTATACCTGCTGAAGGATTTACGTTACCTCACGCTGTATCTCTGAAAAGTCTTACTACAAAGTCTTTTCAGTAGCCATTGATCTATTCAGACATTCCTTCTTCTCTCAAATCCCTCTCGCATTTCCCTTCCTTTCTAGCCATGGACTTTCTTTATGGTATCATTTTTGCTTGAATTGGTCTCGGGCTCCCATTTGTCTGAAATGGAAACTCCGGACTATACCGCAGACCTTGTTATTCAGTCAGCGTCTAATCTTCTTTATTGACGTGGCTCCTCCTCGTTTCCTGTACCTGTTCTCTGCAGACTGGAAGGAACGCTCTGCTTTCTCCAATGACCACCTCTGCCACCAAGGAGAGGATTTGGTGACTTCAGCAATACATGGCTGGGATCACACTTAAGAGAGAACAATTAATATCTATGCTTAAAGCAGGCACAACCATGTTTTCTGTGACAAGTATGCACATCTATTAATTACTCAAGTAATTGAAAAAACAAAACAGCAGTAACATCTTTACTGAAGTTATGGATTAGATAATTTCAGGCAGCAGTTATTTTAATTATGTGTTGATTCACACTAATCATTCAAAAGATTAGGTCAACCAACTACCTCTTTGACCATTTAAGTCTGAGAGGTGCTTTGTCTAGCATTTCTTGAATTCTGAGTAATCAAATTAGTAAGGAATAAGGTTTATTTCTAAATTTCTAAAGTTTTCATCATCCAGTGACTTTAATTTGGGCAGAGTTTAGACAAACTTTCCTTAAAGCCTATGTTCATGTCTCTATAATCAAATTCTGATGAAACTGGAAGTTTACATGAGACCCATCTATTCTAAAGATAGGTTTGCTGCTACCAAAGCCTTCTCCAACTCCAAGCTATTTCTGTACCCTTGCAAGACGTGTGTAAAGTAGGCACAGATCCACTGGACTGGATTTGACAGGTGCAGTGTCTAGAAGGCACATTTATTTTCCAGGTGGTGTAAGATCATAAAAATGACTTTGGTAGACTACCTTGGTTGAACAATTGCTCAGAGGGGGATGAGGAAAGGGCATTCCATGAAAGCATGTAGGAGGTCAAAGCAAGGGGCTTTGCATGTGACCAGACACACACGGCAGCAGGATGGAAGGAGGCCTAACATGGGTGAAACTGGAGGAAGAGAAAGCAGCTGGGGAAGTGGCTGTAACAGCATGTCAACAGGCAAACGTGTCAATTGAATTTGATGCTACAGTCATAGTATTTTGATGAACGTTGAGTGCAGAGGCCATAGAGATTTCAAGCTTATGAAGACACTTTCAAGAAAAGAACAGGCAGAATGCTTTAATTTCAGATGCCCACACATGGAAAACTGCATGAATTGCAAGGTATGTAGGAGGCTCCTCGGCATATGTATTGCTAAGGCAAATACTTCATCTGGAGATGTCTATTTAAACTCACTTAAAAAAGGAATCGGCAATATTGTCAGAGCTCGTATAAATAAGGCCCATAATGAGGAGGCTGGATGGAATCATTCCTATGAGAGTAGGAGGTACTCAGAGTTTGAGAAATGAGTCAGCTTCAGGAAACACAGCATGTGATAGTCATTGGAGAATAAAGAAATCTGCATACCAAGAGGCGAAGTCTCACTGCTGAGGCACCTGAGAGTGAAACAGGAGGCTCCAGGAAGATGAGGCCTCCGCTCCTCTTTTTCTGGGGTGTTCCAGCCCAAGCAGGACTTACAGGGCCAGGCTTGGACTTGCTTAATTGATTCTGTGGACTCAGTCCAGGTCTGCATGAAGCACAGGATGGCCAAGTGCTCTCAGATTTCTAGGTCACAGATTGTTAAGTAGAATGAAATGAAAGCAGGTGTCTTCCCTGTGTCTTGACTTGCACAGTAAATGGTTATTAGACAGGAGCATTGATCAGGAAACTGTCGCCTTGCTGCTGAGTGATGTCCGGCGTCAGAGAGCTGAGCCTCGCTGCTGGTGGGTGGTATGAGGGCAGCAGCGACGTCAGCAGATTAGCCCACTGCCAGAGTGATTCAGCCAGAGCCGCTGAGAAGAAAGCTTCGAAGGTGATTGTGTTTCCTGAATAGTCTCTATGATAATGTGCCCAAAGACTGCAAACACAAAACCCTTAAATAGTTGCCAAATTGTGTCCTGTGGAACTCATTAGCTACTCCTAAAATAAAAGGTTTATTAATAAAATAACGTTGGAAACAGGGCATACTAACATCCCTACATCTACATTCATTGACTTTCACAGTGAACATAAATATATTCAATGGAATGAGTTGTAGCAAAGAAACCTGCTGAAGCAGGAATTTCCCATCTACTTTTATTATAGAAGCATTGATTTGATACTTTAATTGATTCCTCAATTGATTCCTCTTGGCTTGTCTATCAAAATCTGCATCTCACAGAATCACCCCTCCCTCTCCACCCAACAAACATACCCTTATTCCCAACGGTGGCTTCTGAGAGCCATGTTTATAGATGGAACTAAGGAATTTGTTGAGACACAGGTCAGAAGGGGGCAAGGCTTACATTCAGAAGTATGTGCTTAAAGATTCGCCATCCTCTGCGATCGTGCAATTCCAAGTAAATTCTTGATAACTGAGTCATGACCACTCTCAGGTGCCCAACCTACCCTGCCGGGACCTCCTTGTCTAGAGGATGAAACTAAACACAGAGGCAATCCTGACTTTGGGATCCTATCTCCAGAACTCTAGATTTTCAGTTCCCTTGGTTATCTCCTGCCTTTAGTAGCTGCTACTGTGTAGGAATAACGTGAGCACGAACTGTTCCTAAGCTAACAGCCTCCCCTCTCTCCATTGGTTTTCCAAAGGCTTCAGTCCTTTTCAACAGTCAAGGGGCTGCTGGAGAAAAGTTCAGCCACAGCTGCCTCTGCAAAAATGAACCAGGCTCGCGCAGCCTCGAAGAACACTCCTATAAGATATTAGAGAAGCCGTAGAGCTGTGGGATTCTCACATTTTCTATGTCACAACTGGGGAAAAGAGAAAGCTGGCCACAGAGAGAGGAGAAAAAGCAGATGCACAAATGGAGCAGAGACAAGGGACGGAGAGGAGCTCCCACCATCTGGCTCAGACCTTTCCTAGAGCTGCTTTCAGATCCTTGGCTTCGACAGCCCAGTATCTTTCTTTTTTTGTGAGTCCAAAAGAACTCATACTGGTTGGTTTTTGTTTCAGGTGGCAACGGTCTTATCCAGAGCAGCACCAATTAACTGCACGGGATCAGTGCTCAATTTGAACACACTTGTGAACTGGAAGTCTTGAAAGCTCCCAAGGAATTTAAGTGGCAAGTACAGAGAGGGCACAACCTGCCTTTTGCCTGTGTCACTGCACATTTAACTTGACTGTTATTCAAAATCCAGCTCAAAACTACCTTGTTACATCAGTAGTAATCTATTAGGCCAAAACAAATAAGGTATAAGCATATAAAGCAAGACACGTTTTCAAAGGCAGGGGCTCACACTGAGGTTAAGATGGATACTAGAGGAAGCAAAGTGCAAAGTCAACAGGGACACCATGAGAAAAAGTCAAAACCCTAAGAGGTCAGAATCAAAATTCAGTACCTAACTTTAAAGTCTTTTTTGCACATTGTTTTACCTTGATCTGGGTAAGACTAAAAATTCGTTTAAAAACAGGTAAATATAAAGAATGCCCGGCTTGGAAAAATCGAGTGTGCTTTTCACAACAGTACTCACCGTTCTGCACATGCATAGTCCTTCACCACCTTGCGCGTGTTTTATAGGAAATAAATGGCTGTTGACACAGCAGTGATCTATGTTAATCTCAGCCTCTGGCGACAGTCCTAGGTGCGAGCACAGCAACCAAACAATCAAACTGAGAAGCCACGGAACTAAATCAATCACGGCCAAGGGGATTAACTTCAGACACAACCTGTAGCACAGACAAAGAATCAAAAGCAAACTTTCAGCACTAAATTATAGAAATCTGAGCATATTCTTTTTAAAAAAAAAATCATATTAAACTTTTGCTATTGTGTCTCTAGCAAGAACCTGTGTGGATGAAACAAATCTAGGGCTGACAAGCACTGTTTGACTCCAGACCTCATGCCATCTCTGTGTATTAAATTTGCCGGTTGTTCATTTTCCCACCTATGTAGTGCTGTGGGACAATCCACCCCCAAACAGCAGATTAAACAACAATAATCGATCATCGCCATTATTATTGTCCTCGGGGCCTCTCACATAGCTGCAGTTGGATGGTGGTTCAGGCAGTGGTCACCCCCAAAGCTGTCCTACTCGCTTGTCTGGCACCAGGGCTGAGAGGCGGGGACCACTGGGGCTTTGTCGCAAAACTGATGCAAAACTGGCAGAAGCTACACAGTCTGTTCTAGCTCAGCCTTGGAAGTCACACATCACTCACCATGTTATGTTCACAGAGTCACACGGGCCCACCGAGGCTGAGGGCAGGGGACAGATATTCCATCCCTTGATGGGCAGGAATGTCAGCAAATTTGCAGATATGCTTCCATATAATCATCACAGTCCTATTGTATGAAAAGTACTTAGCCCATGGAGAGGCCTTTTTTGGAAAGTATTTTCTAATCAGTAAGTGTTTTGGAGCAATTTTGATTTTGCTCAAAACTGCTGTTTCACATCTACCTAGCCGCATGCACAGGAACAGGTTTATATAACTTCTCTGAGCCTTTGTTTTCTTAGCACCAAAATTTCACTGATTTTTAGAGATGTTATGAAAATTAAAGAAAACAATCCAAATAGAAGGCTTAGTATAATACATGACTTACAGTAAGTGTTTAATTATGTAATAATTAATAGCAAATCTCACTTCTGAGCATTCCAGTTTCAGATCATCACCTCCTAGCTTTCCTGCTTACTCTGGGGTAGCTTGACTGCAACACTGGACTCAACCCATGTTTCTGCCACCTTTTTGCCTTTAAGTGTGGAAACACACGAAATAGCTAGTGCTGATAATGGCGGCACTGGAGGCACAGTGAACTTTTAACATATGCATCCATAACCTAGCCTAAAAAGCCAGTGAGAACACATTTATAAAATTTGAACTACAAATAAATCATTATCTTAATTGATAAAATAGGAATCCCTATTTTGCAATCATAATAAAATCTTCAATTTCAGCAAAAATAATTGTTTATTCCTATACCATAGGCTATTCAACTATTCAAATTTTATAAACCTGCTTTTTCCCCTTCAGAACTGACTCATATCTACAACCAACAGCGATTGCTTTTTATGCATTTACATTTTAACCTCAATTATCTTCAACCAGCTCCTTATGCTCTTTCCAAGTAGACACAGTGACAGAAAATAAGGCTTCCTAGAATTCCTAGACTTCCCTTAACAGATCATCAATCCCTGGTAGATCTCCACAGATATGTCATATAGATTTTCTATTAGCAGACTTTTATTACCAGGAAGGAAATAGGTGTTGATCAATAAAATGATTTAAATTATCCACCAGTGTTTCCCTTTCAATGTCTGTTTCTCTATTCTTTGAATTTCAACAAACCCTTTGCTGTGGACTTGACTAGCCGCCTTATCAGGCGATTCCAGAAGCCGGGAAGGGCTTCAGGACATGGAAAAGCCCTGAACGTTTCCCTCCCCAACACGCCAGAGACCAGAGGTAGGTACTGTCCTTCCTGGGGACCTGCACGGGGACCTTGTGAGGGCTCCGTGGATGGAGTTGGCCAGAGCATATTCATTACTCTAAATTCATAGTTGGAAAATAAAAGAAAACTTGGTTTATGGTTAAAAATCTATTAAAAGTAAAATAGAGGAAATCCCATTGACTACTTTCTAACGGTAAGAAAGCTCTGCATTAAGGACGTGGACATTTCCCCTCACTGCTTCCTCCCAAATAAGACAGGACGGCTGGTTTCTCCAGACCTTCCTGGATAAACAGCTCTGGTTCAGGGACCCCTTATTTACTTCGGCTTACTCTTGCTTTCGCCACCTGGGGGGTCTAGAATGATCTGAGGCCTGACGCTCTTGTGCCCCTGAAAAGGGGCCCTGATTTCTCTGGCAAACTAGGGATCATGTGACCCTTCCCCAGGGCTGAGGCAGTGGCCAGGGCTGACTGTCCTAGGGCACTAGAGACGTGCATTTGCACACTCCCCAGAAGGACATGTGGACTGGAGGCTAAAGAGGGGCATAGTGTGTGTGTGTCAGGGTGACACTCACCACCTACCACCCACCGTCTCACTGCTGCCACTGCACAGCTGCAGCCACTGCACCCTTCAGGAGCGCCCAACACGGTAGACACCTCCAGGATCTCCGAGACTTGCCTCTTGGTGCCCTTTGCCTGGAGCAGTCCTGCGCTTCCTGTAGCTCCTGTCTCAAAGACCCATGAAACAGGAGACCTCTGTGCACGCAACAAGAATTCAGAGTGCGGTCGTGGATGCCGATTTCCCTTGACTAATTCCCGTCTGTGCTCTAAGCGGACTGCACCCCAGCAGGGCAGGGGCGGGCAGGGTTGTCCTGATTTTCTCGCTGTGAGGATTGCAGGAGGGCGTCCACTGCTTCTTCTCCAGGGTCTCATCTCTGCAGGAAACAGCCTAGGGGTTTCAGACACTCTTACAGGTTCTTGCTGGCCCTCCTGTCTGCTCTCCACGCCCAGCAGAGGAAGCTGCGGTCGCCCACCCCGGGAGTTGGAGAGCCTCAGAGCTGCCCCTGGGCGGGCACACAGACAGCGGAGCTGGTGTTCCTCGGCCCTTTCTTGGTGAGGTGCTGAAAAGAAACTGCCACCCACAGTTCTCCTTGTCACCTAATATTACCTCCCAGTCTCTCTCTCACCCCCTTTCTGCCTAGTAGAGAAGCCTCATTTGTTCATTCGTTTAACAAGCAATTGAGAGTATGAATGGAGAATCAACCACGTACCAGATGTTGAGAATGTGGTGAGTGACGGGGGGCCTAACTGGGGCCCTGCTTAGAGAAAGAGCGCATTTTGTGGTCAGCTTTTCTAGCTAACATAGGCATATTTCAACTATGCGAATAATGTATAATTTTTCCAGCAGCTAATAGAAAAATCTGCGAAGAACCTAACTTGGGTTGGGAAGATACTTTGTTAAGCCTTGCCCGGAGGAAGATGGGCCTTCAGAGCCTTGGGGTCTGGTCCTGGGGTGGCCCTGGGGGAGGGAAGAGAGGGAAGACCCTTGTGTACCATTGGGCAATGGGATGTTTTGAAAGGAGAAACATGCCGATGAGGGGCCCAGGCACGTGTCCGGGGGAGGCAGTGGTGGGAAGGTGCTGCTGGGACTGCCCGGTCCTGAGCTCAGAGCTGCGGGGGACGCTCTTCATGGGCGTGGCCAGAGGAGCAGACATAATTTGGAGATGCCGCAGTTGCTTAGAAACATGGTCCCTTGTGGATGACAAGGCCCAGAGGTCATAGTGAGTCCAGGAACAGCCACCGTTCCATCAGTTGAGACGGAGCAGAGGGGCAGCTTGGCACCAACTCAGAGAACCACGGACAGTCAGAGGGCTGCTCTCCAGTGTCCGCAGCATCCAGGCCCACCTGTGTGTCCTTCACTGCACAGGCGGGAAAGGGGGCAGAGGAGCCTCAGGCCAAGGTATGCTAAGGGAAGAGATTAAGTCTAGAGCCTACGAACTAGTTGTCCACCTTTATGAAAACCTAAGTAGGGCATAGATGAGAGTATTCACTCTTAAGGTGCGCAGGCGGTGCCGGGCAGCAGGTGCCGTCCCTGGGAAGGGGAGAGTGAAGGATGAAACCCAACCTGCGCTCCACTAGCCAAGCTTCTGCCTGGAGGAAAGAGTTTCTTTTTCTAATTAGCTTAAAAATACCTTCTGGACTAACAGCCTGATGGGAATCTCCTTACACTGCTCTATTTGCTAATTCCTCCTTTAGGTATAGTCTTGATTCTGCTACAAAGATCTGTTACCTTCCCGTTCTGCATTTAGTTACCATTTTGTGGCTAGCCCTTCTGCTCTACCAAGCACTTCCCTGCAATTCCCAAATTCTATAAATGAGAAGCTTCTTTCCATACTTTGGCAGCATACTTTCTCTGTAAACTCTATCCCTTTGAAAAATTCTTTGTTTCCCAATTCAAGGAATACTTATGTAGTCCTGATTCCTGTGAAATTTCTTCCACTGCTCTATTCCAGGGTGAATGAGTTGTGACAGAAACCTGGATCTTTGCTGGACTGTCTTTAAAAGACAAATCTTCCAAAGGAATTTAATCCTAAAGGATATTTTAATCACAAATATTTTATCTATTATGTCCACATTAATTTCAACAATTCTCAAAATTTAAATAAGTCTCTGTCCTTCCTGCACTTCCATGTGACTTTAACATAATTAACCTTGTTCTATTTTATGATAAACAATTGATGTGTTTACAAGAGCCTCAAAATATACTCATTTCCAGGGTACTTTAAAATGAAACATTTGACATTAAGAAGTCCTTGGTGACCCCTTGCTGATCCAATCTTGGAAACAGAAATAAAATTCAAACATTGGTTGGTCTCATTAATCAGTAGCTCTTCTGAAAGGAGCCACATGTCATGTCACACGTGAGCCAGCCCATTTGAAAATTAATTGCACAAGAGCAAAGTCAGCAACCACTACCAACAATACCAGGAGTCCCCCTGAAGTGTGTAATCAGGGATGAAAAATTATATCACCCATTTGGAAACGGCTTTAGCTAATCCAGCTCTGACACTGGAGAAAAAGTCACTGCTTTGTCTGCGTGTTACTCAAGTTGTCATAAAGCAACCTCCACTCAGGCTTCCAAAGACTTTTTTTTCGATTTTCACTGACAGTTGAACATTTGAAAATGATGTCAATAAAGTTTACTGTAAAAAGAAAGAATGTAATAGATAACTAATGAGAGTTTTATAGGCAGTGCCAACTCAACTGTATCTCTTAGGGGTAAGTAGCTGGATCTGGACAAATATTCACTATTAACTGGGGTTTGCAAGAAGTATCCTTCCCTTCATGCCGCCTCCACTTCCCTTTTCTCTCACAGTGCCACGGAGGACGTCTTCTTCCCCTCATGTTCTTCCTCCTCTAGGCTGTAAGGCCAAGAACTCCCAACAGCTTGAGGAAGCATTAGCTTCTCCTTTAGCTTAGTTTCCTGGGCTCTACGAATTTAGCCTGAGATTCACAACTCTTGGGCTCCTCCGCCTCCCTTTTCCTCTCACTGGGAAGGCCACTTCCTTGCTTTCTCTCAGAGTGCGCAAGGTGTACACAGGAGCACCTTCTGGCTGAGCAGTAATTGCTACCTCCCCTGACCTACAGCGCCTCCTGGCTTCAGGGCCTGTCACTACAACATCTTGCCTGGGAAAATAAGGCAATGAGTGTGGCCCAAAGTGTGAGCACCTAGCCATGCTGCAGAGGTTAGAGTCCCAGCCCCAGCCAGTTACACAAATAACTGAGTATTAAAAAGTAGATGGAGAAGAAGCACTCCTGAAATGTTTCAGTAAGGACCTCTGAAAATCTGCTCCTCCATAAAAGCAATGAGAACATTGACTAAAAAAAAAAAAAATGTAAAAATCAACTTATTCAGAACTCTGGAAATTAATGAAAGGGTTGCAGTAATCTAAGGAGTATTTATTCAAGAAAAATGAATTATGGTAAAAATAAGGAGTCTGTGGGTTTTAACTTGCTCAATCCCATCCTCCTTTTACAGTTCTGCAGTGGTCTTGAAATTAACAGCCTCACAACCGTGGCAGATATGAAAACCAACAGCCTAGCAGCCACAGGAGAGGGTGAGGATGAGTTGGAGGCTCCTGAAAAGCCCTATCTGCAGAGAATTGCCACTATTTGGCCTGTCTAGAAGACAACTGGATGTTATGGACTAAATGTTTGTGTCCCCCCAAAGTTTATGTGTTGAAATCCTAACACCTAATGTGATGTTATTAGGAGGTGGAGCCTTTGGGAGGTGATTAAGTCATGAGGGTGGAACCATCATACATAGCATTGGTGCCCTTATAAATGAGACCCCAGAGAGCTCCTCCACCCCTTCTATTATATGAGAATAGAGTGAGAAAATTTATGAACCAGGAAGCAGGTCCTCACCAGACTCCAAATCATCTGGCATTTTGGTTGTGGACTTTCCAGTCTCCAGAACTGTGAGAGTAAATGTTTGTCATGCAAGCCACCTAGTCTATAATATTCTGTTATTGCACCCAAAACTGACTAAGACTTTGTAAAAGCCCCATTCACAGGCTTGTCTTTATTTGATTTAATTCGGAACTCACACAGTAGGAATTGCCCAATCCCCAGGGCATTACTCTAAAATAATCAGCAGTAACTGTTGAACGTAGCAGCTGCTTGAGGCAGCAATCTCAGTTGTAGCAAACAAGAGGCTGAACAGAAAACTTAAAAGAATAATTGAGAAATGAGATGTCTATGGTGGGGGGAGGGGTCTGAAAATGTTTGACATATTCCTGGAATTCTAAAAGGCCATGATATGAGCAGGGCTATGTGCATGCCCAGGAAAGGCCTGACAAAGTTCTATGGCTAACCATGAGGCTTTGTACAGGCAGAACGTGACGTCTAGGAGAGAGTTATAAACTACTGGGGCATTGACGGTGTGTCTGACAAAGGCTGGGAGACTTATCAGTTTGAGACATTAAAAAAACCTCTGTCCAATCACTAGTTGACCACTATACCAATCAAGCAGAGACTCCAGTGGCTGCACACAACGAAGAGTACAGACTTTATAGAATTAGTCCAGGAAAGTCATAGGTAGAAATACAACACCACCACTAAACAGCAGCAACATCAAATGCTGGGGAGAAGGGGGAAACCAATTTACTGAATTAACAGTTTATGTTATTTAAAGTGACCAATTTCCACCAAGAACTTATAAGGCATACAAAGAAACAGGAAGGTATGGCCCATACAGAGAAAAAAAGTCAATAGAAACTCTCACTGAAGAAGCCCAGGTGTTTGACTTACTAGACAAAGACTTTAGATCAGCTATCATAAAAATGTGCAAAGAAATAAAGAAAACCATGTTTAAATAGTTAAAGCAAAGTATGAGAATGTTTCATCAAACATCTGTCCATGAAGACATAGAAATTACTTAAAAGAACTAATATAAATTCTGGAGTTAAAAACTAAAATAGCTGAAAAGAAAAACTAGAGGGGCTCTACAGCAGATCTGAATGGTCAGAAGAACAAAAAGCAGTGAAGTTGAGCACAGGACAAGTGAGATCATCCACTCTGTGAAACAGAAAGAAAAAAAATGAGGAAAACTGAACAGAGCTCCATAAAGCCATGGGACATGATCGAGCACACCAACATATGCATAATGGAAATCCATAAGGAGAGGAGAAAAGGTCAGGGGGAAAGAAAGACTATTTGAAAAAATAATGGCCTAAAACTTCCCAAATTTGATGAAAAACACCCATATATACAGCTAAGAAGCTCAACAAACTCAAAGTAGGATAATTCAACGAGTTATACACCTAATCCGAGTCAAACAGTCAAAAGCCAAGACAAAAAGAATCTTGAAAACGGTAGGAAAAAAGTTATTCATTCTATATAAGAGATCATCAGCAAGAGTAACAACTGACTTCTCATTAGGGACCATGTAAGACAAGAGGCAGTGAGATGATACATATAAAGTGTTTAAAGAAAAAGATTATCAACCAAGAACTCTATAGCAAAATTACTCTTTAAAATGAAGAAAAATAAAGGCATTTTCAGATAAAAAAATGAGAACATTTATCACCAGTAGACCTGTCCTACAAGAAATACTACAGGGAAATACTAATAATTTCAGTCTCCCTGATATGAATGACACTAGAAAGTAACATAAATCCACACAAAGAAATAAAGAGCATGAGTAAAGGCAATTGTCATGGACTGACTGGCATCCCCTGAAAACTCACATGTTGATGTCACAAACCCCAGTATCTCAGAATGTAACTGTATTTGGAGATAAGATCTGTAAGATGGTGATTAAGTTAAAATGAGGTCATTATAGTGGGTCCTAATACAGTATGACTGGTGTCCTTATTAGAATAGGAAGAGACACTGGGGATATTTATTCACAAGGCAAATGCCATGAGCAGACACAGCAAGAAGGCAGCTATCTACTAGCCAATCAAAAAGGACAAAGGAGAAACTAAACCTACTGACACCTTGACCTCAGACTTCTAGCCTCCAGAATTGTGAGAAAATAAATTTCTGTTGTGTAAGCCACCCACTCTGTGGTACTTTGTTATGGCAGCCCCAGAAAATATACAGTAACTAAATAGGTAAACATAAAAAGTAGTATAAATGTCCTTTGTAACTCTTTCTCTTATCTGATTTAAAAGACAGCTGCATATAGCAATAATTATTACACTGTGTTGATGGCCTTCTAATATAGAGACACAATTTTCAGGGCAAGAATAGCACAAAAGAGGAGAGATGGAACAGATGTGTATTAGAGCAAAGTTTTTGTATACTTGAAATTAATTGGTATTAATCCAGAATAAATTATCCTATGTTGATATATTAATTATAGTCTTTAAGGCAACCACGAGGAAAATAA
>CM052438.1:83322212-83343574 GCA_028533085.1 Varecia variegata
AAAAAAAAAAAAAAAATGGTATACTAGAAAATATCTATTTAACACAAGGCAATAATGGAGGAAGAGAGCAATAAAAGACATAAAATATGTAGAAAACAAAGAATTACAAAGATAAATCCTATATTATTTATTAATTATATTAAATGTGAATGGAATAAACAACATAATCAAAAGACACAGATTGTCAAAAAATGTAAATATGTACATATGTTGTGTACTAGAGAAACACTTTAGATTCAAAGACAAATAGATTGAAAGTAAAAGCGTGGGAAAAGATGTACAATTCAAACAGTGATTAAAAGACATCTGGACCTGCCATACTAATCAGACAAAATATACTGTAAGATAAGAATTGTTATTAGAGACAAAGAACATCTTAAAATGATTGAAGTGTTAATTTATAAGAAAGAAATAAATATTGCAAAAACATTCATACATAACAATAGACCTCCAAATTACATAAAGCAAAAACTGACAGAATCCAAAAGAAAGTCAGCAGTCAGAGATTTCTATACCTCACATTCAATAATGGATAGAACAACCATACAGAAAATCCACAAGGATGTAGAAGACTTGAAAAGCACTATAAACAAACTAGACCTAACAGAGATTTTTATAACACTCCACCCCATAAAAGCAGAAGATACATTCTTCTCAAGGACATATGGAACATTCTCCAGAGTACACCATATGGTAAGCCACAAACAAAATAAAACCAAACAAAACCTGCTATGGACTGAATGCATGTGTGCCCTCCAAATTCATACATTGGAGCCCTAATCCCCAGTGTAGCTGTATTTGAAGTAATGGCATAATTATGGTTAAATGAGGTCATAAGTTTGGGGCCCTGAGATGATAAGATTAGTGTCCTTCTGAAAAGAGACACCAGGGACCTTGCTCCCTTTCTCTCTCTCAGTTATGTGAGGACACAGGTAAGAGGCAGGAAACCAGGAAGAGAGCCCTAACCAGAAACCCAATTGACCAGAACCTTGATTTTAAGTTTCTAACCTCCAGAACTGTGAGAAAATAAATTTTTATCGTTTCAGTCACCCAATCTATGGTATTTTTGTTTCAGCAGCCCTAGCAGACTAAGACAAAAATGCAATAAACTTAGAAGAATTGAAATCCTATGAAGTATCTTCTCTGATCCAAATGCAATGCAATTCAAAATTATTAACAATAAGAAATTTGGAAAATTTACCACATGTGTAAATAAAACATACTTTTTGTATTTTTATTATGATTTATGAAATTTTTATATATTCTGGATATGATTTTTTGAGTTTTTTGTCTTTGAATTTTTTAAATAATTTTTATTTCAAAATATGAGGGATACAAGTATTCTTGTTACAAGATAAATTGTATAATGCTGAAGTCAGGGTTTTTAGTGTGCCCATCACCAGAATAGGGCACATTCTGTACCCTACATACATTGTACCCTATAGGTAAGTTTTTATCCCTCTTTCCCCCCCAACATCCCTCCTTCTTAATTTCCAATGTCCTTTACACCATTTTATGACTACGTGTACCCATTATTTAGCTATCATTAATGAGAACATGAAAACACACACTTCTAAATAATCTATGCATCAAAGAAAAAATAACAAGAGAAATTAGGAAATAGTTTGAGATGGATGAAAAGAAAACGACATACAAAACTTGTGAAATGTTCTGAAAGCAGTGCTTAGAGGGAAACTTACAGAACTTATGGCTGTAAACACCTATATAATAAGCTAACCTGCCATACAAAGAAACTAGGAAAACAAGAGCAAACTAAACTCCAAGCAACAAATGAAGAAAATATTATAGAATAGAAATAAATGAAATATAGAATAGAGAAGTGATAGACAAAAATCCATAATTCTAAAAGTAGTTTCTTTAAAGAGATAAACAAAATTGAGAAATCTTTAGCTAGAATGACAAAGGAAAAAAGAGATAGGACTCAAATAACTAAATTCATTAATGAAAAGGAAGGCATTGTTGCCAAATTTACAGAAATGAAATAGATAGTAAGGAAACTCTATAAAGAATTATATGCCAACCAATTAGATAATCTAAATGAAATGAGAAAATCCCTAGAAAAATACGAACTACTAAAACTGACTCAAGAAGAAATAGAAAATCTGAACAGATCTATAACAAGTGAGGAGATTGAATTAATA
This sequence comes from Varecia variegata, assembly GCA_028533085.1. Lineage (NCBI taxonomy): Eukaryota > Metazoa > Chordata > Mammalia > Primates > Lemuridae > Varecia > Varecia variegata. The sequence goes on from CM052438.1 coordinate 83,324,375, forward strand.
ATCAAAACACTTTCTAGAAAGAAGAGTCCAGGATGTATTGGCTTTACTTACAAATTCTACTAAACATTTAAAAAAAATTAACATGAATCCTTCACAAAGTATTCCAACATTATAAGAAGAAATAATTATCATCTTATTATATGAGACCAGTATTCCACACAAAAATTTGTATATGCATACTTATAATAGCATTATTCACAGTAGGCAAAAAGTGGAAGCAACCCAAACATTGGTCAATAATTAATAAAAAACAAAATGTGGCATATCCGTATAATGGAATATTACTAATCAATAAAAAAGGAATAAAGTACTGATACATCCTTTAACATAGATGTACCTTGAATATTTCATTCTTTGTGAAAGAAGTGACTCATAAAAACCAGTCATACTTATATATGATGTCCAAAACAGGCAGATCCGTAGGGACAGAAAGCGGATGAGTGTTGCCAGAGGGGAATGAGTGACTGCTAATGGTATAGGGTTTCCTTTTAGGGTGATGAAAATGTTCTAAGGTTAGATTGTGGTTATGATTATATAGCTCTGGTTATACTATGGTTGACTAAACTTGATATTTTAAAAGGGTAAGTTTTATAGTATGTAAACTACATCTCAATTAAGCTGTTATAAAGAAAGAAGATTAAAAACGTGGATTACCAGCTTTCCATGCATTTTGTTCTTTATAAGAAAGGCTGAGTCTATTTTCAAAGGGCTTTTTGTGTCACTTTTTTGGAATTTAAACTGTGCAAATTTTAGGTCTCTTTGTAGGGTGAACTGACTCTCGTGGGTTTCTGTACAAACTTACTTGCCATCTAATATCTTCCCAGCAATGTTGGAATTTTATTCTCTTTCCCAATCCTAAAGGGAGGCAACTTTCACTTTCTGAGGAGGTCAACATATACAGAGTATGGTGGTAAATATATATTCTACTGAGAAAAATGCCTTCATTGTAGAGCTTGGAAAATAAACTGATTTGAAAAATTAAAGATTTATTTGAAAATAGAGGGATATAGTCAGTCAATCTTTTATTCTTTCAATCCACAGATATTTACTGAGCACCTACACGTATGTGCAAGGCAATGTTTTTTCCAGGAGCTGGGAATAAAATTACTGAACAAGACAAAGTTCTTGCCTGTTAGTAGAGAAAACAAACAATGAAAAAGTAAATAGGTATTTAATACAAAGTCAAATACTGGCAGCTGTTATGAAGACATAGCAAGGGTAAAATGAGGGAAGTCCTGGAGCTTGCTATACTAGCTAGAGTGGAAGGAAGACCTTCTGATCACTGTTTGAGAAGAGGCCTAATTAAAGTGAGGGAGATAATTACATGTGAACATATCTCTCTAAAAGGGAGAGCAAATGCAAAGGCCTGAGGCAGGAAGGTGCTTGGCATGTCTGGGATACGTTAAGGACTGCATTGCAGCTAGAGCCCAGAGACTGAGGGGTAGAGTGAGGATGAAGACGGGTCAGAGAAGAATCAGGAGCAAGATCATATAAGTCCTTATAAGATCTTTGAATTTTATTGGAATATTGAGAAATTGTAATTGAGAAATTAAAAGCCAGATTTTTTTTTTCTGCAGCTCTTATTCTTAGGAAATAAATTCAAAGTGTAGTTTTAGAAGACGCACTGTCCCAATTTTTCCAAATTTCTGATAAAATCTGATTTCTCATTTCTTTAACACTTGCATATACTCCAAGAAAGGCATAAAAACTTAAAATGCCAAATTCTTTCTTTCCAAATTACATCATAACTTAAATCTCTCACCGGCAATCTTGGTTAAAACAATATTTTATCATGTGAGTACTTCCAACAATGGAGAATGACTAAGAGGAAATGGTGCTTGACTGGGTTTGCAGCAACCGTGGCTGGTCTACTCCCTCCCGCATAAGGAGGATTTGTGGAACAATTCAGTTGTGTCTTGTTGATACTGAAACAATTGTTTCATTAAGCAAATAAACAGCCAGCAAAACGACTAGTTGATTTATCAGTGCTTTGATTTTTTTTAGTTGGTTGTTTTATTGTTTTTGCTACAATTACAGAGTTCTGGAAATAAGAAATTGAATCAGTAATTCTCAGGTTAAAAACACTCTCTTCCCCATGGAAGTAGACGGAAAATTAAAGGGATGTTGGAGCAAAAGCTGTTTTCTATCTTCCTTGGTTTGGAAAAGACATGGTAACCCATACGGCGAGGCCCTCACGGGCAGCATTTGCTTTTCCCCCCGTAACACCTCAAAGCACATCACAGAGAGCTCCACTTCCTCAGTGCCCTGTTTCGAAGTGGACACTGTGAAAGATTTTGTGCGGCAGTGGAGGAGGGAGTGGGAGGCAGAAGTGTTACTTTATACCTAACATTTCATTTAAAAGAGTCCGCCTCACTTCATCTTTCTCTCTCTGCTCTTTATTCAAAGATGTTCATTCTGGGTCTTCTTTTCTGAAGTGTCTAAAATATTTCCTCTTCTTTTCTGAACCAGCTTACATATTGCACTGGGGGAAGAACAACTAGCAGTCAGTGGACAAGAGTGCTTTATTGTTCCTCAAGCATGTCCAGTGAGGGAGAGGCAGGGTCCGGATTTCATTCTGCTACAAAGTTTAAGTGAAATGCCTGGAAAGGAAGAATGTAACTTGCGAACCGCAGAGGGTGGTCTCAGTGGAAACGGGCGGGCTATGTTAAGGTGGGCACTGGTGGGCTGACATGAGACCAACAGACCACGGCTTCCAGAGAGGCTGCCAACAGCTCAAAGGTGACAATCTCAGGCGGAGACTCAGGTGAGAACGGCAATAAAAGAAGGGGTTCCCGAAAGAAATGGAACATGTTAACAGGGTGGCGTCATAGCAACTGGTGAGTAGAAATTTACATGGGCAACCAACCAGCTGGCAAAGAAAAAACCACAAGCAGATCTAGGACTTAAATCACTAGATCCCATCAGAGGGAGAGGCGGCTACAAGTGATGGACACAGTTGGCAAAATGAGGTAGATTTCTCTAGTCCTGGAGGGTATGAGGGGCCAGAGAGGTTCCCAAGGGAGAGACTCAACTCAGGAACCAAGCAGGAATGAACTTAGTACAAGGGAGGAACAGGATAAGGGCCTGGCCTTGGGTTCTAGGCAGAAGTTCTGCTCCTTTTGTCAAGGATATAAAAGCATGGTCTTTGCCTTGGAAATCCCATCAGAGAAGCACGACAGAGACCCACCAGCATGTGTCAAATGCTCTGGTTGATGTCCTGCTTAAGCCTGCAGTGCCCGGCACTACTGAGACTCCAGACATTTTTTACCCTATAGCCTGTTCCTTCAGCATTGATTTTTCCTACTCAGCAACAATTTAACCTGAGGAATTAATCTCTGGAATCTGTTATCTATCTTACCTGAGTCATGTGCATTTTTACCTGGGCACTTTGAGAAGAATTGTTTAAGTCATTGGGCAGCATGATTCTGCTGGCTGGAATTTCATGAACCAGTGAGCCAGAGAAAAGGAGAAAGAATAATTCTAGGGACTATAAAATCATTTACTTGTGGAATGTACACTGTAGGAATGAAGAAAGCACACCCAGATTCCCCCAAATTCGTCCAGGTGTTCCACCACCTCCCCTGCCCACCATGAGCCTACTCTACCCAGTCCTTTCCACTTCATACTTGGAAATGCAGGAGACCCAGAATTTTGCATTTTATATATCTCCCCACAAATACAGTGTACACTTCAATTTTGAATTCCAAAGCACATCTACACAAACCATTAGTATTTACAACTTTGACATTTGGCAAGGAATTTTGACTATGCCTGGGTGAGGAGCAGTAAAACTCCCTTGTGTGACAAATTGTTTTGGTATTGAGGGTCACTGCCTGAGTGTGCACACTATGAAAAGTCAGTCAGGGAGAAAACTAACTGGTCCAGAGTGTATTCTTGATGGTTATGCTTTAACGAAAAGTTCACTTATTACCTTAAAAGTTAAGCTACCATTTCTGATCTGTCTTACCGTAATGATCGAAGGTGGACATTTAAATTTATTTTTCCCCAGTTAATACACCTTGACATTATCAGTCACTTCATATAGTATGTTTTTAATGGCAAGGGCACTAAAAGACTTTTCCACCAAGTAAATAAAAAAATCCAATGTATTCTTTTAACAAACCAACTTTTTAAAGGTATAGCTGTTGAAAAATTGCTATGTGTAGAAGTGAAGGAATGCAAAGATTCATGGCACCTTCTTTACCTCTGGGGGCTTCCAGTTTAAAGGTGGAGATAGGTCTTCAAATAGATCAAGGAAATATAAGGTAAGTATCCAGCAATTGGCAGACGGATTGAGTCTTAAACAATTTGGGAAAACAAAGATGCATCTTTTGTCTAGCGTGATGAGGAAAGTTTCACTGAACAGGGGGTTTAAAAAATGACAGGATTTTGAAGGCTGCATCTTGAAGAATTTTGAAAGAAAATTTAATGGACAGAGTGTGGTTTTTGAACTTAAGGCCTCTGAGACCCAGGAACTGCTGGTTCAAGAGCCATCTGAGATTACTTTCTCTGGCTTCTTCCACTTTCCATTTTTTTTTTGGAGTTCTTAGTATTAAATGATTAAGCCAATAAAGCCCAATTATCTTCTAGGAATCAAAAGGGCAAATTTAAAATGCAGATAAAGATTTATATGTCATAGGAAAAAGATCTCATAAATGGAAGAAGCCACTCCAACTCTGCACAAAATTTGCCAAAGCTAGAATATAAGTAGCACTTGGAAGCTGATAAGCTTCCTCTCACCACCACAAGGACCAACTGTGGACTTGGACCCCAAGTCAAGAGTACTGTTGGAGCCACAGGTGACATTCTTCCAGCATGTTGACTGATCCTGCCAAGACAAAGGCAGGCGTCCTTGTACTGACCCTCCAGTGTCTAGCATGGCACACAGTACCAAAAAAGGTACTCCAAAATATTGATTAAAAAAGAAAATATAAACTAAATCAGTCTTTATTATAATTACTATTCATATCCTCTCCACCTAAATCTCAATTAATAGACCAATAGGATCAGCCAAAATTTACATTACACAATCAATTGGGAGTAAGAAGAGAGTTGAAGAACATGCTTAGGGTTGGAAAATTAAGAAAGCCAAGTTAATGCACCAAAGCCATTCTGTGTCTTTCTTCATGTCCTCCTGTTTGTGTGATGCGTTCTGTCTCTCTGTCTCTGCTGGAGGCTTAATGAGTCATCGTAGGATCATCTAACATGACTCTGTTCTGGTTTTCTCACTGAACATACGAGAGCACAGCTCTCTCAGTGACATAGCATTGCTCTATCCCTGCTGGAGCCAAACTCATTACTTTACTCACTGCCCATTCCTGGGGTGTAGCTGATAATAATAAATACCATTTTACCTAAGTAATCTTTAATTAGGCCCAAATTATCCCTATAAATGAAGCAATGTTCACAACACACTCCTAGAAATTTATCTAGGAAGTTTATAAGAAGCCATTTTCTACTCTTCCTCTGTACACGAACGTAAAAGATTAGCAGACTGATTTGTGCTGTCTTGCGGATGGAACCCTCAAATGTTTGCGTTTCTTTCACTGAGGTGCATGAAGCAGGTGTTACTATCACATCAGCCAGAGTTCATATATGGAAGGATCCTTTCTTAAGGCTGCTCCCTATTGTTGCCCCTTCATGGCCTTGCATAGGTGGGAGGAGGGAAGGGACATAACCCGCCCGCTGCCACACAGGCATGATGTGCCTGTCCCCATCTCATTCTGCGAACCAGAGCCATCTCCCACTGCACAAGGCCTGAGCTTCTGAAATGAGCATTCGCCTCCTTCACTCAGCCCCTGCACCCACGGCTCAAGTGTCTCTCTCGTGCAGCACAGAACACTGCCAGTGACAGCAGTGTGGTTATTTTCTATACATTGTTTCCCACTGTTTTATTGTCTACCTATTCTGGCAACTTCTGCACTGTCACTTAGGTCATTAACTGACCTACATGGTACATAGTGTGTCTCTGTCTTCAAAGGCACAAAGGATTCTGGAGCCTATTCAGGGAAAAACAGAGTAGTCAAATTTCCTCGCTATAAATCCATAATTTAACCAGAAGATTTAATTTCCTTCTCATGGTCATCTGCCCTCAAGATGACACTCTTTTGCAAAGGGAGGTCCGTGTTTAGTTCTGCACACTCCGGCTGACATCAGATCTTTATTGCCCTCCTGACAGACAACATACGAATAGGAAGTCAATGTGTCCCATGGTAGAGTTCAGGTTGGATAAAACAACTGCTTAAGTCTTCAGCCTTGAATATTGGAAAGTACAGTTTCATCTGGTTTCATCATCTTAAAATATATTTCATCTGCTTCACTTTGACTTATCGATAGAGGGAAAAAATCAACACACTCATGGAATGTAATAAAGACCAATTTTGGCAACTTTAAGTAAAGAAACCATCATCAATCATTGCTTTTCTGGAACGAAACTTGATTTATTGTAAAAAGGTCTATGTATATTCCACACAAATCTAGAAATCTAGCTACAAAGCTCAGAATTTGTTCTCTCTGAAATGTAGAAAAAATGTATCTTGGATACAAAGGCCCCACAGCACCCATAGAAGATTACAAAAGTAAAATTTTGTTCTGCAAATATGTCGCTATTTGGAAAGTATCAAACCCACCCTGTTTCCCAGGATCTGCACTTGCACTGGCTGTTGGCTCCTTTCCCTCCAGACCCATCCCTCGCCCCTGGGGCTGCCCTCTGGGACCGGCTTCAGGGGGGCCTCTTCACCCTCCAGCTTCAAGTCTGGCCGACAGGAGGCGCCAGCAGAGCACAGCGTGAGGAGAGAGAGACATCAGAGATCTATTCCTGGACGTCCTCCCTACTGGACCAAATAGTAGCAGGGTCTCTGCTCTGTGACCAAAGGCCATAGCTTGTACTGAGTGCTCTTTCCCTAAAGCTGCTCCCTATTCTTGCCCTTTCAGGTCTAGGAGTGGGTAGTAACAGCTTCCTGCCTTGTTTTTTTTCTTTTAGCTCTGGTGTGTGTCACTAACCCCAGTTGATTTCCCTGAACTCTCTACCTGCAGCTTTGTAACTTGTTTCTTCATTAAAGTCTCCTCTTCACTCCATTTGGGTGTGCTATCTGTTTCATGTCAGACCTAAGTCATCAACACCCATTCTTGTCCCCAGAATTGGGAAAACATCTTTCTTAACAACTTGTCCTGCTCAGTCTCATTCCCCAGGCCAAGCCCACCCTACGGTGCGTATTAAACAATCCCAGTTCCTCCAACTGCTCAGACCCTGCATCACATCTGCCTTGTAAGTTGTTGGGGCCCTGACACAGACCCCTGGGTCTCTGTCATGCTTCTCTGATGGGATTTCCAAGACAAAAACCACACTTTTATATCCTTGACAAAAGAAAGTGAACTTCTGCCTAGAACCCGAGGCCAAGCCCTTATCCTGTTCCTCAATTGCAGTAAGTTGATTCCTTCCTGGTTCCTGAGTTGAGTCTCTCCCTGGGAACCTCTCTGGCTCCTCATCCCCTCCAGGACTAGAGACGCTGAGGTTGGTGGAGCAGCCTGTGTGCTTTGTCCACCCTGGTGACTAACCAAACACAAGTCTCAGCTGGACCTTTCGAGCCCAGGAGCAAGATGCAAATATTGATGCTTCTCAGGTTTTGAAAACAAAGTATTTGGAATGGAAAATCTGCCTTCTAGTTGGTGGCTCTTTCCTTAACTAGTCACTCATTACATGAGGTCATTTCCTTACTATCCTCTAGCCACCACTATTTTTTCTATTAAGAAACCACTTTCACGAGTTTGTTGAGTGCGGCAGGATGAAAATTGGATAATAATCTGCCTATCGTTCCTTCTACGGCATTTCCTGATATCCCACCTTTCTTCACAGCCAAGCAACAGTGAGAGTTCCTACACTAATTTCCCTAAGCTTTTTAACTTTCAAATGAGATTTTTGCAATGCATGAGAAAATATTTTGAGAAAAGACGTGTATGAGTCCAAAAGGCCCTTGTTTCGAGCATCAAAATTCAGATACATAAAGGATGGTGAGCACTATGTTGAAGCTTTGACACTAGAAATACAGGTTTCTTGAAAGGGCTCAACATCCTTCTCCCACTGGCCAAGCCAGTGGAGGGGTATTAGAACACCAAGATAAGTTTGGGCATCAGACCGCAGAAGATTTGTGTGCCCCGCTTTTTCTGGAGATGTAGAAGATGGAGAGCCTAGAGTTCCTTGAGCCACATAGTAAGCAGGGAGTGGAGTGGAAAGGACGGTGTGTGTGTCTGGGCAGGGGACCTGAGGTGGCACTCCCCAGTGTCCCAGAAGGGTGTGAGACATAGGACCACTGGGTCAAATGCCCTTTGGAAGATTATGGAAATAGCTGATAAAGTCAGTAGATCTGAAAAAACCTCATACTCGAGAAGAAGGAATAGGATGGTAGATGGCAGCGTGGATAAACAAGTGTTTCAGTACTTGCCAGCATGAAGGGATAACAGCAACCCAGGACCAGAACCGATGACAGACATTTCAGAGGCTCCTGCTGGGTGTGAGCACACAGAGGCTGGTAGCAAATGCTGCAATGCTGTGCTCCATCTCTTCCCACGTTCTTGACCGGGACGTGACTTTCCCATCCCTCCTCCTAGAAAGCTTATACACAACCCCGGGGCAGAGAGGGGAAGAGGAAAATTCTCCTTTAACTAATAAAGGTCTTAAGTTAACAGAGTTTAACACACATTCACACATTTGATCAGATTAATTTTTCTGCCTCCTGTTAAAATGGTGTGTTAAAGTACATAAGGTATGTAAGTTATAAAACACAATGTTAAATTGTTGCTTACCCAAGTTTGTGGCTTATAAAATCAATGCCAGTTACATGATAATTAAATGAGATAGTGCATGTGATATAACGTTTTGAAATTTTGAAGCATTATTTAAAGACTTAACAATAAAGACAAATAGAAACCATACATGTGTTGGCTCGTCTGAGTAACTGATATTTTAAAAAATTTTACAGATATATTGGTATCTTTATCAGATATGTTGTTACATACACATCACTGTTCACTGCTCCTCTTGTTCAGGCATCTGCCCCACTCCTCTGGTCACATCTTTCCATGGGGGAGGGCTCAGATGGTGACCTGTGATTGGTCGAAGGTAACTGTGTAGACCTTTCCTATTCCAAGGATTGGTTTCTGTGTGAGCCAATTATGGCCGATGATATGAGAGCACAAATCTACTGAGGAGATTCCAGGAAGGCTTTCCCTCACTAACAATGAAACTTATGCAAGTACACATCCATTTTTTGCCTCTGAATATGTGTGGGGGGATGGGAGGATTGGTTTTGTTACTTGGAGCTGAAAGCATCCTAAATTTTAGTTTTAATAGCATAATTATGGCTGAAAACAATTTCTCTTGAGTGGAATCTGCTCTGCAATTAAAATTCCAGTTTAAGGTACCATCCAGTGGTCTGATCAGTGTTGTGAGCACTGAGCTAGTCAGGAGCAAGAAATTTCTGTCAAGCACTTTGGACCAGCTTCCTTCAAAGATGATTAATGCTTAAGCATTAGAGGAGGACATTGAAATATAAATCAACACACTAAACCTTGCCTAATTTTCTGGGAATTATACTCACTAACCTTATCCCTTAAAAGCCTGGGAAAAATTTCCCAACATGCTCAAAGAAGGTCGTTCCACCCTCAGGTATAGACAGGAAAAGCAATTTAACCTAGTTGTTCTCTGTTTTATTTCTGCCTGAGGGAAATTAGTCAATGAAGGGAAACATTTCAGAAAGTACACAGTTTTAAACCAAATGTCATTGCTAATGATTTTCTATCAGCACTGTGACCCGTACTTCTACAGTAATTGCTATCCTCCGACCTACTGGTCAAATGGTATTTTTCAGTTAGGAAAAATTATGTCTCTGTCATGTATTAATAAAGCATGGTACCATATTCTCTAACTCATTACTAGCAATTCCAGGGATGAGCCACAAGAACAAAGGGCTAGCAAAATTAACCATGCATATGAAGTTATATTCATATGCACTGCTCTATTCTCGGTATTTTTACACAAGAAAATAAGAAAGCAAATGGCAAAAGTGCCAAATGCATAACACAGTTGAACTGGTCTCTAACACCTGACCAGATGATGAAATGAGATTTGACACCTCAAAGTAATCAGACAGGTGGAGGATCTATTGCTAATTCACACTTACTCCCTGAAAGTCCAATGAAAATTACACTGATATAAATGAAATGAGACCGCTGGACTCAAACTTGTGGGGTGCTAACTCTTTCTGATAGTACCAATGAAATTCTCTTGGCCAGGAGATGTTCATTTAAAAATGTTTCAATTCTTGTTCATTCAAGGATGTTTCATAATTTGAGGATTTACCATCCAGAACCAGCTACTTAAGCCAATTGTAGCTTGAAGCCTTTCTATGAAATTAAATGTAGAATCTCTCCTGTCCTGTATACATTGGGAAAATTCTGTAAATGTTCTGAAAACAGGAAGTCCCACAGAAGATAAAGAATTGATAGCAACTGTATCTGTATCAATGACCACAAAAGCTGGTTTAATAAGCTGTGGTCAGTAAAAATGGAAAGGTGATTATAATGGGTTATTTTTCTGAGTCATTGATGATATGCATTCCCTGTGCTGATGCTTTGTGTCTGCAGCTAAACTGTTGAGCTAAAAATTATCATGGAAGTAATTCTGAAATTGTGCATGGAGAAACTGTTTAATTACTTGTCGTTGAAGGATTTCCATGCTTGGCTATATTACTTTATCTCAGATACATTGCCTGTCTTGTTGTAGGTAATTGATTGGGATACTTTTAATATTATAAAATATTCCTTTTGAAGCCAAGAATCTGTTTGGTACAGACATCAGTCAAATGATTAAAGAGTGTTATGAGCAACAATGTCTTTGGGAAAAGCACAGGCATCAGAAGCCCTGGCTGCCAGTCTCAGTCCACTTCTTAGGAGCTGCGGCTCCTTATGTGTATTTGTTAATCTTTCTCTGGGCCTCAAATTCCTCATGTGAAATATCTAACTCACAACTCACAAGATTGTCATCGCAAATTGTGAAATCATTCAGTAAACAGCAACATGTTCTCTATGGGTTATTTATTGTAACAGAGAAGCCTTGTTTGGGTGATCAAACAATTGGTGGACTTGGGTGAATTGTAAATCGATACACATATATCTACAACTGTATAACAACTACCCTGGACATCTCAAGAATGATTCTGTATTTTTAACAATGACAAAAGTTGGCCAATTTGTAAACAGCCTTTCTTGACCCGACTGCCTGCCCTTACTTTATCCATGAAACTCTTATGATGCGTCTATTCTCCATATTGCCACTTGTTTCAAGGTTACCATCATGTCCTTCATACCCATAAATCCAGGCTGGCATCTTCATAATTTACCAGAAGCTGTTAAGCAATAGTGAGTTAAATAAGTCATGTAACAATTGCTTCATTCCATTGAAACAAATATTAAAGGTTTGTCATACACATCTAAATGTAGGGAAATATATATTTATGTATACACTGAAATAAATATTTATTAGAGTAATAAATATTGAATTTACTCATTGTGTCATGTAAATTAAAACAGGTTACCAGGTCCACATAAGCTCTTTGAATGAACAAAAAGTTGCTAAGTATTAAGAGTCTCAACTTCTCACAATGATGTAAATTTATTGGATTAAGAACCCATAAGTAGAGCTCTATAAAATGCAAAATCCTTCAGGGAAGAAAATGTTCTTGCTCATTGCTCTTTCTAGCAGAAACAAGATTACTTTGGTCTACATTAAGTATAATTTCTACTTAATTTATTACTTTGTATTGTACTTTCAGATACACTAAGCATGAAATCATCCCATAACTATAGATTCCCTTCTAGTCCAATGCTGTTGATGTGACAGAGTAGAATAATGTTGGCTATTTTTCCCGAAGAATTTAAAAGACAGAAAATGGGCTGAAAATCGGCCACACATTTTACTTTCTAAATGGCAGGCCATCTATTTCCAAAGTTTACTGGCATGAGAAGTAGCTAAAACTCAACTAACTTGAAGTAAAATTAATCTTAGATTACTATGCTCAGTAAGTTTCAAGAAATTCTCTTGAGTTGCTTTTTCATTTATAATCTTTAATATTCTGCAATAAACTGATAGTGCAATTTAGATTTTTTAAATATGCACACACAAGTGTTCACTAATCTTTTTTAAAAAGTCAAAATTGTATAATCTTGAGGTCTCCAGCATGAAATACCAGGATAATTGAGAGGGACTTTATTAATTAAATGGCCATAAGGAAAACTAATACCAGTTACACTGTTTCTCCTCTTTGTGTCTCAATATTCTCATCAATAGGATGACAATAAACCATATTTGTTCCCTGTCTTTTCCTCAGGAATGTATCAAACCTTTTAAAAATTGATTATTGTCACTTAGAGTTATAACTGCAGGCTCAGGCAACTGTGAGAGAGGAATTTGGGTTTGAAAGAAATGACAATCATATGTTTATGATCATATGAGAACCATGTGTTTATTAGAGAAAAATATGAAAGAAATGAAGAATTTAATAAGGCAGTAAGTGATTAGTTGAATACATTCAAGTGATAAAAGAACCTATATAGGTGTTACAGGAATCTATAATCTGAAAATAAAACAGGTGATGTAATTTGAAAAGGGAAGGAAATAATGAGAGAAAGGTACAGCTTGAACCAAGGGGCATGTGGGCTACCGAACCAACCCATCCGAAGGGTGTGGTCTTGAAGTAGCAAGTCCAACTGTTGACCCAGATAGGCGTGTAGCCCATGGGTCCCCCAAACCATATTTGCTCAAAGTCCTGTCTTTCCCCTGCTCCTTCCTTACTCCTGTTGTCCACTTCAAACCTTCATGCTATAGCGCAAGTGTCTGCACTTGACTCCTCTGAGTCTTTATGCTCTCTGTTATCCTTCATCATCACCATTACCAAAGGTAGATTTCCAAACCCTGATCTCAGTTTTCCTTCTTAAGATCTTCAGTGGCCTTCAACAGAATTTTCCTTCCCAGGGTAGTCAACGTCCCTCACAATCTAATCCCACAGCAAATTCCCAGTTTCAGCTTCATTTCATGCACCCTATGTTCCGTGTGTTCAACCTGCAACTTCTCACTGAGTTGCCTTCAGGCCACCGACATAGGACTCACCTAAGATGCTTGTCCCTGACCCCATTCCAGTCCTACTGATCAGACCCTCCAGAGAAGCAGCTCTGGAATCTGCATTTGTAACCGGCTCTCCAGGCAATTTTTAGGCACACAAATGCCATAGTCACATTGTATAATTCACTGTCCTCCAGCATTCTCTGCTCTTCAGTTCTTTCTGACCATTCTTTCTGCCTAAAATGCCTTCCCACCTCCATAAAGTTAAACAGTTAGTGTATTTCTTCCTCCATTTTTGTGACATTTATTTACAGCACCCCATTTGGGGTATTCATTCTTTTATTCTCTGTACACTCCTTGAACACTGGACTCATATTTTATTCACATGTGTATCCTCAATCCCTGTCATGTTCTTTTACAATTAATGGGTCTTCAGTCAATGTTTGTACAGTGGAATTTTTTAAGTGCTCTAAGCTAGTTGAAAGTTACAGGAGAACATAAGATTAATACACCCTGATGGTGTCTTGCAAGAATTTCATTGATTTGCTTTTATCATCTTTGTGTTGCTAAATAACAGAGAAATCTCCGGCTGCAATTATCAAGACTTTTCCTTAGGTAATGAACATGGATGTGGATAGTGTGCAGACTTCAGAAAATGGAAAGCTGAATCAGACATAATGGTCTCCATATTTTCTTTTTTAAAATATTTTATATCTTGCTGTACAATCTAAGCATTTATTTGATCAAAACTATATGTACTTTATAAATTTGTTAAAGATTATTTTCAGTAAATTTGCACTGAGCTGGGCATTGAAGAATGAGAAGGACTTCAACGGACAGAAATGATTATACAGGTTAGATAGAGAAAAAATGAATAAGCATGGAAAAGCAATGAGTGAGTTAACACCATACTTAAAGGAACAACTTAGATAGAAGCTGGCTGTTGAATAAATATAGTTATTCTTTCAAGGAAACTTCTGGCTTTGTTATACCTTGCCCATGTGGGTAATAGTGTTACCTTCGAGGTGAAATATACCCACTACCTTTTTGGGAACCAACAGGACCCACACTAGGGTTAGTCAAATGGTGTTCACTCCTGAATATGGCTTTTGGGGTGCAGTTGGGGGTAGAATTGGAATAAGAAAAGAAGAACAAAAGCAAGAATGCTTACTTTCTGCTGGCTTGGGAAGACTAACTGCTCCTTCTGGTATTCAAAGAGAAAGGCAGTCCAATTCCCATTTTGATCACATCCACAAACAAAAGAGAGCTTTGCACAATTTCTTTGAACCAGTCTCTAAAAAGACCCATTTAAAATCTATGCACTTATTTTAAGATGTAGTTTGAAAAGTTTTGTGTTAGGAAAAATAAATCGTGTTTAAAATAAAAATACAAATAGAATAAAAACAAATAGAATGAAATTCTCAAATATTTCACTTTCTTTCTCAAGCCAGATTTATCTTGAGATTCAATCTATGTACATTTTGAAGAGGAGGGAGAGTATGCTTTTAATCTACCATTTTATAGCTCAATTGCCATGATTTCTGCAACCATGATATACATATATGCATGACAAAAGTATTTTTATTTAATATGTATGGTGTTTGAAGATGTGGGAGGGATCAAAGACAATCCTTTTCTAACAAAATTATAGGCAGTTCAAAAAAGAGGATTGACACTAATTAGTATTACTATATTTGGAATCAATATATGCTATCAAGAATAGAAATAATTCTACAGTTAAAATAATAATTGTTGAAAATTTCTGAATGTTTTTCCCTAGCTCCCCATATAACCTCTCACTTTTCTATCACAAATTTTGCCAGTGTACTTAATAAAAAAGTAGGGTAAAATTTGTAGTGACATAAAGTGATAAGAACAATTTTCCTTTACAAATATCTTTCCAGTTTAAAAACTGCCATGCATTTCTTACAAACAGGCATTTGTTTTCAAATCATTTTTATTTTGTTTTCATTCCTAAAATTTTCTTTAAAAAACTAATACATAGTTTTTATTTTTTAATTACTGTGGATACATAATAGTTGTACATATTTGTGACAACTGTGATGTTTTGTTATAGACGTACAGAGTGTTATGATCAACTTAGGATAATTGGGATATCCAGCACCTCAAGCATTTATCATTTCTTTGTGCTAGGAACATTCCAATTCCACTTTTGTAGTTATTTTAAAATATACAATAAATTGTTGTTAACTATAATCACCCTATTGTGCTCCTATCTAGATCTTCTTCATTCTATCTAACTGTATTTTGTACCCATTAACCACCCCTCTTTATACACCTCCCTCCCCAACTACACTTTAGCCTCTGGTAACCATAATTCTAGTCTATAGCTCCATGATTTCAATTTGTTTTTTTTAGCTCCCACATATGAGTGAGAACATGTGATATTTTGTTTTAGGTTTTTTTGTGTGTGTGTGTCTGTGTGCCTCGCTTATTGCTCTTAACATAATATCCTCCCGTTCTATCCATGTTGTTGCCAATGACAGGATTTCATTCATTTTTATGGCTGAATAATATTCCATTGTGTATATGTATCACATGTTCTTTATCTATCCATTGATGGACACTTAGATTGATTCCATATCTTGGCAATTGTGAATACAGCTGCAATAAACATGGAAGGGCAGATAGCTCTTTGATATATTGGTTTCCTTTCTTTTGGATATATACCCAGCAGTGGTATTGCTGGATCATATGGCATTTCTATTTTTAGTTTCGTGAGGAGCCTCCATAGTGTTTTTTATAGTGGCTGTATTAATTTACTTTCCCACCGACAGTGTATGAGGGTTCCCCTTTTCTCCACATCCTTGCTAGCATTCGCTGTTTCCTGTCTTTTGAATAAAAGCCATTTTAACCGGTGTGCGATGATATCTCATTGTAGTTTTGATTCACATTTCTCTGATGATTAGTGATGGTGAGCATTTTTTCATATACCTGATAGCCATTTGTATGTCTTCTTTTGAGAAATATCTATTCACATCTTTTGCCCATTTTTAAATTGTATTATTTGATTTTTTCCTATCAAGTTGTTTGAGCTCATTATATATTCCGGTTATTAATCTCAAGTTAACAACTTAGCGTCACACCTCAAGGAACTAGAAAAAGAAGACAAAGCCAAACCCAAAGCCAGCAAAAGAAAAGAAATAACAAAGATAAGAGCAGAACTAGATGAAATTAAAATAAACAAACAAAAAACAATACAAACAATCAGCAAAATGAAAATATGGTTCTTTGAAAACAAAAATGATAGACCACTAGCTAAATTAACCAGGAATCGAAGAGAAAAGATTCAAATAAACTCAATCAGAAGTGAAAAATGAGACATTACAGTTGCAACCATAGAAATACAAAGTATCATCAGATACTACTGTGAAAACCTCTGTGGACACAAACTAGAAAATCTAGATGACATGGAAACATTTTTGGAATCACGTAACCTTCCAAACTTGAATCAAGAAGATACAGAAATCCTGAACAGATAAATTACAGGGAGTGAGATCCAAACAGTAATAAAAAACTCTCCCAACAAAAAAAGCCCAAGCCCACATGGATTCACAGTTGAATTCTACCAGACCTACAAAAAAGAACTGACACCTATCCTACTGAAACTGTTCCATGGAACTGAGAAAGAGGAAACCATTCCTAACTAATTCTATAAATTCAGTATCACACTGATACCAAAGCCAGGAGAGGACACAACAAAAAAAGAAAAATATAGTCCAATGTCCCTCATGAACACAGATGCAAAAATTCTTAACAAAATATTAGCAAACTGAATCCAACAGCACATCAAAAAAGATAACCTATCACAATCAAGTGGGTTTCATCCCAGGGATGCAAAGATGGCTCAATATACGCATACCAATATATGTAATTCACCACATAAATAGAATTAAAAGCAAAAAACATAAGATGGTTTCAATAGATGCAGAAAAAGCATTAAAAAAATCCAGCATCCCTTTATGATAAAACCCATGTCAAACTAGGCCTATAATTAACATATCCCAAAATAATAAAAGCCATATGTGACAAACCCGTAGCCAACATCATACTGAATGGTATGAATGGGGAAAAGATGAAAGCATTCCCCCTAAGATCTGGAACATGACAAGGATGCCCACTGTCACCACTTCTATTCAACACTGTACATTCCTAGCCAGAGTAATCAGGCAAGAGAAAGAAATAAATGACACCCAAATTGGGAAAGAAGAGATCAAACTATGCCTATTTGCTGACAATATGATCTTATATCTAAAAAACTCTAAAGACTATTCCAAATCATAACATCAGGGTATCAGCAAGGCTGTGTTCTTTCTGGAGGCTCCAGGGGAGAATCTGTTTCCTCACCTTTTTCAGCTCCCAGAGGCTGCCTGTGTTTCCCGGGCTGGTGGCCCTTTCATGGCATTGCTCCTGCCTCTGCTTCCCTCATTACATCTCCTTCTCTGGCTCTGACCCTCCTGTGACTACACTGGACCCATCCACTTAACCCAGGATCACCTTCCCATACCAAGATCCTTAACTTAATCACATCTGCTCTATTACAGCTTCCAGGAATTAGGACATAGACTTCTTTGGGGCATCATTATTCTGTCTACCACATTATAACTATGTTATGACTTGGACTAATTATAAACCAGCTTCTTTTACAATTCTCAGGACAGCAAAAAAATAAAAACAATGAAAAAAATAAAAATAAATAGTTTCTCTGTTATCATTCTCATATACAACAGTCAACACACATAAAACTTCCATCACTTCTAACCTAAAGTTGAAGTAATTAGAAATTGTTGAGTTTAGGAAATTGGACACCTTCAGAAATTTGGGGGTTTTTCTTTTAAATGCTTCTTTATCACACATCGATAATGATGCATAATATGTTAGTAAGGGAGGAAAATATAGAATGAGGTTTGCAAATGTAATTCAAGATGATCTGTACTAGATTTTAAAGTTTCCACCTTATCAAATTTTTTCTATAGCACAGTAGGATGTTTTCATAATTTTTTAGAAAGTTAAAAATGTAAAACTATACCAAACTATAGTTTTCATCTATTTTGAACAAGGATTATTCACACTTTCAGCATCATATTGGAAGAGAACTGTTTGCAAAGAATATCCTGAGAAAGTGTCTTTTAGCTTGTCATTTAGAAACAAATCCCAAAGACTATTTTTAGAGCAAAATAAAAATTTCCAAACATAAGAGTTTGAATACAGTTAAAATTTAAGTTCACACTATAATATATATTTTATTTTCAAACCAAACACAATATTATATTTTCAGATGAGTTAATGACTAACATACTTTTTATTCATCGGCTTGAAATAAATTAAAAGAACCAATAATTTATTATAAGGGAAAAGTCAACATTTACTGCTATGCAGCATAAATTAAAGATTTTATTAAATGAACTTTGTAATAAAATCTTTAATATCATACTGATCTAAAATAAAAACCTTTTAACCACAAACCCCTTCTGTATCACATACAAATTTTATGGAAGCACAGAGTGTGTAAGCAAATTCCCCAATGTCACAGAGCTACAAAGTTGAAAAGCTGGTATTCGAACTGGGGCAGTCCGGCCCTGGGCCTGTGCTCTCGAGGAGAAGGGAGTAGTGGACACTATCAAGGCTACAGGGGACACAGCAAGCTGGGGACTGACACGTGGCTCTTAGACTTTGTATCCAGCAGTAAATTGCCAGAGAGTAATTTTTAGTAACAGCAGATTGGAAGTTGGAGAGAAGTAAGAGGATATAATAAAATATGGACAAGAAGGTGGCAGACTTAAAGATATTTATTTTATATAGTTGCAAACGTAGCATGCATTTACTTTTGCATTCCACAACCATGCTAAGACAAACATGACACCTGGCCTCATAAAGTTTATGTTTTAGCAGCTGTAACCTCATCATTTGTAATTTGTTTTTAATTTCAGCTTATTATGGGGGTACAAAAGTTTAGGTTATGCATATTGCCCATGCCCCACCCCCCTGAGTCAGAGCTTCAAGCGTGTCCATCCCCCAGACAGTGCGCATTGCACTCATTATGTAGGTATACATGCTCGTGGATC
>CM052438.1:83344074-83406420 GCA_028533085.1 Varecia variegata
GTGTTTTTAGATGTCGTTAAGGAAGGGGTGGTCTAATCTGAGATCCGAGGGGTTAAGAGGAGCTAGCCAGTTGAGGAGTTAGGAGGAAAATCTTCCAAAATAAGTAAAGGCAAGATTCCAAAGTCTCAAATGAGTTTAGTACTTTCAAGAAATAGTGAAAAAGCCAGTGTCAATGGAGCAGAGTATGTTAGCAAAGAAGAAAACTGGGAGGAGGTTGGAAAGCTATGATGGGAGACAGGTAGTCTCACGGCACAATAGGAATCTGCATCTTACTCCAAGTGCAGCCTGATAATTAAAATGTTTTAGCAGGGGAGTGACATAATTTGGGTTAAAGTATTTAAATATTATTTTGACTGGTGTATGTAGATTGAATTGAAAGACCAGAGTGAAAATGGGAAGATCAAGTAGCTGAGGCTTGAGAAAATTTGGACCAAGCGTGGCCACGAAGGTGGGGGAATAAATGTGTTTGAGGAAGCAAAACTTAACAAAATAAACTGGCAAAATATTACAGTAAGCATAAAAGCAGGAGTGGAGATTATTATGCTAAATATGCATAAGAAGAATTCTTCTTTCAAAATTATAGACTCTCATATTGAGTTTGGAAGCAAAACCCAGCTCTATGTTGGTCATAAGACACATATAACATAAAGTGATAAGAGTTAAAAGTGGAGGGTTAGTGAGAGTGACCAGGAAAATGCAGATCATAAGAGATCAGAAATGTGATAGCAATATCAGGTAAATGGAATCCAAAGCCAAAGCCGTTACAGGTGACAAGGAAGGGCATTATAAAATGGCAGAGGTTATCATCCCCAAAGAAAAGATAGTTGTCATAACCCTCTCTGTGTCCAAACAACACAATATTCACCATGCAGGAAACTTTGGAAATACAAGGAGAACCAGGTAAATGTACAATGGAAATGGAATATTTTTAGTGTATATTTTCAGAAGTTGACAGATTTTAAAGATAAAAATATATAAGAATGGTTAAAATTGGAATCAACAGTTCAATGTTATAGCCAACAACACTGAAACTCTCCATGAAAAGTCCAAAAATCAAAGAGATGCAAACCCATGTTGATTGTGTAACAAGAACGCAGAGACTATCACAAATGTCAGTTTACGTGGAAGTGGGGAAAGGGATATCCAAGACCAGCCCAGCCAACTGGAGCACCCCAGAGGGCAGAAAATCGGGGGGAGATTGCACAGAGCAGAGTGGGGCAGAGCTGAGTCAGGCGAGGTAGAAATGCTGACCAACCAGATAGAAATCACCCATGAAACAGACGGGGTCCCTGCCCGAGGAGGGAAATACTGACAGCAATGTGAGAGCTGAGGAATAGGGAATTGCACTGAGTGATAGGAAGGAGGAGGCTTGGAGGCATTCAGACCAGAGGAGCTTGAGAAGGTGTCACAGAAGAGCCAGATGACTCCCAGACTATCCACGCAGGGAAAGAAGGAACAATCAATGGAAATGAAGAATTCTATGGAAGTTAACGTGTATCGTGGCAACAAGAAACAACGACAACAACAAAACCTGTCTGTCCAAAAAGACCATATATTAAAGAAATGAATCTTCTCTGCACCAATAGAAGAAGGTACTTTTTAATTAAGAAACCTCATAACCCACTCAGATTCACACTCCCTTTGGGGAAAGAAACACCTTGAAGGGTGGCAGAATATGCCATTTTAAGATAGGCAACTTTGGCATAAAAATTATTCACAGCTGAAGCCAATGGAGTAGAAACAGATACAAGAAATGCTCTCTGCCCTCTTCCTATGTGCCTAAAAGCAGGACATACGTTTGCAAAGGCATCCTCCCTTCCCCTCTGTACCAGGAAGGACAGAAACTAATCACTGGGGCAATTGCAGACCCTTATCAACGGTGGCCTTGGAGGAATCTACATGACAAACCTTACTAGCTAGCCTGCATCTTCCAGAAGTCTTCCCCATATATTTATCTCCCCACACCTTGCCATCCTAGGAACTTGGTCCTTTTCCTTTGTATTGGTCTTTTGTGAAGATGCTATATAAGTCCAGTTCTAACCACCCTGTGAATTACTCATCTCTAAGTCCTCCCATGTATATGCACAATGCACTTGTGAATACACTTCTGCTTGTTTTTCTTTTGTTAATTTGTCTTTTGTCAGTTTCATTTACAGGGCCTCAGCCTAGGGACCCAGGAGACAGAGAAAAAAATTTTTTTCTCCCCTATGACCTGTTAGTAGTGGTAAAAACTTAAAACCTTTACAAAGGACTAAAAATTGGATGTAAAGCAGAGGAAAGCTGTAACGTAACATTTCATCATAAATTAAATGTCATCAAAAGCAATTATCACATATGAAAGAGTACCCCGAATCAAAATTCAGTGCAAAAATGGACAACAGAAAAAAAAGATGATAGTTAAGACTAATTTCAAGAAAAAATACAAAATCATCAGACATGAACACTACAAATATCCAAGGGAGAATAGAATCAATTGAAAATGTAATAAGAGACATTGAGAAAAGGTAGAAAAATACAAATATTAAAAAACAATAAAAAATAGGTAAAAAAGATTACAGATAAAATCAAAGATGGAGGTATGGAAAAAATATATATAAAAAGATCTAACACAGTAGAGTCCCTAAAGAAGAAAAACTAATCAGTAGGTTGAACTAATTTTTATTAATAACATTATAAGAGAAAAGAAATTCTGGGAATAAATGACCAAAATGTTGAATTGAGAAAACCTGAATATAAATGTTAAAAGGGCCCACAATGGATGTGGAGATGATAACCTGAAACAATCAATTTTGATACACATTCTAAAAACAACTATTGAACTTTAAAGACAAATAAAATTATCCTCTAGAATTTTGAATAGAAAAACAAAGTTGCTTTTTGGTAAATTTGAAAAAAATTCTAAAAAATACACTTCAAAGAGTTTCAGAGTCCATCCAACCGCAGATCAAATAAAAAAAAAACTGAGACAAAGATTTGCTAGAACTGGATATAGTGCCCAATCAAAAACTGAATCAGTGCTGCAACCAGAAAAGCAAATCTATTTCGATACTGTTTTTATACCATAACTAAGGCAGCCGTGGTCTTGGAGTTTCTAGATTGTCGTTGGAATCCTACCTTAGGCTTAGGCAAGTTACATAACTTACAATCCTACTTAGGTAAGTTACATAACTTCTCTGAACCTCAGTTTTCATATCTTTAAAGTAGGACTTATGAAACAGACTGTGAAAATATGATCATGAAAATTAAATAAAATTATACATTGGAAATGCCTGGCACATTACAAATATTCACAAAATGAATTTTTAAAATATTTAACAAATTTCTATTAAAAGCTAATTTTCTAGCAGTCTTATTTAAAAGGGTAGAGTCCATTTAAAAATGTAGTCATAGCACCTCTACCCATAAAAAGATTTGATGTACCTCTTAATATTTTTAAAAAATCCAACAAAATTGAAATTTATATCATAAATTACTTTAATTACTTTGTCGATTATCATGATTTCTACAAAAAGAAATGTTGCCATGAAAATATGTTTATTTTCTGTTTATAATATTTATTTGTAGCACTAAGCCATTTACTTGCTTTTGTTAATCTCTACTGTAGTCTTGTTGCAAGTTAAAAATGTTAATTCATTCCACTATGTTTTTTCCCTATATAACTTTAATAGATTCCCCAAAATATTAATACCACAACACCTACCACGATTTTGGTAGCTTATAAATCAAATGTTCAGAATGATTGAATTTTCAGGAGTAGCTTTATAATAGCACTTGAAATTGATATTTGCCAAGAATGTTACATTTTGACACTGCGGTTTTACATGAAGATTTTCAACTTTCTCCCAAAATGGGGTCATGCCTTTTCTCTCAGAAAAAATAAAAATGAGTTTCCTTTCATTAACTTAGTTTCTTTCCTCAATAACATTTTATATCTGCATCTTTTCATACATAATTTATAGTTTGAGGATTTTCTTTGAAACAGGCTTTTCCAAGCACCTAGAAAATGATCTTAACCTTTTTGACATTTATGTTTTCTGCAAATAGGAAAGAAAGATATGAATTCAGGCATTTCTCTGTTGGCAAGTATACATAGAATGACTGTTTTGAAAAGATAAGTTAAGTCCCTAAAGAAAGAACTAGAAATGTAGTTTAGTTTCCTCTACCAACCATCTGTTGTTGTGTTTACTCCCAGAAAAGTGGGGAGAGGCAGCATACTTTGGCCATTAAATAAAATACCATGGGTCACCCAGTGGAGCACGGCGGTGGAAGTTTCAGTCCGTCTCCTCTACAGCACCATCCTTGTGAATATGGCGAGAGGTAAATGACAAAATAAATGCCATATGGTACTTTCATGTTCAACATGCTTGTGGCAGGCTGTGTTCCCTCGGAAGGAACAGGAGATTAGCGAACAGGATGCTTATTAGAAGGTGACGTTGGGATAAACGCAGGTGGAATGAAAAGGAAGGAAGCAGAGTCAGGCAGAGAGAGAAGTCAACCTGTGAAACAGTCACCTCTGCAGGCCCGAGGGAAGCTCTGAAGATGGGTGACCTACAGAGCTGTGCCAAGCAGGGGCAGGAGTGCCAGGCCCTCATGGCCCTCCACCATTGGCTGTGGCCTTGTGAGGATGCTCTTGGCTGCTGAGCTAAGCCCCAAAGGGGCTGACAGCTGAGGATTGACTCAGCAGCTGGGGTAGAAGTTCTCTGTTCCTGAAGGAGGATCTGGGCAGCCCAACACAACGTCCACCAAAATGCTAAACAGAAGGGAATATCATCGTAAGAAATACAGACTAGTGAGAAATCGTCAACACTCTTTTTCAATTCAGTTCAGTACAATTCAATTTTAATGACTGTGTTCTGTGCATTATGCTGGGAGACTCAGATTATTTCAAAGTAATTATATTAATACACTGTCCCTTCCTTAGGTAACCAACGACTGCAGAGCAGACTATGCTAAGTGGCATAATAAAGGTACAGTGATACCAGAAGTTTCCAAAGAAAAAGTGGTTACAGAACAGGGGCAGTCAGGTCAGGGATGCGGGAGGCATTTGAGATGGACCTTAAGGACCTAAGTGCATCGAGACAAAGATGGGGACAAAGGACTTCCAGGCACAGGGGATAAAGCCCGGTTTCCAACAGGCTCTTAGTACATTGATGAGAACCTAAGAAACCCTTTTAAAAGTAGACAATTTTATTTATTTCTTTTATTGTAGAATTGCTGTCATAGCCACTGAGTTGGAGGGCGATTTTTCTGTTCTTAGAAATCTATCACTAGTAAAATAAAAGAAGCATCTGTCCCCACACCACAAATTGTACATCAAGAGTCCATCATTTCATCTTCCATGAGAGAGAAAACCTGGCCTAAGTGTTCAAAACAGCAGCTTTGGTGCAATTTAGATCTGCTAGACTATGAGTAAATAAACTTACATTCCCATATTGCACCCGTGTGTATTAGAGCCCAGAGAAGAAAAGGATCTATTTTCCCCTGAGGAGCTATGTTTCTCCCATTCCTAGGCGAGCCTCAGGCAGCAGTCACAGGTAGAGATCTCCAATAACACACTAGCCGTGTTCAGAGAAACAAATTCACAGCTGCCTCCAGCTCTTCTCCCTTCCACCTGCCTCATCCCCGTTGTGCAAGCAAAGCACGCCTGTGATCACAAGCGTGTGCAGGCGATGTCCTTCACCCTCTTGTGACTTATACTGTCTGGCATTCTCTTATTGTGTTTACACAATCTAAATTAAGTATGAGTTAACTGTGGAGTTTGGTTTACTTTACGGGGGAGTGAGAAGTATTAAATTCTTTAATGTGGGCACAGCAGAGAGTGTCCTTAAGACACTAGTCTCATTTGAGCAGGTTTGAAGAATAGTTTCTTCAGACCTACCCCTGGTAATACACCTTGGAGTTGTTTCTGTCCACACTGTCAGTCTGATTCTCTGTGAAACAGGGAAGATGCATGTGTTCCACCGTGCGGAAGAGAACTGGACTTCATTGTACACATTCTGCGTACCAATCTCACATGCAGCTTCCTTTTGTTTCTTCATCTTTATGCTCTCCATATTTTTTTTTTAACAGTATACATTTTTGACATATTAAAATTGAATTTAGCTAAATAATAGTAGATGTTTAAAAATCAAGCATTTTTTAAATTTGTCAGTGCATTTGGATAATACACACAAAAGACAGACATTTTGAAACGTCTTCTTGTATCAGTGGCCTCAGAGCCATTTCGAAGGAAGTTGAATAGAAAAATGAGAGGAGAAAGAAAGGAAGGAAGGAAGGACGGAAGGAATAAAAGATGGCTCTCAATAAAGTGAACTAAACTAAGACTGTTTTCTCCATGGAACTAACTAATGCCCTTGGATTTTGGCATCATTCTCTTTCCAAAAAAACACTACTTTCAAAAATCTCAAATATTTCTGTTGCGGAGAAATGGCAGAACTTTTCTACCACCATAGCCATTACTCCAATTTTTTGTCATAGTTAGTAAGAAAAAAAGCAGCAAGTCTATTGAGTGCCCTCTTTATAGCTGCTTATGGAAGGAAAGACAGAAGGAAGCAAGGGAGGGATAGCAAGGGAGGGGAGGGCAGAGAGAGGAAGAAATAAGGAAAACAACAGAATGACCTCTGTGCACCCAGCAGATTCCTCCTGATTTAACTTTCAGGAGCTCCTCTTGCACACTCAAAATTTAATCTTCAATTCATTAACAGGGGGTATCAGCATGAGATGGATGTGTGTGTATGTGTGTGTTTCCAGCTCTTCACTCTACTATCCACCCAAGAATGCGGAATTGCTTTACTGATACTGAGATTTACTGCCTTAGTGGAATTTGCTGAAGGAATCCTGTCGCTTCCCACAGGAGTGTTGGGACCTCAGTTGAGAACCATTGATGACCATGATCAGTAATGATTTAGAGTAAATGTAGTTAATTTTGTGTATGGAAATCTGATAACGTTTGGGTTCAAATTTTGTTCCTTTATAGAAGTTTTGCATTTGCTTCTGATGGGCATCCCTGGTGTAGGGTCAGCCTGGAAGAATTTGTGTTCTCAGTCTGGGGGCTTCTTGACCAAAAAGTGAAACCCCAGTCAGAATATAGACAAGACCGTAGATACAAATTTTTGTCCAGGTTTTTTTGTTTGTTTGTTTTTGAGACAGAGTCTCAGTCTGTTGCCGGGGCTGGAGTGCCATGGCCTCAGCCTAGCTCACAGCAACCTCAAACTCCTGAGCTCAAGCAATCCTTCTGCCTCAGCCTCCCGAGTAGCCGGGACTACAGGCATGCGCCACCATGCCCGGCTAATTTTTTTCCTATGTATTTTTAGTTGTCCAGCTAATTTCTTTCTATTTATTTAGTAGAGACAGAGTTTTGCTTTTGCTCAGGCTGGTCTTGAGCTCGTGAACTCAAATGATCCGCCTGCTTCAGCCTCCCAGAGTGCTGGGATTACAGGCATGAGCCACTGCACCCGGCCCCAGGTTTTCTTTATACCCAACTTAACCCTAGGCAAAGCTGAAAATAGTCCTTTTCTTCTTCCTGTGCCTACTGACTAAATTGTTTATCCTATTCCATTCTCTCCCAAAGTATGTGGGCCTCAGTAGGGGTGGGTGGGTGGTCAATTCTACCTGCCACCTCTCTTAAGCCAAGGCCTTGCTGTTCATCCTTTTGTGACCATTAACCCTAAACCACTTGGTTGCCAGGAGTGCAGAACCTCCGAGAGTGAGCGCCCACCTACTGTGCTGATTTCCACTTTCCTTCTCCTTTTGACTTACGACGGTTCCCTTTACTTGTCTTACTGATGAGTTAGAATTTTAAAGTCTGTTTAATTGAACGACATTTCTAAGTGCTGAAGGAGCAGGAAGATTTTTAAGTAATCACATGTACCATATTTGTGGACATGTTCCAGGGGCACTGTTAATATAATGTTTTCTGTATCAATGGACCAGTAAAATGTGACTGCAGAGACGGGACTGTCTCCATGTGTAGAATCATCTTGAAGGAGCTTTTGCTGCTGGACCAGGAAAGAAGCTTTACAGGGACTGTGTCTCTTATACTGACCTCCTGATATTGACAGAAGTGTGTTGGCTTCTTTTCAATATTTCTGGAAAATACCATCATATGAGCTTCAGTGATCATCTTACCAAGGCACTATGAGTTAGACTGACCGTATATTTTGTGTGTATTGTCCAAATGCATTAACAAATTTTAAAAGCGCTTGATTGTTAACCATCTAATTATTCTTTAGCTAAATTCAATTTTAATATGTCAAAAATGTATACGGCCAAAAAAATGTGGAGATCATGTGAAGAGATATGAGATACAGGTGCCTCCATTTGATGACAGGTAGAATGAGGCTCTGAAATGTCTGGAGAGCTATAAATAGTGGTGTTGACGGAAAGGCCAATCAGAAGAGCCTCCTGAAAAGAAAAGGGTCAGGTCATCAAACAGTTTCGGCAACATTAGAAACCATTGCTTTATTTTAAAAAATCAGGTTTTTTGAACTACACAAATAAAGTGGTGTTTCCTTAACTATGAATTATATTTGTCTTTGTCTTTCCTACTCACTTTAGTTGGAACAAGAGTGAAGCCAGTCAAACTTAATGAAAAACCATCCTTCTTCATTTGAAAATTTAAGTATTTCCAACTTACCACCTAAAATAAAATGCCATGAGGAACAATTTAAACCGGTTTATACACTAAATTTCCAGATGGCTAGAAGAGCTGTCCATCCATGTTTTGACTGACAAGGTGGGAAAATCCCCTCACCATTCTCATGCTGAGCCAGGAATAGGCCCACTGCTTATGAGATCCTTCACCACTGGTCTTAATTTTCTGATTTTTTTAAATCAGAAAGTAAAGTTCTTTCTCTAACTGTTAACCATTATACTCTGTCTTAGAGACTATTTAAATTTGTTATTCTGTGATATGCATTACAAGCTAGTGGTATTCTTGCATAAATGGGATACTGATGAACACTTATTAATCGATCATAAAATAATATAATTAAAATACATCATATTGATTTTTTTGTCAGCAAGTTTTACCTGGCTGTACTTGAATGAATCTATCTTCTGAATTATTTTTAATGAAGTGAACACATAGTTTAAACTTTTCGATGACCTCACAGACACATTCAATATATAGAAATTAATATAATTAGCCTGTGCTCAGAGCATTCATGACTACAGCCAATAATGTTTTCTTAGGCAGCCTGCACGTCTTAGCATGGCATTACAAACAGGTACAGCATGTAACACTAAACTTCCGTTCATTAAGTGGCTGCTATGCATTAGGCTTTACCTTAAACCCTTATAAAACTCGTTCAAGGTAGTTATCATTAGCCACAATTTACAGGTGGGAAAACTGAGGTCAGAGAGGTTGAGTAATTCACCTACGATCACACAGTGACTGAGTGTCAGAGCTGTGACTTTTTCTCAGGGCTGTTTGATTCTAAGGATGTTTTCATGCTGTTATCCTGCTTGCAACTTGGCCCTGGCATGAACTAGGGCAATAATTAGCTGATACTCAAACATGGTTTATGGATATGGAATTTGGTTCTGTCCCCAAGAATGCATCTAAGCTAGTATGATCTTAATTGCCTGTTTAAAATCTAATTTCCCCCTAATGAAGATAGTGGGGAAGGAGGAATGGAGAGGCAGGAATTCTTGGCTTCGACTTCATGCTCAGGGAACCTCTCCCGTTTATTGCAGTAATGAACAGCGTGAATGTGGCTCATCCTAGCTCCTCCTCTTCCCAGTGGAGGGTCACTTTAGTTCAACAAACATTCAGTGAACAGGGACTTCCTAAGTAAACTACACCAACATTAGGTCTGGAAACATAAAAACAAATAAGGTTCACTCTCTGACCTTGAGTTGTCAACATCATCTCTGCTACTTCCATTGTCCTCCCTACTCCAACCAGAGGAAATTGGGAGGCACATTTGTCACACACACTTCTGCTGGCATTTGAGGACTGCAGGTTGCACGTACCAGGCCTGCTCTGTCACATTCGTGGACTACTGGTCTGGTTCACAGTCCCTAGGGGAGATGGCTGTGGGGTGAAGGCTGCCTCTCACGCTGTACAAACATTTTCCACCTTTTCTTTATAGACCAGGAGAGGCAGGGCTGCCCTTGGCTGCTGGGAGCAAAGGGCTTGCTCCTTGTTCTTGAGTGTCTCATTGTCTAAGTTACCTCAGCTCCTACTACACTTAGGTTCATAATCTGACAGATACCCATTTTAATAAATTGCATCTTTGTTACTGGCAATGCCAATGTGAGGTTAAATAATTTTTCATTATTCCTATTTCAGACTAGAAAGGAACATCTTATAACACCTTTCCAAGTTTTTGTTTTATTTATTTTTGGTGATGTTCTTTATACTAAAACAGAACCACATAATTTTCATGTTATCATCCCTGTTCAGGGATGCTTGTGTCCTGGGCACTTGACACATGTCATCTAGGGTAATCCTTGCCTAATCATCATATTGATGCGGGGCAGGATAAGAAGTCAGCTGACCTGCCCATCACTGCACAGCCTTGTAGGTGACAGAGCTGGAACATGAACCCTGGGCTCTGATATCAGAGGGCTCTCATCACACTCTGATACATCCACATTCCTGATGACTGACATTAATAATTCTAACTACTGGCCAAATACTTTTTGAAACAGTTGGAACCCAAGAAAAAGAATCATGTGCCTATATTCTGAGTCATTGGTCTTCAAAATTGTGTATTATGTGCTTGCTAAAAGAAGTTTGAAAAATTATGTATTATTGCATATTTTTAGGTTGGCATCTAAAATTCTTCATCATAAATTTAAATAACTATGATAGTGCAGTTTCTTGAATATTATAAATATTGATGATTTGAAATGAAACTTTCACATTACCACTGAAATGCAGGCATTGGGTTTAATTACCACAGCAATTTGATAACCACCATCATCTATATAAAATATACATGAATAAGTTCATCAATAGTTGACAATTTTATGTTGACACTTTTTCTCTTTGAATTTATATTACTAGTCTACATATCCCACAGAACTGTAGCCTCATATATTTCTGTGCTTAAAAGTCTTTTATTGGTCATTCTTACCTATTAAAAAATACATACATAGATTAATTTTCTTATTTCCTGTAACCATATGTCATGAAGAATTGAATTTATTCTATATAGACTTATTATTATTATCATTATTATTATTATTAGTGGTAGTAATTGTAGCATATTACTAGTAGTAATTGGTGCTTTTTAAAATTAGTTCATATATCTTTGAATAAAAATTATTTATTGCTATACAAAGATAGGCTTCAGCATCAATTCTAGAAACTTTGTACGAAAAAAAATTTTTACATTGGTCCCAAGATACCATGTTTACATACATACATATGTGGAGAAATGCATAGAATTTTATTACTATAATGTCACCCAATTTTTGAACTCCTTCTGGGTTATATGCCAAATAAAACCTATTGTGGTCATTAATTATTTTAATGATTCTATCAGCTGGTGACTCAATTAGTTTCTCCCTTTATTTACGGAAAGCAAAGAAATGGAAACCACTTCACACACAAAAAAATTTGTTACTAGAATTCAATTCCTGAGTCTCTGGGATCTACACCAAAAAGGCTTTGCCAAGTCCTATCAAATAATCCCTCATTATACCTACCTCTCTTTGACTTAGAGGCATGGGTTTAAATGGATTTTTTTTTTCAGAAATAGTTGGAAAATAAAAATGTTAATCCCTGTCTTAGTCTGTTCAAGCTGCCATAACAAAACACTGTAGACTGCAGGGCTTAAACAAAAGAAATTTATTTCTCACAATACTAGAGGCTGGCAAGCCCAAGGTGAAGGTGCCGGCCGAATCTGTTCGTGGTGAGGCCTCTCTTCCTGCTTGCAGACAGCTGACTCCTCTCTGTGTCCTCACGTGGGAGACAGAGACAGAAACAGAGACAGAGTGAGCACACTCTCTCTTCCTCTTACAAGGCCATAGAACTCACCCTGGGGCCCCACCTCAGACCTCAGTACCCCTATTTACCCGCTAAGGCCCATCTCCAATTCCATCACATTGGGGGGGTGGGGCTTCAATATATGAATTTGGGGAGGTGGTCACAAACATTCCATCCATAACAATCCCAATATACAACATATTTTGTCTTTTCTTAAAGATATTATTGCAATGTTGTTGCTCTACAGTTTATTCAGTTAAAAAAAAATCCACCATCCAATTTACCTAGAAAATCTGATTTGTTAAGCAAATCAAGGGAATCCTCTTACTTTCTCTCAGAAAGCCTAACTCATTCACTTTAATTTCAATGAATATGTTAATGTGTATTCTTGTGACAATTAAATCACTTTGAAATTTGAATTCCAAGACAAACATATGATCAGTGGATGGAGAGGTAGCTGGATCCCAGAGCTCTGCAGGTGCTGTCCCCTGGGTAGCTGGTGGGACCTCGGTCCTGCCCTTGGGTGCTGCTCCCCAGCATCTCTCTCCTTGGCCCTCACAGCCTCTCCATTCTAGAGCCCTGCGGTCTCTGTCAAAGAGGGGATGTTGTCAAACAAGACTGTCATCACTCTCCTCCCTCGTTCTTTAATGTACAGTATCTGAAATCAGAACATTCCAAGAAGGGTTAAAACAGTACATTTAAAACCCTTTTATCTGAAATATGTACAAGAAAAGATATCATTAGATTTAAGGCTCTTAATTAAAGTTTCAATGGTGTTCTGGACTGTTCCTTTGTACCCAGACAATGTTAAGTCCCAGGGACAGTGTACCATGTTAAATTCAGGATGACAA
Organism: Varecia variegata; assembly: GCA_028533085.1. Taxonomy (NCBI): domain Eukaryota; kingdom Metazoa; phylum Chordata; class Mammalia; order Primates; family Lemuridae; genus Varecia; species Varecia variegata. Next base: position 83,356,864 of record CM052438.1, read on the forward strand.
GTGTGCCTTTCTTTTTTTGTAAGTGAGCAAGAGGGAACTGTGCAAGAGAAGATGGAAAAGTGAATGGCCTTCCGCCTTGACTGCAGGCAGCTGCATTTTAGGTAGGAATACCTATGCAGGTTAACGATATGGAAATTGATTCCCTGCCCACAAAATCCTTGAAAAGTACTGGTATGACCCCAAGGGCAAATATACTGCAATTTGAAGGCTGCAGCTTTAGGGTAAATGGTGAGGAAATTTCTGAGTATAATTTGTCAGAAGAGGGCATTTGTAGAATACTGGGAAGAATTTAATAACTTTTGAAACTGACAAAAGACCTTACAATTTCAGGAAATCCTGAAATGGCTCATACTGGATTGTGAAAGATTTCCCATAATAGGCCCATGTGCATCAGTGCCTGTGCTTACTAGGAACTAAGAAGCAAAACTCTCAAGTTATGGGACTCCAAGATAAACCCTTCCTTAGACTTGCCTTAACTTTATTTAAACAACATGAAAGCAAATAACTAAAATCTGTTAAAAATCAACTGCGTACCTATGAAGCTTTCCTCTTGAAGATGCTGTGTAATGAGGGAAAAGTCGTTACTCATCTCTAAATGATTCAACCTAGCACCATTCCTTTGCACAAATTTATCAAATTTCTTTTTTAATAATACAGCTGGAGGTCCCCTGGAAATCCTCATTAGCATAAAGTGACGAGAACAAAAGGGTGAGTTGTGGAAGTGTCCTCAATTCCTCAACCGCTCTTGTCTAACCCTTTTTTTTTTTTTTTTGTGATCAAGTCCTGTTTATTTAAGAAGCATAAACAGTGGAACTAGGAAGGAGTGATGAAAACAAGGCAGCGGTCCCCCCGACAGGTGAGATCCAACACAGCCTCGGTCTGTGTGAGCAAGGCCCACCCAGCAGCCCGGATCAGCCTTTTCCTGTGAGCACAACCTGGGCACGGTGAATCTTCCATAAGGGTGGGGTTGGGTGAGTTGGCTCTGGGTCCCTCTGGATCAGGTGATAAAGGCTAGAGGGCCCACAGCACCCTTGACCAAGAGCACTCCATGCGGGGTCTGTCTGTGCCTGGGGTAAAAGCCACATTCTGGACAGAAGCCATAGTGCCCTCTGATCACCAGGAAGTTTCCAGGTGTTCAAAATAAACCTGCAATGAGGCCCCCTGGCCAGCAAGCACCTGCTTCCCCAGTCTAGTCACCTCTGCAGAGCCTTCAAGGCAGGGGCACCCCAGGCAGCCAGACTTCTGGGGACCCCTCTGTTAGGTGACATAAGCCCCAGTCCCCTACACACACTGCTTCTTGGAAGCAGAACTGCTGGGACTACTGGGGGATTTCCAATCACCCTGGGGGGTTGGTCTAGGAAGAGAGGGGGCCTGGGAGAAGCCAGCCTCTCCTCTGTGGTCAGGTTGGCCCAGTTCTGCCCACTGGATGAGAGCCCATTGCAGGTGGCCCATGGGGAGGTAGAAGATGACCTGGTCTGTGTAAGGGTCTGAGGAGGTGCCCTGGGCTGGAGCAGTGTCCTGGCCCTGCCGGGCCCTCATGCCCCAGCTGGGGTGGATTTAAAAATGTGCTTTGTGGAGATTTATATAAGTCAAGTCAGATTTGCATGGTATTACTGATCTTTTCTGTTTCTCAAAATGATAAAGAATGCTTTAAAAATTCATTGTTTTCAAATTGATTTATTCATACCAATAGATGCCAAAGTGTTTACTGAAGTAAATTAATGTAAAAAAATAGCTGGTGAGTTATGCACCAAAACGTAATTCTGCTCACTAGTGGTAAATCGCATTAAGATTATGCACAAAGGCTTCATAGAATGTGGAGTGCTCCGTATCTGTTTCAAGGGCACAGGATTTTGATAGCTTAATTCATTCAGCAACTATTTATTATGCACTTATTTGGAGACACAGTTTGATATGTGCCTCATGTTTTAGAATTCAGAAGGACTTTTGAGACAATAATCTTCTGCCAAAGACAAAAACCCTCCTAATATCCCTAAGAGACAAACATACAGTCTCCATTTAGATACCATGACTGTGGAGTGTGCACTGCCTCATGAAGCAGTCTGCTCAATTGTGACATCGCTGAATGATTTGTAACCTGTAATTTCCCCCCTAGCAAGGTTTCTTCTACATGTGATCTCACCAATTGCCTTACCACCTCAAATTACCTTACCACATTTTAGATGGTAAGGTAATTAGTATGTTAAAAATAAAATAAAGACATTTGCTTTCTCTATATCTTCATCTCCTATTTATTTCTCAACTCTAGCAATTTATTTTTTGTCCCTATAATTTACCTGAAATTGTAAGAAGGCCAACAGTGATTTCCTGACAACTGCACATTTGCAGTCATATGTCTGCCTATGTACAAGCACCTTTTCTTAAATCTCAGTCTTCCTTTACCACAGTAATAGTCCACGCACTGGCTATTTTCATCCAATGAGCTATCAGCACTATATAATTTTAAAGAATGAAAGATTTTTTAAAAGTCTTTTTAAAATTTATAACTCAATCACAAAATGGCAAATAATTCAACTAAAAATGGGCAAAGAATCTGAGTAGACATTTCTCCAGAAAAGATATACAGATTTTCAATAAACACATGAAAAGATGTTCACTTCATTAGCCATCAGGGAAACACAAATCAACGCTATAAAGCAACACTACTCCCTCGTCCCCACTAGGATGGCACAACAAGGATTTTCAAGGATGTGGAAAAATTGCAAGCCTCATTTACTGTTGGTGGGAATGTAAAATGGTGCTGTCACTTTGAAAAATAATTTAGCAGTTTCTCAAAAGATAAACACTGAGTGACTATAGGACACAGCAATTCTTGGGTATGTGCCACTCCTAGGTAATGAAATAAAAGCATTTGTCCACACACACCAATGCCCGAAAAGGCATTTTCATAGCCATGTTTTTCATAATAGCCAAAAAGTAGCAACAAGTCAAATGTCTACTGATTGTTGAGTAGATACATAAAACATGATAGATCCATACAATGGAATATTATTGGGCAATAAAAAAGAATGAAATATTGATACATGCTACAATGTGGATAACCTTGAAAACATCATGCTAAATGAAAGAAGCCAGCAACTAAAGATCACATTGTATGAGTCTATTTATACATGAAAGTTCCAGAATAAATAGATAGAAAGTAGATTAACGGTAGATGAAAGTAGATGATGGTCAGTGACTGCTAATGGGTATATACGATTTTATTTTGGCTTGATAAAAAGTTCTAAAATTTATTGCAGTGAAAATCATACACTTCAATGAATATACTAAAAGCCATTGAATATTCACTTTAAATGGGTGAATTTTATGGTACATGAGTTATATCTCAGCAAAGCTGTTAAAAATATCTGAATCATACAACACATTAAAAAATACAATTGTATTCTTTCCTAGTACATGTGTTATCTCAAAAAATAGTTGTAAAAGAGTTGCTAAATAGAATGACCATGGGAGTTGTTTTAAAATTCATGAGATCCATTTATAATCAATATACTTATTGAATAAAAATTATTCTGTTGAAAACCCAGAAATAATTGTATCCTAAAACAAACAAACAAAAAACCCTCCCTTGGTCGACCTTCTTCCCAACCCTTCTCTACTTTACACAGCCATCCTTCTTAGACATTCTCATCCATATAAATTGCTTTGAAAACTTACTTGCTCAAAACAGTCAACATTAATTATCTTACCACATCTGCAGGACAGGAATTTGGGAGTTGCTTAGCTAATAGGTTCTGGCTCAGAATCTCTCCTAAATTTGCACTCGATCCATCAACCAGGGCCACAATCACCTGAAGGCTTGACTGGGGCTGGAAGATTCAGGTCCAAGACGGCTCATCTACATTTCTGGAAAGTCAGTGGTGGTTGTGTGTGTGCCTCCACAGGGCTGCTTGAGTGTCCTCATGACATGGAAGCTGGCTTCCCCCAGGGCAAGGGATTCAAGAAAATGATGCCTTTTATGTGTTCAAGGCCCTTTTTATAAGCCACTATATAGCTTTATATCTTGTTCAAATTCAGATTATTGGGTTGAGCTTAATTCTGCAATTTGTGTAAACTTATGTTGAATCTGGATTTTGCCTGCAGTGATGGTGAAATTCTCCACCCTGAAATTCACATTCTGTTTTTTTGACCTGAACCTTCTTTGTTGATAGTTAATGTTGCCTGGAAAGTAACATAGGAAGCTCTTCACATCACCTCCGGTTGATTCCTTGGGGTGGTCATCACGACTCAAGGTGTGTGAAGATTTTGTTCCTCATAGTGAACAAATGGGCATGTTTTGATTAAGGGTGGGGACATTTTAAAAGGCTTAGGACTTAAAGTGATGCTGAGGCCAAGGTAGATCACTGAAAATGAGGCACTGATAGTCAGGGGATGGAGGAGCACTTTGACAATAAGAATGGAAGAGGACCAAGGGATGGCTGTTGGAGTAGGGAGGGTCCTGGGGATGACAGGTCACTCATCTTACAAGGGTGTGAGCAGATAACCTTCAATAATGATCTCAGCCCTCTTGACCCTACCAATTTTACACTCTCAGGAGTAGTTTTGCACTGACATCACACCATCATCTACCTCCTCCCAAGACCAAGGCTAGTGAGCTGTCCAGCTCATGATCCTGGTTACTGTCAAATAGGGTGACTCCAGGTTGCCAAGCTCATAGACTCAGAATCCATTCCTTGGCCTTGCCGTCAAGCAATGACCCCACCAGAGCACTTATGATGGCTGGCACAGGGCCAGAAAGTATGCAGGATAAACTGAAAAAGAAACTGTGATGTTGGCCCACACATATAACTCTTTATGGTTTGCTTCTGAGCTCTTTTAGATTTTTATTAGATTTTTGTGGAATGGCAGTGATGGGAAATTCAGAATGCATTTGTTCCAGGCAGTTGCTTGTCATTTCGCCTACTGTAATTCAGAAACAGAAGGAGTTACCATTTTTCAGGAAGAAAGAAATTAAGTGTCAAAAACTGGTTGTTTTCTCCATATGCAATAATGCTTTCTTTTCCCCATCTTTGTTCAGGAAATATAACCTATGATGATTTGAGCACAATATAATTCACATCAGTTTCCATTCTCAAAACTGACTCCGAGAAAATACTTTCAAATATTTCTGGAAAATATTTAGCTCTGAAAGAAGATGTTGAAAATGTATTGTTCTCTCAGCAGCTGGTAGCTTTTGAATGGCCTCCATCACCAGCAGATATGGCAGGTTTAAATCAGCAGCATAAGCCTGTCTCATCCAATGTGCTGGCGAATATAAAATCCAAGGCATAGTAGCACCATGGCAGTCACAAAAAGAAATTATTCCAGGGCCACAGGCTCATAACCACTAAACCATCAAAAAGTCTATTCACATCATATCGACAGGCATCCTAGCATGTTTGATCCTTTCAGATTCACCTGGGAAGGTGTCTTTTTAATACAGATTCCAGGGCTCCATCCTAGCAGATTTTTTTCCTTTTATTTTTACTTAACACATAATAATTGTACATATTTATGGGACACAGAGTGATATTTTGATATGTGTAGACAATGTGCACAATGAAAGCAATGCAATTAGCATATCTATCACCTAAAACATTTATCGTTTCCTTGGATTGTGAATATTCCAAATCATCTTTTCCATCTTGTTGAGAACATACAATGAATTATAGTTAACCATATCCACCCTACAGTGCCACAGACACCAGAATACACTCTTCCTATCTAGCTGTGATTTTGTATCCATTAACCAACTTCTCCCCATCCTCCCCTCTGGCTACCCTTCCTAACTTCTAGTACCCACAATTCTACTCCCGACTTCCATATGTTTATGTGTTCTTAGCTCCCAGGTGTGAGTGAGAACATTCAGTATTTATCTTTCTGTGCCTAACTTATTTTGCATAACATAATGTCTTCCAGGCTCATCCGTATTGTCATGAATGACAAGATTTCATTATTGTTTATGGCTGAATAGAATTTCATTGTGTATAAACACCACATTTGCTTTATCTATTCATCTGTTGATAAACACTTAGGCTGATTCCATATCTTAGGAACTGTGAATAGTATTAGCAGGATTTTCAAAGTAATAATAAATAAAAATTCCTCAGTGGCATAACCAGGTTTCCAAGTTCAAAAAGTGACTAGAGAGTAATCTATGAGGGAGGTGGGATTTGAGCTAAATTTTAAGCAATGATAATTTTGATATGAAAATGAGAGATGAGTGCACTCTGGGCATGAGGGATGACAAGACCCAAACCACAGAGATGGATAAATTAGGGGCACAGGGAGACAGCAGTACCTCTGCTAGATAGGATGAGCATTGTCAAAAATACAGCTGAGGTTGGAAGTCTGCTTGAGGAAGAACTTAAATGGGAGACTACGGAGCTTGCATTAGACTACTATGAAGTATTATGTGTTTTTGAGCAGTAAGAGGCTGCGAGACTTTAACCTGGTATCCTAGGATGATTGCACTGAAGGGAGAGAGACTGTATATAGCAGACTACTGTAGCAAGCCCGGAGCAAGTGTGGAAGTTGGGAGACCATGGAGTAGGGTCACAGCTATGGCGAGGGAGAGCAAGGGTTTTCCACTAATAAATATATTCTTGTTTCTTATTGATAAGTTCATGTCATTAGTTTATATGTAGAAAGGTAACTGGAGGTGGCCGCATGGATGTGTACAAGGAGCCAAGGACTCCATCTGGGCTAGCGCTGCCCCTCGGCACCAGCTTCCTGGTCTTCCTTCTGCTGCCGGTGTCTGCTTGATTCTTTCTACCTGGCATGTTCTGCCCCTACACCTTTGCATGGATCGTTTATTTTAACCATTAGACCTCAGCTCCCATGTCACCGCCCAGGGAAGCACAGCCCCTGAATCCAAAGAACCAGGGATTTCTATCTCTCTCCAAGTCACACTCTCCTGGTTTTTATCTTAGTGCTAATCTGTATGGTGGTACTTTCATGTTATGGAGTTTATTTTCTTATTTCTATTTCTCTCTAAAAAACATGACATCCAAAAGAATTAGGGGCCTTTATTGCCTTGTCCAGAACTTCATTTCCAGTGCCTACATCAGAGCCTGGCACATAATAAGCATTCAATAAATGTTGCTTGAGTAAACAAAGTTGGTATAACTTATTTCTCCACGAGTTTTCTTGTGTGCATTTCTCATCATTGTTTCCTTCTTGCCAATACAGTGCTAAGAGACTACGTAAGGGACACATGGGTGGAAGATTACATTTTGGACATTATTGTTCTCTGACACTAAATACAATGGCCCGTGCTTTATAGACTGAATAGAGAGATTGACCATGATTAAAATCCTGCCTCAGATTCCACAAAGAAATAAAAATTGCTACCCTCAATAACATTTGTTAGGAATTCATTCTCCTACTAACTAACCATCCAAAAAACTAGTTATATAATCTTGGATGAGTTGTTTCTCCTCTTTAAACTCTGGCGTCCTTAATTATGAAAAGGGAATTTTTGTCCTGCATCTTGACTTTTTCTACTGACTTTAGTCACTCTCATGTGACCATGAGTCTTTGGCTGTTTCCTGCTGGAGTCTGCAGAGCGGGAGAGGGCAGAGTGCCGAGGAGTGGTGAGAGGCCGGTGGCCGCGTGAGGCCCAGCACGACTGCTCCCTGGCATGGCCTGTGGTGGGCACCCAAGAAAGCTTGCTCTTTGATTGCATGCTGCAAGGCATTTGGTTTGGGGGCTCTGAGTAAAGCCTGGTCTTTCCCCAAATAGGATTCTAGCCTATTTTGTTTATTTCTTTTTTTACCTGTTTGTTGTTCATCTACATATAGTACTGAATTTCTTACACTTTAAAAGTATAATATATTGTCCCCTCTCAACAGACTCTTATCCTTTCAAAGAAAACATATGGGGGTGGAGGGGGGAGAAAGGTTTCTTTAAAGTGTTGTTAAAGAATTGACTTCCATGAACTGGGTTCCTCCAAAGTTTCTTAAAAGCTGGTAATAAATACTGTTTCAATTGGAAGAAAAAAATCTTAGAGCATCCTATGAATTTATAAAACCAGCTATTTTATTCAAAAGGCCCATTGGACACTTTCAGCTGACTTGTCTCTCTCATCAATGTGTTTCTCAGCTCTGCAGAGTGCAATACTAGACAAAAAGCGATCAATAGCCAGAACACACGGAGAAAGCAAAGTTTTGAAGAAATCACAGTAAGATTTTAGAGTTTCTTCTGAAATAAGACGTATTCACCTCCCATACATTTTTTTGGAAAATAAAATTCTCTAATCTCTATATTATTTCAAATCCTAAGCTACTAGAATTCAGAGACTGTATATTTAAGGAAACAGAGAAGGGAAATGTGTATAATAATGTTTGTTTTCAATTACCATGGCATACTCTGCAAAAACCTGAGCTTTGATTTATTTTTACTTTGTTACAGTCTTAAGATGTTCATATATCCTCTTTTCATAGGATAAAAATGGTTTTTCAAGGTCATTACTTACGCAATGTACAAAGAGGATGTTTTAAGAAGAAAAATAGGAAGAAATGCTGGAACATTCCTTTAGATATTGCTAAACTGAATTCCTAACCAGAAATTTATATCCCTTTTTATTGGACTATGAAACACTCCAAAAGCTATGGAAAGCAATTTCAGAACACAACAGGAAATCTAAATAAATTAGTTTTTTATTACAGATAGCAGGAGCTCGCACTCCTCTTGGGTGCAGATGGTGACTAATAGGTTGGGTTTATTAAGCTCTATCATAGTTTTTCAGTGGGATGTAAAGTCAGGGTTCAGAAGATATCTCCTCTGGCAAATCTCATTTCCAAACCTTCCTAATTTTCTCTCAAATTAAGAAAAAAGAAAGTTTTGCTTCTGAACTGTTTTCACTACTTTAAAAAGCTTCCTTCAGAGCTGTGCACCAAGCCGGTAAGGACTACACGAGGTTGGAGTGAAGCTTCAGAGAGCTTGGCAGAAATTGCATTTGTTCCCTTTCAAGAAGCCACTCTGAGGAGATGAAAGTCCCACCCAAAGCTTTCTAATACTTAGGCATAGAAAGTGCCAAGGCTCTAATGTCACTCTAACCAGCTAATGACAAACAAGAGCAACTTCAACAGAGCAAGTGTTTGGTTAGTCTGCAACTGCAAACACACAGTACAGTTCATCTTCTCTAGAAACCAGCTAGAGGAAAACTCACTTTTAAGATTCCTGATGAAGCCCTCTAACGCTGCTTTATACACCGAGAAGCAGCTTCACTTAATTTCACATCCTACATAATCCCCCTATATTTAAAGGAATGATAATTTATATATACCCGGTAATGATCTCTTGCTGAGAAAGTAATTTCCCTCATTTAAGAGTATGTATCAATGAATAATGATGAGATTGCTTTCAATTAAACGAATGCCGATACAGTAATGCTGTGATATGTACACACAGATTTGGTAAGATGATGATGTTTCTTGACAATCAGTGTTGTCAAAGGCAATGATTTGTCTGCTCATGGTAATTTTCAGAGTATGCAGCTCAGTGCTAATTGCCTTTTTGTCCTACTCGGGTTTTTTTTTAATCCAATAAGATGACAGATATCTTACACTTAAAAGCATAGTAACCTTTTCCCTATGTTACTGACAGGTACCCTCACATCTGCCTTTTTCTATAAATGGCTCTTACACTACATACCATCCTTCCACGTGTTTAAAATGAAGCTCAGTTGCCCAGAGAGTATGCAGTTGCCAGATTTCCTTAGAGGTGATGTTTTAGCAGGTACAGTTCTGCAGATGTGATGTTACCTTTTGGGAGCCTGTACTTCTCAAGCTGATCAGCTTTCAACACATTTTTAAAGGCTTCAACTCAGAGAACAGCCAGGTACAGACAAGAAAAGCTTTCATGAAAAACACTTACTGAACAACAAAAAAAATGAAAACCTCGTGTCACAGACAAACCTCTGTAAGAAACTTCAGTCTCTCACACCTGACTTTGTACCTAACTTGGAAATGATGGTGAGAAATTCCCAGAGGAACATCAGTGAGACAACAGGGCAGAACAATTTAGCCTAAAATGCTGTAGGGTAGGCAATCCTGAGAGAATTTGGAACCAACTTCTGCAGATATTGTGACTCGAATGTAAAAAGAATATTGTGCCTAAGCCACAAGGAAAAGATGTCTCATCATGGTTTAATTACTTTGCACAAATAAGTAACATACAGTCATACAGCCCTTCCACAAACCCTGGTTTATTTTTGTTGGTGTGTGTGTGTGTGTGTGTGTGTGTATCACACTCTGAGCTGGAAGGATTAAGTGAAATGGATGTAATAGGGTAGGGAAATACAGACTAAACTGTGGGGACAAAGGCTTAATGGCCAGGGAGATGCCTAAGGGTGTTCACTCTGATGATTTTGGACTCTTGACTTTCCAGATCGTTTAGAAAAGTCTGAATGATGTTAGTGATGAGCCAATTAGCTGGCTAGACTGTCCCAAGTTTGACCTGGGGAGGAGTGGGAGAAGTGGCCCTATTGGGGGATGGTTAGGTGCAGGCGTGGCGCAATGAGTAGCAAAAAGCAAGGTGAGGAGTGGAGACACACGGACTCCAACCTATAAACAGCACCACCCTATTTCTGTGCTCACAATTACTATGGAATAGAAAATTAGGCACTAATTAAGATTCCATTTGTGACAATCTGGAGGCTGGTTTGCAGAGACCCTGGCAGCAGGGTGGTGCCATGAGGTGAGTGACCGGGTCAAGCGATCCTCCTGCCTTGGCCTCCCAGAGTGCTAAGATTACAGGCATGAGCCACCGTGCCTGGCCTAGTAAACTAATATATGCTTGAGGTCAGGAGTTCGAGACCAGCCTGAGCAAAAGTGAGACCCATCTCTACAAAAGATAGAAAAATTAACTGGGTGTGGAGGCATGCACCCATAGTCCCAGCTACTGGGGAGGCTAAGGCAGAAGGATCTCTTGAGCCCAGGAGTCTGAGGTTGCTGTGAGTTATGATGGCACCACTGCACTCTAGCTGAGTCTCAAAAAAAAGAAAAAAGAAAGCATGCTTTTAAATTCCATTGCTATTTAAATATTACAGAATTTACTCCTTACTCCACTAAAATACTCCAATAAAAATATTTGTTTATGCTTTCTAGTTTGTAGCGTAAGTTTGTATGATTGTTTGTTATTAAGATTTTAATTACATACTTCCTTTTGAAAAGGAACAATAAGGGGAAAATCAGAGTCTTGGTTGGCTGTAAGAAAATGTATTAGTTCATGTATTTAGGAGCTAACGTTAGTTATTTCATCCTTGGCTAGTGAGGAGAGAGATTTCAATTTAAATCGTCCTAAGTAAATGAGTTCTGATAAACAGATATGCTTTGTAAGATGTGTGCAGAACCCTTAAATTGAATGATAACTTTACATGCAAATTCACAAAGTGGCGCAAACTAGAACTAGTAGTTTATCTAACTCCAAGTCACAAAGTAGCTGCCAATGAATAAACAAACTCTTATGTAAAGGCTGTATGTATAGCCAACTTTATCTATGGTAAGGGGAAAAGTCAGATTCAGTATCTCCCCCCCAAAACCATGTTGCATCTCTCTGTCATTGTTTCCCTACAGCCAGCAAAAGGCAGCAATGACCAGTCCAAGCAAATAATACAAAATATGTGTTACAATCCAATGGAGAGAAACTTGTTCTAAAATTCAGAGATTCCAATGGGCTGTGCTTTACGAGTAGTGAAAAAGGGACAGTACGTCATGACTAGTCTAATGTAGAACAGTAATGAATGCTTATTTATTCACACTCCCATCACCGCCCAGAAACGACATGGAGGGAGAAAAGTCAAATTCAATCACGTTATCATTGCCTTGGCAGCGGGTGGGGCACCCTCATTAGCTCCTTCTGGCATTTCACCATCTTCAGCTCGGGAAAGGCCACCCTCTCCCACAAGAGGTCCAGCCCAGGGCCCTTCTGCACCATCTGCTGTTCATTCCGCAGCTGCTGGGTGTGTCTTTGGAGGGACCGTCGTGAGGTCTGATTTATAAGGTGTGTTTACATTTGGCTCTGAAGCTTGCCATTGGCCAGGCGGATTCAATTTCCTTCAGTTTCTTTGTCTGGCACAGAAGGAAGTGAAAAAGATATAATTATATTCATTTAAGAAATTCCGTCTTTTTTAAAATGCAGGCATAACTTTAGTGGTTACCTCTCAGAGACGTGGAGTAATAGAAAAATACTATATTTGTGTTTGTTTATAAATAACACAGTTTTTCATGAAAACACATGCAATGGAGCTGCTGGTGTCATAAGCTTGTGGTTTGTGGCTCTAAAGTGGAGACCTCCCGGGCTCTGTTTTGGATACCTTCAGCACGGCACTCTGACTGGAGAGGACCTACCCACGTGGTTTCCATAAAGCGCACTCTGAATGGAAAATTCGTCTGGGGTTTGTTAAACTAGCTCAGCCCTTGACTTGCCAGACTGTCCCCCTTTACATCCTCAAACTTGAGCTACAGCTGATTCGGGAAGGAATACAACTGAAGACAAATACATGTTTAGGGTAGCCTTTTGTCAAGGTCTCAAAGCAAGTCGAGTTCAGAAACACACACACCTTTTTCACATTAAGAAAATTAACTTGGCAGAGGCACAGGAAGCAGCTAAAAAATCCAGGAAGACAGAATTGGCATTTTTAATGAATCACCGTCTGTGAATCAATAGTTGACTGTGGCTGTCAGCTCCAAATAGCAGAATTCTAATTTTTACCAGCAGCTGGGGATGGAATTTCAAAGTTCTCTCCTAATTACAGAGTGCCTACAGCTCTCAGGACAGAGCCACCTTTGGTGTCACACAATTTTGACATTTGTGGTTCAGGTTAAAACAGGGCCAGTAGGCAGTAGCCCTTCAGAACCGCTGGGGCAGAGCAAATGATGCTGCCGGCAGTTCTGCAGAGTGGATGAAGACGGACACACTAAACCCCAGCACACGCCACACTACAGCATAAACATGTGGAAGTATCTGCTGGCCTCGATCAAAGTCATCGTTGATCAATTGGATAAGTGGTTTACAAAATACCAAAGTTTCCCAGCCTAAAAACAAGTAGTGACTTTGTTTTTCCTGGTGGAGATGATGGAGGGAAGGGGCCGCAGCATCACAGGAGCAAGAGCGCTCCTCGGTTCAGCGCTCCATGGCTCATGCTGCGTGCTAGCAGTGTGTGTCTCAGGGGTGCAACTGTTTCCTGTCCTTTGCTTCTATCACACTTTGAGTACCTCAAGAGGGGTTACTGATCCAATATCTGTTATAACAATATTATTTATTGATACAGGTATTTAACAAATATATCTTATTTGACACTCCAAGTGTTATTCTATTGTGCAGCTGAAGAAATGGAAACTGAGAGAGATTAAGCGGCTTGCTTAAAGTAACATAGATCAGATCTCAAACTTTAACGTGCATCAGAGACCCCTGAAGGGCTTATTAAAATTCAAATTGCTGGGCCCCACCTGCAGAGATTTAATTCAGAGGTCTGGGGTGGGGCTAGAGAGTTTGCATTTTTAACAGAGCAGGGCTGCCCCTGGGCCAGGATCACACTTTTACAATCCTTGGATAATTAGTGGTAGACATGGCCCTCTGTCCTGCATCCCGGTGACTCTGAAGCCCACTCTCTTTCCAGAGCACCACCCCCACCCCCTGGTCTGCGTCTGTCTTCCACAGCCTGAGTGCTGGGTGCCCAAGAAGACTTCAAGAAATGTCAGTTGACCTTCTGTCTCCCCCTGCCTCCTCCAACACACATACCTCTTTCTTTACCTAATTTGCTCCTTTAAATCTCAGCTTCAAATGTCACTTCCTCAGAGAGGCCTTTAATAAAATAACTAATAATGGAGCATTCACTCAAGTTTATTTGCTTAATGTATGTCTGCCTCCCCAAGCACCAAGCCCCCAGGCCCACGAGGTCTCATCTCTTCTGTTCTTCTCTGAGCAGAATTGTGTCTCAGCACGTAGAACTGAACTCGGCACTTAGGAGGTACTCAAAAAATGGATCAGTGAGTTGAATTAAAGAAACTAATGAGATCTGGTCCTAGTTTTACTATCTACTAGCTGTATGAAATTGGGTCCATGCCTTGATGTTTCTAAATCCTAATCCTCTCATTTGTAAAATACAGATAATACTTTTGAAAGAGTTGAGAATTTTTTTAAACTCATTCGCATGAAAGCAATGTTTTAGAAATGCATTCTCAGCTCCCAAAGCCATGTGGAGCACACAGTTGACACTCAATAATTATTGGTTGAATTGAATTCGATTTGGCTCATTTAGACAGAGTGATTTCTCTCTCTCCAAGGAACTTAACTTTAACAGTTATTCATTTGGGGACATCAAACCCCTCTGTTATTGGTTTATATCTAAAGGGGCTTGAAAGTGCTTTCTCCATGTCCTGATACTGTATGTTTGATACTAAATCAATGCAAGTCAACTTCCAAAGGTGGTAGAGGTATATGTCATGTGGCTTAAAGAATGTCCTGATAGGATTTCATTTTCCAGCTGGATTCCTTCTCACAAAGCTCTGTCGATGGTTGAATTGTGACATTAGAGTCTCTTTCTAAGGCTTCCCAGGCCTATTATCAAGAAGTGTAAGCGACTAGCCCATTTATAAACCTCATCTTCTGAAAAATCCTCACAAGTACAGCAGAAGCAACAGAGAATGGAAAGATTAATTAAACACAGTAGAGTTCTCTTTTTAACAAGCAGTGAACCGTTTTCTATTTTTAGTTTACAAACGCTTACTCTAAATAGCTAGCATATGTCAAATTACTTACATGTCAATGGCACGATTATCAATAATTGCTCATGTCATATTTCACTTACAAAAAAGGACACAATTGAAAGGAGAGTCACCCGTGATTCTCCCTTGGCAGAGTGTAAGCAACGCTCAATCTTAATGTCCTCCACTAAACGGCAAGCTCCAATGGTGGAAACTTGATTTCTATAAACGTTTTTCCTAATGGGGTGATGGTGTATACACAGCCCAGGGCAGAATCTTTCAGCTTTGTCTTTTCAAATCTCATCATTTGTAAAGTAGAAAACCTATGTTTGAGAAATAGCAGATTGACTCTGGATAGCATACACCTTGACACTGCCAAAGGAGAAAGGATGTTTGCATTTCCCATTGGAGGATGTGGTCTTAGAGATGATGCTGATGAACAAGTCCACTTTCTGGCTTTACTTTTCCCCTAGAAGCCAAACCTCTCAAGTCTGATGGCTGTGCGAGGAAAGTGATTGGCTCAAGCTAATGGGAATCTGGCACTTGTCTAACACTTTGGCTCTGGAGAAAGAGAAGTATTGACAGATATACTCATGGGACATGCATGGTGTGCTCCTCTATTGTATCCAACTTACAAAGTTAGCCCTCAGATGACTGAGCAGGAAATGCTCTATGGCAAACTGTGAGGACTGTCACCTCTCTTTGAATTAGAACATGGACAACTCCATACCTACAAGTGATTGATGGCTCTTAATCCAAGAAGGAATGGAGCAAATGTGTGTGAAGGAAGGTCATCTTGCAAAATCAGTGTTTAAAAAGCCATTTCAATCTGTAAACATAACAAGGTATTGCATTTCTGAATCAACCAGATGTCTTGGAAGAGCTCTCCCAGCATCTTGGAGCTAAACTGTGTCTCCTGTTCTCTAGAGGAGTAAAGGGGAAGCTAGCAGGTTAACGCCTTCCCTGAGGTCCCAGAGGAGATCAGTGCCTGAGCCATGATTTACACCTTGACTTCCTAATTTAGGGAAATTTCTTATAAAATTGAGCCATTCTGATGAGGTGGGAAGCTTACAGAACTTCAGAAACAGGTGCCCTATAAGACAACAAAGCAAACATGGAGTAAATTCCAGCCTCTGTAGTCATATTCTCAGTAAAGACGGAAGCTGAGCTCAGCTTTTCTCTGCTGCTGATGCAGGAAGAGTGGGAATGCAAACAGTGCCTGCCAGCGCTTTCATGCTGACTCAGGAAGTTCTTAGCTCAGTCACTCGCAATAGCCTTCCCTCAGGTCCTGTGTGCTTTGAAACAAGACCTTCTTGGCACAACTGCCTCTCCTTCCACCACCATCCAGAAGCCCTCAGTGCTCTCAAACATTCCATCTATGGAGAATGAAGGATGGACCACAAACACTTGCTCCTCAACATCAAGTCACCCCTTTGTCAATGTCAGCACCTCCCACTGCAGGAGGTTGCAATTCCATGGAAGGGGCCATTGGCAGGCACACTTTGGCCATTTGGAGCTAGTAGGGGGAGCAGCAAGTTGGCATGGGGAGCCACAGGTCAATGTAGCTCCTGCCAGGTGGTCATGCACAGAGAAGGTCTGTCTTTGGGGTCCAGGTCCCAGGTTCTATGTACCCTCTTACTCCCTTTTCTTTTTCTTTTTTTTTTTCAAT
The DNA here is from genome assembly GCA_028533085.1 of Varecia variegata. NCBI lineage: Eukaryota > Metazoa > Chordata > Mammalia > Primates > Lemuridae > Varecia > Varecia variegata. Next base: position 83,373,244 of record CM052438.1, read on the forward strand.
TGTCAAAATTCTCAATTTTACTTCCTGGGTTATTGCGATGGCAGTAGCACTTCAATGCAAAAATAACAGACATAAAACTGGAATGTTTTCAATATTTTGTTAAGTGTGAGTCAAATTAGTTTAAAAGTATATGTCCAACCAGCTTATATGAAATGGCTCAATCAAATATTTACCAAATTCTGCTTTGGTTGTCCATCGTTCTTCTAGTTCTTGTTCTAAATGAAATTCCAATTTCATTACCTGCTTTTCTGTTTCCCTTGCTAACCTCCTCTCTCTTTTTTCCTCCTCCTCATGTTCCGTCCCACTCTCTTTCCACTTCCCCTCCCACCCTGCATCTAGGGCCACATCTCCTTGATGCTCATTTTCCAGGCTAAGCCCATCCTGGCTCCTCCATGAGCATGGTGCTGGGTGCTCCAGGGCATCACCCTGTGATTTTTCTCCTACTTAGTGCTCCCAAGCAGGAACTCACCTATAGGATGTAAAATACATACGAACACATGTCCTATGGAGAGAAAAAAGTTTCAAATATGTTAAAAGGAAAACCTTAGACAAATAAAATTTAACAGATTTGATTTGAGCAAGGAAGAATTCACGAATTGGACAGCACTCAGAACCAGAAGTTGTTCAGAGAGCTCCACCCAGCAGCATGAGCAGCGAGCATTTATAGGCTGGATGCAGAAGCAGAGAAGTCACCTGATTGGCTGTAGCTGCCTTATTTGGGCATGGTGGGATGAGTTGACTGCCTGTAATTGGCTGAAACCTAGCGTTTGTTACAAAAATATACTACTAAGTTAGGTTTTCATTTATTTATGTACCAAGTTAGGTTGTAGTTTACTAAGTAGGAACTAAAATACAGATACAGCCTCAGTTAATGGACACCTGCTCATTCTTCTTTAACAAATATAATATATATTCATGTATTATCAGTGTTCATCTCTGAGCTATGGGATTATTGGTGATATTTATTCTCCCTTTTATACAGTTTTCTATTATACTCAATTAAAAAATAGAAAAGCAGCCGAGCGCGGTGGCTCACACCTGTAATCCTAGCACTCTGGGAGGCTGAGATGGGAGGATCACTCGAGGTCAGGAGTTCGATACCAGCCTGAGCAAGAGTGAGACCCCGTCTCTACTAAAAATAGAAATAAATTAGCAGGCCAACTAAAAATATATAGAAAAAATTAGCCGGGCGCATGCCTATAGTCCCAGCTACTCAGGAGTCTGAGGCAGAAGCATTGCTTGAGCCCAGGAGTTTGAGATTGCTGTAAGCAAGGCTGACGCCATGGCACTCTAGCCTGGGCAACAGAGTGAGACTCTGTCTCGAAAAAAAAAAAAAAAATAGAAAAGCAATGTGCTCAGCAACTTCCTTGAAAAACTATAGAAAATTAACACCTCTTTTCTTAAAATTATTTTTAGCAAAATTTTATGGTTCCTTAGCAAAAATGTGACATTTTATTTGGAACCTATCAATTCTTCATGTGGAGATATATGTTACAATGTGAAGTCTTAGTCATTCAAGTTATTACTTGGCAAACACTAAAAAAAATTTAGTATATTGGGTAAATTTTAATTAAACTCAGGATTTAGTTTAGTAAATACTAAATGTGACTGAAACACAAATGTTGTATTGAAATAGAAACACTTTCTAACTGTATTTTGTAGAGAAGGGTGATAATTGTTCAACATGTTATTTTCCCCAAATTTTTTATGAATATTTTCAAAAATACAGAAAAAATAGATTTTTATAGTGAACAATCATATACTTAGCACCCATAAGATTCTATATTAATGTTTTGCTTTATGACTTATCTATAAATTCATATACTATATAATTCTATTTATCCATCAATCCATCTTTTTTTGAAATATACTATTTTCAAGCTTTATTGGGCCTTAAAGAGATAAGTGGAAATCTTAAGTCGCCAGCCAAGTGACTGGATCAACATGGATATCAAGCAGGGTATGTTGGCTAGTCAACATTACTTGAAGGTCTTAATTATATTGTTTGACCATTGAATTTTATTTTAACACCCAGTTTTTAATGTTTCCCTTTCACTTTCCCCTGATGTGTTTGGTTTGTCTTGTTCATCTTGAAATAAACACTTCATATTCCTTTCTTTGATCAAAAAGAAATGATTTATGAAAATATATGATTTTTATAAGCTCTCTACACTCCGTCTCACACTCTCTCTTGGTTTCTACAAACACTCAAGCCTTGGTCCAGCCACAGGACTTTTGCACACACTGTTTGCACTGTCTGAACACTTATATATTTTACTCTTTCCTGCCATTTACTTAAATATTAGCTGCTAAGTGGGGCTTTTCCCAATCACCTCCCTCAAAGCACTTCCCCATGCCTTTTGTTACCTTCATATTAGAGCCTTCATAGTAACTTGCAGCTATTTTAATTATCTCTTCACTTATTTTTGTATATTTCCCCCTGTAAAAGGGAAGAGATCATATCTTCCGTGTTCATTAAAGTAAACCTCACTTTTAGAAGAGTGTTTGGCACATACTGGCACTCAGGGAATATTTGTTGAATAAATAAGTTTCAATAGTTACTAACTTTTGGATTTGAGTTGTGTGACTGTTTTAAAACACTTGGTATATGTGTGTGGTTTTTCCCCCAGAGATTTCCAAATGCTAGTCTTCCTTCAAGTGGTTTATTTTATAAAGATCACCTGAGTCATCTTTCAAAATGCATATTCCTTGGAAGTTTTGTTTTGTTTTAATTTAAGAGTATTACGGGGGTACAAATGCTTTGGTTACATAAATTGTCTTTGCACCACCTGAGTCAAAGCTACAAGAGTGCCCAACCCCCAGACAGTGTCCGCCACACACATTAGGTGTGAGTTTACCTACCCCTTCTGCTCCCCTCCCACCTGCCCGACACCCAGTGAATGTTGCTTCCATATGTGCTCATAAGTGTTGATTGATTAATACCAGTTTAATGGTGAGTACATGTGGTGTTTGTTTTTTCATTCTTGTGATACTTCACTTAGAAGAATGGGCTACAGCTCCATCCAGGATAATACAAGAGGTGTATTACTTCACCATTGTTTCTTGTGGCTAAGTAGTACTCCATGGTATACATTTACCATATACCACATTTTATTAATCCATTCATGTATTGATGGGCACTTGGGTTGTTTCCACATCTTTACAATTGTGAATTGTGCTGCTATAAACATTAGAGTGCATATGTCTTTATTACAGAATGTCTTTTCTGCCTTTGGGTAGATATCCAGTAGTTGTATTGCTGGATCAAATTTTTATTTCTTTGAGGTATCTTCATACTATTTTCCAAAGAGCTTGTACTAGTTTGCAGTCCCACCAGCAGTGTAGGAGTGTTCCTACCTCTCCACAACCATGCCAACATTTGTTGTTTTGGGAATTTTTGATAAAAACCATTCTCACTGGAGTTAAATGATATCTCACTGTGGTTTTGATTTGCATTTCCCTGATGATTAGAGATGTTGAGCATTTTTCATATGTTTCTTGGCCATTAGTCTGTCTTCTTTTGAAAAGTTTCTGTTTATGTCCTTTGCCCACTTTTTAATGGAGTTGTTTGATTTTTTCTTGGTGATTTTCCTGAGTTCTATATAGATTCTAGTTATCAGCCCTTTATCAGATGTATAGCATGCAAATATTTTCTCCCATTCTGTAGGTTGTCTATTCACTCTAATGATAGTTTCCTTGGCTGTGCAGAAGCTCTTTAATGTGATCAGGTCCCATTTATTTATTTTGGTTGCTCCTGTGATTGCTTTTGGGGTCTTCTTCATAAATTCTTTGTCTAGGCCAATGTCTGTAAGAGTTTTACCAACATTTTCTTCTAGAATTCTTATAGTTTCATGCCTTAGATGTAAGTCTGTTATACATTGTGAATTAATTTTTGTGAGTGGTGAGAGGTGCGGATCCTGTTTTAGTCTTCTACATGTGGCTATCCAGTTTTCCCAGCACCATTTGTTGAATAGGGTTTCTTTTCCCCAGTGTATGTTTTTGTCTGCTTTGTCAAAGATCAGAGGGCTATATGAGGTTTTATAGCTGGGTTCTCAGTTCTGATCCATTGGTCTATATCTCTGTTCTTGTGCCAGTACCATGCTGTTTTAGTTACTATAGCCTTGTAGTATAGCTTGAAGTCTGGTAAATTGATGTCTCCCAATTTTTTCTCTTTGCTTAAGGTTGTTTGGCTATATGGGATCCTCTCTGGTTCCATATGAAGTGCAGAATTTTTTTTCCAGATCTGTGAAAAATTATGTTGGTATTTTAATAGGGATTGCATTGAATCTGTAGATCACTTTGGGTAGTATAGACATTTTAACAATGTTGATTCTGCTGACTCATGAGCATGGTGTGGTTTTCCACCTGTTTACTTCCTCTGCTATTTCTTTCCTCAGTGTTTTGTAATTCTCCCTGTAGAGGTCTTTCACCTCCTTAGTTAAATATATTCCTAGGTATTTTATTTTCTTTGTTGCTATTGTGAAAGGTATTGAGTCTTTGATTTGGTTCTCAGTTTGACTGTTGTTGGCATATATGAATGCTATTCATCTGTGTATGTTGATTTTGTAACCTGAGATTTTGCTGAATAATAGGTTTAAGGAGGGATTCTTGAGCCTTAATCGTTAACAAACTTCCAAAGTAATTCTTATGTGCAGCCAGTTTGTTGACTAAAACATCTTACAACTCCTTATTATGTAATTTTGAAAAAAAAAATCTTGATAAGTGCTCAATCCCTAGTGCCATTTTTGGAAGAAAAGTCAGCACTTTTGACACTTGATATTTAACCATCCCTATAAAATAATTTTTGCCCTAAATATAGAAAATAAAAGAAGCTACACAAAGAGCGTATTTCCATGTTATCTGCTTTGCCAATGATTACTCAAGTCACTCCAAGTTCTCACTGAAGTAAGATGAATTGGAATCTTCATATATTATCCCTTTCAATTCAGAAATAATAGTGGTGGTAAAAAGAGAAAAACTTTTCCTCCTGGGTAAGAACTAGCATTGTGTAAGGTTAAGCAAAGTCTGGAATATTGTGCCAGAGCTAATTTTTAATTATCCACACAGCCCGAAGGTTGTTGTGGGGTCCATTGTACAAAAACTGTCTACATGCCTTAAAAATAATTTAAGGGTTATGGGATTTGCTTTCTGAATAAAATTGCTTGGTTTGGGTTAGTATGAAAATGGGTTTATATCTGAATATATAATAAATGTAGATTGGGTTCTACTAAAATCTGTTTCTACCCACAGAACACATCTGACACCAAATGTATGGGACTTTTTCCTCACACCAACCACCAATTCTCCAACACTCTGGACATCATATGGGTGTTCTACCATTTAATTTAAGTCTGACTTCCTGGAGTTGGCATCAGATTGCACAGGATGAGAGCTCAGTCTCACAAGACTGCCCTCACTTCAGACACCAGTTGCAAGTCCCAGACCAGCTATAATTATGGAGTTCCCACAATCCCCTCTTCAGGTTTGATAACTTGCTAGAATGGTTCATAGAACTCTGTGAAACACTTTACTTACATTTGTGGGTTTATTACAAAGAATACTATGAAGGATACAGATGAACAGCCAGATGAAGAGGGCCACAAGCGATGTCTGGAAGGGTCCCAAGCGTAGGATTTCCTGTCCCACAGAATTAGGGCGTTCTACCCTCCCAACATGGTGGAAGCATTACCAACCCAGAGGCTCACTGAACCTCATTATTTAGGGACTTTTATGGACATTTTATCACATATGCATGATTGATTAATAATTCAATTTCCAGCCTCTCTTCCCTACCCAGAGTTTCTGGAGAGCAGGGCTGGAAGTTCTAGGTTTCCAATCAAGGTTTGGTCTTTTTGGTGACCAGTCCCCATCTTAAAGCTCTCCAGGAGCTCACCAGGAGTCACTTCTTAGAACAAAAGATGTTCCTGTCACCCAGACAATTCCAACGGATTTAGGAGCTCTGTCTCTATCACCCCATCACTCAGGGAATTAGAAGGGCTTCAGGAACTCTTTGTCAGGAACTGGGAACAAAGATTAAAAATATATTTCTTACTATTCCACAGGTTCCTAGAAGACCATTCAAGATTTCAAAGGGAAGCTATACTGAGAATTAGCCCTAGATGAACCCTTAGGGCTTATTCTTGTCTAGGTAATTCCCCCATTTTATGGATGAGGAAACTGAGGCTAAGAATCATGTAGTCACTTGCCAAGGATGCCACAGAGAGTTGGCCACAAGCTTGTAATGAGTGAAGCACTTACTTCAATACCCAAGCCATGTACAATCAATATACACTGACACTGACTCCCCATGGTTTAAAGGGAGACTACACTTTTAAATTTGCGTAGCTGTGCTCTGGGCTGCCAAGTTGGCATTTCGATTTAACCCAAGGCATTCTTCTTTCTCCAGCCTTAATATTGCTTGATTTTTTTTTGAATGCTGTTTAAATTGTTTTCTTTGGCCCTATCTTAAAGCCAGCTGTTGGAAGAAAATGTTCTCCCACTCATTTAATTAGAAAGGTCCAGAACATGTACCAAAAGAGATTGGATTTCATCTTCAATTGAAATCTCACTGAATGCTGCTTGCCCTTTTAAACACATGAGTAACTCAGCCTCTTCATAAAACAGAAACAGCAATATCGAGTTACTTTTCTCTTCTTCTTTTCTGTCCCACTCCCTTTAGCTCAACCCCAAAATGATTTTTAGTGGAATAGCCTAAGAAAATCTGTGTTTAAATGAAAGCAACAAAACAACACTTCCCAAATTGATCTGCAGAATGGTCATGGAAGTGTACAATAATCACATCAATATTATGAGCATTATCATTATGACTCACTAAGTAACCTAGTGCCGACTTGGTGTGCTGGGGTCATCCACCATGCCCCCCCGTATGTGACCAACAGCACTCTGTGAGCTCATCAATGATGGTTTGAGTTATAAAATGCTGTTTTATTTTCAGCCTGTGTTTGAGGATGTGAACATATGATTCCAACACAAATATTCTCAACCTGTGTACCTGTTTATTTTAGGAAATAGCATGGCAGACTGCAACTCAAGGTTAATTGCAACAAACAAATGGCAGACTGTGCAAAAGCAGGATACGTGCCAGAAATAAGGATGCCTAGGTGTCGTTATGTGTCTCCACGTTAAAGCTTATATATCCTCTAATTTTGTCTTCGCCCCTTAATAATTTATTTCACAAATCACCGGATGCTGCTCTTAGAGCTTCTGGTGAGTTGTGAGAAGACAAAGTATGTCTCAGTGGTGAAGGCTTTGAAGCCAGACCCATGTGGGTTTAAATCCCAGCTTCATCAAGCATTGGTTTTGGCCCTGAGTAAGTTATTTAATTTATCTAAATAAATTAAATCCTAATCTGTAAAACAATGTTATGCATCTCATAAATTAAGTAGGATTAAGTAAAATAAAGTATGGAAAGCACTTAGCTCTGAGCCTGGCAAGGAAGAAGCCTCAATAAAGTTAAAACCTTTTGAAACTCTATAAAAACATCTAATGTCAAAGAACAAGTAGGTTTGTAATCACATCAATTCTCCCCTTTGGTCAATAAAAGGCCCGAATCATCAAAGCATTTATATTTTCATTAGGTGCAATCCACGAGAAATGACTTTAAGAGTCAGATTATCACCAAGTGTATAAGTTTGTAAAATAATAAACAAAATTTTTTTGTGGCTCCAAAGTTCTTTTACCAAGAGCTAAATCTTACCCTTTTATTGAAAACAGGCTTATTGAGCAATTCAGTGTTAGAGAAGATTTTATAGTTTCAAAATGGACATCATATTTGGGGATTTTGCTAGGCCATTGAGTAGTAAAAATTGTCAGTTTTCTGAAGACAGTAGTCAAGAATTGGCTCACATTGGGTGCACTTGTCCAGACATCTTGGCAAACCTGAACTTTCTCTAGAGACTTTGGTTGGAGGAAAATATGAAAATGGCATCACTTCAATTATAAAGGATAATTGCTCTCTAGGCTCTTTTGTGTAATGTAGATACAATCAATATGAATATGGGAAAAGGTATGAGGCAAACTTGGTAGTTAATTGCCAGTGGTATTCTAGAATGACGGTCTTGGTTTTGAATTTATTTGTTTGTGAAAGAAGAGGAAAAACATGTCATCAAAGAAAGAATGTGGAAACTATTTGGTTCAGAAAGCAAAATCTTGCCCATATGAGGCATGTGGGTGGCATGGGTTAGGAATGTATGTCAACAAACCTGACAACGTTCCAGAAATCCTTTCCCAGCCCAGGTAACTGTCCCACTCCCACCCCAGTTCAAGTGTCATCTTTTGGAAGCTATTCTGGAATACTTACCTCACTCCTCACAGTTATGTGAGTTAGTTGCTCACATAACTCATCGTTTACACATGTCACCGTAGCATTTAATAGCACTGTATTGCAGTGATGTGTTTACCTGTTAGTCTCTCTACCCAGATTGTAAGGCAATGAAGAGCAAGAACAAGTACTAGATGTGAGCAAGACAGAGGTAAAGGTGTGGAAAGGGAAATGTCAGACTTTCAGTGACTTGGTGACATTAATGAGAGAATTACAGCCTATCAACAAGGTGCAAACAAGACCACCTGTCTGGATGAATTTGGTTCCAGGAGAGAAACTTTACATGAGCACAATCTCTCAAAATATACTGATGTTGCTAGTTCATCACCGAAAACAGCTGAAGCCCCCAGGGATAATCACAGAATTTCCTTCTCAGATCAGGAGGTTTTTCTAATTCACCTATTATGTTAAAAATAGTAACATTCTATCATGAGCATGAGTTTGACAATCTGCAGATATTTCTCTGAAAATAAATAGCTGAGTTCACAAGAAAATATTAATAAAAAAGGTAAATGCAGTCATAACTAAATTTTTTCCTTTTTAAAAAAAATTATATCTGTAAATACGCATCCTTTTTCTTCCCTTTTACCCCCAGCTTTCTTTTCCTAAAACCGCATCCTTTTAATGTGTATCATATCATCAATTTAATCAGAATGGTCATGTGCAGGACATCCTGTGATGTCCTGTGAGTCTCAGCTCTGTCCCGGGCTCCATTCTAGCCTTACTCATACCCAACTTGCTCATCTCTTAATTTATCAAAAGATTATTTTTCCTTCTAGTATCGAAATAAGGAATTCTTTCTTTTAATCAAGTTCTTTTTTCCCAAATAAATCCAGTATAATTTCACATTTTAGAAATGTGTTGCTGTATCTATTCATTGTTAGAACACACAGGTCTTTATCTAGTGAATCTCCTACTTCTTTTCACTGCCCCTGTCAATGTCGAGCTGTCCTAACTCACTTTTTATCTACTCTGCTCTCCTAAGGAGGCTAAAATACTTCTGTATAAATACCCACTGTATGGAAATGTTCTGTAGCTCCTGTGCTTGACTTAGCAAGTTTCTGAAAGTAATTGGGAAAGGGGAACTATACAAGGTCATGTCAAGGGAGGCAAGTTACCAGAGAGGCTGCCTTTCCTCTGGAACGAGGGCTGGAGGCCCAGTCACTAGAACAGAAGCCACAGCCAGGTCTTGGGAGTGGAGTGGCATCTGTAGAAAATTCAACGTGTCACATCACTTCGGACCATTAGGATTTTCCCTTTTATTGCACTTAGAAAATGTCATTTGCCACTGTCCCCTTCCCCTACTAGGGGCTAACTGATCTGGCCCCACCTGCCTCCCAGTCTTGTCTGCCCACAGCTCACTCCAGATCTCCAAGCAAACTGGATACCTTTGCACCTCCACAGTGGTAGGAGTCCTTGCTTGCTTGGACAGACTGCACTTTCCTCCTTGGACTTTCAACAACTATGGACATTCTGCTCTTCCTCCAGGGCATGAATTAAATGCCCTCTTTCACGGAGCCGTCCCAGTTCCCAGGTCTGGAAGTGGCCCCATTTTCTGCCCAGTGGTTGTTGCTCCCACTGGTTGGGTTGGCTCACTGAGCCAAGATTCTCCTGAGGGAGAGCAGGTATGCCCCAGGATGGCCTTATCCCATCTCTGGGCAGGTTTAGGTAGTTCTGGAAGTCCCACAACTTATTTCCATTTATTAACCACACCTAGCTGGCTTAAATGAAAATAATGAATTCTCTTTTGTGCACCAATACAACTTGTTTGTATCTTGAGGGAAAGTACTTTTTTCCCTCCATTTCTTGATATTCATTGTAAAAGTACAATTCCTATAATAATATTACAAAACATTTAGAAGATCAAGAACAGAGAAATTACCCATAAAACCACCATCCGAACACAGTCACTACTTTCTTTTCTCTTGTAGTCATTGTCAAAATGCATCTTTTCCATAGTTGTGATCATGGCACGCACACCATGCTGCGCCCTGCTTTGCTCTTTTAGCACGCTATAAAATGCAGTAGTTATCATTTCTTAAAATAATAAAACACATTTTAAAAGCTTTTATATGATATATTTGATTAGTTCCTTAGGGTTGAATAGGGAAGTATAAAAGTAAAATGTTTGTCCCATTGCATCCTGGGACATGCAGATGGATCTGGCGTGACAGATTTTGCTGTTGTAATACTAATATCAGACAGATCTCATTTGTATGGCTTTCCCTCCCTACTCTGAAATTTTTCAAAAATGCACAGCAATGTCGAAAGAGTTCACATTGCAGGCCAGTGCACCTATCACCTGCACTCCCCACTCCCACGCCTTTCTCCGTGGTTCTGAGGACTTTGACAACGTCTCTCCTGCAGATGAATTTCCCCGTGGCCTCTGGCTCTGTTTCCTGCCTGGTTCCTCCCAGGGCCCATTCCAGCAGGGCCTGGCCCCTCGGGCTAGACCCACAGAACGGTGTTGGGCAGCAAAACACTTACACTGCCCTTGATACATATTGCCAAATTAATTCTTCCAAAAAAGTGTGCATCATTTGAAATGCCACCAACAAGGTGGAACAGTGCTGTATTAAGCCACCGTGTGTTATCTTTGAGGTTTGGAGGGAGAATTTAGGTTGCTAGCATTCTTAGAGGCCTGATCGCACTCTGCCTTGTTATATAGCTCTTTGTGCACATATTTCATTTGTCTTTAAACCCTTAAGCTCTTCCAGGCAGAAACACATTAGCTGCTATTCATTTTCTTCCATAGCCCCTAGCACGGTGCCTTGCACATAGAAGGTGCTCCATAAATGTTTGCTGGAAAAAAATAATAATCTGTACATATCACTTTGATAGATCAGTAAATTAGTAAGGAAAACAACTACTTTCAAGATGTTTAGGAGAACTGAAGCAGGGAAAGGGCCTTATGATGCATATTTAGCTAAATTATATTGCCTGTGGTTTTGATTTCTTCTGAATTAAAAGGCCCACTAACTGTTTGGGCTTGGTTTATGTGCGTGGCAAGGCTAAATAGGGCACATTAGCAATGTATTTAACAAGACGCGTCTGGGTTTCTGGTCATTCGTGTCTACATCTTGGCGACAGTTCTGTACCTACCGCAATGACTGGAACATCATCATGGGCACACTGAACCTATGACTGTCGCCTTGACCAAAGTGCTCTTAACAAAACTCTGGAATGAACATTACAAAATACAGTTGATGCAAGAACTTTAGGCCACTGATTCTGGTTAGCAATAGCAGCACACAGGGCAGTCTAGAAGATTCATGCATGTTCTGTGTGGTGTCCTTCGCATGAGTTGCTTGACCATTTTTCAAATAAACAGTTCTATGTGTAGAAGACCTACCCGAAGTCCCTTCACATCTGCAGCTCCAAGGGCGTTGCTTTCTCACACTGCGCTCTGTCCATCTCTTGCCATGGGCAGCCTATTTCCCCAAGTTGCTCCATCTCTGCTATTTTACATTGCAGTACACCAGCCACTGCATATAATCACCTGTGCTATTCCAGATCCCTGGCTTTCTTTGTCCACAGTAGCAGATGCTAGACTAGACTTTGGGGACACAGTGGAGGCCCTGTCCTCACTGTGCCTACCAGCCAGCAAGAGCTTGCCGGCCACGCTGGGCTAATGGTGCCACCTGATGGCCGATATGGGCCAGGCTTTGTGCTTTCTCTAATGCTCGACCTTTCCCTCCACCCCGGCCTCGGCCTCGTTTTACCTGTTTTGCTTCCCTCTTAGTCATGTTTCTGACTTGCCTTGCTCTTCTATCCAGCCTCTCACACACACACCAGGCCACTAGCACTCTCAACGTCCTCACTCCCTTGGCTTCTCCCACATCTTCCCTGAAACCTCCCAATCTTGGATCAGTCCAATCATTGCTTTTCTCCATGATGAGCCCCCAGTCTCCTGACTGCTGCTGGAGGGACAGGCCATGCCGTGATGGCTCTCAGCTGAGGTCAGCTCTCCATGCATGAGCATTTCTCCTCCCCACCAGCGGTTCACCTCACCCTTCCTGTCTCTCCCATCACCACGGCCTTGCCTTGGGCAGAAGATGGCCTTGCCCTCACCTCAAAGAGAAAGTGGAAGCCATTCGACATGAACCCACATTTCTCAACCTCCTGTTCTTCACATGGACATCAGTTATGTGTGTATCTCTCTCTATCCCTTCCTTGATCCAGGTGTGACCCTTCCACTGCCCCTACCCTTGATGCAGCATCATCCAGCACCTTCTAATATGGTCATGTCTCTTCCATCATAAAGGGTCTTCCTGCCCTCAGCCTGGATATCTCCCTCTGGCTACCCCTCTGTCTCTCACCTCTCACCTTCTTTTTGAATTAAATTTATTTTTTAATACTTTAAAATTTTCTCATAAAATATTTCATACATACTGAAAGATTTGTAATGAACAGCTGTCTTCTGAGAACCAGCCTGAAGGAACGGGAGAACAAGCACATCTGAAGGCACGGGTATAATTCTCTAGTCATTCCTTTTCTTGTCCATCTGAGAGCCCACACCATCCTGAATTTTGTGCTTAAAATTTCCTTTTAATAAAGGAAGAGCCTACACCTGGTCCAGTGCTCTGTTTAACTCTCTCAGCCTCTGTTCTACTGTATGCTGAAGAGTCTTGGACCATCTGAACACCCTAAAGATCATCATACTTATCAGTTATATCAATAACTTTATGCTTATTTGACTAGGGGAATAGGAAGCAGCAAGTTTGTTGGGGGCCTCAGTCAAACACCTGTGGGAAAGAAAACCTGCAATGATGTAGGGTTTGTCATATTATAATATTTTGGAGATTTAGTAGTCCATGTTTGCCAGAACATCCCCTCTCAAGTAAAAGAAAAAATATTGCATCCCTTACTTCCAACTTCAAAGTAGAAAATACAACTCATAATAGGTTTCCTTGTTGTATAGACCACAGCTGGGAATATTTCTCTGGACCGTTCACCAAGTGCTATTTAAAGACTGCCAGATATCTGCCTCCTTAGCGCAGTAGGCAGCGCGTCAGTCTCATAAAGACTGCCAGCTTTGCACAGAGCTCTCATAACATGTCTAGGCTGTACTAAGACAGGCCCTCCTGCTTGGGCCGTATGACCTGGCAAACCCAAGATGTTAGAGATATGTGTGACAGGAAAAGATGCTTTTGAGGTTTATAGCAAGCCCCAAAAGGAAAATCACAATATAACCTCCTACGGTTCTGGAGTAAGGCCATGTCATCTGCATCTGCAATTCAACAACTTCTAAAACACAATTACAGGCATGCTACTGGGTTCTAGTGGAGACAGAGCTTCTGATCATGGGTCGAGGGACCATGCAGCCAGAAATGTCCATCATGGGCTTGGTCTCACTGGACAGAAAGGCAGGTGAGCCCAACAGCAATCCATCATCAGGATGGCGTGCACAAGACCTCAATGTGGTGCCCTCTCCCAAAGAGACAAAGTTACTTGGTGGCAAGCAGACTACAGTGAAACCCACCCATTCTTGAAGGGGCAACAATTCATTTTTGAAAAGGATGAATACCTATTCTGGGCATAGGTTTGTATTTCCTTCCCCCAGAGCCTCAACCAGTCCTACTTACTAGCTGTTTATGTAATATTGGATCCACTGATCAGGGCAGCCACCTGCCATCACCTCAGACTAAGGGGCTCACTTTATAACCAATGTCCCACTGTAGACACATGATCCACTGGCCCTAGCACCTACTGTGCCCCCAGGACTTGCTTGCTGACCAAGTGATGAAATAGGACGTTGCACTAGACACAAGCTGAGACAGTACCACGTGAGGATGAGGGGTCATCCTCCAGAATGCAGCACCTAGCCTGAGTCAACTGCCACCACCAGTGCTGTCTCCATTAGCTACAATACCTGGCCCAGTGGCCAGTGGGGCAGAAGAAGGACTGATCCCACTTATAATCATTCCCAGTGATACGCTTGGGGGGTTTGTGCTTTCTGTCTCTACAACTGTGGGGTCTGTAACTTGGTAAGTTCTAGTTCCCACCACGAGACACAGAAAGCATCCCAATGTGCTTTCAACAGTGACTACCACCTGGCACCATGGGCCAGCAGGCAAGGAGGGGAAGGAACATGGTTGGCACCTTGTGAATGCACTAGGATGCTTCCTGGTACGCCCCTGCCCAATAGTAAATGCACACACAGTCATGGCCTGAGCAGGGCATGGTGTGATCAGCGCTCAGACTCAACAGAGGTGAGGGAAGCCACTTAAGCCAGCAGAGGTGCTTGCTAAGGGTGAGAAGAATCTAGAATGAAGAGTGGAGGAGGAAAACAACTGTGGGCTTGAGATCAGCTGCAACCCAGTGGAGGCCACAGCACCTCCCACTATTTCCTCCTCTAAGTTTCCATCAAGAAGAGAGACTGTGAGAGACAGCTGCGGAGAGAGCTGCTTCCAAAACTTTTGCAAAGAGTTGAACCCAAGAGGCTCAGGGCTAAACTGTAGTGTAAGCTGTGATATGTGAAGTTACAGCCTAATGGAGACAACTGACATTATTAGTATGTTTATTAATAATATTATTACACACCAGGATGAATGGCATGAGAGAAAGGGACATGATGTTATGTGCATAACTAGTATGAGGGGAGTAGCAAAAGGTGGAACCAGCACGGGGACCCTGGGAGGATCCTGGGATTCACACTAGGAGGAATCAGAGACCAGCAAGGTGCTTTAAGGATTGACATGATCAGGCTTGGGTTTTGCAGTCTTAAACTTTATGCAGAGAGAAGTGTATGCAGGGAGACATAATAGGAGAATAATATCGTGCAGCAGGGTGGATGGAACTGCAGTTGCTTCAGGAAAAACATTGCAGAGGACCAGGATTTGTAGGAATGATCAAAGTTCAGTTTGGTCTATGTAGAGTTGGAAATAGATGTCTCATTTGAATCTCAAACTAGAGATAGAATCTACATAAATATTTTTAAGTGCAGGTGGCATGACCAACAGAAGAGTCTGAGTTGGGATATAAATTGTAAGTCCTGAGCCTATAGATGACCTATGGAGCCATGGATGTGAATGTGATTGCCCAGAGACAGAGCACACAGTGAGAAGGGAAGGTGGCTAAAGACCTGAATTGAGAAACTGCCATTATATAGAAAACAGGAAGAAAAAAATGAATGAGCATTTCTCATTTTTATTTGTTTTTAAGCTTCCCTTCAAGTAACACCTTCTCTCTGAAAGCATCCTTCTCTAAAGCCATAACCCCATCCCAGAGTCCTACCTCTGCACTCCCATATTTTCCTATTCAGATTCTAGACATTGCATTAATTTGTGTAGTTAACAGACTTAGAACTCATTTATTCATTCATTTATGAATTTATTCTATATTTATTGTTATGGTTTGAATGTGTCTCCCAAAAGCTCACGTTAGAAATGTAATCCCCAGATTCATATGTCAATTGGAGGTGGGGCATTTGGGAGGTACTTAGGATTAGACAACGTTGCCAGGCCCCCATGGTGGGACTGGTGGATTCATAAGAAAAGGAAGAGAGACCTGAGTTGATAACCATGCTAGCTCTGTCTCACCACGTGATGCTTCCTGCCACTTTGTGACATAGCATGCCACCACCATGCTCTTGGACTTCCCAGTCTCCAGAACTGTGAGCTAAATAAACCTCTATTCTTTATAAATTACCCAGTCTGTGATATTCAGTTCTAGCAATGCAAAATGAAGTAAGGCATTTATAAACCCTTATCATGTGTCTAGGCTGGGAACACTAAAACTAATAGGATAGAGTTTTTGCCCTTATATGTTTGGGCAAGGGACTGGCTTGATGCTGACCAGTTCCATTTCCTTTTCCTGGGCACAAAGAAAGACCACATTTGCTAGCTTTCTGTGGAGTTAGGTTAGCGCATGTTTTGGCCAGTGAAATCTGGACAGAAGGATGTCAAGGCTTGACCATAAAATTCCCTGTGAGGCCCTCATACCTTCTCTTCCTTCTCTGCAGAAATCGCACAAGCCATGTGTCTAGATGGCAGCATCACAAAGCAGAAGGAAACTGAGTTCCTGAATCACCACTTGGACTGGAGCTATCCTGGAGAACCACAGATCATCACTGCATTAAGCCATTAACATCTCAGTGCTGTCTGTTTCAGCTGGCATCAGTTATGTAAATATCATGATGCTCTGTCTGGCAGGGGAAAGCAGATCTGTAAGTACATGTGTGTAATACAGGTAACAGATACTATGGCAGAAATATGCATAGGGATGTGGGAGTGGAAAGGTAGGAGGTGGTGTTTACTCGGGGATGGGGAGAGGAGGTTAGGAAAGTCTTTGTAGAGGAGGCACCTTTGTTTCGAGACCTAACTATGAGAAAGTGAGTATTTTCTGAGTGGACAGTAGTAGCAGGGATGATTTTTTGGCACAGCAGTATGGAAGGTTGGAACTTAGTAGCAAGAGCGAATGGGGTGGGAGACAAAGGAAACAATAGCCTGGCTGTAGGTTGTCTATGCCTAAAAATTTGGTAACAGTCAATGGGGAGATGTTCAAGAGTTCAAAGAGACATAGGATAATACTTGAATTTTAGAAAAATCACTCATTGTCCAAGCAGAGGTTATAGTGAAATTATTTTGGAGCCAGGGAGACCAGTGTGGAAGAGTGTGTAGTCCTCCAGCCAACATTCACACAAGTGTCCAGAGCTTGTGTGAAGCCAGTGGCAGTGAGGTGTGGGGCACAGGAGAGGGCAGAGTCTACGGAACACAGGGACTGGCTGGATGGGAAGGAGTCTGGAATCACTCTTAGGCTCTGGGCTTGGAGTAGGGACATGGAGATTCAAATTTGAAATGTATAATGAAGAAAACCCAATTTGTAATAGCAGCAATGAATTAAAACATATTAGGAATAAATATGCAGAATCCCAGTGAAGAAAACAAATTAAAGAGAGGCAAAAGAATATGTAAACAAATGGAGAGGCAGATCATAACACTGAGTGGAAAGAAACTTCAGCAAGGGGTAGTAATCCCCTCAATCAACTCACAAGATTAATGCAGTTCTAATGGAAATATGGCTGGACAAGAACTTAAAAAATGATTGTAAAGTTCACCTATAACATCAAGTAAGAAAATTTCAAAAGAAGAAAAATAAAAAGGGGGGATTTTCACTGCTATACATTAAATGCCATTACAATATTATTTCAATTGAAATTATGGTGCTAGTGATATAGTCTACACCAAGATTAGTGCAATAGAGTAAAATATACTGAAATAGACCCTAGTATATATTAATAGAATTGAGTATGTGATTAAGATGGTATTTCACATGAAATAGCTTTTAAACAATTGGTTATTTGCAAACTAAATACATATAATTAATCCCTAATTTAATTATAAATTCCAGATAGATTAGAATAAAATACTTTTTTAAAGTTAATGTAACCTTGAAGATACAGTTAACAAGAAAGTTCTTTTGAAAAATAAGGAAAATGCTAAATTATAAAATATTATTTACTGTATTACTTTAAAGAAAGTTATCTCAATTAAAATAAAAGCTCATCAATTAAATGTAAAGGAAACAACAAACTAGGGAGAAATTCAGAACATGCATGTCAAAGGATTTGTAATCTTAATATATATAAAAACTCCTACCAATCAGTAGGAAAAAATAAACACTACCCATAAGAACAATGATAAAAGAAAATTCACAAAAGAAGTAATTCAATAGCCTATAGACGTGAAAAAATTAATATTACTGATGTAGAAATACAAAGTAAGCAAAGAATTAAATGATGTTGGACTCAGGAAATAGTGAATATGTGTTGAAATAGTCACTCTCTCATATTTTTGGTAAAATGTAAACTTTCTATGGGACAATTTGGCAATATGTTTCAAAAATCTAAGAAATGTTTATTCTATTTGATCTAATAGTTCAATTTTCATAAATTTATTTTACATTAAAAATCAGAAATATGCATACAGGATTATGTATAACATAGAAATGATTTTCATCAGAGTTATAATGTTAAAAAATCAAAACTACAAAGTCCAATAATGTGGGATTTTAAAATATAAATCACAGTATATGCATATAAAAATCATAAATTGAAGCCATCCATATGCATGTTTTAGAATTATATTTTATGACCTGAAATAGTCACAGGAAAGCTGGGACGAGGTGCAGGTGGGGAAAGCTGGTTATAAACAGCATATACAACATGATCTGCAAATTTACTATGTCTGTATCCCCAGGGATTTGCAAGCTACAACTCAAAAGCCAAATCTTGATATTTTTGTAAAGAAAGTTTTATTGGAGCACAGTCACACCATTTGTTTATGTATTGTCTACTTCCAAATTTCAGTGGCAGAGTTGATTAGTCATGACAGAGTCAATCTGTCTGAAAAGCCTGCAATATTTGCTATCTCGCCCTTTATAGAAAAAGTTTTCCAATCCCTGGCCAATGTATATAAGAATACAGAAAGCATATAAATAATATTTTAAAAATAATTATTTCTAGTGTGGGTAATTTTAAGTGATGTTTCTTTTTCTTTGTTATAGCTTTCACATTTTTCAAGAGAATATTTTAAAATTATTTTATTTTTTAATTAAAAAATTAAAATTGTGTATATTTATTATGTACAATATGATGTTTTGCAATATGTATACACGGTAAAATAGCTAAATTGAGGTAATTAACATATGTATTACCTCACATACTTATTTTTTAGCATATTAGCATTAGCCATTGATTATATGTTCATAAAAATGATAGACATACTTCAAATATATATATAAGGAATCATTTTCTCTGGAAAGAGATAATCGTGCATGTCTTTTTTGACTTTTTTCTGTATATTTTTCTCTATAACAGAATGAATATGTTACTTACATAATCAGAATATATTTATACATGCTTTTTAATGAGGGTCCTGAAATTCCTAATTTTGATTTTTTTCTGTATTTCTTGGGACATTTTGGTGCTATATTTAATATCTTTTTACTTTTTCCCAACATGAGGGAAAACTTTTTGAAAGACTTAGATGGAGGTTTTCAAAGTTACTAACTTTGAAGTTTAAGTCAAGTTACAGATTATAGCAAACGCCTGGCCTCAGTAATCTGCAGTTTATATCATGATACTTCAAAAGAAATGAATCCATGTGTGCAAAATATGTAAAAAGAAAGACCAGTGGTCACTTCCCTTGTTTGTTGTGTTTTCCTTTTTGGACACTGATAGATTCACTCATGAGTACTTTCAAACTCTCTGGAAACTGCCTGTTCCTGTATGACACATTCTCTGTTTCATAGATTATCACATTTTAGGATAAGATGAAAAATGTCCTCTGTGATCTTACAAAACTTTGCAATCATGAGTGATCTCACAAAACTTTGCAATCATGATTTCAAAATTCAGCAAAAATAGCTCAAAAATAAGAATGCCAGTCCATCCTGAATATAGACGTGAACACTCGTCTTCCGCAAACTCCTAGCTAATTGATTTCAGCAGTACATTAAAAGTTAGACAATTTTGGAGATAGAGGACAAAACCAAACCCAAAGACCCACAGGGAAATGGAATGTCCCCAGCAATGACATCTGTGGCCTCTCCGGTCACCTTCTCCGGTGCAGAGCCCACCTGGTCCCTGATTCAGCTGTCTCTCAGAATGGCTGCCAGGGACTGAACCGTTCAGTCCCCGGCCCCTGTTACACCCAGTCACAAGCGCAGTGCACTGCCATGCCCAGGCCTGGACACCCTTCTCTGAGGCCTTCCCCAAACTGCAGAATTTGCGTGGGTTTCGTGGATCAATAACCAGCTTGCAGTCCTGGTATCTCTGGGGTAGGCAATTCCTGTCTGAGAAGTCAAGTGCTCCTTCTTGGCTTACGGTTCTCCCAGACAGAAGCCGGCATGGACACTTGCTGAGAAGGCAGGCTCACCTGCGCCACCAGGGGGCCATCGTGGGCACATTTTTATCCACCTTGGCCAATCGCTTGTAGCTCTTTGGAGGGGACACATCATGAGGCCTTAACTTCTAAAACATATTGATTTAGTGACTACTTTTCAGAAAAGAAAAAAAGAAAGAAAGTAAGAATTAACCACATTTAATGTTCACATAAACGGAAGTGTACTTCTTAAACATGAAGGTGAATGTGGTCTCCGTGTCAAATGTTCTAGTTTAAGTCAGACAGAGGTACCATCTGGGCACAGATTCCCGCATGGTCAAGCAATTCCTTGACCATGTCTGGCCTGGAATTTCTATCTGATCACTGCTATTCTCTTCTATGACCTAGTCATAGGCCAATGACCAAGGATCTTGGGGGCCTAGGTGGCCTTTAAATTGCTGGTCATTCTCTCTGTGAGAGCAGGAAGTACCTGCCTGGTGGGCACAGCCTTTGAGCAAGCCAGGAGTATGGCGGCCAGGATTCTTCCTTCTCTAGGACTGGCATCCTGCCTTGGGGGGCTCCTTCCTGCCTCTAAGTCCCAGCATGCTGCACTCAGAAGGGCATCCTGCTGCTTCCTGAGTGAGAGCTGGGGCCCACTCAGCCCACAGACAAGGCCAGAGGGAGTGGGATGAGAAGGAAGAAACCTGGGCTCATGCCATCCCCCAACCCCACATCTGAGAGTGGAGAGTGTGGCACAAGAACATGCCCGTCCCAAGCCTCTGGGCCAGGCTGAAGTGAAAAGAGGCCTGGCCTTGCATGGTTCCTAGCCACTTCCTGTCCTCTTAAATTCTGGAGGAGCAGGGCTGCTCCCCACTCTCTATGCAACTGTAGAGCTCACCAGTTTGCCTGGAAGACTGGAGTGCTGTCCAGTCAGGACAATGCTGAAGGAGGCTATTCCAAAGACAAGGTAAATTCAAAATACGAAGTGCTTAATTCCTTGCATGCACACATTCCCCAGCTTATAAATCATCTCATGAATACATTGAAAGCATGAGTCATAGAGGGAGAGATTTCAGAATGAGGTCACCTTGAATTCTGTGCGAAGGTGAAGAGGGGTGCTGTCAACCTGGGTTAATAATTATTCAGATCCTAGTCATTAATCCAGTATCTCTTTGTCTGACTGGATAGAGATAAACAGAAGAGCAAGAATTTCCAGACCAAAAGAATGTTGTCAGTATGACTACTAATACTTTTCATTATACAAGTCATTCATTTAGTGCAACTATTTTCAATTTCTTAAACTGAAATATATAAGCTGTAACCTGGAATATGACATTTTTTTCTTTACTTTCTGATGTAAGATGGGTTTGAAAAGCAAACAGTAATTTAAGAGTAATTTGTTTTCTGAAATAAGAGATCAAACAGCCTGTCTAAGGTTGTAGGGTGATAGAGGACTTCACAAGCCATCCTAATTTGGTAACTCCTTCCTAGGTGTTTTAATATCTTTTATATCACCAACCTGTCCTTCTCAAACTTGCCTGAAGTATCTGATTGCCACATGCCATTGCAGCAATCTTCCTTTCTTCCTCCCTTCTTTCCATATTGTCCAGCTTTTCTTTTTCTGATTATAGTTCAATGAATAAAGGGAAAATCCTCACTTCTTTAAACATCCATTCTTACTGCAGTGAAATTTGACTGAATCCTGACTCTGCAGAGCTGCGGTGGACCTGAGGTGGACTGGATGCTGATCGTTGTTTTTCCCTGTTGTATCTAAAATTTTTTCCATCACCTATAATCTTGTTAGAATCAACATTTTAATGTCCTATACAAACTATATTCATTGAATGAAGTCCCTGCAAAAATAAATAAATAATTAGGAATTATTAGTTCCTAAAATTTGATTGTCAATATTCAAAGGTACTTTCTTAAAATAAATTCTCCGTAGATTCAAATAAGAAACAAGCAGTTATTCCTGGTCACCTTTTCTTTTTTTCCTACTTTATTATTTATATAAGCTTGTGATGTTCCAAAGAATCATAAATATTATTATAAATATGTCCTTTACTATCAGATCAAATGGAAATAACAACATCCTATTATATTAAATTCCTATAATTTTCTCTTGGGTCTGTGAAGAACATAAAAGAGATATGATCAATATCCAATGCCTCAGAGTCTAAATATTTTAGGAGTCTAGAAATATTCTACTGGGAGATGTTATCTTAAAAAAATTACCTCTGATGTCTCTTATCAAAGTAAAGTCCTTTATAAGCTCTGTATAGATTTTTAAAGAATTGATGTATTTCAACTATTTTGGAATGTTTATTTTGCTCTTTAAAGTATATGAGTTCTTTCAAAATAGAAGTGAAATAGAAGAAATATTTGCCAAACCTTTCAATTAAATACAAAGTAGCTGTCCTTTTGAAAATATTTCTTGTAAAGTTACACATTCTTGCAACTAAGGAATTCTTAGACTAAGATTTTTAAAGAATAGCTATGCCTTTATTAATGAATTAAATACCATTGTGGAGAAAAGTCTTTCTTACTATTTAAAAAAAATCCTAAACTGGTGAAATAGCATGTTCTTTTTTTTTTCTTTAAAAAGGGCCACAGAAATTGTGGGTCGTTGTTAATGTTTGAATTCTTAAAGATAATAGTGAGTATGTACAGCCACATTACCTATGTTTAGACTTTTAATTTAAAGAAGAGTTATTGAGGGGTTTTATCTTTTAAACAAATCTACCTGTTACTCACAACAGTATTTCACTCCTGTTTTCATTTAATCACAAATGTAGTGCACATTGAATTTCCCTAGTAATACTGACTTAGGAGATTTCCTCCCAGATACAGGTGTGTAGTAATTTTTGTAGACGATAGCCTGTGCTAACTCAAACAACCAAAACAAACAAAAATGAAGAGAGTTTAACTGAATTCTTTCCTAGAACTGATATCTCTGCTGCCCTCCACCTCCCTAGGGGACCCATCTCCTGTTGGCATCAGTTAAATTGTCACATGTCAGGGAGGGAACCATGTGGCCCCGAGGGCATCTCGGTCAGAGCTGCACCTATCAATCTGAAATGAGACTCTTAGAGAAAACAGCTTTTCATTTTCTGACAGTCTACATTTAGAATGACTTGCAGGCACAGAGATGTTAAACGTTTAGGTGGGACATGTGCACATTTTTGAAGCCCCTCCCCAGTTCAACCATATTCAGGACTGAAAATATCCTAAACACCTGTTATGTTCAGGGCCCTGTGCTGGGAGACTGTGCCGCTCAACGAACTTAAATTGTATGATGAAGTTTGACAGTTACGAGGCTAAGCTGCAGAATTTCAGACTGTGCTTTAATAAAGCAACAAAGTGATATATGGAACCGCAGGGAACAGAGAAAGTCATCGTGACCGGAATGAGACTGGGTGGGGGAGGGTGTTGAGGAGAGTCTGGGCCTGGCTCTGGGGGACAGTGCTGGGACATGATCATCTAGCACCCCCAGGAACCAGCAGAGCCCACAGGGGCGCAGCACTGGGCCTGCTCAAGCATTGGCATGTTTGCTCCATCAACCAGGGTGAGACAGACAGGAGAGGGAAGAATATATTGGGGCCACATTAGAGAAGCCCTTAATTATCATTCCGAGGCGTTTAAACTTGGTAGGAAATGATAGGACACCTAGCTTGTTCTGCAGAGAAGACAGAACAAAATAAGACAGATGGAATAAATAAAAATGATGTCTGAATACCTTAGACGGGTCAGACACTATGCTATGTATCTTACATATCACATTTATTTCCTCACAAAAATCCAATGAGGTCAGGACATATTTTATTGACAAGAAATCTGAGCCTCAATTTCTGTACTAAACCTGGGCCGACACCACTAGCTGCCTGTTCCCATACTTATCCTCAACTTCCCTCCTTGCTCACGTCCTGGCAGAGGCTTCAAACACTAAAAATTCTCTTCTCCAGCCTCCCTAGCAGGCTACAGGTATCCCAGTGACACAATTCTAGCCAGGGAACTATCAGAGGCTGTCTGTTAGGAAGCTTTGAGAAAAGTTTAGGATTGCTTACTAAAAGCCAACAAAGCCCAGGTCCCCCTGGCACCGCCTGCCTCGGTGTTCCCGCCTGTGATGTGGACATGGCATTGGCAGGTGGGAAAACCTTCCAGTGCTACAGTAGCTTCCAACTGCACTAGCACGAAGGCTGTCCCTGAGGTCATGGAGCAGGAGGACTCACACACCCAACTTCCATGCTGAACCACAGAGAGTCGAGTCAATCTGAAACCTACAGTGAGAAGCAAGGGGAAAGAGAAGGGAGGGAGAAGGACCCCCCGAGTCCTGAGCTATGGCACTTGCCCATGTGGCACCTCTATCTGCCACATCAGCCTTCACGTTGAACTGGTGGTCAAACACCAGAGCTGAGGGGAAGCAAGAGGTGTGTCCGCAGGCAGAAGGTGCCTGAAGCCAGCACACGCTCCATTGCAGTCATGCAGGGCACCCTAACCATGGCGTCACTCCTCAGCCACCCGAGGAGCAGCGCGCCTCCTTTTACATGCCTTGGGCAGAGGACATGTGGGGCCAGAATGGGTGTCACCCGGGGAGGCTGATTTGGGAATGGCATAGCTTTCAAACCACAGATGACATCATCTGTACCTTATGCATATTTAAGGCTTGTGTGGCCTATCTCTTTCTATCTATAGATAACAGTCCTCTTTGTTCTGTTCCAACACAGAAATGTTCCTTTTATTCTATATCTAAAGTGTCTTATGGGTTACTAATTTACAATATATACATCCTATGATTTCTGCCTATGACTCATAAACTCCTTGCTTAAAATCTATACTTAATGTATCTTAGGAGTTACATCATCCATTTTTTTTTGTTCTCTATCAAAGAATTAAATATACTCAAATAACACAGCACATATGCTTTATAGATACAAAGTAACAAGACTTTTTTCCAACAACCATGTAGCTACAAGTATAAAGAGTAGAAAAAACCCTGCAAGGATATAGCAGCAAAATAGAAACTCTTCTTTATGGAAACACTCCACAGGTGAACCAGGGGCAGGAACTTCCCTCCTCCACACTTTGCAGTGTACAAAACTTAAGGACCTATTTGATCAAATCACTATTCACTGAAATTTCTTTCATGCATGCCCAAATGCCTCCCAATTAAACTCCTTGTCATCATTCATTCAACAAAAATTTATTGAGGACCTGCTGTACATCAGACACTTATTTTAGGAACTGGAGATATAACAGTAAAAGCAGTCCCTGTTGCCGTGAAACTTACTTTCTAGTGAAGGGAGAAAGAAAATTTTTAAAAAGATGAAGTCTTGCTTCTAGCTGTGATGGAGTGACTGGTCCTAAATTTTCCCTGCCCCATAGTCAACTAGACAATGCAACAGAATTCTTGCTGAAGACAGGCCAGGGTGATACCAAGGATGGAGGATGAGGAATTTGATCATATGTTAAGAGTGGAAGATTTTCACTAAACTGAGCCAGCAGGATGCCTGCTGAAACTAAATGCAAAGATGAAGAAAAATGTGACCCATAACCAAAAGGAAAAAACTATCCATAGAAACAAACCTAGAAATGATGGGGAAGAAGATGGAAGACTAGAAGCAGCCCACAAACACTCCACTCTCAAGGAAAGAAGTGTTCATCACAGGCAGATGCCTACCTATGGATAGCTCAGATTGATAGGTGCAGCTCTGACCAGGATGCCCTCCCTCTCGGACATGTCACATACGACAATTCAATTGATCCCAACAGGAGATGGGTCCCCCAGGGAGGTGGAGAGCAGCAGAGATATCAGTTCTAGGAAGGAATTCAGTTAAAACCTCCTCATTTTTGTTTGTTTTGGTTGTTTGAGTTAGCACAGGCTATCGTCTACAAAAATTACTATACACCTGTATCTGGGAGGAAGTCTCACCACACCAAAGAGTCAGAAAGATCACAACTTAAAAACCTCATATCACCTCTCAAGGAACTATTATAGAAAAGGAACAGCAAACCAAACCCAAAGTTGGCATAAGAAAACTAATAACAAAGGTCAGAGCCAAACTAAGGTCAGGGAAACAAAGAGTTGGTTTTTTGAAAGACAAAATTAATGGACCTCTTGCTGGATTAACCAGGAATAAAAGAGATTAAACATAAGTGAAAAGGAGATATTACAACTGATAGCACAGATATATAAAATAACATTCATGAATATTATGAAAATCTCTACACACATAGACTAGAAAGTGTAGAGGAAATGGACAAATTTCTGGAAACACACAACATCTCAGGATTCAATCAGGAAGAAATAGAGCTCCTGAACAGACCAAAACCAAGCAGCAAAATTGAAGCAGTAATAAAATGTCTTCCAAAAAAAAAAAAAAAAAAAGCCCTGGACCAAATGGATTTACAGCTGAATTCTACCACACTTACAAGGAAGAACTCGTAACCATACTGCAGAAATTATTCCGTAACACTGAAGAGGGAAACCTCCCCAACTCATTCTATGAAGCCAGTATCAACTTGATACCAAAGCCAGGAAAAGACATAGCAAAAAAGGAAAACTACAGACCAATATCCCTTATGAATATAGATGCAGAAATCCTCAGTAAAATACTAGCAAATGGAATTCAACAGCACATTAAAAAACTAATCCACCAAGACCAAGTGGGCTTCATCCCAGTGATGCAAGACATTCAACACACACAAATGAATAAACGTGATTCAACACATAAACAGAAGCAAAAACAAAGACCACATGATCATTTCAATAGATACATAAAAAGCATTCAACAAAATCCAGCACCCTTTCATGATAAAAACCTTCAAAAAACCAGGCATACAAGGAACATATCTCAAAATTATGAAATCCATATATAACAAACCCACAGTAAACATCATACTGAATGGTGAAAAGTTGAAAGTATTTCCCCTAAGAACTGGAACAAGACAAGTGTGCCCATGGTCACCACTTTTATTCAACATACTACTGGTATTCTAGCCTATGCAATCAGGCAAGAGAAAGAAACAAAGGATATCCAAATCAGGAAACAAGAGGTGAAACTATCACTTTTTGCTGACAATATGATCTTGTATTTAGAAAACCCCAAAGACTCCACCAATAGACCTCTGGAATTTATTGATAAATTCAGCAAAGTCTCAGGTTAGAAAATAAATGTACACAAATTAGTAGCATTTCTATATACCAATAAAAGTCAAACTGAGACTCAAATTAAAGACTTAATACCATTCACAATAGCTACAAAGAAAATAAAATGCCTAGGAATATACTTAACCAAAGAGGTGAAAGATCTCCACAAAGGCAACTACAAAACACTGAGGGAAGACATTACAGATGACAGAAACACACAGAAAAGCATATGATGCTCATGGATTAGTAGAATCAAAATTGTAAAATGTTCATACTACCCAAAGTGATTTACAGATTTAATGCAATCATTGTCAAAATGCCAATGTCATATTTCACAGATCTAGGAAAAAAAAAATTCTACAATTATTCTACAGGTATTTATTGAATAGGGCTTCTTTTCCCCAGTGTATGCTGTTGTCTGCTTTGTTAAAGATCAGTTGTATGTAGGTAGATGGGATCTCTGTTTTGTTCCATTGGTCTATGTCTCTATGTTTGTACAAATACCATGCTGTTTTGGTTACTATATACTTGTAGTATATTTTGAAGTCTATTAATGTGATGCCTCTAGCTTTGTTTTTTTTTTGTTGTTGTTGTTTGTTTGTTTTTGCTTAACATTTCTTTGGCTATTTGTGCTCTTTTCTGGTTCCAAACAAAGCACAGAATTATTTTTTCTAGATCTGTTAAGTATGATATCGGTAGTTTGATGGGGATTGAATTGAATTTGTAAATCACTTTGGGTAGTATGGACATTTTAACAGTGTTGATTCTAGCAATCCATGAGCATATGTTTTTCCATTTGTTTGTGTCCTCTGTACTTCTTTCCTGAGAGTTTCATAGTTCTCCTTGTAGAGATCTTTCACCTCCTTGGTTAAGTATACTCCTAGGTATTTTATTTTCATTGTAG
This sequence comes from Varecia variegata, assembly GCA_028533085.1. Taxonomy (NCBI): domain Eukaryota; kingdom Metazoa; phylum Chordata; class Mammalia; order Primates; family Lemuridae; genus Varecia; species Varecia variegata. The sequence goes on from CM052438.1 coordinate 83,401,461, forward strand.
ATATTGTGGGTGATATTGAGTCTTTGTCTCTGGGTTTGAGTGTTGTAGGTATATGGAAATGCTACTGATTTATACACTCTGATTTTGTATCCTGAGACTTTGTTGAATTTATCAGTTTCAGGAGACTCTTGGTGGAATCTTCAGGTTTTTCTAGATACAGGATCATATTGTCAGTGAAGAACAATCATTTGACCTCCTCTTCTCTGATTTGGATACCCTTTATTTCTTTTGCTTGCCTGATTGCTCTGGCTAGGACTTCCAGCACTATGTTGAATAGAAGTGGTGATAGTGGGCTTCCTTTTCTTGTTCCAGTTCTTAGAGGGAATTCTTTCAATTTTTCCCAATTCAGTATGATGTTGGCTGTGGGTTTGTCATACATGGCTTTTATAATTCTGAGATATGTTCCTTCTCTGCCTTGTTTGTTGAGGTATTTTATCATGAAAGGGTGCTGGATTATGTCAAATGCTTTTTCTGCATTTATTGAGATAATCATATGGTCTTTTTTTTTTGCTTTTGTTTTTGTGATGAATCACATTTATTCATTTACATATATTAAATCATCCTTGCATCCCTGGGATGCAGGCCACATGGTCCTGGTGGATTATGTCTTTGATGTGCTGTGGAATTCAGTTTGCTAGTATTTTATTGAGGATTTCTGCATCTATATTCTATATTCATAAGGGATATTGGTCTATAATTTTCTTTTTTTGTTGTGTCTTTCCTGGCTTTGGTATCAAGTTGATACTGGCTTCATAGAATGAGTCAGGGAGGATCCCCTCCTTCTGAATATTATGGAATAATTCCTCTTTTATGGGTCCCAGTTCTTCTTTGTAGGTCTGATAGAATTTGTCTGTGAATCCATCTGGCCTAGGGCTTTATTTTGGGGGGGTGGGTGGAGGATTTTTATTAATATTTTGATCTCACTATTCATTATTGGTCTGTTCAGGAGTTGTTTATTCCTGGTTGAGTCTTGGGAGGTTCTGTGTCTCCAGGAACTTTTTCATTTATTTTACCTTCTGTAGTTTATGTTCATAGAGATTTATATAGTATTCATGGATGATATTTTGTATTTCTGCAGTATCAGTTGTAATGTCACCTTTTTCATTTCTGATTGAACTTATTTGGGTCCTTTTTCTTCTGTTCTTGGTTAATCTAGCAAGAGGTCTGTTGATTTTGCTTATCTTTTCAAAGAACGGACTTTTTGTTTTGTTAATCCTTTGCACTGTGTTTTTTGTTTTGTTTTCCTATTCACTTACTTCTGCTCTCACCTTCATTATTTCTTTTCTTCTGCTGGGTTGGGTTTTGTTTGTTCTTCCTTTTCTAGTTCCTTGAGATGTGACATGGGGTTGTTAATTTGTGATTTTTTACTCTTTTTGATGTAGGCATTTAAAGCTATGAATTTATCCCTGAGGAATATTTTTTTCTGAATCCCATAGATTTTTATAGCTGTGTCCTCTTTGTCACCTTTGTCATTCAATTTAAGGAATCTTTTCATTTCCATCTTAATATCATTATTGACCCAAAACTCACTCAGCAGCAGGTTCTTTACTTTCCATTAATTTGTGTAAGTTTGAGTGTTTCTCTTGTGATTGTTTTTTAGTTCTATTCCCCTGTGGTCTGAGAAGGTACATGGTATAATTTTGATTTTTTTTAATTCATTGAAACCTGTTTTGTGGCCTAATATATGGTCAGTCTTGGAGAATATCCCATATGTTGCTGAGAAGAAGTGTATTCTGTAGTTTTGGGGTAGAATATTCTGTAAATAGCTGTTAGGGCCATTTGATTTAGAGTTTGGTTTAAGTCCATTGTTTCATTATTTATGTTTTGCTTTGATGATTTATTGAGCTCTGAAAGTGGGGCATTGAGGTCCCTGGCAATTATGATGGAATTATTTCTGTGGTTAGCTCTAACAAAATTTGCTTTATATATTTGGTAGCTCCTGTGTTGAGTGCATATGTTTTTAGGATTGTTATACCTTCTTCTGGATTGCTCCCTTTATCATTATATAATAACCCTCTTTGTCTTTCTTTACTTTTGTAAGCCTAAAGTCAATTTTATCAGATATGTGAATGTCTATCGCTGCTCTCTATTAATTTCCATTTTTGAGGAATATTATATTCCATCCTTTCACATTGAGGCTGTATGCATCCTTGCATTTTAGATGTGTGATGTATTTCTTGGAGACAGAAGATACTTTGGTTGTGTTTTTTCATCCATTCATCCAGTCTGTGTCTTTCAAGGATGAGCATTGATTCCATTAATGTTAATTGATAGCATTGATATATGAGATGTTTATTTATCCTATTGGATAATCCCTTATTGCTTTGTTTTACTTCCTGTTCTATTGTTTTATAAGAGTTGTGAGGTTTTGGTTTTTTTTGTTTTTGGGGGGTTTTTCTTAGGTGATTTTACACTGATAGGTATCTGGTGTGCTGATTTGTGTATAATGCTGTTCTGAGTATTTCATGCAGGGCAGGTCTGGTCATGGCAAATTCCCTCAGTGTTTGTTTGGAAAAGACTTAATTTCTTTGTCAATTGTAAAACTTAGTTTTGCAGAATACAAAGTTCTAAGCTGGCAGTTCTGTTTAGGGTGATTGAAGATCACCTTATGGGCCCCAATCCCTTCTGGCTTGTACGGATTCTGCTTAGAAATGTGCAGTTAGCCTGATGTGTTTTCCTTTGTAGATTATTTGTTGCTTTTGTCTTGCTGCTTGCAGAATTTTGTCCTTTACTTTGATTTTGCCCAGGTTTATTACTATGTGTCTTGGAGATGACCTATTTGCTATGAATATTCATGGTGTTCAATGTCCATCATGTATCTGTATGTCTCAATATCTGGCAATACCAGGGAAGTTTTCCTCACTAATTTCCTCAAATATGCTTTCCGTGTTTTTAGCACTTCCTTCTCCCTCAGGGATACTTATAATTCAAATGTTAGTTCACTTCACAGAGGCCCATATCTCTCCCAGTGATTGCTCAGACTTCTTTATATTCTTCTCTCCCTCTTTGAGTGACTGAGTTATCTTGAGAACCTTGTTTTCAAGCTCTGAGATTCTCTCTTCTCCTTGGTTTAGCCTGTTTTTAAAGCTTTCTGCTATGTTTTGAAATCCCCTAAATGACTCTTCCATTTCTTTAAGTTCTGTAATATCATTTCTTATGTTGTCTAGCTCTCTAGTGACTTTTTCATTTTTTTCATTGATTCTTGAAATATTTTTTTGGTTCTATTTGTTGGTTTATAACTTTTCCTTCAATTCCATTCATCTTATTGGTCACCCATATTCTGAGTTGCATTTCTGTCATTTTAGCAATTACTTGCTACTGTAGCTCCATTGTGTTCCCTTGGGGTGATGGACCATTTTGTTTTTTTATGTTGCCAAGGTTCTTTTGCTGGTTTCTTCTCATCTGGCTCCTCTTCTCTTGGCCCTGGGTTACTAGAATTGCAGAGCATCTGTTCTCCTTTGCTTGGGACTCTCTTGAGCGATGGCTGCTCAGGGATGGGGGATCCTGAGTGAGGTGTTGTTAGGCCTCAGGAAGGTTCTTCCAGCCAAGTGGTAGTGGTGGGGACTCAGTTGTGGGGTCTTGGGGTCCAGGCACAACTCTGGAACCTCAGGGGTGGAGTTACAGGCCTGATGGGGGCCCTGGAGCTACTGGGTCAGAGCCTCAGACTTGGATACAATAAGCTGGCTCTAAAGATTTTGGGGGCAAAGCTGCTCACATAGCAGGGCTATTCCACCAGCATGGGGACTGCTTATGCACAGTCATGTAGGCCATGGTTTGTCTCAGTGGTCCAGGGTCCACATAGATGGGCCAGAGCTGCTGGTTGGCTGAGGTTCTCTTCCCATACCTAGCACCCACTGAGTCAGTTGCCCCAGCCTTCCCTAGTGGTGTCTGTCATATCTGGGGCTCCTCCTCTGTTCAGCTCCCATGCTGGGGAGGAGGCATGCTCAGCCCTCAGTCACAGGGCTTGACACAGGGGAGTGCTGTTCCCTCTCTGGCCCAGCAGGGGTTATGCTAAAGTTACCGCTGGAAGGCTTGGTCCTGAGCTGACCTGGATCCATGCACCACAGCTATCAGAATGGCATCCGTTGCAAAAACCTGGGATTCACATCCACCAGCTCTCTGCTGCACCTGCTCTCCAGTGGAATGCCTCTGCAGCAACTTTGAGCAGCTCCCTGATCAGCCCAGAGGTCTGCAGAAGAGAGAGACCCCTTACAGATCGAGCTGCCTGTAACTTTTGTTTTTCTACTAAAAAGCAGTGTCCCCTTGGGTTGCTTCTACCCTGCTGTCTGCACCTCTTCCCAGCAGTGTGAACTGTACTGGGACCCCCAGTTTAATCTCCAAGATGGTGGCTGATGCTTGTTAGTAAGAACCAGCCACACCCTGTCTGATTGAGTTGGTAGATGCTATTATAAGCTATAGAGTTATTCTCCCTGTCAGTGGTTGATGCTTGCAGGAAAGAGCCAACTGTAGAGATGTTGTTCTTTTGTGCCTATATTAAGCTCTAGTGCCTCAGGTGGGGCACTTGAAAGTCCCAGGCTTTGGGAGGGGCCCCTGTATCTCCCCGGGGTTGCTTGTTCTCCATCACAGCAGAGGTTGGTGGAGGGGCGAGGCTGGGTGTGGTTAGGTTGAAAGAGCCTAAAGGGCTCTGCAAAGACTCAACAGGGCTTAAAGGTTGTTTCCCAGGTGCTGGGGGATTCAAGGCAGGCTCTCCAAACCAGGAAGGCTGCTCATGAGGAAGGGGCCACAATTCCCCGACTGGCTATCGGGAGTGAGCTCCGTCCTCTTGTGTTACTACCCCTGCCCTCCCGTGACCAGTTCCAAACGGATGCCTGAATGTGCCGCACTCAGTTGCTGTGGCACCACAGTCTGGCACCGTCCCTGCTGGAGGACCTGCCCTTGCCCAACAGCCCGGCCTTCCTGTGGGGGGGTAGGCACTCCCCCAGTTTGCCTCATCTCAGGC
>CM052438.1:83406520-83442598 GCA_028533085.1 Varecia variegata
GGCCCTCAGGGGAAAGGCGTGGGCCCCACTCTCTGTGGGAATCTCAGACTGGAGGACAGGCCAGCTGGGGAGAGGCGCTGCTTGCCAGATCCTCAACTCAAACCGCTGTCCTCTCCTCCTTCCATGGGTGGCAGAGGGGCCGGGAGGACAAGAGTCCGAGTGGAAGAAAGCTGGCTGTCCGGCCTCTCAGGTAACTGTCCTTAGAGGAGAATCCCACACGGAATGTCCAGGCTCTGGGATCGCGCAAGCTCTCCCCACAGTTCTGTGGTTGCCACGGTGCTTGGGCTTGTGGAGGTGGAAACGTTTTCAAGTAACTTGGTAGTTGGCTGAACACGGAAGGAGCGTGGGGGAGAAGGGATGTCCCCCTCACCCCTTCACTGGGCTCCAAGCCTCTTGGGTTTGATCCTCCCTGATACCTTTTTTTCCTTTTTCCTCTTCCTTCTCTGCTTCAACATTTTTCTCCATGAGTTTTCTGGCAGGCTCTCGTACTTCTTCCTCTGGCTTATACCTGAGCTGCGTCCTTTCTCCCCTATCCTTTATCTGCAACCCTTCCTTCCCTCTGGGATGGTCCGATAAGCGATGTCTCTAGGCAGCCATCTTGCTGAACTGATTTATGTTTTTTTTAAGTTTCTTTAAAAGATAGATGACTATTTAAAGCCAAAAATAATAACAATATATTTTAAGGTCTGTAGCATATGTATAAGTATAATGTATGACAATGAAAGCACAAAGGTTGCAATGAATCTTTTATTTTACATGCAGTGGTATAATATTATATTAATTTACAGTAGGCCATGATAAGTGAAAGATGCATGGAACAACTGCAAAAAGAAAATAAAATGAAAAGATATAACAAATGCTCAATTAATTTAAAAGAAGTCCGTGTTCACAATAAAGCTAGGTAATAAGTTTTCATCATTAGTAAGATATTTAGTTGGTTCGTTATCTTACCTTCTGCAGGCAGATGTTTCATGGAATTAGCAGTTAGGTATTTTCCAACATTGGGGCATGGAAATATGTCCACTCCAAATATTGTTTAACAAGCAGGGACAAGGAATTATGCTGGCTTTATTTCTCCCTGATTCAAATCCAACTGTCTGACAATTATACTTCCCAGTATATCATGTTGTCATTTGATGGTGTCATCATAGATTGATTTTTTATTTTGGAATAAATTGCCTGAGAAGTAGTTTATTGACAAAAAAGTTTGTGTCTGCTATTTTCAGTTGCAAATTACATGGATTTAGAAGCTAATATTTATGCCCAGCTCACTTGTTTCTTTGGTATTCTGGAACAGTGTGGGATTTACAGGTTAATATTTTGATTAAGGTGACCTACATTCTAAAACCACACTTGTCAGTTATTCTACATCTGTGTTAGGTATATCTAAAACAGTACAGCAATACACTAATGCCGTCATGCAAAGCAATGATGTGCACAGAACTTAGTGTCAGTCTTAGTGGTTCCTAACATTATAAAACTCATGATTATATTCCCTGGTTATAATCACCAAAGGGGAAGGAATATATTTTATTCATCCCTATATTCATTGCAATTGGAACACATTTTGCCACTTGGGGGAACTCAGTAGCTTCCATTTTAAATCTATTTTAATAAGATAGATTTATCGGAATTTAAGTGAACATTTTACCATCAGTAGTAATATTTTCCAGTCCAGCAAAAATTTCTGGTTGCCAGAAAGACTTTCCACAGGGTGCTGATACAAATGGCAGCCCCGACACTGTCAGAACCAATGGAGAACTTCTGTTCCTCGGGGCACTCACTTGACTGCACAGTCACTACTACAGTTAGGGGGTGAGAATACACTGCATCATCATAAAACTGATCACACTGTTTCTGTCATCCCTACAAATTCAGAATGTGCCCTTTGCCTAGAAGTCCATCTGGCTGGCTGACGAATATCTCAAGAATTTTTAAAAAGTCAAAAAATAAAAAAATGTTGGGAAGGATGCAAAGACAATAAATTGCTTATACACTGTTGGTGAGAATGTAAATTAGTACAACTTCTGTGGAAAAAGTATTAAGATTTCTCAAAGAACTAAAAATAGAACTACCATTCGCTCTAGCAATCCCACTACTGGGTATCTACCCAAAGAAAAAAGTCAGGATATTAAAAAGATACATGCACTTGTATGTTTACTGCAGCACTATTCACAACAGCAAAGATATGGAATCAGCCTAAGTGTCCATCAACAGATGATTGGGTAAAGAAAATGTGGCATATATAAATGGAGTATTATTCAGCCATAAAAAAGAATGAGATCATGTCTTTTGCAGCAATGTGGATAGAACTGGAGGCCATAATCTTGAGTGAAACAACTCAGCATCATAAAGTCAAATATTATCATGCAATTCCAACATTTGTTTAAACCTGAGCGTCATCTGGTAGATTCTTAAACTTCAGTAGAAAACTAGCATTGTATGAGTTATTAATAATCCATTCAAATTAATTTCAGAAGATAGCATAAGCTAATAGATATAGGACTAGTTTGAATTAATCTGCCTTTATGTTTGGAAAAATAAAAAGATGAGATAGCACATGGAAAAAAAATAAAGTCAAATACTGCATGTTCTCACTTATAAGTGGGAGCTAAAGTGTACACATAGAAGCAAAGTGTGGAATAATAGACATTGGAGACTTGGAAGGGTGTGGGGGGTGAGGGAAGAGAAATTACTTTATAGGTATAATATACATTATTCAGGTGACAGTTACACTAAAAGTCAAGACCTCACCACCACCTAATATATCCATGTAACAGAACTGCACTTGTAACCCTAAAATTCATACCAAAAAAATTCTACCTCTCCCCCAAAACAATTAAATAAAATAAGATTATTGATATGAGAATAATATCTAAAAAACATGATAATCTGAGAAAATGTGGCAGCAAGGAGAAACAAGGAGCAAAAGTACTTGGTTTCTCTGCTAATTTTTGTGTTTCAATCTGTTTTTCCATGTGTTAAACAGTATCTTTCCTTCTCATCAAGCCTAATTGAAAGGACAGTTTCCAGCCCTTCAAATTATGCTGTTCACCTCTCTCCTCCTCAAGTGACTGCTAATTCAGAGAAAATTACTTGTCTTAAATTGTGTGAGGTCCTATTTCCTCCTTACGGTGTTTTGAGTGAGAAATTTGTTGAATCCCAATTTACCATGCAAAACGCATTTGATTAAGCTTCACTGATGCAAATCGGCTATCAGAACGACTTTCTTTTCTCATTACCTGCTAACTGGATTAAGCATAAAATGCCATATATTGACATAATTCATTAAACAAACTTTGGTATTTTTGCTTCTGAATTAGAAGAAGCCCTTGAGTCAGCAACAGATTTATACTCAAATGTCCAGGAAAAGTAATGGAAAATTCTGGAAAAAAAATTATAGTCTTTGGTAAATAAATATAGTCTCAGATAAATGAAGTTCTATGGATTCCATTAACAACCAATCTTCTAAGGAAAGGCTTTTCTGTCAGAAATATCTGTGAAATTTCTTAATATGATTGATATCATGTCTTCACCAATACCCAAACATTTAAAACAAAAATAGAAAACTGTTTTCAGGGTAAGTTTAAACCTAAACATTTTGTTTGCAGAAAAGACACTTTCTTACTGGAAAAATGAAATTGTATTCAGATAAGAAGAAAAATAGACTGCACTAGGGGAGTTTTCAGTTATTTATTTCAAAACATAATAGTTAGGATGAATTATGCCTTCTCTATATATACCTCACTATATTGTGGATGTTCTGATGTCTATTCCAGAGCAAGTGTTCATCTTGTTTCTACTATAAGAAATATTCTAGAGTTTATATAAAAGGCTCAGTAATCTCTCTTTCACTCTTAGGCCATGATTAAGCTGGTGATTGTTGATAGGAAATACTGAATTTAATCTGAGCACCCTGCTCTTTTAAAGAGTGTGTTCATGCCTTGTGGAGAAAGCTCCTCAGGTAAGCAGGCTCCTGTCCCCTGTGACTGCACCTTGTCCTCTTTCATTTGAAATTAGTAGAAGGAGAAGAGTGGAAAGAGACAGAGACCACAGAGTGCAAATATTTAAAAATAGCTCTGACATGGTGTGGCTCATTTCAGAGCCTTTATTTCACTTAGAAGGCCTTTTGACTGTAGTAGGAAAATGTCAACTCCAGAAAAATCTCTAAACCCCAGCCACAAATTTTTCTGAACAGCAGATGCACTCTGCTAATCCTCTTTTTCCCCTGGTTGGCTTTACCTATCCTCATCATTTCCAAAAACGTAAGCCAATGAAAGAAAGAAGTACTATTTTAGCATGTTAGCAGGGGGGAAATCAACAAATATAGTAGCTGAGTACCCAGGGATTACTTTCCTGTAGAAGACCTCTATTCTAGCATTTCTACTTGTAGAGGGGAAAAATTTAACTGAGAGAAGTGAGTTTCAGTCTTATTCTGGGAAGGAGAAACTGTTTTTCTTTGACAGCTGAAACCCCTTACTCAGAAAGAAATTCCTGAGGGAAGAAAGTTTAATTTCTTAAGCCATTTGCTCCTACAGCTCTCAATTATAGCAGCAGAAACAATGCAATGGAGTTTTAAAAATCCAGTTAAATACACCTAAAATTAAAAATTAAGTAATGAATAAATTTTTTTCCTTGACATAAAATTGCCAAGTATTTTTTTTTACTTTTTTCTATATGTTTGCAAAAATGCAGTTTAAAAGTTAATTGATCTATAAAGTTAAATCCAACATTTAAAAAAGAGTTCCAGTTATTCTGGCACATAAAGATATAATCCTTCATATAAATGGAAACAATTTTTCAATTTGTTCTTTTTCAAACTGAAATTGAAAGAAAACTCTTACACAAGGTAGCCCAGAAAAAATTAAGGGAAGATATTTTCACCTATGAAAGGAAATAGGAGGTGTTTTCTGTGATTTTGACATTTTATGTATGGCCCTAAACCAAGATAGGTAAAGGTCTAGCAAGCTAATTTCCAAAGATTTCTTCCAGTTTTCTGGCTTTACGATTCATGGCATGAATTCGTTAAGTGTAAACTGAGCACAGACTAAGTCTTCCATCCTTGTGCTGGGTACTAAATGGGTGCTGGTTCAACTGTGGCTACACCATCTCCTGAATAAGTAACCACTGGCAAGTCCATTAGCTTCTTCAAGCCCCTGTGTCCTCATCTGTAAAACGGGCATGTTAAAAGCAGTGCCTGCCTGATAGGCTTGTCATCATAGTGATGTAAAGATGTCTGTAAAATAATGCAAATTCTCTGGCACACAGGAAGTGCTCAATAAATATTCATATTACCCACTAGTAAGGGCAGGTCTCCTACTTAGGTGTTTGTGGATCCCATAACTTTTAGAAGGAGCATGAAGAAAATTTTTTATGGTGATACACAAAACTGGTGAGGTTTTCAGTATAAAATTGAAAGAGTGGGTTAATGGATAGAAAAGGGCAATGGGGAAAAGGAGGAAGAAAATGTCAAATTAGCCACCCTTATGCGAGTGCACAGAAGACTCCCCCCACAGGCTGACCATGGTCTATCTCAAGGCCTGAGCAGAGGGAATTGGGATTATGTGTCACCAGATGTAGACAAAAGTCAGCACCTTTAAATGTGCATTACAATCATGGAAATTATGAATAGTCCTTCCTTTCTAACTTTTACAAATCTCCTCTACTGTTGCACTTTTTTTTTAAAGCCACAGAAAACATGTAATGTCTTTATTTGTCCAAAAGGACTCCTAGCTTACTAACTACAAACACCTACACAAACACTTGTGCATATACACTTATGGATCCACTCATATCCTCAGGATACGATTACAAGGAGGTACTGACAGCCGTGTTCACAGAGCTGGGGCCTTGGTTCAGTTACGAGGGTGTAGCTCATTCTACAGGAGGAACAGCCCCGCTACACTTCTGCTAAAAAGGTCACTCTCCTTCCATTCTACCAAGTTCCTTGTGAGCTATTTCACTGGTCTTTACCATTTTATTATTCATTGTGGTAAGTTCCCTTCCATATTGTAATCAAATACAAATGTCACTGTAATCAAATAAAAATGTAACAAAGAATGGAATAATTGAACAGTTTTGTCCAAATGTATGCAGATTTGTACACTCACTTAAACGGATAGCGAGCAGGTACACAGGAAGGAAGGTATGGCAAGGGGTCTTCCTGGAATTCTGGACTTGAACACAAAAGACAATCGGAAATGCTATATTCCACCATCCTATAAAGGGCTGTGTCTGTTGGCAGTTGAATGGTACCTGAGATCTTTAAAAAATCCATTATAAAAAGTGTAATAGCATATTTCAACTAGCCTTTACAACCTGCTTCTGTTTAGCTTCTATAACTGAGTTGGCAGTAAGTAGGAAGAAAACTAATTAAACACTTTCAGGTCACATTATTGAAAATGAGGCCATCTGGTCGATTGTCACAGTGGGTATTATGGAGTGCTAAAACTTCTCAGAAAACACAGTGAAGCCAGCAAGGAAAACATAGCATGACAAATGCCAGAGTTGACATCCAAACACCTTCTTTCCATCTGACATCTGAGGAGAAAGTTTGTCACTTGACCTAAACATCATTTTAAAAAGAGTTGAATACATCTGTGGTATTCATAATCAAGGTCAACTTTGTAACAGATGAGCAGCCCTTTTTCACATAGGACATTGTTCTTTGAAAAAGACTCAGACTGTTCAAAACAACAAAACACTCCTTTTGCATGTGGATGCTGCAGTTAAAATGTCCTGTGAACTCAAATTTCTGTCCATGTTTCAGTCAAAGTTATGAATTGTAAGCAATAAAAACTGATTGGCTAATGAAGCAGAAAACAACCCCAGGAGTTTATTACAAGATATTGAATAGCACACAGAATGGCTGAGAAGACTGGAGAGCATCTTTGAGGCTAAGCTACCAAGAATATGTCTAATTCCCACAGTGCAGAGCCAGCCTACGTGGAACCACCTGCTGCCATTGTCTCCATTCCATGATGTCACTTTGCATCCCCACCCCCAGAAAGCCAGTTCTCCGCTGCAGAAGGATTCCTCAGGGGGTCACTTTCATCAGATTGTTTACTTCAAAACAGCAGCCTCAGGAAGGAACTGGGATTGGCCCAACCTAGGTTACCACCTGCACAGAAGATGGGAATTACACATTTTTGGATTCTACCTCGGGGTAGTGAGTTTCCTAAATCTAGAATTGTCCCAGAAATAGCCTAAAAGATGCTGCAGACAGAAAATATGATCCTATAGTTAGAGTGACCTTCTAATTTATTCTGCAAATTGGAACACTTTTGAAAGTGAAACACAAAGTGCTATTAAATAATTACTCCAGAAAAAGAGGTATAAACTGCATCACTCCAAGTAGAAATTATCACCTGGTTATGGTGACAAAGTTTTCGTGTCTGAGCTCCATGCTCTGTGCTGCTCCAGGCTTTTTGCTTGGCTGTGCTGCTCCCAAAGATAAGCCTGTGTCTTTACAGCTTCTGCCCCAAGCTGGACAAAATCACCAGACTGCTACTAGGTACAGGACTAGCAAGGATCATTCAGCCTCATGGGACCTCCCACACAATCCAGGCACTCAATGGGCTGGGATTGGTTCTGTGGTATTTGCCATGCTTATCTGCTAAGCTCTCTAGGCAATGCACAGCAAAAGCACACTAATTTATTATCTGTCCCTTTCAAGTGATCTTGCAAAGACATTAGAAACACTTCCACAGATGCCCAGATAAGGTTAATTTTTTGTTTAAATTATAAGACCAGTCCAATGTGGAGCTCATCTGCATGTGGAAGTAAAAATGTGGTCCCCATAATACTTCATATTTCTATCTTAATTGGTTGATTTCTACTGAGATAAGTAAGTTGGCTATAAATGGAACAGATTTGGGAATAGCCAGGATGCTGGACTACAGATGAGGCTCCACTGAAACCGTGAACAGCACGACCACATTGGTAGTGACTGAGGCCATCACTGACTGGTGTCAGAAGAAGCTGCCAAGTTCTCCAGTTAATGTGGGTGTTTTAAACCCTTAACACAAAGCCTCATTTTAAAAATGGACTTTCTGGGCTGAGTGCAGTGGTTCACACCTGTAATCCTAGCACTTTAGGAGGCCGAGGTGGGGGGATAACTTGAGGCCAGGAGTTGAAGCCCAGCTTGGACAGTAGGGAGACCCTGTCTCTACAAAAAAAAATAATAATTTAAAAATTTTTTGAAATGAATTTTCTGAACTTTATGTAAATTGATCTTATTTTCTTACTTATTCTGCTTACGATGAAGACTTCCACAGAGCCCCTAATTTTTCTGCCAAATTTTATTGCAGTCATGCATTGCTTAATTATAGAGATACATTCTGGGAAATGTGTCATTAGGTGATTTTGTCATCATGTGCATCACAGAGTGCACTTACACATACCTAGATGGTAGAGCCTACTACACACCTAGACTATATGGTATAGCAAACCTGTGCACTATAGCACCATACTGAATACCGCAGGCAATTGTATTAATAGCACGATGTCAATTATTTGTGTATCAAAACATATCTAAACATAGAAAAGGTAAAGTTTTCTTTGCACTGCTATGTTATGGTGGCTATGATATCACTAGGCAACAGGAATTTTTCAGCTCTATTAAAATCTTATGGGTCCATCATTGTATATGTGGTCCATTGTTGACTGAAACATTGTTATGTGGCACATGACTGTATTTCATTTTCATTTTAACAAACATTTATTAGGTCCCCACTCATTATGGCAGTCGTGAAGGTTAAAGTAATGAATATAACAGGGTCCTTGTCATTGAAATGTTCACCATCTAATGGGGCAATGGATATGTCAGCAAATGTGCATTGTAATGTCACAGGTGACTTGACTTTGAACTGAATATTATTCAAGCATACTCACAGAGTTAAACTTTTGAGGAGAAAACCACATATATTTTACACCATACAGACAAAGGATAAAAAGCATTGCTATGTTACACCTTTATTCCTAATACTTGAAAATAATAATTTAAAATACAGAAATGTATAAAAATGGTTATAATGTTTGGTTAATTTTTTAATGAAGAAAACCCACTGCATTTCTAGAACACAGATGTGGCCATTTCTGCAATAGATTTATAGTCTTTTTATAACCCATTAGAGTCACTGTACCTGACTATTCATACCTGGAAGCCCGGGCAACAAGGACCAAGTCCTCCATAGGACCAGTTATTCTGCCCAGTTGAACCGCTATGAAAATAAACTGCATTATCAAGAATTTTTCTGCTGATTCTAAAAAATGTTTGAGGGTAGAAAGAAAAAAAAAGATACTGAATGGTTAGATTTGAAGACTTGACTGATAAAATGCATTTTTTTCCTAAAAATCTTGAAATCCAACATTACTATAGCTTCTCCTCAGCTGTGGAGTAGCCAAAGCTGCCCTGAGGACCCACCTTAATGAAAGTTAACTTTGGCCATTGCCTGATGAGAAGACTAAGATCCAGAAACTTTCAGGGATTTCCCTGAGGTCATAGAACTTAGTACAATAACTGGACAGAAGAAGGGAGACAATCAACCCTTACATGACCAAGAGTAGTTCTGCTCAACTAAACAAAGATCATGTCTTACTTAGGATTTTTAAATAACTACAGCAAATGACTAGTGACCTCTAGCTTGCCTTTATGAAATGGGAAAGTTCATGCTGGAGTGTTTATTTTTGAGTATGATGATTTCAGATTTGTGTGTCTATTCTTGCTTCACAGTATATTTATACCCCAAAGAGGATCCTCTAAAGATAGCCATTTGTCCTGGAATATTCAAATCTTAGGAAAGGTCACACAGAGTCAGGCATCTACTCATCCATTCAGTAGTGTTTGCTTAGAATTCACATGCCAGGCACCGTTCCTGATAAAGGGAATGCAAGACTATGTTAGTGACTTGTAAGATTAGTGATGTGAAGATGATTACATCGAAAATACCATCTAAGAAAATCATGAAATTAAACTCTGGTATTTTTCCTGGGAACTTAAAGATATTTAGCAAGGCATGGGAATATATCTTCCCCTTCTTTTAGGCATTATTCATTTAACAAATACTGAACACCCGAGCCATGCCATGTATTGGCTAAGCCAAGGGTGCAGGAAGTTGCAGGGCCAGAGAAACAGGATGTAAAGTTCAGCACTTATTCTTTGTTTAAAGGACAAACCATGCCCTTTTTGCCTCATGGACTTCTAGTGAGCTAAGTGCAAAATTAATTTTAAGATAACCATTCATTGGTCAACTTTGTAAGAATATGAAACGAAACAACGAGGGTGTCAACTTGGGGGGTGGAGTGGTGGAGCCAGTTGCTGAGGTGAGATCAAGGAGTGCCCTGAGAATGGCCATCTCAGTTGTTTTCTTACTTGCTTGTGAATGGAGTGTTGACAACTGTCCTGGAATCACTAATCTTCCATTGTGAATGGTCATCATGGTATTGGTGTGGGAATAAACTCAGCAATGAATTACTAAATATATGAGAGTCCTGTGTCTCATTTTGGGGGGGGTTCAAAAAGCTGAATAGTGACTTATCTCTGCTGTTGAAGGTCACAACAAACATCATTATGAAAGCCCAGCCCTTTCATTTTTCAAAAAAGTGGAAATATATAACATTTACCCAAGTGTCTAAAACAAAGAAAAAGAGCCTGATGTACACCTCTTCAAGAATAAAAGATTTGCTATTAGACATTTGCGTCCCTCCCACTGGGGCTCCAGCTTCAGGTCCATCTTTCCCGTATAAATGGGACACACAAAAGTGAACCAGCATATCCTCTCTGCTGTGTGGTTCCAGAGAATCCTCGTGTAGACCCTCTCACAAACCAAGATGTGCCACCATTTAAAATGCCGGGCTGTGTTTATTGAGCAAGAGAGATCATAAAAGTTTATTTTGTCATCACCATTTAAACAGCCTTAACATCCTTTGGGTAGTGTTGTTTCCTATGTCTGTAGAGCCTCACAGAGGATGTGAGCTGGTGGAAATTCCTGATGAAATGTTTATGTAAGCAGCAGGGCTGGCAAGGAGGAGAGTGTGCCAACGACCTCCCTGCCTACAAAACATTCTACACGCAAGTTCCCTTCACCGGGCCAGGGCATAAAACCTGATCATAAAGTGTGTGGCTAACGGAAGAAATATGCCTTTTAATGGGCCCAGTAGACCCAGCAAACCATATGGGGTTGGTTCATAATCTTCCGTGCCCGTATGTCTGGCGTTAATTTCCTCTCCTTGGCTCTCATTTCTGCGTGCCCCACTCCTGCCTGGCTCTGCCCGAAGTCCTCCAGGAGGAGTGGCTGCCTCTCCCCACAGATCTCACCCCACTGGGGCTTCTGCAGGAGTGTGTTTGTACCTGCCCTGCGGCACAATGAACTACCCTTTTTATTTTGGTTTTCTCTCCCTTTAGTGGCCTTCACACTTCTTAACATCAGAAGTTGTGGTTTAGAAAACTGTGAATTCCCCATAGTGACTCATAGCAGGGTGTTCAATCTGTCCTCATTGACTGAAAGAAGGCAAAAAACCATTTCTAAGGGAATTGTCATCAATAAAATCCTGAGGTGCCAATAGTCCACATCCCCATGCTCATGGGACAGGGCATGACTTGGGCATGTGGGAACAAGGGTAGTGGCAGACCATGGTGAAAGGAAATGGGAAAACGCAGAAGAGCTTGGGGGAAATGTGTCCCCCAAGCTGTGTCCATTCTTACCATCTGGAGACCTGGAGACAAATGACCAACACTTGATGTAGCAGTGATGGGGCTGTGCACTCTATGTGAGGCAAGAGGATGGAGACCCTTGGACAAGCGATGGCCCCAGACTGACTGCACTGGAAAAGACTGAGTCAGAAAGGACGGCACCACATCAGCACTCAGGACCGCAGGCATCCTTGGTGATGAAGACGAGTTCTAGAGCCACACCTTGATCTGCTAACAAGAGATCTAATGGCCTTTCTGCCCCCACCATGGACAAAGACAGACATTCTTTTGTCCAATCATCCAATCTACTCCTAGAATATCGGAGACAGGAAGAGGAATGAGTACAGGTTTTTCAAGGGGACCTCTGCAGGTGTATTTTTCAAATTCTGATGTGCATTGTATCTTTGCAGTGAATTGTTTTCAAAATTCAACCTGGCTTGGCTTTTTCCAGCATTCTTTGGAACATGTTTGTCTCATAAATGCTGCAAGTAGAGAGGAGACAATGCAGAAATAAGTTAACTATGGTAACTTAAGGTGTGTATTTAAGACAATCGATGGATATGAACATTAACTATTTCAACTGTATGATTCAGCTGTTCTGTAAGACAGTCCAGGGAATGACAAAGTGTGTTTGCATAAAATCATTCAAGTTAATCAGATGCCATCTTTACTCAACCAATCATAAAACATTTGTTGGTCCTGCTTTGTCCCCATTTTAGTTTGTGACTCTGAAGCTCTGTTTCTAATCTGCCTACTTCTCTCCATCTGCACTGCCCGACCTTTCAGGTGTCACTACGGGAGCTTTGAACTGCTCCGTGTCTCCTCTTGGCCTCCTCTTCTCTGTTCTCCACACAGCACCCAGAATGAATGTCATAAACATACGTCAGGTCATGCCATTCTTTGATTAAGTCATTTAGCGAATTCCCATTGCATTTTAAAGACGATTTGAAGTCCATAGCACAGTGTACCAAGTCATGCTAATAAAATAAAATAGTAAACATTATTACTTCACAAATGTAATTATGGTGGCAGGGAGGGCAATGGGTTGAGGAAGGAGGGCAGGAGGAGAGGCAGGTCTGGCAATGAGCAGATGAGTCCGCGGAGGATGTTGCCTGGAGCTGAAGCCGTGGTGAGGAAACCAAGAGGCAACGGGTCGCATTAGAAGTCAGAATTGGTCGGCCAAGCGAGCGATGAAAATGAGAAAATGGGAAAATTAGAGAATGATTTTGAGGGGGTCTGATTTAAAATAATGCTGTCGATTACAATAGGGAATACAAGAGAAGAAGCACATTGCACATAGCCTAGAGGAAGGAAGGAAGGTCAGGGGGAATGTGGAAGTTATTTATTAAGGAGCACTCGGGAGCACTTCCTGTGTGCCGGGCACTCCCCCCACCACTTAGCAAACAGTAACGTGTTGGACATTCCCAGCAGCCTCCCAAGGCAGCCGCCAGGTACCAGCCAGTTTACAGGTGAGCAAAATGAGGCACGAGGTGATGCGGAACTTGTACAGCAGCCCATGGTTTGTATCTGCTGGATCTGAGACTGGGACCCAGTCGTGCCGGCTCCGGCGTCCGTGCTGGCAACCACACTGTGGTGTGGCCTCTCCCAGAGGACTCCAGGCGGGACAGGTTCAGGCCTCTTGTGAGGATGAGCAGAGCAGGATCACTACAGAGGTTTAGATAGGTTGTGAGACACGCCCAAGGTGGAAGGTTAGAAAGTTCCAGAGCTCACAATGAAGCCCACTTCCAGAGTCTTTTCTGCTACATCTTACTTCTGTACAGAATCAAAATTCAAAAAAAGGATACTATCTATGAATGCCAGGTATAACTTCAGAGTATTGTAGCTATTAAAGGCAATATTCACAGTTGTGCAAGGAAAAAAATTAACAAAGAACTGGCAGAAAATCTTTGCTGTGATCTTCCAGTTCCCTTGCGCAGAGCACGGCAGTGTGTCTGCTTAGTGAGTGGATCAGAACAGTAGCCACGTGACTTACATGATCACAGACTGAGGTTTAGATTTTGCTATCATGTATATCCAGTGTTTCCTGCCAATGGGGATCAGGGTATGTGATTTTTATTTATTCATTTTTAATTGTGGCAAAATACACAGAAGATAAAATTTACCATCTTAACCATTTTTAAGTGTGCAGTCCTGTGCTATTAAGTACATTTAAAATATGTGCAACCTTCATTGCCACCCATGTCCAGAACTGTTCATCTTCCCAAAATGATCCAGCCAGGAAACACTAAATCCCTGTTACCCTCCATCTCCAGCCTCTGGTAACCACCATCTCTAAGAATTTGGTGATTTTTTTTTTCTAATCAGATATTTTTTTGTGAAACTCACAGAGTGAAAGATGCTGTCTGTAGGCCTTCAAACTTTAGGGTAGAACTGAATCCCTCCTAACCAAAAAGTGAATTTTGCCCAACAGCAAAAAACAAAAACAAGAACACCTTTATGGCTTTTTCTTGGAGATCCATCTTCCGACCCCTATACCCACTGCCACCCCCATAACCATCCTGGGGCAGAGATTACGGTTAATGAGAGACTGTTCCAACATGAAACAATGAGTATATGCTAAAGAACTGGCAACTAAAAGGAGCTGTAACACGGCTTCCCTATGAAAACCTTCTTTCACTTGTTTAAATCAAAATGCCCTTCCAGTAATGGCTCTGAAGTTAGACACCTTTGCACTTCTCTAGGCACCATGGAAACTCAAGATCTTTGACTTACTAGGACAAGTCTGCCTTTCTCTATAATATTTCAGTGAGAACAAGACTATGTTAGTCACTTCAAAAGAAGGGGTTGGTGTTGAAGACGTGGCTGTACAGAATTTGTATACGTGATAATGAAACATGCTTAAGGGACACAGAGAACACAGACTTTGTAATGAGTCAGACGTGAGTGAGCTCAAATCACAGGTCTGCCATTTAGCCATGGGGTGGATTTGAGCAAATGAGTTCATCCTCCTGAGCCACAGTTTCCTCATCTGCAAAATGGGAATAAAATACCAAATGTGAATAATAAATGGGATAGTACATGGAAATGCCTTGGCACTGGCTGGGCATTTCTTAAGTGCCATTTTTCCCTGGTTGGATTTCTAGCATGGCACATTTTTGTTGAAAATTTTGATCTGTTCCCTGAGGTTACATAGACATGCCCCCAAATAAGATGACATGTTATAGTATAATTGTTTAAACAATATTAACTGAATTCAATCCAAAGCATCCTTTTTTTACTCTGTGATTTTATATGAAATCCCATGTTAGGAACATGTTATCCCATATTAAGAACCTGCCACAAGTTAACAATGTTTGCCAAGTGGCTTGTGGCGACACAGCGTGCTCTAGAGACAGCATCTGCCATGTTGAAAGCAGTGACACTCAGGAGGCAAGAAGAGTTTCAAAGCTGTACCCCCAAGGCAGGCTGGCCTGTGGGGCTGATGCCACCTACATTTCAGACCTCCTATATGTTTTACTTAATAAGCTGAAACTTCTTTTAATATCAAAAATCACATCAAAAACTCTTCATATTGTTTCAGGAAATAAAGAGTTTAAAGGATTATAGAGGAAACTCAAGTGTCCTCTAATAATTGCTACTTGGTTTTAATTCTAATCATTGTTGAGTTTATACCAACTTGAGTTAATTTAACCAAAGTGTAAGCTCTGAACAAATATTAACCAGGCTGAGGCTCTCACACACCAAAAACATTGCTACAAACTGCCCATTTCCTAAGGGCTCTTGTTTTGCCTTATAAGCTCATAGATGAATGATTTAGACACCTATGAATGTTCTGACTTGAGAACAATGTAGCTCTTCCCTTGGAACAAATACCAGCAATACAGCCAGCAGGTTAGGTTTCAGCACAAATCCACATTGGGTTGGAAATGACGTCACTCAGGTGAGTGGCCCCAGGGTCTGCACTTGAACCCACTGGAACACAAAGTGACAGAGCACTTGTGCCCAAATCCTGCCTCAACTGAAGACTCACCATGGAACAGTTTACTTAATTCATAAACCGAGAGCAAATGTAAAAGTGACGTAAGGCAGATGCTACTGGATTTTATTTCTTCGCATCCAATAAGCATTGGTATTTTCCTGGGAAATTATCCTGGAAATTAAAAGTTTTGGTTGCATCCCCAGTTTGATCCTCAGGAGAGCTGGAAACCACCTCTCCTTCCCTAGGGTGGTGGGAAGGCCAACCAGGACTGAGCATGTCTGTCCCTGAGGGTCCTGGGAAGACAGTAACTGGTAACTTTCCATCAGACTTCTCTGCTCTGCAGCAGGCCCAGGCACCCCAGCACGGCACTGGCTGGGTCCTGAGCGCAGTGCTACAGGGACTTCAACACTATAGAGACCCTATTTTCACTGAGCCTCCTTGGGACCACTGCGTCGAGAGCACAAGTCCTGACCTGGGCTGGTTTTCCCAAAGCTCATGCAACTTAAGCCAAAATCACTTCAACTAAAACATACCCTGAACAGGTCAGCACCTACCAGATTCCATCCCTAGTCTGGAATTTATCATTTTTAAAAGTAGTACTATCATAAGTCAATGATAATGACTTATAGCTCTCCTTGGTCCCACAGTCATACTCTCTATAGTAAATTAGGAGCTGAGCAGGGCACTCCCAATTTTTTTTCAGATTCCTAATTTGATGCTGAGGTTATCCTTACTTCACCTCCCTAAACACACCATCTATCACTCAGAAGAAACTTAGAAATATTTAGCTCCAGTAAATTACAAAACATTTTTTTCTATAGCTTTAGTCTTCAGTAGAAATTTCTAAACATATATTGATTAAAAGAAATAGTGGGAACTTTGAGGACTATTTCCAAACATTATACATTTCCTATCAAATCAGTGCCAGTAACAATTGGTACCTAACTGTCAGCTTGATTTATTACAGAAGTTATATTCCACCCCGCACTTCGTTTCCAGAACTCCAGTCTCCGAGTTACCCTCACATAGTTCAAAGAGAAAGTTGCTCAAAAGAACTGTTATTGTGCCTAAAGGGACTTACTGTAAGGAAAGCCAGGAGATGGCTCGCCAGAATTTTCTATGAAAAAAATGAGTAAATGTGTCTTGGCAGGAAATGCCTGGAAAATGTGAAGCAGGGAGGGAGGAAGGGAGGAAGGAGGCAAGGTCAAAGCAAAGGCTGTATTTGTCAAAAGAAGTGAAAATTATGGCATTGCCAAGCCACTTCCAAACCTAATGGACAAAGAGCAGAGAATAAAACTGGCTTCTGAAAGCTTGAAATAAATCTGCAGTTTTCCTAACAACTACCTCTTCCAACTGTTGCCTATCTTTAGCCGTAGGATCACCTGCTGTCTTGTTTGCACATCTATGTTATAATTTAGGTTTATGGTTTATGTTTACAAATTCAACCTTCTATATTTATGGTAAAAATAAACTGAAATGAGCCTGTATTTAACTATAAGGAAATGAAACTTTGAGGATATAAATAATAAAGAGCCTATGTCAGTGTCTCTATTTACAGCCAAACGTTTTATTTTGGATGGGGCAGGAGGAGGAGGGCAGGAAAATTTAGAAATATCAATAAATCTTTTTCCTGGAATGACATTTTAAAAAATTGTGCAACTCTATTTTTATGTGCTTCTGGATGTGTTATATAATTGTAAAGCTCTCCTAGCATTTTTGACGGCAGAAAACCTGACTGTTGTCTGGGGCACTGGCAAGATAGAATCCACCCACCTCTGCAGTGTTAGTTATCTTCCCATATCACAGCGTTGTCCTTCCCCTGACAGATTTCCGCAGGCTCCCTGCTGGCTCCAAACCCGAGCCCAGCAGCTCAGAGACCTCACCCAGCCCTGCATTTGCTCAGCCTAACTCTGCAGTCTCGCCTCAGCCTCTGGTCCTTCCAGCACATCCTACCTGATCAGGTCAAATCATCTCCACTGCCTGAGCGTGCCGCACGCAGACCCTGTCATTCCCTGTGCCCGCCTGGTAGATGCTCCAATGAAACTGCCTCCTCCACTTTCCCTGCGAAGTCAGCCGCCCTCGTCCCCGTTCCCTCGGGCCTCTGTTCCTCCCTCTGTTACATCCCCTAATGTTATAATCAGCCATTTATTTCCCATCATCCCCATTAGACCATGTGCTTCTCAAGTGCAGGTGCTCTGTCTTATTTTGAGGATAATTCACAATACCAGAGAGACCCAGACGAGCTGGGTTTGCTTGATTCCTAGCCGTAATCTGTGGATAGCGCGTTGTAGCAAAGCGACATTGTCTCAGTTCAGTGAAAACATCTTTGGTTTGAGGACTTCCTCCAGTTCTCAGAGCGGGATCAGATGGAAGCCTATTTCGAATTTGCACCGCCAGCGTGATTTTCTTAAATTGTGAGCCCCATGCAATTGCTGGGTAACATCCTTCCCTGTCTGCTTAACCTTCCCAGGAACCTGCACCCTTCGTGGTGCCTGAGGAGACTGTGCCTCAGGGCAGGTCCGTGTGCTGCCCCAAGGTACCTGGGTGGAAAGTAAGGTGCTGAGGTGGGTGTTCAGTTGACACCAAGACCAGAGCTCTCCCCAGTGTTTTCGGGGACCGACTCAAACTCCCTGGTTGGGTTTATAAAGGACTTTCATGACTGGCCCCCGTTTATTTCTCCAGCACAACTCTGCCCGCAGCTGCCCGAGCACCAGGTTTGGTTGGTCACCCTAAGTCACTGTCTACTGCTGCTGTGCACCAGGCTGCCCTCCTGCCCCCGGACCGAGCACAGGTTTCTCCTGGGCTGGAGAACCCCATCCTGCCCGCCATCCCTGCTGTAGGTCCCCCGGCTCCCCCAGCCCACACCACCACTGTTTTGTTCTCTGTTGGTGGTCAGTGGGACCCCTGAAGCCCTAGGACAGCACAGTGTCTACTATGTGAAATGGATTCAACAGACATTTATTTAGTGAATTGTATTTTTACTCAGTATCTTTAGGGAGTAGAAAAGTTAATGAACCTTCTCACTTTATTTATCATAAGGAAGTGATTTGGGCTTTGAGAAGGAACGTTTCCAGAGATGATCATAATAAATTAAGGGACAAATTGGGAGAGCATGTCTTAACAAGAAAGACAATGAAAACCAGCAAATTGAAGAAAACCCATCAGATTTTTATATGCATTGATGTGGAAGATTTTCAGTATTGGAAATACTGAATATACTGAATACTTCTTACCAAAACAACCTGATTTTTTTGGTTAATCTAGTTCTATATTAACAAAAGTGTTAGAAATGTAAGTCCTTTGCTTTGAAGTAAGATCAAACCATCTTTATCTGCATGACAGGAAAGCAGCATCACTTTATTTAATTCATGCAAAAAAGTCAGTCATCATCTTGTTATTTAACTCATGACGTAGCAAATATCACAACTATCTGAAATATTAAGTCAGGTGATTAAGTTGTTTCCTTACTTATTTTATTGAATAGAACATTAAAATAGAAGTTTTTCCAGGCAAAAGAGCACAGAGACTTGCCATTTATAGGTCACTGTTAGGTAGTAGTATATGTACCCAATAATTCTTCTGTATATAAGTCTCTCTATGCATGTAATTTTATACAAGGCAGTGATTTAAATGGTGGAAACAGTCTGGCTTGTTAGTAAATGTACTTTAACGCTTCCTATTGAAATTCAGAAGATGTTAACTTTTAAGTCATTTTGGTTTCGTGTCTTTAACTCCACAGCCCACTTCCCTACTCATTGTCACTCTCTACCTATTTAGTGTGGTCCCTCAGAGAGAGACAAATACTACCCCACACAGTGCTTGAATCCACCCTTATTTCTCCTGGAATCAGACTGAGCCTTCCTGTATCCCACAGGACTGTCAATGACCTCTCTCTTCCCAGAAATCTATCCAACGTGAAATACTGTCAGATCACTGCACATGATCGTCAAAGGCAAGTTGACAGAATTCATACTCATAACACACATTTTTTAAAGTTACATCTTCACAAAAACTTCAATCCTGGTCTTATCTATTGACCAAATTATAATCTCTTAATGAAATTTATAGCTTTCTTTCCAGTGGTTTGGGAAGGAGCAAGTCAATGTGTTCTTGGGTCCAGAGACAACATAATTCATATTTTACAGAGTTCTTACCAGGAGGATTTTGCAAAACTGTTTTACTTGGAGACAGACCTAAACCTTTAATATTACATCTGTAACATGTGTTACAGTTTTGTTCAGCATTTTCCATTTCTTTTTCCCTATACAATCCTGTGAGGCAGGGCCAGTTGAAACAATTATTATTCCTGTTTCACAGATAATTAAGTAAGCCTGGAGAGGCTGGCCCTGGCCCCAGCCATGAGCGGTGGGACCAGGAGGAGATTCTAGATGTTCTGAATCTTAGTTTCAAACCCTTCACCTGAACTGGTAGGTAGGATGTGGGCTACTTTATGTAACAAATCTCCAGGCATTTTAAGAGACTCTAATTTCTCCTCCTAATTTCCATGAGTCCCTTAAGTGCCAAATTGTACAATTCTTCAAAGCATGGAATCTTTGGTCAGCTGCCCCAATCTCCTGTGCTCAAAGAATGGTTCAAAGGCTGCTACCCTTGGAAGTGAGGATGAAGAGCAAAGAAATAAAGAACAGAGGGGAGAAGACAAACTCCACAGTCTTAGTTTTGCTGCGGCTGGCTCTAATCCAATTAAATCATCACTCTCCATCTATTTTAAGGCAACTAGAATGACAAATACTTACAGGAATCTACACATTGCATCTCTATAGGAATGCATGTGACCAGCTGGTTAAATTTTGAAAGACTGATGAAAGAGTGGGGACAATTTTGCCAACATGACTACATTTATCGCCAATGAAAAGGTTATAAAAGTTAACAAGAAAGGTCACATGTGTTTAACACAATACATGCAAATTGAGGCAGGGAATTGAGCCAATTATCCTGAGGACTGAAACTAAACCATCCTCCCCTACTCAAGCCCCTACTCACCAAATCACTATCACAATCTCTCTCATGTCCCCTCCAGCCCCACCAAAGGAAAAATCAAATTATTAATACTTTTGGCACAATTATCTTCGTATGTAACTCATAAAACATTTGAAGGTCTGAATTTTT
Organism: Varecia variegata; assembly: GCA_028533085.1. Taxonomy (NCBI): domain Eukaryota; kingdom Metazoa; phylum Chordata; class Mammalia; order Primates; family Lemuridae; genus Varecia; species Varecia variegata. Next base: position 83,427,280 of record CM052438.1, read on the forward strand.
TGGCATGTCTAACTTTTAATCCTATACTCTGATTTTTCTAGTCTCACTAAGGTTTGTCAGAATTTGAGAGTTGACTACATTGGGTTATAATAAAAACATTACGTAAAAAGTAAACCCAACAGATGCCCATAGAAGCATTACCTCATCGGATTCATTTGATTTCCTCCTTATTGTTCCAACATGGCTGATTATAAGAGACAGCTCTTTTTGGTGCATATCAGGGATGAATATGCAAAGAAGACTGTAGCATTTACATATATACCCATTTAGGGTGCATATTACCATACATATGCTGCCAGTTAATGTCTGTAAAACAGGAATAAAAGAATGTTCAGCTGTTTTACTGTCTCAAAATCGCATTTGTCTTTGCAGGCTGCTACTTAATTCCTTCAAGGGCTTCATCTTCTTTATCCGGGTCCTTAAGCCCCAGGCCATGGGCTGCTGCCAGCTCCTGCTGCCTGGACACAAGGTCTGGGGTCCACTTAACATGCTGAATTTATATTCCTGTCCTTTGCCTTGTCCACTCTACAGTAGAGTTTATCTGGGTCCTACAACAGTGGGTAGTTCCCCTCTAGATCCTCAAGCTCAATAACATAGGGGGTCCTTTATTTTTCTAGAGTGGGTAAGTAGGGGAGTATAACACGGAGAAGATTCTGTGAATTTATCAATGTAGTAGCTTAAGGCATTTTAACAGATGTCTTTAGGCATAAGAAGGGGACTACCCAGATTGGTAGTACCTACTGGAAATTCTACCAGTTGGAAATATATATTTTAATTTTGTGCTACTGTTGGTCAGGAAAGCTCACACAGTACTGGGCACAGAGAAAGTGCTCAAAAATATGTAATAAAAAAACAAGATTCAAAGATTTACAAGTTCTGATTTATACGCCAGTCAAGATCAATAATCAAATTAGGCAGATAATTTCCAAATCCTCCCTTCACTTACTGCCAAGTGGTCAAGTCAATAGTGAAAGATGAAAAGTCCAACCAATCACTGAGTCATCCAGGCCATAAAATCTTCTACTCTAAGCCTTATGAGCTTTAGTGCATAATTTTCAACTTCGTACTGCAGATATACATGAAGATTTCTAAGTGTTTTCAACCTGTCTCTGTTCTAACATACACAACTCACACATCAACATTTGAATGACAATTCGGATTATATTGTATTCTCTCATATAAGAACACGTTTACTTAAAGTAGCAAAATAAGATACTAATTACCCTCACCTGACATTTCTTATTAAGTGCACATGCAGTTATTAATAGTATCTGTCCAGAGTCAGCTTCCGAAAACGTAAAAGGCCAAAGGACACGAGCGTCGAGGACAATGGATGTGTCTTCCTCTATGTCCTGAAACCCTTCAGAGCAGGAGACCGCAGCAAAGAGCACTGTCTACGCCGCCGCAGGGACATGCGGGAAAGACCCGGCTGTCCGCGGAGGGAGCAGGCAAGGCCATGAAGCCAAGCAGAGCCGCGGGGGTGTCACCTCGGCTATTAAAGTTGATATGCTTCTTTTTCCCGAAATAGCTAAAAATTGAGTTACAGTGTGGTGTTAGGGGCATAAATAACTCTCAGTGACCGAGGCCTGGGCATGCATGTGAGGGTTTCTTGTTCTCGCCCGCAGTCTGGGCTGCGGTAACGAAACACCACAGACTGGGTGGCATGCACAACTCACATTCTCTTCTCACAGCTCCGGTCACTGGAATTCTAAGATCGAGCTGTTCGCAGGTTTAGCGTCTCTGGAGGCCTCTCTCCTTGGCGTGCAGATGACGCTCTTCCCTCCGTGTCCTCCCGTGGCCTTTCCCCGTGCTCACGTGGCCCTCGTGCTTCTCTCTTCCTACAAGGACATCAGTCGTACTGGATCAGGGCCCTCTCTTGGGAGCCCATTTAACCTGAAATGCCCCCTGAAGGGTCCCATCTCCAAATACGATCGCACTGTGGGTTTGGGCTCCAGCATACGAACTTGAGGGGGATGCGATTCAGTCCAGAACACCTACCCCAGGACAAAGCTGAACAGATCGGAAGTACGCCACACGGCTGCCTATTTGGCATGCATGGATGTGTTGAATGCGCTTTTGAATCTCCCCCTTTATGTGTCTGGAGACTATGGGCAGCTGCAATATTGTCAATGCCTGTATTTGGGAAATATTTTGTCATTTAGGAGGCACTTTTACACGTAAAGGGTATGTTCAGCAGTTATCAGTTAGTACCTTCACATGATAAGGAAACAGATTCAATGAGATTAAAATACTTAGTACAAAGCTCATAACTAGCGAGTGCCAGAGCCTGCCAACTGTTTAACTTAGTGCCACTTCCGAGTTTAAAAAGTGCCTGGTCAATGTGATGACTTCTCTTTGAATGATCTAGAACAATGCCAGACTTTTTCTTCTTCTCTGTCATCTAAGTCTGCAGGCTGGAAACACATTGCAATGCTGCTACAAGGTTGGTGTGACCTTAGTCCTGTGGTGCTCAGTGAGCAAGGAAGCCTGAGAAGGGGCTGGCTCCCGACAGATTGTGGGGACCCTGACGTCAGGTGCGGGGACTGAGTAAAAGGAGTCCTTCCAGGTGAGAAAGTGAGAGTCAAACCAGTATTTCACGGACCCACATGACCATCATCATGAACTATCACCTGCCCTCAACCAGCAACGGGAAGTGCAGAAGCACCTCCTGAGCATGAAAAGCCCCCAGAGCACTGCAACCTTGAGCAAGTCGCCTCTTTCTTGAGCCTCAGCCTCTGTGAAATAGATTCTTCTGCTCTGCCCACCCCCAGGAGCACGGTCAGGCCCAGGCACTGCATAAAATCTGATGCACACGTCGGATCATGATTGCGACCAGCCATTCTTTCTCCTTCCCACTTCCTACATAAGTGTTTTAGACATGCTTCTGAAGAATTAACCATGTTAATTAATTCTGCATCCTTTGGCCAAAAGCAGCACAAGTTTTTTAAAAAATTTTAGAGTACAAACTACAATGGTGCAGGAAAAATTTCTCTGTGTGTATTTGTGCCTGTGGGCCGGTGGGCCATGTGCTAATGATGAAATAATGGCCGCACTTTGAGCTCAAAGGAAAGTAGGCAAACATCTGGTGCTGCCTTCAGAGAGTCATGTTCCCATTTTATTTAGGAAGACAGAAATGAGGGAATAGAAACATTGAACAACTTCAGGGAAGATTGGAGACCAAGGCGGAGAGATGGGCCCCGGAATCAAACCATCTGCGTTCTACCCCTTGCTAGCTGTGTGACCTTGGACTACCTGTGTAATCGTGTGCATTTCGATTTCCTCACCTTTAAAATAGGAATAGTAATGGAAGCAATTAAAAGAGTTGCTACAGGGATTAAAGAAGACACATGTATGGTGCCCAGTGCATATCACTGTCATTGCTTTCAAAGAGCTAAACAACAGCAGAACTAGCTCTGGATCCCGCTCCCACTTTGCTGAGATGAAAAATTGTCACTGGTTGTATCATTGCTTGTCTACATGGGGTAAGTCCAAGAAGTTGCAAAGAACTAGGGGATTTTATCAATAAATATGATTGCCCAGGGAGAGTTCTTCATTTTGTTTGAATGCTAGAGCAGAGTGGACAGAGGGAAGTGGTCGGATTTGCAGGGAAGTCTTAGGCATGAATCAAGCTTGTCCTGGGTCTCTCTGTGCCTCCATCCACATGGCCAAATCTTTGCTCTGCCCCCAGGCTTGCCGCCAGGTGAGTCGCCTGCTCTGCAGTTTCCTCCAACAAATACCATACCGCTCCTGAAATCCCGTTATTAGAAATGCAACCCTTTTAGGTTTTTATGGGTTTTAAAAAAATAGTCCTGAGCCCCTTTTCCAAAGATAAACATGAACGTTATAACAAGACTTTTTATGAAGGGCTCAAAGGTCAACATTATACTTCACAGCTATGACACAGGCAAAACTTATTTAATAATTTATCTTCAGTCAGAGTTTCCTTCTGAATTTTTTCCTTAGCTTTTACCTTGCACCAATCTCTGGCTTAGTGTTTGAACATGCCATGTCTTAATCCATGTTCTTCTCCTGAATTGAGATTCACATCAAAGCTTTTTTCCTTCATGAAAGAATAATCTCTAGTTGATCCAGTCTCAAAGAGCCTTCCTCTGCCCTTGGATGCTTGTGCACTGGAATTGTTCAACACTAATTATAATATTTTATTTAAATTAATGGTTGTGTGTGTGTCAGTGTTCCTAGCTAGAAGGTATATTTCTCAAGGGCAGAAACAGCTGCTTTTTACTGCAGTGTGTAATGCCTAATATATTGTTCATGCTATAAAACCTGAATAAATAGTGTGTAGGAAATGACAGTACAAACTCTTTTAGCAATAAAATGAACATATCCTTTTAATATTTGCCCCTTTAAAAATACTATTCAGGCAGTCTCCACAAAAAGGTTATAATGTTTAAACAATATGCTTCATACAAATATACATTTGAGTAATTTTCAAATTTAGATTCAATCTGTGTGATTTACAAAAATCTTCTCCTTGATCTCTGAAAAATGTTTTTGGAAAAAGATGTCCTTGTCAGTTAGGTCCCCCAGAGGCATTACAGATGCTATGTCCAGGATTTGCTTTAAAATACGCCAGCAAAAGAGAAAAAGAAAAATTAAGGTCAGAGCATTGAAGCTGGGTGCTGGGTACATGGAGAGCCACTCCACTTTTAAATATGTTTGAAAATTTCCAAAATAGAGTAGTAAAAAAAAGAAGAAAGAAAGTCTCTGAGACAACAGTGAAGCACTCTTTTAACCACTTGGAATCCAAATGACGGAGGAGCGGGTAAACCAGATGTTTATTGCCTTTCCCAAGGCAGGACCCAAAGCAGGCTGGCTCTATGATGCTATCGTAAAACTGGCATAGGAGCCACATTCTGGGCTTTTAGCTCTTTTTATGGATGTTTTGGTCATCAAAACGGTTTTGATGACACAGAAGATGATACTATTTAGGAAAACAGTCATCAGTGACTCTGGATCAAAAGTCAGCAGAGCCAGAGTCTGAGTGGAGAAAAGCAATTTATTTTGTTTATATTTTCCATTTATGTGGATGAGTAATATATCATTTTTAAAAACACCATGTGTAATTAACCTAAAATATCTCTATGAGTATAAAAATAAATTCTAAGTGATTTAAAATAAACATAAATAAAATGGTGACTCAAATGTGTGTGGAGTGCTACTGTGTGGCAGGCACTGTGGAGGGACTGGAAATGCCGCCTTCTGGGACCTCGAGCTGCAATGAGTTGGAGGCAGATTTTTAAAGTAAACATTATGTGGTATGTGAGAGGTATTTAGAGTTATGGAGAAAAATATCACAGGTAAGGGAATTACCAGTGCAAGAGACAGAGGAGGACACCTTCCATTTCCAATATGGAGATCAGGACAAAGGCTTGTAGGAGGTGGGGCATGAACCCAGGCCCATGTGCAGGGGAGGCCGCCCTCACCCTGCAGTGACAGCGCCTGCTGTGTCTCAGGGACAGTGTGGAGACCCTGCACCCAGAGCTGTTTGGGTACAGAGGAGAGGCACAGGAGAGAAGAATTCTCTTAATTTTGGTGAATAGATGGAGCCATAAAGTAACAAAGAAAAATTTAAAATATATTTATGGTCAATTACATCAAGTGTAGAATGCTTGTTCAAGATATGCGTTTCAACATTGGAAAATGTCTGGTGGAGGATGTTGCTAACAGGAGAGGCTATGCAGGTGTCGGGCATAGGGGACACGGAAGATCTCTGTACCTCCTGCTTAATTTTGTTGTGAACCTAAAACTGCTCTGAAAATAGTCTATTAAATATATATATATATCATCATTTTATATTATATATGCATATTAAGTATGTGTGTATATATCTCATAATATCTAGCAAAAACTTTAGGATTTTGATAGTGATAAAAATTTATGCAGATGAAAAGATTTTTATGAAAAATACTAGTAGTATTTTTCATAAAATAACTATGTAATTACTTTTAATTAACTGTACTGTGTTTTAAGTGACAGCTTTCCATCATTTTATCCCTTTACATTTGTTTTGTATATAACATGCCACACATACATCAAAATTAATTATTGTCTGATCCTTAATTTAAGTGTTTATACTTTATGCCCTTATAAAAGTCAAATACATAGACAAATTTGAAATAAAATGTATGTCATTTTTTTAAAAGAAATAATTATTTCAACTCACAAAGTTGTGAATATTATGTACTTTTTTATGGTAATGTTTTGGATCCTGATTTAATTAAGTTCACAGTGATTTAATTATTGTGGTAGATAATTACATGCAGAACAGGGGCTGTTCCTTGAATCTTTGTTTTCTTTCCTTTTAAAACCTCTGTTTTTCATCTGCTCATTAGAATAATAATACCTGGCTGACAAATTCCACAGAATCTTGTGAGGGTCTACAGATACTGTGCAATGAACAGTTCTTTGACAACTACAAAATGCAAGACAAATGTTGGGTATTGTTAGCAATAGTCACCTAGTCCATTTGGTGCCATATCTGAATACTATTTAAAATTTCTCCTAATCTCCTTAGTAAATTACTGGCACATTTGTACTCACTTGTCTTCTCTGAGTCTTTCTTTAATGACTGAAGATGTCACTGAATATTCATCATCCACTTAACATGAGTGTGTTCACCCCAGGTCCAGGTTCAAGATGATAACTGAGCTGCCATTCACTCCTTTACACGTACCCCGTGTGCTACAAGCTGGACCAGACAGCTCAACCGGAGAAAAGTGTTGGAGGGAGGATGTGCACAGAGTTATTCAGCAACTCTAATCTGCAAAACCTCAAATCTATAAAACCCTACCCATCAACACCCAAGAGATGCTTTCAGATTTTTGATTGGGTTTCTGAATTATACATGGTTTTCAAATAACTGATTTGACGCACCAATTTTTCTCCCACAAAATGATGTTAAAATGTCTCAACAGCTGAAATTAGACACTCAATAATGGCTGTCTTTAGGATGTAAGCATAATTCAGGGCTCCAAATGACCAAACAAGCATCATATGTTTGAACTAGGTAGCACTAGTAATGTGTTTAAGCATCATATCCATTCCATGAGGCATGTCTCCAAGCTCAGGACGTGGGTCAGAATGACATCAGAATTAGGTCATGCAACAAAAGCTGGAGAAAACTGTCAAATCTTTAACGTACTTCTGTTATTACATGTAGCCTGGAAACAGTGACAACTCTGTAATCATACTGCCTGGCAAGAACTGATCATAAGCAATGAATGTTTTCCTTCTTGGTAAAATGGAGCCAGAAATCTTCTGAGGGAAGTAGGAAGGCAATACTATTTTCAATGCCATTGAATACAGATTTCAGAAGGGGCCCCTCCATTTCAGGAAAATTCCTTTAACAATGAACAACATTGCACTGTGTGTTTGTACCTAGAATCTACTGAGTGGGGGTGATTGGAGAGACGTTGATCAAAGGACACAAAATTTCAGTTATATGGGAGGAATAAGTTCAAGAGATCTATGGTACAACATGGTGACTACGGTTAGAAACAATGTGTTATATTCCTGAAAATCATTAAGAAATTAGACTTTAAGTGTTCTCAACACCAAAAAAGTATTAATATGTGAAGTAATGCATATGTTCATTAGCTTTATTTAGCTATTCCGTAATGTATACATATTTCAAAGCAACATATTATACATGATAAATATGTATTTTTATTTATTAATCAAAAAAATTAAGAAGACTCTTCCCCTGCCCCCCCAAAAATATGACACTGTTAATTAGGACCAGTCCACACATGGTAGTCATGCCAAAGCTTTGGTCTTATCAGAAAAGAGTGCCAGCTAATCGGTTTCAGAACCTCCAAACGTGGTCATTAGCCATAGGAAGCCACATGTAGTCTCTTACACCTTCAGTCATACATGAAGTACCTTCCTAATGTCTCATTCTTAGTTGTTCACATTTTCTGGGCATTGCTAGTTAATCACCCTAATCTTTCCTAGGTAAAGGCTGAGGAATTTTCTCTGACTTCCTTTCTTATTTACCTTCCTTCTCTATCAGTGTGCAAAGGTCTGGTCTCATTGTGACTCCTCTCTATGAGTGACAGTGAATATCTCATGTGACCAAAATTCCTGCCTCCCAACACTTATTGATCATGCCTTCCTATAATGGGGAAAGCATTCGAGATATTTCATTCCCAATAATCCACCGTTCCTGATTTTCCCACTGCAAAGCAGATAAAAGAGAAATGGATAGGGGCTAAGGTAAGAGTATACACTCGACCCTTGGAACTGCAAGGGTCCACATATATGCGGATTTTCTTCTGCCTCTGCCAACCCTGAAACAGCCTCTCTCTCTTCCTCCTCAGCCTGCTCAATGTGAAGACGACGAGGATGGAGACCTTTATGATCATCCACTGCCACTTAATGAATACTAAGTATATTTTCTCTTTCCTATGATTTTCTTAGTAACATTTTCTTTTCTCTAGCTTATTTTAAGAATAGTATGTAATACCTATAACATACAAAATATGTATTAATCAACTGTTTCTGTTATTAGTAAAGCTTCCAGTCAACAGTAAGCTTTTAGTACTTAAGTTTTGGGGGAGTAAAAAGTTATACACAAACTTTTGACTGTGCCAGAGGTTGGCACCCTTAACCCCTGCATTGTTCAAGCATCAACTGTATACATGTTTATATATTTACACACATTCCCTAGTATTATAGACTATTTCTTTCTTGTGGATAGGTAAACAGATACACATATTTCCTTGTAGGGAAATACTTACATACACATATATACGTACATGTATATATGTATTTCCTTGTTATGAAGATATATATTTTCATAACGAGGCAAGATATTTCTCTTCATAACAAGGAAATAGCCTTGGATATCAGGATTATCTAAATTCCAAAGGCTTCCCTTTTGCCAAGCAAAGCTTAAGAATTCAAAATATAGTTTTATCTGGAGTCAGGATATGTGGTTTAATCATCAGAAGAGCTTTTTCACTACTGGACAGAAACAACAGCACTAGCGTTTTACTAGCCATATAAAACACTGTTATGGGTTGAATCATGTCCCCTCCAAATTTATATGTTGAAATCCTAAGCCCCAGTACCTGGGAATGTGAGCATATTTGGAGATAGGGTCTTTACATAGGGAATCAAGTTAAAATGAGGTCACTAGGGTCAGCCACAATCCAGAATGACTGGTGTCCTTATAAGAAGAGTTGGGGACACACACACAGACACAAACAAGGAGAGTGCCATGTGAACATGAAACAGTGTTTATAAGCCAAACAAAGAAGCTCAGAACAGATCCTTCCCTACAACCCTTTATTCAGAAGGAACAACCCCTGCCAATATCTTGATTTCAAATTCCAGCTTCCAGAACTGTCAGACAATACATTTCTGTTGTTTAAGCCACCCAGTCTGTCACACTTTGTTAAGGCAGCCCTGGAAAACTAATGCAGGCACTTATATTCATTTAATAAACCTGAACTAAAGGGCTCCTATGTATCAAATCCCACACTGGGCTCTGGGGACAGAGCCATGAATGTGGTTCCTACCCTCAGAACTTAATACTTTGTGTAGAAGATATCAAGCAAACAATCTCATGATTAACTGAAATGATATTTTCTTTCTGGCTACAAAGGAGAGGTAAAAAAAAGTACTGCGATGATGTGAAGGGATTTATTTTCTTCCTTTTTAGAACATCAGTCTTCTTGGAACTAAATGTCATGCTCAGTGGCCCACTGACATCTGCTGCTGCCTCTGACCTATGAGGCACTCAGCAGCCTGTGACCATGTGGGGCTCCTTTCCGGGGTCAGGAAAAGCCCTTTAAGCTGAGACTTGAAGGATAGGGAAGATATCTAGAGGGAGAAAGTGGGAAGAGTATTCTGAGAATGGGAGCAATTGTTAATACTCCTGCAGCTCTCTGAGGTTTGTCTCAGAAGTTCAGCCCAAGTTCACATGGCTGAGAGTTGCAGAACTGAGGTGCAAAGCCTGGTCTTGCTCCTAGGCCATTTGCCCAGCCCCTGCAGTACAGTGCGTGCCACGTGTGCATGACGGTGTCCTCGGGAGATCTGAATGAGGGGAGCTGGCACCCTGCAGTCCTGTCTTCATGAAGCAGTGCCTAGTGAATGCAGGGACACGCAACTGTGCTAACCATTTATTGAGTGCAAATAGTATGTGATGACACTGTTGAATGCCATGAGGACTATAAAGATGAATAAGAAACATTCTCTGTCCTCTTTCAAGATCTACTTGGTTCCAACTAAGGCGAGGACACTTACTGGTCATTCACTTGGGAACAATTCAATTCCCCGCACTCCCAATGTGATCTCACACAGTGTAAGCATTACCTTAGGGTATGCGCATCATACATGATCCACTGGCATCTATTCTAGAATCAGTTTTGGTAAGATGCTCAGATGAGAAATTTCAGAATAGTTGTTTTATCCCCGGAATCTGGTCCAATGCAACTGAACCACACAAGCAACTGAAGTGTCTTCATCGCCCTTTATTTTTGGTATAGGTAGGCATCACTCTTTGTTCCAGACTTGAAATTTATTTAGGCAATCAGGATCATAGATAATAAAATATAATTTCAAAATCAAAGACTCTATTTCACTATTTAATTAGATACCACTCAAATAGGTGCTAGGGTACCAACAATGATGAATTGGAAATATGTAAAATATTTTACAAAACAATTTTGTCTCTCTAGGATACATATGCCAAAAATGATATTACATGCAATTCAAAAATAAACCTTGCAGAGGAAATATTTCCAAACTTCATTTAAGCTAACATTTGTTTATAGTCAGGAGAGAGCTTTCTCCATCTCTTCAGCTCAAAGTAAGATGTAAGAACTTCCCACGTCTCCTGATGATTTAATTAAAAGATAAATGGAAACTAGGAAGCAGAAAGAAAAACACTTTGCTAGGAAGGAAATGCAGATATGAGAAGGGAAGACGGGTAAGGAGCAGAGGACAGGAACTCAGAGCAACAGCTTTGGTAGAGAAAAATTAACTAATAGAAAGTAATGTAAATACACGAAAGTAGAAACGTCACTAAGACCTACCCAGATGATCAAAGCATCTTGAAACTACTTCAAAAGATCAGGAAAATGTATCACCTTAAAAAAAATCAAAATTATGTTGACCTTTTTCACCTTAGCAATATGTTTATTCAGTTTCTGTTACTTTATTATTTTTTTGAGGCCCACATTGTGAACATAGTATCTTTTACTTTAATTTTATTGTTACCTTGCCTGCTTTGCAGATCAAAGTTAGCAGATATGGCAACTGTAAGTGACTCTGGCCTTGCCAGCGCCCACGCCATGGACTGAGATGGGAGGAGGCCCTGACACGCCCGTACCTTGGGTGGAGAGAGGTCCAACAGGACGGCAGAGTCTGCAGCGCTGGGTTCCCTCCTTTGCAGGACATCCTATAGTTCCCTGGCTTCCCCGCATAGGTCACAGGGCTGCTGCTGGGAGTGAGAGGCAATCCCGGGGGACCCAGACTGGCCTTCCCAGTTTCACAGGCCGCCTTCCAGCCACGTGCAAAGCTGAGGAAAACTCTCAACAATACTTTTCTCCAGGCACAAAATTAAATTGACTGGACATGCGAATGAACGAAGAGATGGATGACTGTGCATTTTTCAGTTCTGTTCGCTTTATTGCAAGTGACACTTGAGGTGGGTTATGAATGCCAAACATCAGGCTTTGAGGACGTAATTATGCCCTGGAATTGTGTGTAACTAACAAAGGGCAGCACTGAGATGAGATTTATATCTAAGTAGCTCACATTAAAATCCTACCAAGATCGTTTCATAAACTTTAAATTATAGGGGAGATGGCCTATTTGTGGAAATGAACTCTATACAAATCAATTTTTCTGACATTATTCAGCATTCCATTACTGATACATTTATGATTATAATAATTATCTAGGCAGCATTGATTCTAATTCTATGATATTTCAACTAGATTTCACAACTAGCCGACTCTTCTGGGAATAGTCAGTGTCAGAATATTGGAGGCAAAGAACTGCGGAGCTGGGTTGTACACTTAAGGGAAATACGCAGAGGAAAGGAGAACATGACTCAGGACTACAGAGAAGTGTATAAATAGAAAACAAACACAGCCCTCTCCAGTGTCTCACAGTATGAGGTGCTGTCACACCCTCAGTCTGTAACTCCTAAATAAGCGTTTATGCTAGCAAATAGTAAAGCAAACCAAAAATTTCCAGAATGATCTATATGATTTTTTTTAAAAAAGAAACTAATCCTAGGAATTCTAGCATTCTTGGACTTCTTGACCACCAGCTCCATCCCCTCAGCTATGCCAGCACTGTCTGGGTTCCCCCTTCCTGCTCAGGGGCCTGGAACCTTCCTTAGGGCAGTAAGCTGGGTGGCTGCAGGGCTCACCTCATCTGCTCCCCGCCTCTCAGGGATCATCGCCCTTCATCACCTGATGCCAAGTACCTTGAAAACTATTGTTTCACATACATTTTATCTGGTTACTTTGATTGTTTCAGAAGGGAGAGTAAATCCAGCCTTGGCCAGAAATGGAAGTCAGAGAAGAGAAATATTTACAAGAGCACAAGTAACACATGTAACATCACTTTGAGAATTGTTCATCTTTTACAGATAAAGCAGGATTTATCTTTTGACTCATTGCCATATTTCTAAAATCAGAAGCATATTTTCAAGATTTCCCCCCTTTTTAAGGAATGGAATGGGCAGGGAAATCAGAGCCCTGTGTAAAACCAGGGCGTGGCCTGAGAGACCAAAGGATTGCTCAGTATGTCGTTCTGAGCATGAGCCCTAACGAAGAGACAGAAGCACTCGAAAAATGCCAGTAATATATTGACATTGGAAAGATATTGATCAACAAAAACTTTCATTCAATATATACTTTGTGCATTTTGCTTTAAATGAAGAATACGTTTAGAAATCCACCTAAGAATGTTAATGCAACTCTTCTGGGAGCTCCACATGATTTGCTCACAACTTAGAAGAGTGTGCACAAAATGTGCCATGAGGGCTGTTAACACTACGTTATGATGGTTAATTTATGTGTCAACGTGACAGGGTCCCAGGATGCCCAGATAGTTAGTGACACATTATTTTGGGGTGTGTCTGTGAGGTGTGTCTTGGTAGGATTGCATTGGAATTGGGGGACTGAGGAAAGCAGATGCCCTCCGCAGGGTGGGTGGGCAACCTGCAACCCACTGAGGGCTTGGACAGAACACAAAGGCAGAGGGAGGTTGCATTCACCCTCTGCCTGACAGCTTGAGCTGGGACATCGGTCTCCTGCCCTCGGTGCTCCTGGGTCTCAGGCCTTCAGACCTGGACTGCAGCCTCCAGCTCTCAGCCTTTGAACTACACCACCAGCTTCCCTGTGTTTCCAGCTTGCAGACAGCAGATTTGGGGACTTTTCAGCCTTCATAATCATGTGAGCCAATACCTGATAAACGCTTCCTTCTCTTTCTCTTTCTCTCTCCCCGTCAGTACACACACACACACACACAGCTATGTATTCTATTGGTTCTGTTTCTCTGGAGAACCCTGACTACAATGAAAATAAATAATAAAAAGTGCATCAGGATAATAAACTCTCAAATTAGTGAGAGCGAAAAAGATAAGGAAAGAAAGATGTTCTCAACACTTCGGCCTCCACTTCCCTATTTGGAACAAAACGTGTAAGGAAGATCTAGGCCCACCAACTCTGGGAGAGACAAAACAAAACCGTACTAGAAAAGCCTCCTTCCCTGCAGGACACCAGGGGCCTGTCGCATGGCCACCTACGCCCTTTATGGCACTCGTGAAGTTGTGCTGTAATGCTTGGCATTTTCCAAATTCCGTCTGCTCCGAGGCCGGTGTGCAGGAGTGAATGATTCTGTTAGTGAGCACGCTGAGCCATTCATTCAGTAAATATTTACGGAGTGCCTACTCCGTGCAGCTTTGGAGTTCTTTACACCTTATATCAAACACAGTAAGTTGATGAAGTATAAAAATCTATTTCTTGGTGAAAAAAGAAAAAACTGGCCCTGAAAAGATGGCCCGCTATTGGTGCTTATGAATTAATGAGAAAAAGAAAAGTAAAAAGATCTAAAAAATGTTATGGTGCTAAGCCAAAAATTTATATTTTTAGGCAATTTTAGGAAAGAATTTCAGACTGAATATTCTTCAGCTCTGTGGCATTAATCATCTACTTATGTATAGATTTTTTAATCTGTTTCAATAAATATTTCTACAAGCACAAAATGACTCGTCTGCTGAGATGTCTGTAGCCAAGACGTGCTAGTGGGGAAGCTTTGTTTGGAAGGGCTCTGTGTCTGCCTAGAAGCTTGCCTTGCTGCCTCCCTGCAGTAGCATGGTAGAGGCCCAGGAGGCTCTTTCTAAAACCGAGACTTCAGAGAAGGGGAGAATTTCTCATTTCTCTTCATGAGACCAAGGGAAGCATTTTGTGCTTTTTCTCCTGAGTGTAAAGATGAGCAGAGAAAGAGGTAAGATAAGGGACAACGAGGTGGCTGGGATGAACCGAGTGTCTGGTGAGTCTCCCTATGTTTTTATATTGATGCCCACAATGCCAATGGGTGTTGCTTCTATTAGTTGTCATAATGGTTATGTAAATGAATTCTTTCAGTCAAACTTTGAGTATTTAGATCCAAGTAGTGCAAGCCAAAGACAGAAGGCCAGGAAGTCCCTGACAAGTAAACTTTTATCATTTGCAGAAACCTAAAGGGAGGATTTTGTATTTCCATACGCCATGACATTGACAGCATTCTGAGTAAACTACTCTAGATCGCTGGGGGTTAGGAAAATTCCAACTGGTATCAGAAGTGCTCATCAAATAAATGTGAGTCTAAAGAAACCTAGAAATATATAAAATATTTCTGTAATTATTTATCCAGAGATTTAAAAAATGTTCACATTAATCTCCTGTGAATGCCAAAAATGTCTTATACTTTAAATTGTATTTTGTTTCATTTTCTTCACACTAAAACTAGAAACAGACATCATTAAGGGGTAAATGAAATTCAAAATAGGGTAGGTTGTAATAAAATGTCCCTACCTTGATCAAATCACCAAGACCCAACCAAATGCACCTACCAAATTTAAAAGTTAAGCAAATGGGTTCATGAAAAATTAATTTGTAACTTTTAAAATATTATGGCAAAGAGGAAGAATCTCACAAAAAGTTGAATCTGTAAAACACAAGACCACAACTTGAAGTCTCTTGTTCTCCAGAAAACTTTCAGAAGGTATTATCAGACCAACAATTCAAGAGCACATGAATAAAGAAAACAGTGATTTCTAAGAATCTCTAAAAAA
>CM052438.1:83443098-83500048 GCA_028533085.1 Varecia variegata
GTTCTGTGCTGGTGAGGGACGTTGATAATGTTATGCATGGGGGTGGTGAGCAGGACACATAGGCAAATCATTGTACCTTCCTCTCAATTTTGCTGTGAACCTAAAATTGCTCTTAAAAAATTAGAGCTGTTTTTTTTTCTTATTTCAGCATATTGTGGGGTACAAAAGTTTAGATTATGTATATTGTCCTTGCCCCCGCCCCGAGTCATAGCTTCAAACGTGTCCATCCCCTAGACAGTGCGCATCGCACTCATTATGTATGTATACACCCATTCCCTCCTCCACCCGCATCTGCTCTAAAGAAAGAATTATGCTTCTCTTTGCTCATTGTAACAAAGTAACATAATCCCTTGTGGGTTAAGAAAATGTAGAAGAAAATGTTCCCTAACTTTAGTAGTTCTAATTCAAGAATTCCAGGCCTAAAATCTCTATCCTGGAAAGGATTCAGTGTCTGCTTCTCAGCCCGCCTGTTGCGCACTCCATCCTGGATTCCCCGGGTCTTCCTCGGTTGCTCAATCTCGGTGCTCAGAAACTAGCAGAGACTTGCCCCCTGAGCAAGACCATTTCTTTTCTCAGTAGGTCTATTAAAGTTTTCATGTAATCAACTAAGACAGGCTCTCTGTGTGACAAATACCAGAAATAATGATCTTAGCCTCGAGATAGAAGTGGGGTCCAGCCTGGCACCCCCTGGGATGGCACTGATGACACATTTTACAAGTATTGTTAACTGTGTCTGCTATTCAAAAGCAAATTCACATTCGAGATAATCACTCTGATTTCCCTTTGTTTTCAGAATTCAAACACATTGTACACATTCAGGTCAATCCATCCAGTGATGCCGCATTTGAGAATTAATTCCTTTTTAAGTTTACGTTCTCATCAGTTGCTCTGAGGATTCTCACCCGGAAGCCCATGCCAGGCACCACGGCCGATCAAAGAAGAGACTGGAAAAGTAGGGGCATGAGCCCGCACATCAAATTTTAACGTGAACTATGAAGTTAAGAAGCCAGTACACCAGCTAAAACAGTAATGAATAAATTAACTGTGAAACCTACAGCTAGCACACACATTTGCACCCACACAAACACAAACGAATGCGCTCTGCTAAATGCTTTGCACATGTCATTTCATTTAACCCTTTCAACCATCCCACGAGGTAGGTACTATAATACTCCCATTTTACAGGTGGGGAAATGTAAGTTGATATAGGTTTAGGAATTTACCCAAGGTCACCCAGCTAATGAACAGTGAACTGCAGCACAGGCTTAGAAGTGAGGGTCTTTACTATTGTGATATTCCGCCTGGCAGTGAGAAAGACAAGAATGAGGAGTCAGAGACCCAAAAGTCTAGTCTAGGTGTTGCTATTGCTTTGTTTACTTTGGGAAAAATCGCCTGATCTGTTCTTTAGGCCTCTCCTTCTCCCCTCCTTTCTCTCCTCCTCTACCCACCCTCCTTCCTTCTCTCTCTTCCTCTACCCCTACTTCCCCCTCTTCATCCACCACCTCTGCCGCCTCCCTCTCCTCCCTCCCTTTCTCCTTCTTTTTCTCTCAAACAATAGAATCGCACTAATAGACCTGCACTGTGGTTCAGTTTTAGCTTACATGTTCTGTGAAGCTCTGCTATGAATAGTTAAATATGACAAGTCATGTGTTTGGGGCAGGTGTACCTGAGAATATCCTTAGATATTTCTTAGAATGAAAATCATTTCTATAAACTGAATTCAAATGGTTTACTGTTTTTATGGAAAGAGGAATGTAAAACTGCAGGCACTTGTGCCATCTCTGACTTTCACTGATGTGTGATTCAATTACTTTCCAATATGAGGACAAAACAAGAAAGCAAATTGGAAACAATATGCTGATGTTATTTTGGAAAGTAAATGTTTTAAATTAATCTTAAATAAATGCTGCTATTTACGTGGTTGGTTTTCAGTTCCACTTGCACAGTCCTTTCTTCTCAGTGACTGTTAGTGAATATTTTAGTCTCTTTTGCATGAAAAACAATTGTCCATCACACAAAATGAGCACCACCTGATTCAGTGCCATTGGGGAGTGGTTGAGTCTTCATTTTTCATTCATATCTAATAACCACCATTATCATCTAACACCTATCAGGAACAACCTCAAAATAAACATGCTTCCAGATTTCTCCATGAACTATAATTATATTTCAAAATAAAAAATCATTTAGCTTTTGCTAAGATGTGAATAAATGATCAAAATACAGCTGTTTCTAAAAGCCTGTAAATGTCTTTTCATACTTTTCTGTAGCTGTACTCTTTTTTTCATCTAACACAACTTTCAGTCATGTTTCTTTAGTGTTTAAAATCGCCTCTCATTGACACAGACATAAATTCCTCTGATTTATTTACAAGTAGAAAAGACAAACTCTTTTCATAAAGCTCCTTTGCAACAAATATTGCTGTTAGTTGTGCATCAAAAAATCTGTGTGTATAGTTGAAGCTATAAAAATAAGTTCCCGATCAGATTGTTTGTAAAGAATTGTTTGTAAGTGTTGAATGAGGGTGGACACTGGGGGAAGAATTGTGTATATCTAGCAAATGCAGAGGACCAAAAAAGGTAATTCCAGACTCTTTAAACACCACCTTCAATTGTCATTGAAGCATTTCCAAACTGCTTAATCATGCACAGTGCTGTACAAAGAATCAAGCCAGAAATTACACACAGGTGCAAGAAAATGGGGGAAGCAGCTGAGTAATGGTCTGATTGCAGAGGCACTGGGAAGGCATTTCTGTCCCTTTGAAGTAAAACTCTTATAAAAACACTGAACAGCTATTGCTTCTGCAATACAATTTTAAAAAGTTACTTAGGTATTTGTTGAATGAGTGATTGGCCACATGTCAAAAACTCAGTTTCCTCATTATCAAATGGAGTAAAAATTTCCATCCTATAAGGTTGTTTTGAAATTCAAATTCAGTGATAGATGCTTTTAAGAATACTTTGTAAATTATAACACGTCACAACAAATGTAGGGTAATGGAATTATTAAAATCTTAAATTACACAGTAACTTTATAATTCATGTTATATTAGGTATAAAGTGATTGGCCAACATTTCGAGGTAGTGTTATTAATATTTACACTCAAATCCAAGCAAGTGAACAAGCTGAAGATCCATGTACAGCTCCCACCCCAAGCAGAAAGTGATTATTCCTGGAAAATGGACTTCAAGAAATCTGCCTTTCTGTTAATGCCCTTTCAGTCCTGATGCTGCTAGCAGAAGTGGGCAAAGCCTGGTGGTATATAATTCCTCTTAGAACATTCTGACTACGGTTCAGCCCCTTTCACATGGACGCTTGTTTTCACCGCTCTCATATCAACCTCTGAGAGATGAGAAAGGGATTATTATATACACATATACATACACATATGAGTACACTGGGATTCAAACAGGTGGGAAACAAGCCCAAGACCACAGCACAGTCAGTGCGAAGTGGGGAGAATGTGGGGCTCTCCCTGAGTCTTTGCACCTGCTCAGACGCCCACCCACCTTTCAGGTCCCCCAGCACCTGAGAGTCCTGCCTTAGGACTGCATTCCTTTCATACAAGGCTTTAGACCCCATAAAATCAAATTAGAAGGGATATTATTAATGGTTATCATTAATAATTTAGTAGTAGTTTCACCTTCACCTAAATGAATTGCAATTATTTTCTTGTGATCATTTTTGAAAAAAAAGGAAGAGACAACAAAAATGATGAAAGACATGGGATAGAGGAGAGATTTGGCAGATTTACCCAGGCTTAGTTGGTCAAGTGTTGGAATGAGATATTACAAGCACTGCTAGTCTTGGCTCCGTGGATACATATCTATGGAAAGATACAATGAGATAGAGGCATATATTCATAACACACAAATGGTACCACTGGTTGGAAGTATGAGAAAGTCATGTCCATATTAAGCAGAGAAAATGGGGTTAATAGGTCTTTTTATTGGGGCAATCCTGGGTAGTTCTATGCAATTCCAAAAGTTGTTTAATGTTAGAGATAGGTTGTTGAGATTTGGTAATCATTTAGTGACTTTATGGATTTTCATGGCCAAATAAGATATTTCAGACAAAAAATAAATGTCAGTAGGGATAGAAATGTATCAGATTGGAAAACTGAGATTGGGTAAGTCTGCAATATCACTAATAATGCTTAAATCAACCTTGATAAGAGTAGGAGAAAGAGATGAAAAAGAACATGTTGAATATGCATCAACACAAGTTGGCAGAATTTACAATCTATTCTACCTGAATAGGCAAACGAAACCCCAAAAGAACTCATAATCCTCCTACTCTCTTCATTCTTCTGTGCCCTCGGTCCCCTTCTTCACTTACGTCTTCCTGCCATTTACTTAACAGCTCGAGCAAAAAACCCATGAATTGGCCGGGCGCGATGGCTCACGCCTGTAATCCTAGCACTCTGGGAGGCCGAGGCGGGTGGATCGCTCGAGGTAAGGAGTTCGAGACCACCCTGAGCAAGAGCGAGACCCCGTCTCTACTAAAAATAGAAAGAAATTATCTGGCCAACTAAAATATATATATAGAAAAAATTAGCCGGGCATGGTGGCACATGCCTGTAGTCCCAGCTACTCGGGAGGCTGAGGCAGAAGGATTGCTTGAGCCCAGGAGTTTGAGGTTGCTGTGAGCTAGGCTGACGCCACGGCACTCACTCTAGCCCAGGCAACAGAGCGAGACTCTGTCTCAAAAAATAAAAATAAAAACCTATGAATTATTTCTGCTCTTCCCTCGCCACCAGCCCTCATCCAAGCAGCCACAGCTCCTTCCATGCCAGCTCCCAAAGTGGGTCTCAGACTCACCCTCCGCCTGCCATCACATCTCTCCCTGACCTGAGGGCTCATCATCTCTCATCTACATGACTTTTAAGGCTTTTTTCTTTCCCTCAAGTCCCTCTTCAACGTGTACCAGACTCCTCTTTAACATGCACATTTCACAAAGTCACTCCTATCCTAAAACATCTTCAAAAACTCCCAAGACATTTTAAGTTCAAACCACTTAATAAATTTTCAAACATTAGAACTCAGAAATCTCATTCTTAGAAGCACTCTCAGTTGAGGTACATACAAGCTCATAAACATAAAAGTAAACATTGGCAATAAGGTTAAGTGTCTGTATTCAATTATATGTGATGCAGCAGCTATAAGAAGCCGAGTTCTTCTCCTGTGCATTTGCACACGGCCAGGCAATATTTCCCCTCCTCCCTTGAAATGAGCCCATATGCAGCCATGGGTCTGAATTCTAGCCAATGGGATATGAGAAGGCACGCGCAACTTTCCAAACCTACTGTAAAACCCTCCCACGTGGTCTCTTTAGGGCTCTTCCTGTCCCTGGAATGGAGAGGCACTCAGGGAAACCTTGAGACAAACTTGCTGAAGATGACAGAACCTCTGACAGCCTGGTTCCCTGAATGACCGCGTGGAGAAAGCTTGTCCTCCCAACCTGTCCATTCACCCAATGCTGTCATACTAGCAAGAAACATACTTCTATTGCATTTGAACCATTATGGATTTTAGAGCATATTAGTTGTAGCAAATAACCTACAGTAACTAATACAGATAGTCATCTAAAAGTTCCCAAATATATTTAGTTTGTTCAGATTATCACAAACATTAAAACACCATGTTCCAGAAATTCTCATTGAAAACTAAAGGAGGCAGGTATATGAACTGTTGTGTTAATACACAGCCAGGCCCTGTATGGTCTGGCCCAAGCCAGACTCATTTATCTACATCTCCTCTCCCCACACACTCCAAAACTCTGAAAAACCAAAATCTACTTACATGGAAATCTTGTTTCTCTGCCTACAAGCCTATAATGTTCTTTCCCAACTCCACTGACTGCCTAAAAAGCTTATACTTTTCCTTCCAGTGTCCCTGTGCCTTGTCTAGGAAGATGTAGGTGGTCTTTCTTCCGCAAAATGATCTCTGTGGGCCAACATCAGTAATTCATAGTCCTTTCAATCTTATTTCTAACACATATGCCTGGTTTAAAGGAAGCAAGTGCCTTTTAAATATTAGATAGTTTTTTTTAAAAAAAAAAAAACCCTCATGTACTGAGGGTAAGATCAAAAATGAATATATTAATATTTAACTAGTGATCATCCTCTCATCATGTCTTGGCAAAAAGACTCCTGCAGGTCTGGGTTGGCTTCTCCTCTTGACTTACCTGGACAAGAGGGGATACAGGAATTATTGTTTCTCCTGACTCAAGGTTGACTGTTGAGTGTCCCATCTCTTTTCTGAACCAGGAGTCTTGAGCTCTGTCCTAAGAGGTGGTTGTCCTAAGCAGCTCAGCCATTTCCAACATGAAGCCATTCTACAATACTCTTCTCCATACTCACATTTTAGTCCCAGAGCAGGACCAGCTTCCCAGAGATTCCTCTTACCAGGGAGGTGACACCAGATGGGGACCTACCCAGCTGAGCAGAGGTGCAGCTGTTATGTCAGAATGGGTCCTATCACTCATTTGCTTCTTTCTCTTGTGATGCCATGAAAGAGAAGGTGTCTAGATACCCTTGGCTCAATGACTTAATATTGCTTAAGTAGATGACTTTATCCAATCACATCACTTTTGGGCAGGATCTTCTTGAACGTTACAAAGTTGCTTATTGATTCATAGGTGTTTTTGAATCAACAAATAGTCATTATCTGAGTATTCACTTTTTTCCCAACTTTGTAATATGAAACTTTTAAAAGTTGAAAATTTGAAACAATGGTAAAATAAACACATGTATATTTACTCCTGATTCAACAATTGTTAACATTTTGCAATATTTGCTTGATTTATCTAGAGATGTATATCATTGTTACTATTATTTTGGCTAAATAAGTTGAAACTGAATTGCAGGCATGACATTTCAGTCTTAACATATTAACATGCATTTCCCCCAAATAAGAACATTTCTCTTATATTAATCTTAATACCATTTTTCACACATAATAAAATTAATGATTGTCTAAGGTATCTAATATTCACTCCATATCTAATTTCTCCAATAATTCCAAAATAGCTTTTGGAGATGATTTTTAAAAATTATAACCCAATCCATGCCTACACATTACATTTTATTATTTTCTTTTAACTTAAAATATCCTGTACAGCCATGATAAAAAACCATATGGAGGTTCCTCAAAAAGGAAGGTTTCTCAAAAAGTAGAAACCTCTTAAGACCCAGGAATCCCACTGAAAAGTATATATCCAAAGAAAATGAAATCAATATGTCAAAGAGATACCTGCACTCTCATGTTTATTTGCAGCACTGTTCACTATAGGCCAAGATACAGAATCGACTTCAGTGTCCATTAATAGATGAATATATAAAGGACATGTGGTATATATGCACAAAAAATAGAGTACTATTCAGCCATAAAAATAATAAAATCCTGGCCATGCTCATGCCTTTAATCAAGCACTTTGGGATGCCAAAGTGGTAGGGTTTCTTGAGCCCAGGAGTTTGAGGCCAGCCTGGGCAACATAACATGACCCCCATCTCTACAAAAAATAAAATAAAATTAGCCAGGTGTGTTGGCATACACCTGCAGTCCCAGCTATTTGGGAGGCTGAGCCAGGAGTATGACTTGAACCCAGGAGTTTGAGGTTGCAGTGAACTGTGATTACACTACTGCATTGTAGCCTGGGCAACAGAATGAAACCCTGAAAAAGAAAAGAAAGAAAGAGAGAGAGAAAGAAAGAAAAGAAGGAAGGAAGGAAAGAAGGAAGGAAGGAAGGAAGGAATGAAGGAAGAGAGAGAAGGAAAGAGGGAGGGAAGAAGGGAGGGAGGAAGGAAGGAAGGAAGGAAGGAAGGAAGGAAGGAAGGAAGGAAGGAAGGAAAAAGAAATTTTGTCATTTGTTACAACATAAATGAACTTGGAGGATATTACGTTAAGTAATATAAGCCAGACAAAGAAAGACAGATACCACATGATCTCACTCATATGTGGAATCTAAAAAGTTGATCTCATAGAAATAGACAATAGAACAGTGGTTACCAGAGACTGGGGAAGGGAGGGAGGAAGAGGGAATGGGGAGAGCACAATAGGGTGACTATAGTTAACAATAATATATTACATATTTCAAAATAGCTAGAAAAGAGGATTTTAAATGTTCTCACTACAAAAAAAATGATAAATGTTTGAAGTGACAGATACATTCATGACACTGATTTAATCATTAAACAATGTGTTCATGAACATTGTACTCCATAAATTGTACAATTATGTGTCAATTAAAAAAATAATTAAAAAAATAAAATATACCCTTTCTATTTTCATGATGATGACTGTGAAGAGACCAGGTTCTCTGACTTACAGAACATCCCCCATTCTAAATTTTTCAAAATGTTTTCTTCTAGTATACTTTGTTACTTTATTTCTTTATTTCCTGTAATCTGATCTTGGTAAGAATATGTCATAAATGATGCTGGGTACTCCATAGTGAATTGTCATGAAATATATACCTTCATGTTGACCCACTCTTCTTAAAGCTGAGTTGGGCCACTGTCCTAAACAGGTGGTCACCAGAGAGAACCACTGTGAAGGTATATTTCCCCTGTGTAATTATGTGGAAGCTTACGCTGGGATCCTTGCCAATATTTTGTTCAACAGCCATCACTAATGGTTTTAACATCTTTTATTGATCTTTGCCTGAATCGGTCATTTCATTGGGGATTGTAAATGGTGATTAAGTATTTCGTTCCTTCTTAATAAAAAAATCGTACATTTATTAGTTCACATTCTTATATTAATGAGAACTTTTCTTCACCACCAAGGAATGACCTATTTTATGTTTTAGCTTTTCTAAAACTGAGATGTTTCTTACAATCAATTGCATGGTCACTGTCAGCTAAGTAGCAAAGGTGATGCACTTTCGTGCAAACATTCTGTTGACAGTTTCTGGTAGTATCAATAAAGTGTCAACATCAAGGCATTTTAGATTCTAAGAAATACAGCTATCCAATTGCAACGGAGAAACTCTGACCAACTGTGGTAAAATATTACAGTTTATTTATTCAAAGCAGCAGAAATGTCAATGTTCTTAGAAAGAGGATTGTATGTGTTAGTTTTAGTGACACAAATGTGAGGCCTCTTGGACTTTAATAAGCACAACAAATATAATAATAACTTCATTAGAAAATATATCAGTTTTTAAGACCTTTGGCTCAGAGCTAAAATAGTTTGTTGAGAAGAAAGAAGCGTCCTCCATTTCCACCTCCACAAAGGTTTCTTTCTCTTGCTTGTATTAATTGACTCTAAAGGCAAGACCCCTCCACTCATGCCCACCTGTCCTCCCACGCCCCCAGCCGACAGCCTCACCTTCACACATGAACGTACCTATGTGAATATTATTTCTCTGTAGAAAGAATTAATAACACAGCCTGGACAGAGATGTATGTGGTCAGTTATTAAAGCTCAAAGAGTAAAACTCTCAACACTTTTGTATTCATGGTAATGACATCTGTTAGCATGTGCTTGGAGACACCATTTTTCTGTGAATGGCGTGCAGTTTTGCCCGAGCGTGCCGGTGGTGTCAGGACGGGGGCTGCAGGAACGGGGCAGTGGATGTTCAAACACAGCCTCCCTGGGCAAAGGCCCCTTGTCGTGTTCTTGCAGCCTGAATCTGTTCAAACCCTCCCGGGGACTGGGCCCTCGCTGGTTTGCCAGGCAATCCGCTCAGTTTGTGAAATGATCCAAATGGAAGGATGTTATCTTTTATACCAAGTGCAAATTCACCTTTCTGTTATTTTTGCTGATTCATTCAATTCAACTCTCTGGAGCAATATAAGCATAATATTTATTTTATTTTATTTTCAGAGAAATTCATGCCCCTGTATTGTTCTTTTGTGTTCTCAATTTTAAGCTGTGCACATTCACTTCCTCCCACCATACCGTTTCCAGGTCTGTCTGGGGCTCGAGTGGTCTCCTCAGGCTGCACCCTTATTGGCCAATGTCCTGCCAACAGCACGGTGCCAGAACTGAGCCCCCCACTTCAGAACTGTTCCCACCCGGCAGGAGATGGGGCGCAGACAGACAGCCGTGACGCCTGTGCTCTGTACATGGCTTCTCCACAGCACACTGGGCTGCATTATGTTTTGTCAGTGGTGATAACAAAAATGACCGAGCACTTATTTTCCCTCAGACTCTGTGTTCTGCTCTCACTGCCTCATTTAATTCCTAAAATAATGTTATGAAGTAGTGTATTAGTTCTCCATTGCTGCTGCAGCAAATCAACACAAGTTTATCAGCTTAAAAAAAAACACAAAATTACTGTTTTGCAGTTCTGTGGGTGGGAAGTCTTGCGCTGCTTTCACTAGGCTAAAATCAAGGCATCAGAAGCTCTGTGTTCCTTTCTGGAGGCTGTAGGGGAGAATCTGGGTTTTTGCTTATTTAAGTTGTTAGCAGAATTCAGTTCCTTGCCATTGTAGGACGGAGGTCTCATGTCCTTGCTGGCTGTCAGTTGAGGGCCATTCCTAGCTTCTGGAGGCAGCCTGCAACTATGGCTCATGGACCTCTGACTCCATCGTCAAAGCCAGCAGCAGTGGGTCCTGTCTTCACACTTCCTGTCTCTCCTGCCTGTTCTGTCCTTGCGTCTCTCTCACTTACTCTTCTACCTTCCTCTTCAGATGGTAAGGGTCCATGTGATTACATCAGGACCACCCAGATAATCCAAGATAATCTTCCTGTTTTACTTTTATCTATCTATTTATTTTGTTTTTAGAGACAGGGTCTGGCTCTGTCACCCAGGCTGTTGTACAGTGGCGTGATCATAGCTTACTTGCATGTAGCCTTGAACTCTTGGGCTCAAGGGATCCTCCTGCCTCCGCCTCCCGAGTGGCTGGGCTACAGGCATATGCCATCCTGGCTGGCTGATCTTATTTTAAGGTCAGCTGATTAGCAACTCTCTTTCTACCTGCAACCTTAATTCCCTTTTGCTGTGTGGTTGGTGTAATATAGACACAGGAATAGCACCAGGAGATGAAGAGCACAAGGCCCAAAATTCCACATAAGTCAAATAGATATTATGCCATCTGGACATAGCTGGAAGAAATTCTAGAAATATCATTCTTGGACATGGATTTCCCTGGATCAATGCACCATTCAGTGGAACACTAGTTAGATGACAAAATTAATGAATTCTCACAGATCTAAAACTGTAAATAATCTTACTTCAGTGATGTAAGCCTTCATCTCAGTTTGTAAGTATGTTTGCCCGATTATGGCAGAATGTATGGTGACCCAGCTGGGCACATCTGGAGGCAACTGATAAGATCCCTGATTACAACAAGAGCCGCAGAAAATGTGACTCTTTTGCCTGCCATCTGGGGAGAGCACACAGCAGGAACTCTCTCTCTTTGGCTGAGCTGACATCACTGTATCTGCCGGGGCCTCCAGATGAGAACAAATCCTTTCCCTGATGCAAGAAAGCATAACTAGCTCCAGGGATGTACTGTCTGCCATTTCTCTGCTCCTCCAAGGGCATGCTCTGACACCTGCCATGCTAGTGGGATAGGAGGGTGCACCTTTTTGTGTGCTGGAGGCAGTGACAAAGGCAAGCCTGGGGCAGATGCCGAAAGTAGTCATGTGTGTGTTCCTAGTCACAAGGCACAAGTCACAGATCTTAAGAAATGCATTAGCTCTTGGAACCTTCGTTCACTGTTGATGTGAATGTAAAATGGTGCAGCTGCTATGATAAAAAGTATGAAGATTCCCAAAAATATTAAAAATAAAATTACTATCTGGCCTAGCAATCCCACTTCTGGATATATAACCAAAAGAATTGAAAAAAGGATCTCAAAAAGATATTTGCACACCCGCTGCATTTATTCACATTAGCCAAAATGTAGAAGCAAGCCAATGTTCCTTCACAGACGAGTGGATAAAGAAAATGTGGCAATACGTACAATGGAATATTATTCAGTCTTACAAAAAGAAGGACATACCATCATATGTTACAACACAGATGAAACTTGAAGGACATTACACTAAGTGAACAAGCCAGTCACAAAAAGACAAATACAGCATGATTGCACTTGTATGAGCTATCTAAAGTAGTCAAACTCATAAAAAGAAGGTAGAATTGTGGTTGCCAAAGGCTGGGAGGGGAGGGAAATGGAGAGCTGCTGTTCAATGGAGATAGAGTTTCAGTTTTGCAAGATGATAAAGTTCTTGAGATTAGTTACACAACAATGTGAATACAGTTAACCCTGCTGAGCTGTACACTTAAAAATGGTTAAGATGGTAAATTTGATGTTATGTAATTTTACCACAATTTTTTAAAAAGCAAAGAAAAAAAGAAATGCATTAGCTCTTAATTATTTAACATGTGAACTCAGTTTTCTTCCTCAGACTTTATTAATACCTCATGGTTCTTCAAAAGAACTATGTCCATTCAGCAAATCTAGTGTTCTCCATTATAAATGGAAAGTTCTACAATACAAGTTCTTCATGACTATTTCCCCCAGTACCATTTACATTTCTTGGAATGTACAAAGTACCCAATATGGATCTATTCAGTATAGGAGGGAATGAGAAAATTAATGAATGAGTGATTTAGGAAAAAAAAAATCTACCTAAAGAAAATCAAAGTAGCCATGTCCACATCACACATGGACTGGGGTAGAAGCTTTTAGAGGAAATGTTGAGCCCATTATGAAGAAAATAACCAACAGAAAGTCACAGAATTACAGGTTGAGGATATTTTTTGTGAAGGAATCAGAGAGAAAGTCTGAGCAAAAGCAGCGGAGTTGTCACAGACTGATACTTCATGCTTGTAGAGGAGACTGTTAGAAAAGGATCCTGTGGTTCCTAGAAGACTCTTCAAGACAGAAGACGAAAGAGAGGGAGGCAAAATGCAAGAAGAATTAGAAAAACAAAATAGAATATGTAAATTGGAGGAATTATTTCTCCTTCATTAGGAAGACAACTTAGAGGATGGGTATGGAATATGGAAAGGGAAAATGAACATGTAATCATCAATGAATTTCAGGTTAGTGCACTAAGTCTAGGTCAAGATACACATGTATGGCTTGACAAGATAAAGGGAATTCAAAGAAAAGTGTGCAGAAGAAAAAAGTTGATAGGGATGATGTTTGCAGAGAAAGATAGCATCAAATTAGAAGCAAATAATGGAAAGAGACATGCAATGAACAGTAGTGAAGTGGATTTGGAAGGATGAAGGGAAACTTTGGGACAGAAATTCTCTTTCTAAATTATCTTTGTTTCCGTTGGCACTACTGGCATTTTGTTATAAACACAGGTGGTCTATAGAGTTTTACAGGGTATATCATGCCTATCCCTGCTCACAAACTCTCAATAGATCCTTATTTCTAGAAAATTAAATAAAATGTCCTAATTTGTTTTCTTTCATTCATTCTAAATGATAATTCAAATTACAAAGATTTGAATGGTAATTTCTAGAATGGTGTGGGGTAGAGAAAGACAGAAAGAAGTCAAAGGTTACTCTCAGTTTTCAGGACTCAATGACTTGAAAGAAAAAAAGAAGTGGTATCATTAACTGCAATATCCACAAGAACTGTTCTAGAAGCCGGAATACGAGGTAACTTTCCTCTTTGTCACAGCAATATTCTAGGCCTCCACTTAAGACTGAACATAAAAGATAGAACTTAATCCAAATGTTCTATTAATAGTGACTACTTAAGTAGTCTTAATTAATTAATTGCCTATGCTTTTCCTGAATATAATTTAATATTTACGTAGAGTCTTATCCTTGGTGTGGTAGACAGACCACCAGAGACCATGTCTGCACGTTAAGGACACAAACAGGGCTTTGCTGGGGAAATCTTTTACATTAATTTATTACTTTTTTCTTTCCATTTATTTCTGAAATACATCCTCTTTTCTATTGCACTTTCCACAGATACGAGGTTAGCATTAAGGACTTGATTCATTGAAAGCAGTACTGCATTTCAAGGACTGGTCTCTGTGTTCACCCAGAGCCACTGGAGAGCCTCGCCGCATGTCAGTGTCTGACTGGGTCTGCAGCTGCGTGCCAAAGCAAAACCAGAGTGAGTCTGGATTATCTACTACCATCCATGACCCTAGAAGACCAAGAGTGGTATATGATGCTTACGAAGGGTGGTGACAAGTTCTGCCTGAAGAATACCAGAATGGGTAAAATTCTACTTCTCATCTCAGTGGGAAATAAAAACAGGTGACCTCTCCCTTTGGAAGGAACTGAGAACTCTGTGTTCACAGGACTACTGGCCTGTCTGCTTGAGGGAGAGGAAGAGGGAGGGCTTAAAGGGTCCTCAAACCTTAAAACTGACTGTAGGATGTCCCAAGGCAAGTCCTCAGTGTTTGCATTTTAAGGAATCAACCAAATATTACTCCTTTTCCCACCTGCCAGTTTCTAAACCAATGGAGACACTGGAGTTCAGGAGATAGCAAGTGTCAGTCACTCTTTTTTTTCTTTTTGAGACAGAGTCTCGCTCAGTTACCCGGGCTAGAGTGAGTGCCGTGGCGTCAGCCTAGCTCACAGCAACCTCAAACTCCTAGGCTCAAGCAATCCTTCTGCCTCAGCCTCCCGAGTAGCTGGGACTACAGGGATGCGCCACCATGCTCAGCTAATTTTTTATATATATTTTTAGCTATCCAGATCATTTCTTTCTATTTTTAGTAGAGACGGGGTCTCGCTCTTGCTCAGGGTGGTCTCGAACTTCTGACCTCGAACGATCCACCCACCTCGGCCTCCCAGGGTGCTAGGATTACAGGCGTGAGCCACCGCACCCAGCCTGTGTCAGTCAGTCTTGCTTCTACTAAAGTCATAACTGAAGAATGTGGCTTTGGTATATTAGCAAAGTCAGTTTCCAAGTACCACACTGCTGAATTAGGCTGATTTGCCCACACAAGCAAAGGTAGTCCTAGCAAATCTGCCTCAGGGAAAAGAATAAGGTGGGACACAAGAGGCAAGCAGGGTTTGGTAAAATCCCTCCTCTTGGAAACTAGAAGAGTATGAAAAAATCGTTCCCCTCCAACATGGTACTTGCCAAACAAAAAGAATTTTCTGAGAAATGAATGACTCATTAATCAGGCTAAAGGAAATGTGGTGAGAGCCTTTAAATGAAAGCCAGAAAGCATAAGGGAGGTGGAGAAAGAGTTTTATAAATGATGGACACACATAGTTGTATATATTATATATCCTTTATGAAAGGTGATCAGATTTTCATCAGATTTTTCTCCAGCAGTGAAGTGGACATTTGTTCAGAGGCAGCACAGATGTAAGCCAGCACAAGCTTATTTGCCCCTCCCCATCAGATAAACCAGGCAGGGAAGGGAGAATGCCTTGAACACGGGGAATTTGAAGTTGTGTTCTTTATTTGTGCATATGTTTATTGATTAGCTGTCTGCATCCCTACCCACAGAGTGAAGCTATCTGAGTGCAGGGACTGTGTTCACCGCTGAATTGCCAGTGTGTAGAACACTGCTTGGTGGAGACTGCTGCTCAGCAAATACTTCTCGAGCAAACAAGTAAGGCAACAGTTGCATATCAAGACACAGCCTAATATAAAAAGCCTCACCCTGGATCATCAATAAATCTTTGAGACAACAATGCTTGTTTCCATCAGTCACTCAATTTTGTCAGTTTGTTTTATTAGCCAAAGTTCATTGGTATCATCTTGACCTTTTATGCCATATGGTGCCCAGGATATATGCAACACAGACTCTTATTCCTTTCTTATTCTCTAACATTCCTAGGGGGTGGGCGGAGGCAGGAAGGGAAGGTCCATGAGTCCTTACTGCCATATCGCTATCATCGCCAGAAGTCTACATTAGAATCATAACATCCTTCCTGAAATATTTCACCAGCCTGGCCTTTGAAGCAGAGCCCTGACAACTTTGTCAGCTTTGAGTTTCTGGTGAGTTTCTAATGCAGTAGACGTTTATTTCAGATTGCTTATGTACTAATAATGGAGACATCCCAACACAGTACCCCATTCTCTATATTTAAACTTATCTGTTAGGTCACCTTTAGAACTAAATATTTCTAATATATTTTTATACTTCTTTGTTCAAGTAAACTATGGAAAAACCCAGAAAGAAAATTTTAAAACAATTTAAATTGCAAAAGCAAAAGCATAGTTAATCTTTTAAAAATGCTGCAGTGTTAAGTCATTTATGTACAAAGCAATGATATTTTAAAAATGGATGAAATTCAATAAGTTTATTTTTTTGCATTATCTGTAACATCTCCTGAGTTATTCACGTTGCAAGTGTCAAGCACGTTCAGCAGATTCCCCCAAAGCAGGAGGAAAATGCTTTTTTAACCCAGTGGGCACCGTGGTTGCACATTTATCATTTCTGAGCAAATATCAACATTGCTTTTTTCTTTCAGTTTAACCCAAATATATGATAACATCAGTATTTTGTTACACTCACAGCATCTTTGCATGTACAAAAATTATGCATACACTGCAGACAAAAACAAGCAGAATAAGAATGACAAGTGTAGAAGCAGGAAAATAGCTTTTTCAATCTTGTATTAGGAAAAAAACATAATGACTGTTTTTTGAAATGATAATTCTTAATCCTTATGAAATGGCTAGAATCCTAGAAGAAAAATAGGAGGTTTCAGCTAATATCTCTGCCTTCCTTTTTATAGTGCCATTAATATCCCCTACCCCACTATGCCTTGCAGGACCCTAGCTGTCCTCTGCACAAATTGTCATGGCCTCTGCCTTCTCCTACTCTGCAGGAGCTGATCTGGCCCCCTTGCCAGTCTCTCCAGAGAAGATTCGCCCCCTTATCCTAGCTCACAAAGTAAGCGAGGAGGGGAGCCTCCACCTCCTTACGTTGCAGAATCATTTGCACCAAGGCCCCACTGCTGCCTCTGAACAACCTTTTGCCCATCTATACTGCACTGCTTCCTCCTCTTCAGTGGGTCTGTCTGAGGACTTAGCTCAGGCAAGGTAAGGGCAGGCAAGAAGCGATGGCTGATTCGAGAAGATAAATATTCCTTGGGGGAGACCACCTGGGCAAGCACCAGGACAGGATGAAGGAGGCTATGCAAATATTTTCTTTTCAGCATAAAATTCAAATTTAGATATTGCATGTTCTCACTCACATGTGGGAGCTAAAAAAGTGGAACTTATAGAAGTAAAGAATAAAATGATACTTACCAGAGGCTGGGAAGAGAGGGAGGGAGGGAGGATGAGAGGGGTTGGTTAATGGGTACAAAAATGTGGTTAAATAGAAGGAATAAGTTCTAGTATTTAATAGTACAGTAGGGTAATTACAGTTAATAATAATTTACTGTATATTTCAAAATAACTAGAAGAATTGTAATGTTCCCAACACAAATAAAAGAAAAATGCTTGAGGTGATGGGTATTACAATTACCCTGATTTGGTCATTACATATTATATCCAGGTACCAAAATTTCACATGTACCCCCAAAATATGTACACTATTGTATATTAATAAAAAAATAAATTTAGGTTACAAATAAATTTGAGTCTAATCACTTACTCTTAAGAAACAGCACAAATTTAGTAGTCATAGATAGTTAAAGACCATTTTACTAAATTTTCTACAACTACCTCTATTTTGGTTGCAGTGATTTAAGAGTTAGAAATAGTAACCAGAACTCTTATTATTTACATCTTTATTTAACATAACATTTTTTTTAAACATTATATACTAAGAAAGAATACCCTTTATTTGGAAGTGTATTACTGCCAATTCACAATCCTTAAGAAGACAGATATTATTAGAAGACCATGAAGTCTTTCTCTCTCTTGGTAATAGTTGAGTTTGATCTCCCTTAGATAAATGTTTGATTTCTTTTATAACAATTTAATTGCCGGAGAGTTATTTGAAGTGAAAAACGATCACCAGTAAAATTAACAGATTATGTAAATGTATTCATAATCTGCTAAAGATTTTTGGGTTTTTTCTCCAAGTTCCTCTTGTATCTTTCAAAAAACAATGAAAGTGTAAGCAATATTATATGCCAAAGGATCTCATTTTCTGCTTCCTACTATGTCATTGGTAAAAATGTGACTAACATTATTAGTAACAAACATATTATAAACAAATATTATATCTAAAGCAACATTGTCATATGTACACTGCCTGCACTAAGAAAATTGGTTAACCTTCATATATCCACTTATGTGTATAACTAAAATAAGGAATAATACACTTAATTACATTAATAGTGATTTTAGTTATCAGTTTTTAAAAAATACTAATTAGATAATTGACATGTAATTCAAACTAGTGATGACATCTTAATTCAAATTAATTTAAATTTTACCACCAAAAATAAATGACTCATTTGTTGTAATGATTTGCACTTACAAGTCATATTTTTCTCCTTATTCCAAAGCCAATTCTCTATATTTTTTAATACAAAGGTATCTGCTGTCCTTTGAAAGGAAAAGGATTGTAATGATCAAAGGGTTTGCATGCATTAAAGAACATTGACCGATATACATTTAGGCTCTCATCAGCTGATTTGTATGCACATCAAGAGACAGTGGTGTTTGTTCCCAAATCTATTTATAACAGTTCACTTGTTATAGTAATTATGTCAATTAATAAAATAGCAAATAATCCAAGAATTATGAAGATGAAAAGAGAGATGTAAATAAAACTCTGAATGTGTTGGAAAAACTGAATAAATGCAAAACATTTTTAAAATGCCTATTTGGTGTTGGAAAAACCATTGTCAAAATTTGGAGAAAAATTACAAAAAACAAAAAGCATACTTTCCTAAATTCAGGTTGTTTGGAAAAACACATAAGTGGTTATTCATCTTTTAAAAGTTGAAAATGGAAATCATAGAATTCAGTTGCATAATAGAAAAACCTAAGGCTCTACAGAAAGATAATGGGGAACTAACATCCACAGACTCCAAGTAATGCCTTGGCTACACATTCAAAGATTGTAAATAAATGTCCTTTCTATGTATAAAATTAAGATAAAATATATAAGGTATATGTGTGTGTCTATTTTAATTCTCCACTTCAGCCTGATTTTTCTATTAATCAAGTATCCATCCTTATCACACAATTATTGTAACACAAACATGCACACAGCTTGATGATGAAATGCCACACTTAGGTGTTTCTTTTCATCACCATATCACAGGAAAAACTAGTACAGGTGTCTTATTCTGTGATACAGAGAAGAAAGACCTCTCAGAGAGAGCATGTGGCATGTGCAGAGACAGGATGTGCATGATGTTCTCAGGTAACCCTGGATTGTGAAATGTGGTTAGAATAATGTGTTAAAAGCTGCAGGAGCAGAAGCTCTAGCAGTGGATAAGATATGTATCAAATAGAGTTTGAATGTTTGCCTGTGGATTTCTTTTGTAGACAAAAAAAGGAGCTAAATATGTTTGAGTATGTGGCAAGAAGAAGAGAAAGTGGTTAAAAAGATATAGAGAGGTGATGTGTACCAATCATGTATCAGGAGGTTGGGCCTGACAATGGAAATTAGAATGTAGTGGAAC
Organism: Varecia variegata; assembly: GCA_028533085.1. Lineage (NCBI taxonomy): Eukaryota > Metazoa > Chordata > Mammalia > Primates > Lemuridae > Varecia > Varecia variegata. The sequence goes on from CM052438.1 coordinate 83,462,590, forward strand.
ATAGATATCTAAGTAAGACAGATCCATCAGGCGGATATTGCAGTGAATGGCCTGAATCTGAGGGTAGGTAATGGGAATAGCAATGCTTCTGAAAAGGCAAGAAAAATGAAGGCTGAGAGATACCCATTGTCCTTAGTAATGTGGACATCAGGAAAATAAGAATAAGAAAGAACAATATGGAGTTAGATTTTGAAAAGGAAAAAAAGTCAAGCTTTGATGAATTGCTAGATGTTGAAACCCAGAGGAAAAAAAGATGTAAAGCCTTTGTGATTAGAGAATGAGGGTACCATGGAACAACAAGATAGGTTTGGCAAGGAAGCCTAGAAGGTGGGAAAGCTCATGCTGGAGTTGGATACTAAGAGACCAAATAACATGATTTACCCATAATTGCCCTTTGCTTTTGGATTGAAATGTGAAAATACTGGTTGAAGAGTGAAGGAGATGAGAGGAAATGGAAAGAGCAAGTGTCAACAACTCATTTGAGAAGCTCAGCTAGGAAAGAAGTAGAGGGATACAGCAGTAAGTGGGGAGGCAGGTGGGGGCCAGGGAGAATGTTATATCACATCACAGCAGGCTTGGATCTTTACTGGAAGGCTCAAATTGAGATCAAGAAACTGAGACGGAAACTGGAAAGAATTACAGATGAAATGAGGCCTCTGAGAGTTGATGGAGTGGAACAGAGATTGCAGGTGGAAGGACCGGCCTTCCACAGAAGAAGGTATATTTTCTGCATTATGTCAGGAGAGCAGAAGGAGATAATGGGACATGGAAGTAGATTTGTTGATGTGGCACTGGAAAATGAGGGGCATCCCATCTGAAAGCTGCTATTTTCTCAATGAGGTGAAGGACATTGCCATCTCTGAAGAATAGTGGGCAGAAGTATTGGAAGTTTGGAGAAGGTAGGAAGGAGTTGCACATGGAAAAACCTAGGGATGTGGGAGTGAGAGCCCAACTGAGGCTGGTGAACACTAATTTATAGCAATGCCAGCATGATTGAAAGATTTTCTCCAGCAATCCTCTGCTGCTTGGATAAGGTAATGGGAATGTGTATGGCTGAATGTGTTCAAAGTTGGGGTTTTAGAGGTGGGTGGGAAAAAAGCAAAGGAAGGCAACAGAGGTGATGATATTTGCAAGAAGGGGGTCACAATAGTGAATTATAGACTGTAAGCCAGACAGAAAAGAATGATAACAAGAGGAAGCTAATGGATAGAACGTGTAGAGTTCATGAATTGAGTTTGTAATGAAGTTGAAAAATTGTTGCTGCAACACTTGACACTTGAGCTGAAATGATAGGAAGCTATGATTGGGAGGCTTTAAATCAAGATTTCAGAGATGGTACCATTTTTGGTGGTGACACAGCCCAAGACGTGACTCTGGGAGGTGGGTGGTTATAGTACAACTGTTAAAAGGTCATTGAAAATGAAGTGGTCTAGGAATGGAGAAGCTAAAGTGCAGAGGCCCCTCCAAGGGTGTTGAGGGTCTGAGATTACGGCAAGAGTTTAAGTGAGAGGAGAGGGCTGCATCTAGGGACCAAAGGTTCAATGAATGAAGGCATGTCAACAAGATTTTGATTGTTACAAGGCAGAGGCAGCTTATATAAATGAATGTGTGAGCTTCAAAAAAGCAAGGTTGATTTAATTTTATTATTTTATTTTGTTTTGTTTTGTTTCAAGAGAAAAGGGATACTTCGTTTCTAGAAATGACACTGGTTTCGGGAAGGGCACAAGGGGGTGGGGGTGCATGCAACATCTAAGCAACTGGGATATGAGAAAAGAAAATCAGCCCATCTTGAGAAGGCCTCAGGGGAAATGTTATCAGAAAAGAGATGGCTTTCAGACAATAAGGTGGTGGGAAGGTTCACAGAGGATGAAGAAGATACTGAAGGTGTTAAGGATGTAGGGACATTTATTAATTGAAGAGCAAGAGTTACTTGTTCAAGACCAGAGAGCTAGTAAGTAGCTCTGGCAGAATTCAAACCCAGATATGTCTGACCCTCCAGCTGGGTCATGCTGCTTAGCAGAGAGAGAAAATTCACCTAAATTAGTGAATTGGATATTGGATGTGGGGAAATACATTTACAACTTCTTTCATTCACCTCTTTTATTCTTGACAATTTCAAGGACACTAGGACTGTTATAGTGGCATTGTATCAGAAAATGTAACAGAGAAAAGAGAATAGCCATGCAGTTCCAGAAGACACAGTATTTAGAAGCTCCACTTAACTCTAGAAACCCAATGTGAAGGTAACAACTCAGGTGAGTCTTTTGGAGCAGACAGAGATGTTATATCAATTGAGGCTGCAATGCTATTTTAGAGCTTATGAAGCACTTTTTATAAACTGTTGTTGCACTGGAATGCCGCTTGCAAGAAGCCATTTAGAATGAAAATGACAACAGGAAGAACAAATTCTCATCAAAGTTGATTATTCTGGCAGAAAGAGTATGCAAAATATCTTCAAGGCATGTGCACGATGCTTAATGCATAGCATTCAGTATTCATTATCTTAAATATTGCATATAATTGAGGAAACATGTTCTGCATTGGAACATTCTATCCCTAAGCCCCTTAAACAAAATTATATCATTCCAGGTCTAATATTCTGCCTGAATTCACATCTCATCACTGTGCAGAATGATAGAGTACAAGGTCATGGGTTCTAAGAACTAAATGTTGACTATATTTGCTTAACCCTCTAAAACTGGGGCCATAAAAATAACTTAAAAGTATTAAGGCATTATTCTTACATCTAGTGTAATCCAGTCAATTCCAGACTGAAAAATTCCTGCAACATGAAATGTTTACACAGTTTCCTAGAGTAATGGGCACTGCAGTTTTTCTTTTCCCCAATCTATTCTGAAAAAAAAAAAAATGTGGTGATGATTCTTTCTGCCAGTAGATATATAAATCCTGACCCATAATCTACTTTTCTGAGTGACCCACATTGTCTCTATTTTCCTAAAGTAATATGCAAGAAAAGCATTTCCCTAGCTTTCCAAGTACAGTAGCAACTGGGCATTTCATCTACCCAGTGCCTTTGTGGCTTTTCCTTGACACTCCGCTGCTCCTGGCACCTAACCACACGATGAGTGAAACAGAAAAAGCCACATGACAGTATGACCCTGGTCACTTCAGATTGGTCCAGGGGTGGATACCTGGCCTAAGTCAGATGAATCAGACCAATCAGTGTCTGCATGGACTTCAGAACTGCTTGGATGCCAGATCTAATTATGTAAGGCTCGGGTGCTTTCACTACCATATTTCCATCATGGGAGACCAAACAAGTGAAGGAAGACAATCTGAAGGACAAGAAAGGAGAATAAAACATATATAACACAAGCCAGTCCTGGAGGCTCAAGCCTGTAGTCCCAGCTCCTCAGAAGGCTGAGGCAGGAGGATCGCTTGAGCCCAGGAGTTGGAGGCTGCAGTGAGTTATGATCACGCCACTGCACTCCACCCTGGGCTACATAGCGAGACCCCATCTCTACAAAGATAAATTAATGAATAGAACAAAGTGTCTCTAAGGCAAAGTAAAGAAAAAAATAAAATCAAGAGAAAAAAACATACATAAATGTGTTTTCAATTATACTCTGCTGCTTAGGAAAGCAGAGATAAAGATGTCTTCCTACTCTAATTGTTCCTAAAATTCATCTGCATTCTTTTCCAAGAATTGTGTGAGACACTTCAGTATCTACTCTGCTTCTATTCCTGCCCTACTGTTTATCCTTTATGGATGATTTTTTTTTTAGACTTTTCCAACATGTGATTCCCTCCCCCATTTGAAATGGTGATTTCAAATGTGTGAGTGCATGCATACTATCTTATCTCAGATATTTGTACCCCCACCTGCTCCCATCTCCCCGAAGCTAGAACACTGCCAACTAATCTGTTGAATAGGTCCTTTAGAAACACATAATTAACACTTAAGGTTGGGTGCTGCTAATTCTTTGTGAAAATCCAAATATTGTTAAGGGACCAGGGAGATGCCACTACCCCCTGTTTTTCATCTAAAAAATATACATGTTTATGTAAACAAATCTTTCCATATTCATAGTGACTTTTCAAGTATTTGAACCTAAAGGTTTTAATCTCACATTTTTATACCTGTTTAAATTGTTCACAGATGTTACTACATGTCAGTTTCTTTGTATTTTTATGTGACATTGCCTTCCCTATTTCTCCAAAGCTACTATACCTTGGAATTTTGCTTTCCAAGCAAATAGACAAAATACTAGGTATTCAAGAAGTTGTTGCAACTATAATTTCTCTAAAAAGCACTATGAATACTGTTTGATGCTGAAAGCATCTGTATTTCTGTATGAGCGGACAATCTGCAAGTATCTGGCCCAACCACAACCCTTTAAATAATAGTAACAGTGAAGGTTAATGTTTATTGTGAGTTCTAAGCACTGTGCTATGTGCATTTCAGGCATTCATGCATCAAACTTCATACAGTACTTACAAGGAAACTGAAGCTCAGCAAAGTCAAGTGGGATGGACAGAGATTCCCCACCTACGTCCACTGTCAAGGAAGGACTCACCCCAGCTTTGGGGAGCACTGCCGGCCCCTTCAAAGATAGCCTCAGGTGCAGAGAGCTGCCTCCTCAGTTTCTATGCTGCATCCAGTGACTGTGTGAGGGGTCTGAAGGTCCAACATGGGTTAAATCTGCAGGAACATCCTAGCTCCAGAGCTGCCAGTGGGGCTGGCTGAGGCTATCCGGTGCATCTCACAGCTCGATTGCCCCTGGCCCAATCTGCTTCCCTCCCCTCCCTTCCACAGCTGTTCATCCCAATGTGCTCCCTAATAAACACCTGGACATTAACATCCGTCTCAGAGTCTATGTCCTGGGAAACCCAACCTACAGTGTCAATTGAACTGTTCAAGGTCCTTCAGCCAGCAAGGGCAGAACTAGGACACATATTAAGTCTTTCTGGTCCCAAGTAAATAATATTTATCCTCTGTGCTAACCATAGCATATATAATGCATCCATGCAAAATATTATTGAGATGCCACTGAGTCATAGCTGCCTAATTCACAATGCTTGCTTTGTCAATGGAAATACCATTTTTTTCTCAATTATCCCAGAGAGAGAAAGAGAGAGCACTCTTTGAAATTTGTAAAAAAAAAAAAAAAACTGCTCTTTCCTTACTGAAAATACCCCTCTAAATATATGAACATAAAATTCAAAATCAGAAAGTGAAAGGCTTATTCAGTAATGGTTTCCATTGACTGCAAAGGCAATAATGCATTTGTGGAAAGAAATGATGTTCTACATTTTCGTTATTGCTTTAAAACATACCTATGTATGATAAAATACATTTTAATATCAATTGCAAATAAAAATTATGCTAATAACTTCCCCAAAATTATTGCTTTACTAATGCTAAAAAATTCAGACCCTAAAATTGATGGGGAAAAAAAGCAAGAAAGCGGGTGAAAATGTCAGAATGTATTACTCATCATCTTAATTCTTTTCCTCTTGATGGGGAATTAGTATTCAGCTTTTTAGAGAAAATAAATTCATAAACCACCCATTCAGCCCATCTTCAACCCTTAGGGGTTACATAAACGACCTTTCTCTGCGTATAAAGATTACAAAAAGTCCTTCCCAAGAGTTCAACTTAGCTGAAAAATAAAATAATTTCAAAGACTCTTCTAGCATTTTTTTTTCCCACGAAGTGATGGGGGGCATTAAGGAGTTAATGAGTAGGAGGCCTTTAATGAATCTCATTTTTTATTCTCAATGGGCCCAGAGGGAACTGGGAGCTGGCAGAAGAACAAAGGTAAAGGAACGTTGCTCTGAGGAGCCAGCCGCCCTCCGCCGTGGGGGAGGCCAGCTGGGCAGGTTTCATCCCAATTAGGAAAATGTTTTTCTTCTTTCATGTGGCTCAGACCACACTGCCCCTGAGAAGAACTGCGTGTCCTCAGATGTGTGCGTGTTGTTTAATCTGATACTTTCCTCCTGGGACCCTGAAGGATGGGGAGAGGCGTCTTCTTCAAAGGGACCCGAACTGGACTGTAGAAGGCCACCTCGGAGCATCGCGCTGACTCGGGGTCGTGTTGCTAAGGCCACTGGAGGCATCCTGCTCCGAGACCCACCCAGCACCACCCGGTCTGTGCTCTCATGCCTTCCTCTCCCACGCGGACCCCTGGAGAGTGTCTCGTCAGGGTGACCCAGACATCGGGAAATGCACAGCTGGGTCATCTCCCGCCTTTGCTCGCTGACGAGCCGGAGCAGCGGGGGAGGTGGCGCCTGGACGGGAGGGGGCCTTCCCTGCGCGGGCGTCACGCGGTCCGTTCTGGGCGAGGGACTCGCTGAGAACAGAGCAGCAGCCGGGCCCGTCCACGGGTGTCTCGCTGTCTCGTGCTCGCTCTTTGAACCATGAAGGCATTTATGCAAATACACAGTTTATAAAAAGAGTAAAATCTTTCTAAATTTGAGTCCCTTTGGTCAGCTACCCCTCTCCAGTACAAAAGGGTGCCATGTAGCTTAGGGCGGTGGCAGCGTGGCCAGTGCAGGAAGGGAAACAGAGGCATGGCGCTGCCTCACAGGCATCGCCCCAGGAATGAGCAGCTCCCTCTCGGGTGGCGGACACCCAGGAGCTCTGGGCAGTGGTTCCTAGTGGACAAGAGAGGACAAGGTGAGAAAAGAAATAGCCAGGAAACACTTCAAAAGCAGGTATGAGACGATCTTTCTTTCACACATGGATTAGAAGCAGGCGACCCCTCAAGGGTGGGCAGTCGCTGCTTCTCACAGCTCCTTGGGAGGGACGGTTCAGCACCTGGGCCAACATGTCACATGTTGGGCTCCTGTTGGATGTTATTTCATGGCTGGGCCTCTATGTTTTGTGGCCTGTGTGTACATTTAAGTTTTTTAATTAGTTGCTGACATTTAAAAATCGTGAGGTTTCAATAAAACTTTGGATTTCTAGTTTCTCTAAATCTAGCAATACCAAACCCAAATTCTAGAATGACAATGCTCAGATATTCATGAGGATTTGTTGTTGCCTATCGAGGGGAGATCACTCTCCACAGTCCCACCTGCCTCCCCCACACCGGTCTGTGTGTCCCCCTGAACCAGGTGAAATGGGGGAGGTAGAAGTGAGTAGACCAGGGAAATTATTTTATTTTTGCATTTTCCTATTCATTTCTATGATTTAAGAGAAGGAACTTTACAAAATAACTAAATGGAGTTGACATCTAGCTCACAGCTAAAAGCATAGATTTCAAAAACTCACTTTCAAAAAAAATATATACACATACACATTTTTCACAGAGTAAACTAATGCAATTTTGAGTTGAAACATTGGCAAAAGCAGTGAGAAGTCGGAAATGCAATTTCTGACACACAGAGCATCAGAGTCCAAGGGCTTTGAGGGAAATATCTTAGAGCGTCATCACTCAAGTCACAAATGTCCCAATTTATAAACATGGAGAGAGAAAAAACTATTCCCTGATATTATTCCCCTACATATTGCTTTTCTGGTTGAGGCAAAACATTAGCAAGTTAAGTTACCAAACCCAGACCCATTTCATCTGGCCAAACTTTGCTTTCTCAGTACATTTGGATGGTGCATAGCAACAAACTGAAATAAAATCGTATTGCACATGTCCCCACGAAATGCAGAATTTTAAGTGCCCAAATCCACAGCTTATATGTAAGCTTTCATGATATATCTATAAACAGATTTTAGAAAAGTATCTTCATAGAGTGTAGTTCCTGAACAACTTCTTCAAATGCCTTCAAATGGAGATTTCTTGTGTCCCCCATTCTCTTGGTTAATATGGGAAATGCATTGCACTTTAATTGTGTTGTCTTTCTCATTACATCGTGTAGAACTGCTTCCTAAGTGTCTTCCCAATTTTGGTCTTCCCAGCAGTCAGCAATAGAGAAAGGAGGTATTTAGAAAATAACCTGCCCTCCGTAAGTCATTCTTATTTGAAGACTTCCATATAATAACAAAGAGCACTTATTTGCTGGTGTTATTCACTTCCTAGCTTCTTAGGGACTTTCCTTAACGATTTCACGCTCAGAATCTAGCAGTTCAGCAAACAAATTCAGAAAGGGAAAGCTGGCAGGGTGGATGACTGCAGACCAACAATTTACCCTCGCTCCATTTTCCAGTTGTATGCACGTACACTGCTGGCGTAGGGCATAATTAGAAATAAAAGCAGCCAGGCTAACCTCTAAGACAAGTGACTCAGATACATGCTGAAGAGGCATCCAGCAAAATCGCCTGCCCACAATGGCTTCCCTTCACCCCTCCTCTCTCCCAGCCATGCATCCTACAGTAGACTTTACTTTCTACTCTTCTGGAAGCAGCGATGGGCTCAGAGTCAGAACACTGAGTTTTAAAACACATCCACCACCTGTTTTATAACTCTGACGATTTTCCTGATCCTGTTTTGCTGTCTGTTCAATGAGGATAAAAATCATATCCCTGCAGGATGTTTTTGAGGATCCATTTATTCATTCAACAAATATTATTGGGTTCTTACTGAGTGCCAGGGACTGCTCCAGATGCTGGAAACACAGCAGTGGGGAAAAAATTCTAAGTTCCTGTGCTTATGTTACTTATTTTCTAGGGAAGAGCCCCTAGTAATGTAACATAACATAATGTAATGTAATGTTGTCATACACTAAATGTAATATAAGGTAGAGGTAACCAATATGAGGAAAAGATAAAGCAGAGGAAAAGGATAGAGGCAAGGTGATCACAAGGTCACCTGGAGGGAAGAGGTGACACTGTATCAGAGACCAAAATGAATGAGCAAATGAACTCAGCAAGTGCAGCTGCCGTATTCACTGACTGTAGGACAGAGGTTCCCCAAACAAGTCGGTATCCTAGATTGCACTGGGCATTTCAGGTGCGCCTGGGCTTTTCCAGGTTGGGTGTCCTGTGTCCAGAGTTTCGCACTGGCAGGGGTCCTGTCTTCCTTTATTCATTCATTTATCTTTTCACTCAATAAATATTTGAGTTGAGGACTAAAGAAGGCACTGGATAAATTGTTACTCAATTGAAATGAAATGGAGTCCTGGAAAGCATCTAAAAGTAAGGGCCAGGAATCCCTGCAGATGAAGGAGAGGTGCTGATGGCAAGGTGGGAAGGCCAAAGAAGACACTAAGGCCATCTCACCTGTTGCCCGGGGGTGGCTGTGAGGACTGTGGAAAACCTCTAACATGGTTTCCACAAAGGGGCTTCATGAAACTAGATGCACCTGTCAGAAAGGAAATCAGCTTACTGGTTCTTTTTTTTCTGGTTATTGTCTTAATGTGAAGGGAACTAAGGGGCATTTCACATGCATTGAGTCACTTCATTTTCATATTTCAATGAGGTATCATCGCCCCACTTTACAGACAAGAAAGCAAAACTTAGGACTTAAATAACCTGCCAAAGATAGCATGATACGAATTTTTCTCTACTTAATTCCAACATCTGTGCTTGTCTCACTACCCCGAGTTAAATATCATCAGTGGTGTTTATTTTTACCAGTATTATATTTGTATCATATTATATCAATATTATGTTTCTTACATCCAAAGGGGAATTTTGCTATGAAGGGACATTTGAGAGGCTCAGTTAATCAGTTACCCAACTTCTCAGTGTCTCACGCTGGTGGGTGCAGAGGTGGGTGGGCTGCAGGCCAGGCAGCCCTACCACGTGATGGTGATGGCGGGTCCTGAGCACAGACAGCCTTCATGCTACCACACAGCTCCTCCCACTCTGTAAGCTGCACAAGTGCCTGGAGGGTCACTGGGAGGACATAATGGAGAGACTCTGGGCTCTTAGAAAATACCTCTTGTTATGTAAAGGATCCGGAAGGAAAACAACCATACTTCATCACTAATGTAAAAAAAAAAAAAAAAAAAACAATGGTTATTGGTTATACAGAAAACATCAACAAGTTGCTAGGGGTCTTTTCTGAGAATAAAATAAAAGGAAATACAGAATATATTTGTGAATTTAAAAATATTATAAGGAAGACAAGTAAATTATATAAAAGGATGGTGTTTTTAAGGTTAAATTTAGCAAAACTAACAATTATAACAACAGAATAGAGATCTTTTTGCACTGTTATGAGTTGACTAGATCATTTTTGCAACTCAGTGACCCCTTCCTCCCTCTCCAAAGTCTGCTTTTACCTCTATTATTTATAAAATACATAAGAAAAGTAAGAAAATAGGCCGGGCGCGGTGGCTCACGCCTGTAATCCTAGCACTCTGGGAGGCCGAGGCGGGTGGATTGCTCAAGGTCAGGAGTTCGAGACCAGCCTGAGCAAGAGCGAGACCCCGTTTCTACTAAAAATAGAAAGAAATGATCTGGCCAACTAAAAATATATATAGAAAAAATTAGCCGGGCATGGTGGCGAATGCCTGTAGTCCCAGCTACCCGGGAGGCTGAGGCAGTAGGATCGCTTGAGCCCAGGAGTTTGTGGTTGCTGTGAGCTAGGCTGACGCCACGGCACTCACTCTAGCCCGGGCAACAAAAGTGAGACTCTGTCTCAAAAAAAAAAAAAAAGAAAGAAAGAAAAGTAAGAAAATATTACACAAGTAATTTGGGGAAATATTTTTCTTGGCCTGGCCAAAATTTGCCTTGTTAAACTTGGGGAGCCACTAGATTGTGACAATGTCAAATCTCAATTTTGGTTATGTAAAATATTACATATACCCACTGCAAGTCCTGTGGAGTAACAAAGGGAACAAACTGAAAGCTTACTCCTGGAAATCCCATTAGACCCATGGTTTGCTGTATCTTTTAAAACAAGAAAATTGTATAAGAGAATCATATATGTCAAATCCTCTTCAGCTTTAGAAAAAGAGGCATGCGGCTTTTCTCAGCCCTCTGCGTGAAATCTTCAGAGGGCTGCAAATATAACTGAAGTCCCTCTTTGGTGCTCATTTATGCTTCCTCTCCAATCTGAGCAAAGAACCCGGAAGCCAACATTCCTATAGTTATTTTTCAAAAAGAGGAAAAAAAGCAAAAACAAAAAATCAGCACCTTGACTCCAAAGATGTTTCAAAAGTGGCTTCACCTTTGCACCCTGAGGAGGAGCCAGCCCTGTCACACTGGTGCTTCCTTGTTGCAGTTTGTACATTTTGCATTGCCAAAGACCTCAGCTGCACATGGGAGTCACAGAAATACTTAGGAATGTTATGGCCTGCTGTGTTAAAATCTGGACTAATGGAAGGAAAAAAGAATCCAACCCTGAGTACTGTTGTGCTTGGTTCAAATAGTTGTTCATACTCTCCAGCCAGAGAAGCAACAGTTATGCAGCTATAATTTACCCAGCAGTCAAGGGACAGATAAATCTCTGTTGGTCAGAATGAAACCATTATGTAAAACACTATTTAAAGTTATAATAATAACTATCACCATCTTTGAGTGCTTTCTGTGTGCTGGACACTGTTCTAAATTTTTAAATTAATTCATCTCATTTAATCATCACAAAAAAGTTATAATAATGATTCCAAACACTTTACGTAGCCACTTATGTGCCAGGTACAATTCTTCGTTAACGTGTTTAATTGCCCAGAAGCCCTCTGTGGAGGTACTTAAGTATTCCTGTTTGACAGATGAGGAAGGTGAGACAGAGAGAATAAGTAATTGCCCGCAGTTCAGCAATCTGTAAGTGGACCCGTGCTGGTACCCGAGCCCACACCCTCCAGCATGCGGCCACCTGCTTCTATATCCAACTCCATCGTGCAGATTTATAGACCTGCAGCTCACAGAGGAGGACTGAGGCCCAGACAGAGTGACTTGCACAAGATCCCACAGTGAAGGTGCTAAAATTTGAGCCTGGTGTTAACAAAGCCGAAGCCTGTGTCCTTTATCACTGTTGGGAAAACATCCGGCAGACACTCAGTGCTCTATCTGGAGGTGGCCCTGGAGGGCCGTCCAGAATCTACAGCTTGTCAGGGAAACAGAAAGATCTGTTCTCAAATCTTGTGCGGCATATGGTTAAAGACCACAGCAATCTGGCAGAATTAGAAGCCTGGTGCAGAATACATGATGGTCCTCTCTTCCGTCCAGAGCAGATGCAATGGTGAAGGTCATGGTCGTCCATGGAAGGGTTAATAGACAGTGAGACAGTGACAGGAAGCAGAGCTCTCTCATGGGGCCTGGGCACAAGGCAACGGGGAGTGGCAGGGATTGGAGGGGGTTGCTGGCTGGTGATTTTTCCTGTTTCTTCTACTTTAGCCCAATATGTGCAAATGTGAGATATGGATTGATTTGTTGAAGGGTAATTCAGCTGTCATAGTGAAAAGAAAGAAAATATCATTGTGGGCATTTACAAGTTCCATGTGTCATGCCAGGTTTTGAAGCCAAATCCAAGCTGTCCTGAATTTATTGCTCTATTACAGTCCAAGCAATATAATTAAAAGCTATGGCTGGCACATAATTGCTAATTATACAGTAACCACCATGCTGCTTCTGGGTTTTAGTATTTATTCATAATTTCCCTCACTAAATCAAACTAACCATCTCGGATAGCCAAAGGCTAATTCTGTTGTCATTATTTTTGTCCTATAAGTAAATTTATTACATTCCAGCTGACCAACTGATGTTTGAAGAAAGAACTGATTCAGTCATGCTCACTTTACACTTAATTAAATATAAGACATGCAACTTTGGGGTAAATATTGAGTAACTAGATCTATCTAGATTTTCAAACCCAGCCTAGCATTTTACATGTGGTGAACAATAGATGCATCTATGAAGATGCATATATTCTTCACAGGGTCCAACCTAGTGAGTGAGTTTGGTAAAATCTTTCTAGAATCAGCTGGACAAAACAATGATAGTGATAGGGATGACAATACTTAGAGACCTATCTATTTTAGTGGCATTCTCCTTCCACAAGATGCTGAATTTCTCAAAGGCAACGTTGAGAAATCTACTCAACGTTACTAATCTTCATGAGTCAAGCACAGTACCTGGGCACAGTGAGTGCTTAATGCTTATTGAATGAATGAATGAATTGGGTGGGCATCAGACAAGCATGTGAAACAGAGGTCACTGATTAGCTAGACGAGTTAGCTGGTACAGGAGACACACTTGGACAACAAAACGTCTTCTGAGAGACCTTCTGAAAAGAACAGAATGGAAAGTATGTAAAGTTTACTAAACATTAACTTCCATATCTATAACTATAGTTGCCCATCTATATATATTTTCACATATATATTTACAGGTAATAATATAACAACTTACAAATAGTGATCAGTGAGGTTTCAGTGTTGCCTTGCTACGTCTCTTCACCAAAAAGGCAGGCAGAATCCTGCACCAACTGTGGCTCGTGCCTTTGTTCTGATTCTACTTGGATGCTCATCAGTTAGTGTTGATACTGATTTTCTGCTATACCCTCTGCTGCTCCAACGGCTATGCCTGTCCTTGTTGGAACACGTGCTTCCACTTTGACATTTATGCTAAATGCAAAGACATCTCAAAAGCTGTGTTGAATTGGGCTGGATTTACCCCTGACTTCACTGACTGCATTTTTCTAGTTCTAGCTGATTTGCAATTCATAGAGGTGTCTTTACTTTTTCAAAGTATGCTCTGCAAAATAACTGCCCCCTGCTATCTGTCTCTCTCTCTTTCTCTCTGCCTCCTAATGAAAACTTTCTCTGCTTTGATTGTAAGAAGGGATTATACAGACTTTCTTGAATTTTAGCAGGAACAAAATAGTTTCCCAGAAAAAATGTCTACCCCACACATAGAGACATTCAGTTTAGGAAACGTACCTTGTTTTTATTCAAACTTTCCACCTAGTATAGCAGTCTGTGCTTTCATTGCTGTTTAACTCCTTCCCATTCACTAAGGATGGGCTACATATACATGCAACCAAACACTATAGTTAAAATATTAATCATTTGAATAGTCCTTCACAATAAAAATTATCTCCGATTGTTTGGCTAATTCATTTCCCCACAGAGCCAAGCTTGGAAAGCAAGCCCAGAATTGTTTATGTGACCTGCCTTGGATTACCTTACAAGTAAGTGGCAGGGCTTATTGGCTCCACGTCAAGATTGCATTATATCCTTCTAAAGTCTTTGTGAAATATTTTTTTTTTTTTGAGACAGAGTCTCACTCTGTTGCCCAGGCTAGAGTGAGTGCCGTGGCATCAGCCTAGCTCACAGCAACCTCAAACTCCTGGGCTTAAGCGATCCTACTGCCTCAGCCTCCCCAGTAGCTGGGACTACAGGCATGCGCCACCATGCCCGGCTAATTTTTTTTCTATATATTTTTAGTTGGCCAGATAATTTCTTTCTATTTTTAGTAGAGACGGGGGTCTTGCTCTTGCTCAAGCTGGTCTCGAACTCCTGAGCTCAAATGATCCGCCCGCCTTGGTCTCCCAAGTGCTAGGATTACAGGCGTGAGCCACCGCGCCTGGCCTAAAGTCTTTGTGAAATATTTTTAAAGATTTCTCCCAGTTTAACATCAACACCTACCGATGGCAGGATTCTGGAATGATTTCATCAAATAACTTCTCATTGGGACTTGAATTTCCTACTCTTAGCCTGCATCTCCCAGCAACAGGGTACCTTCTGCAGTCATATGGGAACTTGTGCTCCCTTTGCAGAATGGTGGAGAGGAAATATAAAGCATCATTGCTCCAGAGCCCATGCTTAGAGTCATTTCTATTGCTCTCCCCTGCATCCTTTCAATCTTTCAAATGTCTTTCTGCAAGGGAGTGATCAGCATATCATTGTATAGTTTTAAAATTGTTCTGAATACTGATGGCTTATTTGTGTACACAGAGTCATCACTTTCTCTTTTCCATTTCGTTCCAGGCAGCTTCCAGCGAGCCCAGGGCTGCTCCCTGAGCTTGTGGATTATCCAGTCCATTGCCCCTTTCCTCCTCTATTGGAAGTATCTGGCCATTTCATTGTGTGTGACTTTGTTTGCCAGTGTGCTGGAGCAGAGAGCAAATTTAAAAAGTACAATGAGCCCAGTTTGATGTCCTAGGGTACATTTTATTTAATTCTTTGTTTGTTTGGCTTTGTTGTTGCTGTTGGTGAAGTTTTGTAGGGTGATAAAAGCAGGGTAGAAGATTTGAAAATATTGATTAAAATTGCTTTACTACTTCCTGATATTTAAAATTATTTATATGTATGGTAATTAGATACAAGGAAAGCCTGATTTCTTTCAGAGTAATTGTTTCAGATCTTTTCTGTTCTCTATTTTGAGTTATAGGTTCTAAGATAAATTAGAGTATTGACCTTATTAACTTTTGAATAATGATACAATTTTCTATGTTAAATTCCATAGGCTATTACTCACTGAAAATAGCCAGTGAGCTGAACTGACTGCCCTCAGCAATGTTACATTTTACTGTTAAGTTGAGAATTAAAGCAAAGCGAAGGACTTCCTGAACAGGGGCATGGCTCCATTGGAAATCTGGGCTTACATGCTGGTTTTCACCCTATTTCCAGCATGCAGTAGAGAGTTTAATGGGAAGAAGACACTTATTTGTAAAGGCTAAAGCAGATGAAGAGGAAAGATTTTTCTGTCAGTTTCTTGTGTCCTGGAAAACCAGTGTTTTCTCCCTCTACAGTTCTTCTGGAAGAGAAGCCCACTTTGAATACTATAACTCAAACACATTGTTTTTAACCTAACAAATTAGAAAATACTTTTAAAACAGCAATAGTACCAAAGAAGGAAACAAAAATTCATTTAATACAAGTAGAAGTATGAATTGGTAAACCTTTTAGCTCACCAAGCAGATGAAAAACCTTCAAAATGTTGCTAGTCTTTGATCCAATATTCCAGTTCTAGGAATATATTGAAAAAGCCTTAATGATGCAACAAAGTCCAAGATGATCCAGAGAGCATTATTTGTTATAGTGAAAAAATTAAAATAACTGAAATATTAAATAGGAAAAAGAAAAAATCTGCTGTAATTAAAGGAATTACGTAGTAGAATATTAGGCAATAATTTAACATAAGGTTTTTGAACAACCACTAGCCACATGGGAACTCACTCACAAGACAGAATCGAATGAGTAAAGAAGAAAACAAAATTGTGTGAAAAGTATGATAACAGTCATGTCCAATATAGATTAAATAAATGCATTTGGAGAAGAGTTAGAAAAGGTACAGAAAGAAAGTATACCAACATATTGAACAGTGTTATGGATTATTTTTATTTTCTTCATTGTGGTTTTCTACTATTTAAAACATGTTTACAAGTGAATGTATTATCTTCATAGTGAGAATATGTCGCATATAAATATGAATATGCATTTTAGTCAATAATGGCTCAAAACACAGGTTTTGGTGTCATCATTACTTGAGTTTGTTCTGCTACTACCACTTACAAGATGGGGAAATTAATCTCTTTAAGACTCAGTAAAGAGATTGAGTTAGTAATCAAAAAACTTCCCACAAAGAAAGCCAAGGACCAGGTGGCTTCACCTGTGAATTGGACCAAACCTTTAATAAAGAATTAACACCAATTTTCCCCAAATCCTTCCAAAATATAAAAGTGAAAGGAACGCTTTCTAACTCATCATATAAAGCCAGTATGTATTATCTTGATACCAAAACCAAAGACATCATGAAAAAAGAAAACTGCAAGCCAATTTCCCTTAAGAATATAGCTGTAAGCCAGGTGCAGCAGTGCGCACCTGCAGTCCCAGCTATTCAGAAAACTGAGGCAGGAGGATCACTTGAGCCCAGGAGTTTGAGGTTGCTGTGAGCTAAGTTCATACCTGTGAATACTCACTGCACTCCAGCCTGGGCAACATAGACAACGTCTTTAACAAAGAAAAAAATATTATATAAATAAATAAATATAGAGATATAGATATAAAACATATATATATATGTAAAAATCCTCAACAAAATACTAGTATAGTCCAGCAGCATATAAAAAGAATTTTACACTGCAACCAAGTGGGGTTCATCCCAAGAATGCAAGGTTGTTCCAACCTATTAAAAATCAATCAATATATCATATTAATAAAATAAAGGGAGAAACTCACATGATTATTTCAACAGTCACAGAAAAAGCATTTGGCAAAATCTAATGTCTTTTCATCATTAAAAAAATCAAAAAACTAGGAATAGAAGGGAATTCCCTCAACATGCTAAAGGGCATTTATGACAAACCCACAGCTATCATCATATTTAATAGGGAAAGGAAAATTTGTTTTCTCCCTAAGATCAAGAACAAAACAAAAACTTTTGCCAGTTCTATTTGATACTGCAGTGGAGATTCTAGCTAGGCAATTAAGCAAGAAGAAGAAATAAAATACATCATGATTGGAAAGGAAGAAGTAAAATTACCTCTATTTGAAGATAGTATGATCTTCTATGTGGAATACCCTAAGAATACATACATGCACACACAAACACACACACATTTTAGAACTAATAAGCAAGTAAACCAACATTGCAAAACACAAGTCAATATACCAAAACCACTTGTATTACTATACACAATCTCAAAATGAAATTAAGAAAACAATTTCATTTATAATGAGAAAGTATAAATTCTAACGTTCAGTAGCAGAGTGACTATAGTTAGCAATGATGTATTGTGTATTTCAAAGTAGCTAGAAGAAAGAACTTAAAATGTTCCCAACACATAGAAATGATAAATACTCAAGGTGATGAATACTCCAATTACTCTGACTTAATCATTGTACATTCTATGCATGTAAGAAAATATCATATGTACCCCATAAATATGTAAAATATTATATATCAACAAAAAGATTAAAAATTTAAAAATTAAAATATATACTATCAAAAAGAAAAAAAATACTTAGAGATGCATGTAACTAAAGAAGTGTAATACTTGTACACTCAAAACTACAAACCACTGGTGAGAGAAATGAAAGAAGACTTAAACAAATAGAAAGACATCCCCTGTTTACAAATTGGAAGACTTACTATTGTTAAGATGGCAATATCCCCAAAATTGAGCTACAGATTCAATGCCAACCCTAATAAAATTTCAACTGCCTTTTTTTAATAGAAATGAAAAAGCTTATCATAAAATTAATATAAACTGCAAGGAACCAAGAATGGTCAAAACATTCTTCAAAGAGAATAACAAAGTTGTAAGACTTAAACTTCCTAAGTTCAAAACTTACTACAAAGCTACACTAGTCAATAAAGTGTGGTAACGGCACAAAGCTAGACATGTAGATCAATGGAATGGAGTTAGGAGTACAGAAATAAGTCCATACATCTATAGTCAACTAATTTTCAACAAGGGTATCAAGGCCATTTGATAGGAAAATAATAGTCTTTTCAACAAATGGTGCTGGGACAACTGGGTATTCACATGTAAAGAAATGAATTTGGAATATTACCTCACATGATATAATGAAATTAGCTCAAAATGGACCAAAGACCTAAATGTTAGAGATAAAACTATAAAATTCTTAGAAGAAAACATGGGAGTAAATCTTTATAATCTTGAGTTAGGCAACGGTTTCTTAGATATGACATCAAAAGCACAAGCAACCAAAGAAAAATAGATTAACAGACTTCATCAAAATTAAAAACATTTGTGTATCAAAAGAAACTGTCAAAAAAAAAGAAAGAAAATAATAAAAGACAAACTACAGAATAGGAGAAAATATTTATAATCATATATTTGATAAGTGTCTAGGATCCAGAATATATAAAGAACACTTACAACTCAACAATAAAAAAAACAACCAAATTTTTTAAATGAGCATATACAAATAATAAGATACACAAAGGCCAATAAACACAGGAAAAGATGCACAGCATTATTAGTCTTTAGAGAAATGCAAATCAAGATGACAGTGAGATACTACTTCATACCCTCTACAATGACTGTAGTCTATAATCAAAAAAACAGAAAATAACAAACGTTGGTAAAAATCTGGAGATATTGGAACCCTTATAAACTGCTGGTGGGAATCTAAAACAATGTAGATACCGTGGAAAACAGCTTGGCAGTTCCTCAAAATGTTAAATGTAAAGTTACTATATTGCCTAGAAATTCTACTCGTGATATATACTCAAGAGTATCAAAAACATACATTCATTAAAAAAAACCTTGTACATGAATATCCATAGCAGCATTATTTTAATAATATAATATTCATAATATCCCCAAACTGGAAGCAACTCAAATGTCCGACAACTAACTGATGAGTGGATAAATGAATTGTGATATATCCATGCAGGGGGAATATTATTCAGTCATGAAAAAGAATGAAGTACTGATGCATACTACAACGTGGATGAACTTTGGGAATATTATGCTAAATGAAAGAACCCAATCACAAAACGCTATATAGTATGGTTCCATTTATGTGAAATGCCCAGAATAGGCAAATCCATAGGGATGAAAAGGAGATTATTGGTTGCCAAGGACTAAGGTGAGGGAGCAATGAAAAATGACTGCTGCTAATGGGTATAAGATTTCTTTCTGGGGTAATGAAGATGCTATGGAATTAGATAGTGGTGATGGTTGCATAACATTGAAAATATACCAAAAAGCACTAAATTGTATACATTAAAATGGTGACATTTATGGTATGTGAATTATATCTCAATTTTAAAAAGCATTTACTCTGGGCACAGTGGGGAATACCTATAGTCTCAACTACTCAGAAGGCCCAGGAACCTGGGCAACATAGCAAGACCCCATCTCAATCAATCAATCAATAAACAAGATAAAATATTTTAGAACACTCCTCAAATCTAGAGAGTTCAGCTGCTACATGGCCTCAACAGAACCAGCCACGTCCACATTCCCCTGTCTCCCTTACCACTTCTCACTCTGCCTCGCTCTACCCCAAAGGGGTCAGCAATTGCTCTCAGCTAGATGAGAGAGGAGTGGTAGAAGCATAGTGTGGGAAATGAGAAACGACGCGGAACAAATGCAAGCTTCCAGATTGCCATCACATCAGGCTTCAGGAGAGGGAAAAGACTCAATTTTAAATCAAGATTAAAAAAATGTGACTCATACATGGGCTGGGCATTAAATTCCCTAATTAAAACTATGTTTTATGACTTGAAATGAGGTTTTTATTACTCAAAGGGTACAGAAAAGTTAGAATATCTACTGGACTTCCCTTGTACAGTCAGGGAAAGAGCCACATAGAGTATTTTAAAGAACAGTGGGAGGCAAAACAAGCTGTTTACTGATTTCATTCCAAGAGTCATGTTTGTTCAACATGCAAGTTACAGCATGATCATGGCAGCTGTTGGGGGTTGTGAGGAGGCACAGGACCCCTCCTGTAAAGCTAAAGAGCAATAAAATCGTATTTGATAAAGTCAAATACCCTGTGATCCAGCAGCTTCACTTTGGAGTGTGTATCACCACTGGAACTTTTCTGTAAGGAGCTTGTACACCACAACTAAAGATCCCTTGAGAGCCTTAAAGTAATTCATTTCTACATTTAGCAAGCAATGTAAACATACATCTCTCTCCAAGCTGAGCATTGAGAATACGGTTGGAAGTCAACTGCCAAACATTAAAGAAGATGTCGCCTCTCTCCCTGATAGATCATAAAGGTCATCAGTGACAGTTGTACTCCTCCCTGAGCTTGGATTCAGACTCAGAATCCTTCTCAACACAGCTTTCCTCTAGGCAGCCGGTAACAAACAGACACCACTGTAACTACAGCGCAAGATGAAACATCTTTCTCAACCCTCCACTTATAATTTAGTCACGAAGACAGAACATGCATACCTTTAAAATGTCAGGCAGAGTAATCACGTGTTCAATTTGGTAATACAAACTAGCATCGGTTCTGGGAGAAGAGCGAGCTTAACCAAGAACAGAGGAGGAGAGGAAATCCTGTAGGAAAGGCCAGCACTGCTCTGGGGGATTTGTAGGAGACAAAGACAGTAGAGAGCAGGGAGGGCTTTCGGCACAAATGACTGGAGCCTCGATCGATTAAGCTACACGTGGGGGTCAGCGAGAAGATTATCCATGACAGGTGGAAGTGGCTTGAGGTTCCCTGCCCCCTCACGTGAGTCAGAGACACCGTGGTGGACACGGAGAACTGCCCCCACCCTGACTTCTCTTCAAAGAAACACTTGCTACAGCTCCTTCACAGTCAGCCTCAGCTGCAGAGAGCCAGGCAGAAGCGTAAAGGCCCAGCCATTCTGGCCCAACTCGGGACACTAGACAGGGCATCCTCTTTCCAGAGATCCCCGCTGGGTTAGGCCAGGCTTTCTTGGTTCTGTATCTGCTGTTGGATTTCTGCCTCCGCCCGGTCCTGCTCCCTCTTCTGTCCTCTCTCCGTAGGTGTTGGGCCCCAACAAACATCTTGCACTTAAAATTCTCAGTGCCAGTGTCTGGAGAACCCACCTCCAACCCCCGCTCTCCCGTGTGACCCTGCCATACCAAATGGGAAGCACACCAAGAAAACGAAACCTCTATGGTACCATCTGAACCAGGAATTAAATAATGCCTTCCCTTCATTTTCATAGCTGCTGTAAGATTTTAAAGTGCAAGGGAGTATTTGTTGCATTATTTTGTCATGAGAGAATTTTGTGTGGGGGGTGATGTTTGGATTTCTTTTTAACTAAAATAAATAAATAAATGACTAAACACATATTCCATTCTCATGGGGCTATTTCAACTAGATTAACAGGGCATTAAAGTTCATCTAGCAAAGCTTTGATCGCATAGTTTCAGAAAGAAAAGCTGGGAGGCGACGGGCATGGATGGAAAGCTTACCGTGTAACAGCAGTGCTCTCAACTTACAGACTGCTTTTAAAGTGCAGTCGGCCTGAGGCTGCCACTCCTGCGGACCGGCAGCAACTTTCCGGAACAGAAACATGTGCTGTGCACAGCTTCGACCAAGACCCCCCCACGGTCAGTACCGCCTCCGCTCAGGAGACCCCCAGGTGTGCCCCGCACGTTGAAGCCGCGGTCCCAGCAGCGACACAGCCTGTCGTCATCGTGCTTTGCCACAAGGGGTCGCCTTCGCATCTGCTGCAATAAAGCGAAAGCTTCCGAGAAAAACAGCCGTCCGTTTCAGGTCTCATAAAACGAGTTTACTGCGGTATCTTGCCCAAATAAAAACCCATGAAGCTGAAATGTAAAAATCGTAATTGCCACATTTCCCACAAATTGTTTTACTCTTATCGAAATCAGATCATGGATTCGGAGACTGTTAGCACTTGGAGGGGTGTGAGAGATTTCAAGGGCTCCAGCTGTCTGGATGCTCTGCTCTCTGTGCTGGGCACCATGGGAACCAAATGGCACAGACTCGCAGGGGTCCCCAATCTATGGTGAGCTGTGTGAGTATTTCATTATAGGTTACAATGTAATAATAATAGAAATAAAGTGCACAATGAGTGTAATGTGTTTGAATCATCCTGAAACCATACCCCTCCTCCCGCTACGTGGAAAAATTATCTTCCATGAAAACCGTCCCTGGTGCCAAAAAGGTTGGAGACTGCTGAAAAGTTTCTCAGTGATCCTCCCCACAACCGCCTGAGCCAGGTATGGCCACCAGCAACAGTCCAGATCAGGCAGCTGAGGCTAAAGGAAGACTAACCCCCTTCAACAAGCATTTTACCGAGCACGAGGACTCGGTGGGCAAGCCGGCTTTACCCTCAGGTCTGTCTGACGCCAAAGCTTGCGTTTGTCTCTGTTAAGACCCTTCGATTCCTTCTTTTACAGATACAGACACAGTGTCACAGAGGTTAAATGAATTGTCCAAAGGAGCAGAGAGCTCCTCGGAGACAAGAAGTTAGAAATTAACTCTTTGTTCTTCTACCACATTGTCACCTCCCCAAACTGATACTAGGTGGAGGTGGCCACAATCCTTAGTGACAGAAAGTAGGCTATACAGAGTTGATTTCAAAGCCAGTTTTTTGTTTTGTTTTTTCAGTGAAATGTATCAAAAGAGATACAGGTTTCATGGAGTCTAATTTTTTGTCTAATTTTCATGAAGTCGATGAGAAAGTTAAAAATTCCAAATAAAGTATTTTAGTTTAATGTCATTAGAATTTTCACTGGACTGTAGTTTTTACCCAGAAATGTAACAGCATTATTCTGTCATCTTCTGACCTATATTATTGATGTTGAGAATATTATTGTAAATCTAGTGATTGTACAGTCATTTATTTTCAGCTGCATCCAAACTATTCTCTGTGTCATTGATATTTTTCAGTCACAATACACTGTGCTAGGTGTATTTTTTATCTATTCTTCTCAGGAGGTCTTTCATACTTCAGTTTTTGAATCTGAACAATATAGGACATCTCGGTCATTACTTTTTTTTTTTTTTTTTTGAGACAGAGTGTCACTCTGTTGCCTGGGCTAGAGTGCCATGGCGTCAGCCTAGCTCACAGCAACCTCAAACTCCTGGGCTCAAGCAATCCTCCTGCCTCAGCCTCCCGAGTAGCTGGGACTACAGGCATGCACCACTATGCCCGGCTAATTTATATATATATATATTTTTTTTTTTTTTTTTTTTTTTTTAGCTGTCAGATCATTTCTTTCTGTTTTTTAGTAGAGACGGGGGTCTCGCTCTTGCTCAGGCTGGTCTCGAACTCCTGAGCTCAAACAATCCGCCCGCCTCAGCCTCCCAGAGTCAGTCATTACTTTTTAACTATAACTTCTTTTCCATTCTATTTTCCTGTTCAGCATTTCTGATGTATACAGGTTTCTCTCATTCTATTCTCCATGTCTCTTAACATCTCTTTTATAGTTTTCATTTATTAATATTACTCCTTGAACCTGAATGCTGTATAATTTCCTCATATCTATCTTTAAGCTTATGATTTTTATACCTGCATCTAATTTGCTACTTAATTGACCCATTTGTTTTTTTAATTTCAAAAACTATATTTTTAATTTCTGTCAATTGTTTTTACGTTTAAGTTTCTGCCTATTTGTTTTTCATAGTATGTTAATTTTTTCTTAAGGTATCAGTTTCTTCATTTACATCTTCAACCGTTTTGAATATGCTTAAATCATGTTTTCCAATTTTTTAAGTTCTCAAAGTTCTAATAATGCTTTCATTCATGGTAGATTGTTAGCTCATTTGCTAAATATTTTATAAACTGAGATATGAAAATTAGCGAGGTTATATTTTTCTGTGAGAATCCACTGTGGTTTGTGTTGTGGAATCAACCCCTGTACTAATTTGCTGGGGCTGCCATCACAAAGTACCACAGAATCAATAGTCTAAACACAGAAATTTATTTCGCATAATCTGGAGGCCAGAAGTCTGAGATCAAGGTGTTGGCAGGGTTGGTTTCTTCTGAGGCCTCTGTCCTTGGCTTGTAGATCACTGTGTTTTTTCCTTCACCTTCACATGACCTTTTCTTTGTGTGTCTGTGTCCAAATTTCCTCTTCTTATAAGGGCACCACTCACACTGGATCAGAGCCCACTCTTGTGACCTCATTTTAACTACCTTTATAATGTCCCAATCTCCAAATAAGATCTCATTCTGAATAATGGGGGTTAGGACTTCAACATATGAATTTGGGGTGAGGACATAATTCAGCCCATAACAACCCTCAAAAGTAGTTTTGCTTCTAAATCTGAGCATATCACCAGCCCAAGACAAATTTTTATGGTAATTTCTTGGCTTGCATGTTCCTGGAATCACAAGCACTATAAATTCAATCCTCATATTCCTGGAGAAGAAAGCCAGTAGTTTCAGATTCTAAAGAGGGGGCCCTCCATCTACCCCCCAACCACACATGTAGAGCCCAGGAAAACACAGTGACACATTGTTTCCACCTACTTTTCCTACTTTTTTTCTCCTTTATTTGAAGGTACATATATAAAGCGTCTCTGACTTTGTGTGAATTAATTTTGCCCAAAAATCCTATCATCTTTTTATATTGTTATTTCTTTACTAAGTTTCATATTACATTTTATACCTTAATTACTAAACAAATTTCCTGGATCATTATACAGTTTAGATAACTAAAACTGTGGGAAAAAAACCCAGCTAAGCCATTTTCTACTGTATAATAATATGGAAGTAAAGCAGGACTTGAGGGCATACAAAAAAGCCAATTTTAATTGATTAAAAAATAATGATCTTGTATAAATCCTAATTATAAAATGAACTGTGGCAAACTATTTAACAGTTAAAAAGACCAAGTGAATATTTGATCCATGACACTTGTAGCTAACTCAAATCTTCTGTAAATCTTAGTTCTAAAGAAGGCAATATAATCTCATTTTCCCAACCAAGAGTGATTACTTCCAGAATAATCTGTTTCCTGTTTTTTAATAAACAGAAAAGATCATGACGGTGTCCTCTCCAGCTACTAAAATTCAATCTATGTTCTTTTTCTTCTTTGCACCGTACGTGTGCATGAAGGGCTAAAGAGGACCTCAAGGAATAATCAGTGACTATAATGAAGAACATTCATGAAAAAATTTTTTTCTATGTGTGGCTGACCCCACTGTATCAGGAAAGGTAGATGCTATATTGGAAAAACCCCAGCTCTCACGTAGACTAACTAGCTGTATGGCCTTGGACATGTCACTTATTCCCTCTGAGATTTGATTTCCTCATCTTAAATACAACCAAAGCCTCAGAACTATTAGGAAGCTTAAATGAAATAATATATAGTAAGTGGCTGACATACAGATTTCCCTCCTCAAGCTCAAACTTTGCTCAAAATGAAAATTTTGCTTTTGTTGGCTACATATCAGATCATCAGTCTGGTGTTCCCAGCATCTGTAGCCACCAAGCAGATAATGCTGACAATGCCAATGTTGTCTCAGATTAAACGTAGTTTATCAGCAATAAGCATGAATCTGGCTTGAAAAGCAAAGCCTGAGATCACTTTGAAGATTGCCTTTTTCTAAGACGTTTGGCTGGATCTTGGCCACGTGACTATCATAGAAAGAATTCTAAAACGTGTGCCTCTGCTCTCTACATGTGCTGCCAATCACCTTGCCTTGAGTGTGGGCAGAACCTGTGACTATAGCAGGACATCAGTACCATGGCTTACTTACTGATCAGTTGGCTTTGGACATTATCCTGGGTGGAAATGACATAATGAAAAGAGCCTTTAAAAAAAGGTGAAGCGTCAGAGATACACTCTCCGATGGGCCTCGGGGAAGAAAGCAAACAGCTTGGTGTGAGCCACCTTTGAAGAGGGGCCGTGTCTACGCTAAAATCCTCAGTTTACAATAGCAAGGAACTGAATTCCACCAACGCCACAAGGAGTTGAGAGGAAAACCCTGAGCTCCGGATAAGAACTGCAGTGCAGTGGACACCCTGACTGCAGCCTTGGGACACCCTGGGCAGAGGACCCAGTCAAGCCAGGCCTGGACTCCTGACCCACAGAAACAGGGAAATAAATATGTGTTGTTTTAAGCCACCTAGTTTATGACAATTTTTATTCACAATAGAAAATCAGTGCAGTGCTCTGCCTGCAGTAACCATACTCCGCCCCTGATGGTAACAAAAGGCTCACAACATCTCCTCTGTACTGGTTTCTAATATCTGTGTAAAACTTGCAGATACCAACATGAAATCAGCTGAAGATCCCAGGATGAAATCACTTAGGTCAGACTCAGACAAAATAGGGCCTGGAAGTCCCGAAGGAGAGGAAGTTCATGCTTATGTGTCTGAGATAAGAACTGCTTCCAAGGACTTTCTAAGAAACTTTTGGTGTCCTTCACAAAAGGTTTATCACTAAACATTCTTCTGGACTGCAGTAATTCCGATAAGATATTCGTGGAAGAACATATGCCCAGGAATGGCATCTCCACCAGTGAACTGACAACAACTCTGGCTGGAACCAGAGTTGAACCTCTGGAGCCAACAGTCTGTTTCTAAGCAGCTTTTGTAAATCTCTTTTTTGCCAGTAAAAGCTCCCTTTTCCCTCCCCTCACCGAATGCACTGGTGGCTTGCCATTTTATGCACTCTGGGTTATAATCCTTATTTCTACTCCTGAGTAAACCCAACATATTTAGCAATAATATTCTGTAGTGTTTTGTTGTTCTTCTTGTTGTTGTTTTGATTCAGAGTCTCACTCTGTCACTTGGGTTGGAGTGCAGTGGTGTCATCATAGCTCACTGCAACCTCAAACTCCCGAGCTCAAGCCACCCTCTCCTGCCTTGGCCTCTCAACTGGGACCACAGGCAAGCGCCACCACGCACACAGCTAGGTTTTCTATTTTTGGTAGAGATGGGGTCTTGCTTTTGCTTAGACTGGTCTCAAACTCGTGACTTCAAGGGATCTTCCTGCTTCAACCTCCCAAAAAGCTAGGATTATAGGCATGAGCCACTGGACTGGATCTGTAGTGTTTTTTTTTTTTTTTTTTTTTAGATTGACACAATTTGGTGTCAGGGGTGGTCCTGAAGTGGGCTTGCCTTTGGAGGAGATTCGAAGTCTTGCAGCTCAGCAGTGTCCACAGCGGAGCCCTTTGCACTCTCTGCCCTCACAGACAGCTTTTTCCTGTCCAGGCAAATGTCCCTCAGGGCAAGCTCTCTCCCTTTGGTAGCAGCTCCCTGCTGATTTACTCAGGTTTAGTTTAGTTGGGGTAAGGTTCCTTAATAAAAGACCTTCCATTCCTTCTGGGACCATAAAAGATTTTTTTTTTTTTTTAATCTTTTTTGGCAAGTCCTTTCTGGTACAAAAACAGTTTTCTGGTAAGCGCACTTTTGGTTTCGGGTTTGTTCTGACTTGTTTGTGTATGCTTATACTCTGATTTGTTGCACACCAGTCCTAATCCTAAGCGTTCCCTGACAGCTTACAAGGGTTTTCTTTTGCTTTCAAGAGATTAATAAGAAGCAGAATGAAATCCCCAAATTCTAAAGGATGCAATAATGGTCCCCCTCTTACTGACTGTATATTAAAATATTACATTCCTCTCTCATGCGAATTTTCAAATCAATGGATAAAGGACACCAAAACTGATTTTGATGTCCCTAGGGATCTTTTGAGTTTCCCAAACGTGTCTTTCTTAGAACAAAAATAGAAGACCGAAGTCCTAAAATTAAACAATCTGAGTGGGAGGCATAATTTAATTGGCATCTCAAAGCTTCTAAACACATTCAGGATCCTAAAATTTCCTTTCTACAAAATATCATTTCAAAATTAATTGAGACAAACAAACAGTTAAGAAAGGACAATAAGGCCGTAAGGACCCAAACTCTTTCCTCTCTGGAAGAGACTTCCTTTTTCTCTTTCCTCTGTCTTCCTCTCTAACCTACTTTAGCCTCCAAAACCTGTCCCTTTACAGTTAAACTCACTATCCAGCATGAGCAACATAGCGAGACCCCATCTCTACAAAAAAATAGAAAAATTACCTGGGTGTGGTAGCACGTACCGGTAGTCCCAGCTACTCAGGGGTCTGAGGCAGGAGGATCGCTTGAGCCCCCAGGAGTTTGAGGCTGCAGTGAACTGTGATGATGCCATGGCACTCCAGCCCAGACAACAGAATGAGACTCTGTCTCAGAAAAAAATAAATAAATAAAGCTAAACTCACTAATGATTCCTCTAAACCCCAAATTTCTTTTGTTCCTTCAAGCCAGGCTGAACTTCCAGCCATGACCATGGAATTCCCAAAGGTCACTGAGGACCCTTACCAATTTGCTGATGAATTAAACATAGCAGGCTGATCAGCCAGGAGTCTCTGACCTATCTCAGTTGGTCTTCACGTTTGTCGGTGAAGGTCAGGCTCAACACTGGATGACCAAGGCTTGTTGGCATGATCCTGAGCGGGATTTAGGCAAAAGCACCCTCAAAGACTATGACAGAGCCTGAGGCATGACCAAAAAAACTCCATGAGGTTTTTCCTAAAGCTTCAGACTGGAAAAAAACTGCAGGCCTGAACCCAAGAATGGAATAAGCTAGTTTACAACTATTACGGTCAGCTCCAGGTTGTATTTAAGAAAATTCCTGGATTAACCATGGTTATTGAATCTACTGGAGTAGGCTTTAATTCTGTTTGTGAAGACGTTGCTCAAGAACTTTCCCAGTTTTAGGGCCAGGTGTGGTGGCTCACGCCTATAATCTTAGCACTCTGGGAGGCCAAGGCAGGAGGACCACTTGAGGTTAGGAGTTCGAAGCCAGCCTGAGCAAGAGCGAGGCCTCATCTCTACAGAAAATAGAAAACTTAGCTGGGCATGGTGGCACGTGCCTGTAGTCCCAACTACCTGGGAGGCTGAGGCAAGAGGATCACTTGAGCTCAGGAGTTTGAGGTTGCAGTGAGCTATGATAACACCACTGCACTCTAGCCAGGGTGACAGAGCAAGACTGTTTCAAAAAAAAAAAAAAAATTCCCAGCTTGTCAAAAGGGCTTGCATGGAATGGGAAACTCCACCCACTTCTGATCCAGTTAATATGGCAAATCAGCTTGCCCACACCCTTGAAGACACTACAAAAAGAAATCTACTAAAATTCTTAATCTCCAGTGACAGCTGGTGGAGGGTCCCGGACATAACACCACTAGGGTAGACCTCCTGGACTGTGCCACTGCGGTAAGAGGCCAGGCGGAAAAGGAGATTGCTGCAGAAGACAGAGAGAATCTCGTTCTCATCTCCTTTAGTGATCTCCAGAGAATTATGCTGAGGTTAAAAAAAAAAAAAAGCCAGTTTCAAAAGTTTATATAATGTGTGGTTCCGTTGGGGCTCAGAAGGCAGTATCGCAAAGACTGGTGCTTTGCCATGCTAAAAGGCTGTCTTAACCCATTTGAGTTGCTATAAAGAAAATACCTGAGGCTGAGTAATTTATAAAGAAAAGAAGCATATTAGGCTCACAGTTCTGCAGGCTGTAAAGAAGGATGGCACCAGCATCGGCTTCTGGGGAGGGCCTGGGGAGCTTCCACTCCTGATGGAAGGGAGGGGGGCAGGCATCCCAGGGGGAGAGGAAGGGCAGGAGGGGAGGGAGCAGTCAGCTCTCAAGGGAACTAATAGAGTGAGACTCCCCCATCACCCCAGGCAGGGCGCCACGCCATTCAGGAGGGAGCCACGGCCACGACCCACACACCTCCCCCTAGACCCCACCTCCAACACTGGGGATAAGACACTGGGAGTTGTCACCACACCCAGGTGGACTCTTCACCTGTGCTTCTGAGGGCAGCTCCCAGAGATTGCCTGGGGACTTCATCTGCATAGTGAGAGGACCTTTATCCTGTGCAGCCTGTGCTCACCTTTCCTTAACATTTGCCTCCTGCCTCCTGCCTCCTGCCTCCATTTATTCTCCCTGATGATTTTATGTGATTTTCTAGAAAAATACCATTCTGGAATTTCTTTTTCCCCCCGAAAGAGGGAAATAATTTTAGAACTCGACAAACCAAACTGTGCTGACTCAACCTTGGAGTCCTCTGACTTCCTGAATTCCCTCATTGGTGACATTGTTCCCTGTCCAGAAAACAAAAATAATGCCGCCCTTCAGTCCTGAATAATAGCTGTCTTTTGGGGGGCAAAATCTGAAGAGCAAGTTTTTAACAAACGAAAGGAGAAACTGATAAACCCTCTAGTGCTAGGTCATCCTAATTTTAAACCCCCATTTTTCCCTTTTCATGCATGAAAAGGAAGGTGTGGATGGAAAAATCCAAACTCTGAAATATTTGAAAGCTGTTTACTCTGAGCCAAATTTGAGAACCATGGCCCGGAGCCACACCCAAGAGGCCTTGAGCAAGTGGAGTCGCTGTGGCTGGGTTACAGTTTGGTTTTTTACATTTCAGAGAGACAGGGGTTACAGGTAAAGTCATAAATCAATACGTGGGAGGCATACATTGGTTTGGCCCAAAAAGGTGGGCCGTCTCGAAGGGGGACTAACAGACTATAGGTGGGTTTAAAGACTCTTTGGCTGACAATTCACTGAGAGAGTTAGGCTTTATATAAAAGACCAGAAAGGAAATGCTTAATTTAAGATAAAGCTGTGCGCCTTTGGGAGGTCCAGACAGGAGGATCTTTCAAGTTAAAATAAGGATCTGCTAGGATGCTTGAGTTAAGATGGGGGCTTTCTATCTTTTAGGTGATACTAACGCTATACCGGAATCAGGTTGGAAAGTAAACCACACTATATTTGGTTAACAAAACCTGCTTAGTGGGATTTTGCCATTTGTGAGCATTACTCATCCGGCCCCCTTAGGAAGGAATTTTGAGCAAAAGAAAAAGATCAAAGTTCAGTCCTCAAAGGTAATGCTTTGAGGGCCTTAGCCCAAAAGCACGGAGGTCGACACCACCCTGTAGGCTCAGCATCTCTCTGCCGGCCCACTCACTCTTCACAACCTTCTCCTACTTGCTAATCCTCATGTCACTGTCATGCTACAGAAACCTTCATCCTGTGCCTCTCCTGCCCCCTCCTTCAGGCAAACAAGGCTGCCTAACTCTGCCAGACCCTGAATAATGCTGAGTTGTTCTTGTTTACAGATGGCTCATATTTTAAAAAACAACGCTGGCAAGTATGGTGGGGGCTGCGCAATCACTACTTGCTTTGAGGCTGCGGAAGCAGCTCCTTTGCCTTTAGCCCCTTCAGCGCAGAAAGCGGAGCTATGGAACATTTGCCCTCACCCAAGCCTGTCTCCTTGCTAAGGCACGACAGTTTATGTTTACGCAGACCACAGGCGTGCCTTAGGAGCTGCCTATGCTTTTGGAATGTTATGGAAGCAAAGAGGTTTCCTCACTTCCAGTGGAGACAAAATAAAGAATGGGCTATATGTAAAAGAATTATTAGATGCAATACAGCTCTAGACATTATCAACGTTTCAAGCCATTCAAAATTAGTCTCCATGGAAGCTAGAAGAAATCACCTTGCTGATAACTCAGCAAAGAATGCTGCCCTTAAAGGTCCTATCGATCAAATCTCTGTTATGACCCAGCTAGAGAGGTTCCCAAAAGTTGATCTTACAACAATTACTAGAGAAGAACAGAACTGGGCACCAGAGGCTGAAAAACAAAATTAGAAAATTAACAGCTGCTGGTTTAATGATAAAGACAAATTTTGGGCTAAATAATAAAACCTCTCCCGCCAGACTCCATGTTCATTATTAACTGCCATACATGATTTAAGTCATCAGGCTACCGAAAAGATGATTACTTTTATGAAACAATAGTGGTGGGGTAACACCAACAAAGTGACCAAAAGCACTTATTTGCCTGCCCCACCTGTCCTATATTCAATCTTGGAAAGCTGGTGTGCACAATCCCTGGTCATCTTAACTTCCCCGATGGGCCATTTGAGGTTTGGAAGATGGATTTTATTCAGCTACCTCCCACACATGGAAACAATTGTTTTCATTTTGATCTGCACGCTCTCCTGTTTGTCAGAGCCTTCCCTGCAAACACGTCACTGCTTCAGCAGTGGCTAAAGTCCTAGTAGAAAAGATAATCCCTCCCTGGGGTACCCCCTCGAGCTCCACCACAACGAGGAACTCCTTATTTTACTGGGTAAGTCATGAAACAAGCGTGCGCTATCTGGCCAACATGACACCACTTTCGCTGTGATTAGTATCCCCAGCCCCCTGGACCAGCTGACCCACCAGTAGTACTCGTAAGACCCAGTTGGCAAAGCTTGTGGAAATGTTACATTACTATGGCCAAAAGCCCTACCTGTAGCACTTCTGAACTTAAGGGCCACCCCTTTAGGATTACATAAACTGTCACCATTCAAGGTAATTACTGGAAGCCCTATGCATTTCGTCTCAACTTCTTTTGACCAAAAATTAACAAAAGGTGAAATACTTCAACATTGTAAAGGTATAATCAAGGCTATGGATAAAAATTATTCTCTTGTAGAACAAGCTTTCTCCAGTGCGCTCCCGGAAGATGAAGACCTAAAACATCATAACCGACAACCAGGATATTTTGTCTATTGGAAATGACATTTACAAAAAGACTCTCCAACCTCGCTGGAAGGCCCATGTCAGGTCCTGTTAAGCAACCCCTGTGCTGCTGTGCTTAAAGGAACTGATTCCTGGGTGCATGCGTCTCATCTAAAGGAAATAGCTCCCGAGAGAACCGGAATGCCTATCAGTGAGTTAAAGACAAAGATTTGTAGGATTTGAAGCAGACAGCTCTTAGTAGATGGCTTTTCCCCACGATGTCTGGACCAGGCCCATGTACCTTCTCTTCATTTCTAATTCTTACCTTATTGTCTCTCTCTTTTCCCTGGAAGCCTGTAGACTTTGTCTACATTTTCCAGTTTGCCACAGGGGAAAACCTTACTGATTGTTGGATCTGTTCATAACTTTAGTGCCCCTATAACAAATTTCCCTAAAATCCCAAGTCCAACCATCTGTACAAATTGCTTTTTTTTATTTTTTTATTTTTTTTGGAAATACAGTCTTACCCTGTTGCTCGGGCTAGAGTGCCATGGCGTCAGCCTAGCTCACAGCAACTTCAAACTCCTGGGCTCAAGCAATCCTTCTGCCTCAGCCTCCCGAGTACCTAGGACTACAGGCATGTGCCACCATGTCTGGCTAATTTTTTCTATATGTTTTTAGTTGTCCAGCTAGTTTCTTTCTATATTTTTTTTTTTTTTTAGTAGAGACCGGGTCTTGCTCTTGCTCAGGCTGGCCTTGAACTTCTGACTTCAAGCAATCCTCCCGCCTCAGCCTCCCAGAGTGCTAGGATTACAAGCGTGAGCCACCACGCCCGGCCCACCTGGACAGATTGTATTCCTGAAACTTCCAGGTAGCTTTCTCATCCACCTGAAACTGCTGTCCCTTGCCTTACTGACTCAAAATCATGGTTTCCTAATTGGACCCAAGAAATATGGAAACATATTTCTTAAAGCATTCCCTGAGTCTCTTAGCATATGTAAGAAAAATTATTGGGACTAACTTTGAGAGGAAGGGCCATTAGCAATATGCAGTAATATAACTGACCCCTGGTTTAATTCTACCATATAGAAAACTCACAGTAGAAGGATCATCTGTAAGCCTATCAGATACATTAACTTTTGTGGGAGGGAAACCTCCAAATGGCCCTCTAGGTGTTTAGACACTTGGATAACGAGGCCAACGTGGACTGGGACATTTGAATGCTCTGTTGTCAAGTTTGTTCCCAAGTATTTTTTTATGTTATTAAAAATGCAATTGTTGGCATATCCATTACAGGTATCTTTCTTTCTCGGCAGATTTTCCAGAAGCCAAAATAGGTAAGTTATGTTTTAAGAGAACTCTCAGATCATATCATGCATGACACATTGATTCCTGAGGTGTATTTTGTCAGTCTTTTTATTCCCACAAACATAACATAAAAATATGGATTTCACAGCGCAATTCTTTCAGTGCAGTACAACTTCCTGTGAGCTTCACATTATAGCATTACAATTATTATCTTCTAATTGGCAGCCTGTGGCCTTATGCCATGGTGCATAGGATGATATTAAGCTCATCAATCAAGGGATAAGAAGGAAAAACATACTTTGAGAAATGAGTTTATGCACAATAGTGCTGTCACTCTTGCTACCTCTTTGTCATGTATAGTTGACCCTGCATACTTGCAGGGAGCATAGGGCATATCCCATTTTTACCTTTAGGGTTTCAAGAAGTAGCGTATCATTCAAGTTATTTAAATCACAAACCAGTAGATTAGTGAAAAAAAATGTACATTTGAAAATGGCAGTATTGTATTGTAATCGTGAAATATATAATTTTTTCACAAATATTTTCAAGTCTGCAGGCTTTTCCCATTCTCTCTCTCTCCTCTTCTTCACCATAGCCTAATGTGGTATCCATTTACCTTGATCGTAAGAGAAATCACAAGAAATTTTGAGAGATTAAACGGTCAGTGATTTTGTGCCTTGTGGTTTCTTTTATTTAATGTTTTATGTTTATTTGTATCTATTTTTCTGTGAAGCAAAATTTAATTAAAAGATTTGATGACTTCAGTTGTGTCTTTTTATTCTTTAGTTCTAACATTGAATCATGCAGTTTTCTAGAGTCTTTTCCCAGCCCCTTGCCCAAATCTCCAAAGCCCAAAATAACACTTGATCCCCATCGGAGAAGACACTGAGAGTCTGGTTTTAGTGATGTGAAAAATCTTTTAGTTTCTAAAACCTGTGGACATAATTATATTAAACCACTTATATTTTATGCAGACTTTGTTGAAAGAAAGAAAGAAAGAGAGAGAAGGAAGGAAGGAATCCTGCAGGAGAAATAGTGTATTTTGCTATGATCAGTAGAAAATTTAAATGGGAACGAGTATTTCTGTGTTTTACTGAGAGCAGATCTTTATAAATACGAGCAGTCAAAACACTGAAAACCTAAATGGGGAAAGTGAGGAAAGGAGAAAGGGGAACAGGGTGAGGTGTGAAAACAAAGACCTGGATTTGGGAACTTGCTCACTGGAACTAGAAGGAAGAGAGCCATGAAGAAGTTCCAAGTGTTTTGATGGAGAATGGAAGAAAACATACGTCTAGATAGATAGGGGAAGGGCTTGGCTTGAGGCCAAGAGACTTAGATTTTATCTGATGTATGATAGGGACACACAAAATGAAGTATATGGGGAAACTTTATTTGAAAAAGTACATATCATGGCTTGGATGGTCCAGAAGAGTTTATTTAGGACACTGTTGTGGGCTCAGCAGCCTCTAGATTGAAACCGTGTCTTTCTTACTCACCTTTGTAACCTCATCACGGAACCTGGAACAAAATGCAGATGGAATAAATATTTGTTGAATGAGAAAATTAGGTAGGGAGAGAGAGATTTAATGAGAGCTGTTGGAAAGGAACAACCTCGAACTGGGAAATTAATTGGGTGTGATGAAAGCCTTGGTAAGGGTTATGAAGTTTGGAGAAGTCACATAAGACTTTGGAACTAGAAATTAGGAAAAAGATGAGCCAATGGATAAATGAGTAAAATGACTGCTTGAAAAGGTGAAGGTAATCCTAGCTGCTATGACCAAAAAATCCCCAAATCTCAAAGGTATAAAAATAAAAATGTAAGTGTCAATAAATGTTAACAAATAACATCCAGTAAAGGTTGTGTGGGGAGGGAGAGGTTAGGGGATGAAGTCATCCGGGGACCCAGACTGACAGAATATCTGCTGTCTTCCCCATGTGGCTACCAAGGTCACTCTCCCCTCCATCTAGCAGGGATCAAGGGTACCGGACCATGTGGGAGGTCTCACTGGCCAGGCCTGTGTCACTTCTGCATTCTGTTATCATATCGTAGACCTCAGTCATATGTCACAACTAACTCCTGTAAAGGAGGCTGGCAACTGGAGTCTAGCTGAGTGGCCAAGAGGAAAGGGAAATGTTTTGGTGAACAGCCCTTCCCTCTCTGTCCGAGAGGCTAAGGAGGCCAGTAGATTTTTCCTGCAAGAAATGCTAACAGGATTATTCAGGCTGAAATGGAAGGACACTAGTAGGAACTCCAAGCCATAAGAAAAAATAAAGAACACTGGTAAAGGTAACCATACAGGTAAATATAAGAGCCACTATTTTTGTACTTTTGGTTTATAACTACTCTTTTATTCCTATGTTTAAAGGGCACATGCGTAAAACAATAATTATAAATCCATGTCAAAGAGCACACAATACATAAAGATGTGGTCTATAGCAATAACAGTATAAAGGGGAGGGAAGGATATATATAGGAGCAGAGGGTCTGTATACTATTGAAACTAAGGTGGTCAAACATTGGTTTGTGTCTACTAAACCTAGGTTTTTGTAAGTTCAAGATAACTTAAAGGTTATCCACTCAGAAAACAACTGAAAAACACATAGAAAAGAAGAAGAGAATAAAAGCAGTCAGTACACATTAAAAAATCAACAAAATACCCAAAAAAAACCAGTGAAGAAGGAATTGAGGAACAAACATAAAATTAAGACTATAGAAAACAGATAATTAAATGACAGAAGTAAATCCTTTCTCAAAAGTAATTTCAATATAGCTGGATAAAACTCTTCTATTTGAAAGACAGAAATTGGCAAAATAGATGGAAAAAAATGACCCATGTATATGCTGTTCAGAAGAGAGCCATTTTAGATACAAAAACACAAAAAGTTTTCAAAAAAATGATTGACAAAAATGCTTCAAGCAAATGTCAACCAAAAGAGAGCTGGGGTGGCTACTTTATTATCAGATAAAATAGGCTTTAATTCAAAGAGTTTACAAGAGTCAATGAAGGATATTATATATTGATAAAAGTTATAATATATCAAGAAAATATAACAATTATACACATATACATAGTTAGCAACAGAGCCTCCAAAATACATGAAGTGAAAATTGATAGAATTAAAGGGAAACACAGATGGTTCTACAATATTTGAAGATTTCATTACCCCATTTTTAATAATGTATGGAAAACCAGACAGAAGATCAAAACCAGACAGACCCCACTGTAGACCAGTTGTATCTAACATTGGGGAATCACTTCATTCAACAGTAGCAGATACGACACCTCTTTGGTTCTCCTGGATAGAGTTGGAACCCATTCTATTAAGTGAAACATCCCAAGAATGGAAAAATAAGCACCACATGTACTCACCAGAAAATTGGTTTCCCTGATCATCACCTAAGTGCATATTTGGGAATAACACCAATTGTGTATTTGAC
>CM052438.1:83500148-83516314 GCA_028533085.1 Varecia variegata
AGTAGCAGAATATACATTTCTCTCAAGTGCACATGAAATGTTCTTCAAGATAGATTATATGTTAGTCCACAAAACAGGCCTTAATAAATTAAAAATGATTGATATCATACAAAGTTCCTTTTTCTCACCATAATGGAATGAAACTAACAACAATAACAGAAGGAATATTGAAAAATTCACAAATATGTGGAAATTAAAAAACACTCTTAAACAACATTATATCAAAGAAGAAATCACTAGAGAAATTAGAAAACATTTTAAGATGAAAACAAAACCACAAACTACCAAAATCTACTCAAGAAAAAAAGAAAATATGAATAGACTTAAAACAAGTAAAGAAATTTGATCAGTGACAAAAAACCTACTAACAAAGAAAAAGCCCAAGACCAGAAGGCTTCATTGGTGAATTCTATTAAACAGGTAAAGAAGAATTAACACCAGTCCTCTTCCAAGTTTTTCAAAAATTGAAGAGAAAACATATCCTAACTCATTCCATGAGGACATTATCAGCCTGATACTATAGCCAAAGATACTACCAAAAAAGACAATTATAGACCATTATCCCTTATGAATATAGATGCAAAAGTCTTCGACATAATACCAACAAACCAAATTCATCAGAATATTAAAAGGATTATATACTATTACCAAATGGGAATTTTCACAGTAACAAAAGTGTGGTTTATCATATGAAATCAATCAATTTAATACACCACATTAATATAAATAGAGGAAAAACCCACATGATTATCTCATTTGATGCTGAAAAAGCAAAACATAACACTCTTCATGATAAAAACAATCAATACACTCGGAATAGAAGGGAATTTTCTCAATATGATATATGCCTTATGAAAAGCCCACAAGGTTCATACTCGGTGGTAAAAGACTGAAAACTTTTCCTCTAAGATCAAGAACAAAACAAGGATGTCCACTTTCACCATTCTATTTAACAATACTGGAAGTTCTGGCCAGAGAAAATATGCAAGAAAGGTAAATAAAAATATCCAAATTGGAAAAGTAGTTGATCTTATATGTAAAAATCTCAAAAGAGTACACACACACACACACACACACACACACGCACACATACACACAGCTGTCAGAAGTAATACACAAGCCCATAAGTTTCAGGATATTAAATCAACACACAACTGATTTAGTTGGCTTTCTATATGCAACAATTTGAAAATGAAATTAAGAAAACAATTGCATTTATAATAACATGAAAAAAATACTTGGGAATAAATTTCACCAGGGAAGTACAAGGCTTGTATGCTGAAAACTATAAATCATTGCTGAAAGAAATTTTAAAAGACCTAAATACATAGACTAAAATCTGATTCATGAATTATTAGTAGAATTATACATTATGATTTTGTTCATGTATCTGATAAGGGGTTAGTATCCAAAATATTTATGAACTCCTACAGCTTATTATTGTTAAGATAACAATATCGATCAAATAATTGGGAAATTCAATGCAATCCTTACCCAAATTCCAATAGCATTTTTTTGCAGATGTGGAGAAATCCATCCTAAAATTCATATGGAATTTCAAGGGACCTTCAAGAACTGAAACCGTCTTGTAAAAGAACAACAAAATTGGAGGATTCAAACTTTCTGACTTCAGAACTTAATACAAAACTATAGTAATCAAAACAGTGTGGTATTGATTCAATCCAGCAATAGCACTATTAGGCATCTACCCAAAAGAGCAAAAGACATTCTATAATAAAGACATCTTCACCCGAATGTTTATGGCAGCACGATTCACTATTGCAAGGTTGTGGAACAAGCCAAGTTCCTGTCAATTCATGAGTGGATTATTAAAATTTGGTATATGTATACAATGGAATATTACTCAATTATATGAAATGACGGTGATCTAGCACCTCTTATATTTTCCTAGATAGAGCTTGAGCCCATCCTCGGAAGTGAGGTATCACAAGAACAGAGGAATAGCCTCCACGTATACTCGCCATCAAATTGGCACTGACTGCTCAACACTATGGAGCTCACACAGTAGTAATATTCTCCAGGGATTAGGGGGGGTTGGGGGGAGTAAACTCACAACTAATGGACGCAGTGAGAATTATAGAGGGGATGGGCATGCCTCTAATTCTCACTTGAGTGAGGCAAAGATATAAAATGTAGCCAAAATGTTTGTACCCCCATAATATCCTGAAATAAAAATAAATAAAAAATTAAAAAAAAAGAAATCAGACTATAATGTATCCTTTTGAGACTTTTTAAGATTCATCCTTTTCTTGGTCTGAATAAATTATGCATTTAGATATAATATGTTAAAGTTTAATATATGTGTCAAATTAAATTATTTTAGAGCATTAAAAAACAAAACAGTGTGGTATTGGCATAGGGGTAGTCTTATAGATCAATGGAATAGAATTGATAACCCACAAATAAACTCTCACATAAATGGTCAATTGATTTTTGACAATGATGACAAAATCCTAAAGAATAGTCGCTTCAACAAAGGGTGTTGAAACAACTGAATTTCCACATGCAAGAGAATGAAGTTGGACTCTTGCCTTATACCATATACAAATAATAACTCAGTATGGATCAAAGACTTATATTTAAGAACAGAAACTATATAACTCAGAAGAAAACCGGGGCAAATCTTTATGATTGTGGATTGGCAATGGTTTTTTAAATATGATATGGAAAGCACAGGCAAGAATAGCAAAAAAGATAAATTTCATCATAATTAAAAACTTTTGTCCATCAAAGGACATTATCAAGAGAGTGAAAACACAACCTACACAATGGGAGAAAATATTTGCAAATCATATATCTGATAAGGGGTGAATATACAAAATATATGTGAACTCCAACAAGGAAGCCATAAGAAGACAAAAAAAATGTTTAATAGGCAAATAACTTGATATGAATGGCCAACGAGCACACTGAGAGATGTTCAAAATCATTAGTAATTAGGGAAATGCAAATGAAAATCACAATAAGATACCACTGCTTATCTACTATTATGGCTATAATTAAAAAAAGGGAAATAACTAGTGTTGGTAAGGGTGTGGAGAAACTGGAACCCTTTGCTGGTGGGAACGTAAAGTGGTGTGACCACTGTGAAAGACAATTTGCTGCTTTTTAAAATCATTAAACATAGAATTGCTTTTCTAAAAAAGCCATAGAATTACCACGTGAGCCAGTCATCCACTCCTAGATGTATATCCAATAGAATTGTAAACAAGAACTCAACCAGATACTTGTATGCCAATGTTCCCGATGGCATTATTCACAATAGCCAAAAGGTGGAAATAACACCCGTCCATCAACAGATAAATGTGCTATATACATGCAATGGAATATTATATAACCATAGAAAAGAATGAAGTTCTGACATATGCAACAACATGGATAAACCTAGAAAGCATTATGCTAAGTGAAATAAGCTAGACAGAAAAAGACAAATATTGTATGACTCCCCTTATATCAAAGACCTAGAATAGGCAAATTTGTGAGATAGAAAGTAGATCAGAAGTTGGCAGGGGCTGAGGAAAGGGGAGAATGAGGAGTCAGTGGGTACAGAGTTTCTGGGGTGGTGAAGATGTTCTATAAATAAATAGTGGTGATAGTTGCCTAACATTGTAAATGTGCTTAATGTCACTGAATTATATACTAAAAATGATAAAAATGATAAGTTGTAAGTATATTTCATCACAACTTTAAAAAAAGACACACAAAATGCAAACATATGTTTTTATTATTCACTTCAACAGTCATAAAATTACTCTGTAAAATTGTTGTAAAGTTTCCAACACTAATTCATTATTGGATCAGTGGTAAACAGTTAGTTCATGGACCAGCATTATTTTGTGGACCACTTTGAGTAGCGCTGATCCGGAACAAGGTATTTCACCTCAATAAGCCTCAGTTTCCTCATATACAGATAGGGAATAATTATACTGCCTACCTTTTTTGGTTTACATGGAATTACATAATCCACGACAATTACTCATTCCTGTGCCTGACACAATGATCGTTACCTCTTATCTGATGATGTTTGTATTTATCTGCACGTAGCACTCTAAGTTTTAAGTAGTCAATATGTATTTTTGTTAATTCTCAAGATTTGTAAGTTCAAAAACTGCTTCAGCCATTCTTTTTGATGTTTGCACTGTACTCTGCATTTTATTTTCGATTAGTACGTGCCATACTACATGGCATTTAGTTGTTATATATATGATATCTGCACAGACTACGTATTTATTGAAAGCAAGGAATGTGCAGAAACAATGCTCAGCAAAACTTCTGCCATGGGACAGCCCTCAGTAAAGGCTTACTGAACACGGTTATGGCCCCCACCGTCCAACTGCACGCAATGCAGTCTTCAGCTCTGAGAGGCCCCAAATAAGCGTGCGTGATTTAACTATAACCTTGATTCAGGATGGTCGTTATGTTTTTACAACAGTTTGGTATTATTTAAACTGTGGCATTAAAGAGCAATCATTTAAAATGTGAGTCATCCATGAAAAAATGCCTGGTAACATACTGTGCTCAAGTTCCCTTTGTTCCCATTACTAAATAACAGAGAGTATTAACCATGTATGCTCGACATCCCACCACAGTACTGAAGCACGACCTTCAACATGAGTCCTGAGGAATACTACACACAACAG
Source organism: Varecia variegata (assembly GCA_028533085.1). Lineage (NCBI taxonomy): Eukaryota > Metazoa > Chordata > Mammalia > Primates > Lemuridae > Varecia > Varecia variegata. Next base: position 83,504,810 of record CM052438.1, read on the forward strand.
CAGGGCCAAACCAAGTGACATCACTCCGTGGTTTGGAAGTTTCCTATGCACAGAGCACACACACACACACACACACACACACACAAATTCTTTTGATTTTATCTGTCCTCACTCATCCCAACATTGTGCCTCACAAAAAATACAAGTATAGCAATAATAATGAATCATTCACAAACCCTAGAAAAATTTGTTTCAGGGAATATAGGTAATGCAGGTGAGATTAAACTCAAAATTAATTTGCATATATAGAATACGAAACTGAGTGATTCATGAAATCGAATATGGCAAATTATTTAAGTTCATTGAAACCTAAACTAGATGTTCCTAAAACAAATCAATAAAACTCTTTCTTTAATACTCAGGTAGAAGAGAGATAACAGTGAAGTGCCACCTTTTAAAACTTTAGACACTTCAAAATCAGAGAGAGAACAAGTTTCCTCTTTGAATTTTATATAGACAAGTATTAATACTATTCAAATATAAGTGGGAAATTAATTTAGCAGGTTTCCAATATCATCTTCATCAAAGTGAGGCTACAGAAGGAAAGTTTTAGCCCGAAATACTAATTTTCAAAAACTGAGAATAGAAGCCTCTATGCCTTCTACAGACAAGTGCCACATGAACACCCAACCCAGTAGCTGGTGGGGGGTGGTATTAACTGGCTCTGCCTTCTCTGTTAACAGACCTTATCTACACCGTCTCCTAATCTCCTACCACTGGACTATTCAGTCATTCATAGCAGTCTCAGGCCGAGTACACCAGAGGCTGAAGAGGAAGTTTCTGAGTCGCATAAATAAAACACGAGAGAACTGCATTATTCAATGATTCTCTTTAACTTATATTAAAGATTGGACTTATATGAGGTACAAATCTCCTTTGCAAAAAAGTCTTTATTTTGTGTCAACATATATTTTAAGTCAAAGCAATGTTATAGCTGTTTTGTTCTGCTGATTCCTTAAGTCACACATACAAAAAAAAAGAAAACTGACACTATTTTCACCATTTTTCCATACTTTTCTTCACCAATTCCCCCAAATTTTTAGTATTTACTCATAACTGACTTTTCCTATAACATGCTTCATTTTTCTAGATATCAGGCCCAGAGGCAATTAAATATAAAATGAAAATATACTGTAAAATATCCAATGAAAATATTGTCCCAAAATTCTGAGTCTACAATATTTCAGAGCATAGGTGGACATAGAATCTAAATAAACCAAAACCAAAACAAAAACAAAAACAAACATGTCTTTAATTTAAAAGATCAAGTAGGGCAACCAAATTTAGCAAAGACACATGTAAAGTATAGAACCTTAAAGCTTTCAGCTATTTTAGGCATGTTTTTTCTGCTGTAGGAAGAAGAAAAAAACATATTTTCTTATTCTTTGTTAAGGTTCTTAATTTCACACCCAGACATCAATCAGGTTTTAGAAATATATAGGAGAAACAGTATAAATAAGACCGGTGAGTAAAGAACACTTTCCTGTTTTTCAGAATACATAACACTCAGACTTGGAGACTTTATTGAGACTTTCTCCAGGTGGATGAGACACCTACTCACTCACCTGAACATTAACAGAGAACTGTACCTGCTGTGTCCCTGCTCACCAATGGCCACCTGCTGACCCTGGCCACCGACAAACTGCACCAGAAAGCTGAAGGAGACGTTATCCAAACCTAGCACAGCCACCTGAGGCCCCAGCGTCTTCCAGCTCACACGATTTCTTCATCCAGATGGAAGCATTGTATTAATCATGTTTCTTATTTTCTGTATCTTGTGATGCTTTGACATCTTATAAATCTTGCTGGCTGGGGAGAGACTGCTCCCCCTGCCCCCACTCCCAGGGCCGGCCAGTTCTTAGAGACAACAAAGGGCTTGGCCTGGAGCACACCTTTCACCTGCAAACCACCCAACCCCTGATCCATATCCCCAACCACCTCCTCATCTAACTCTCACACACCAAGCTAATATTTTCCCTGTCCTGACTTATCCCAGGGCCAGTTACCAGGCAATTAGAGACCAACCTTATAGCCCAGAGCCCGCTGGAATTATCCAAACTAGCCAACCTTGAGCTGTTTACTCTGCCCTGCCCTGCCTTTCCTGCAGGGCCTCAATGAAGGCTCTGGCCTAGACTTTGCCCCCAGCCTGCTTCCGCCTTCAGACCAAACAACTGGTGTCTCCTCCATGGCCCTGCAGGGCATGGTGCCCCTTTCTCTTGGGAACCACGAATGATAAATTCTTTCAATAGCGCTGACCTCCCCATGTCAGGACTCAGTCACCCCATAAATTAAAATCCTGTGGGTACCCATGAGAGAAGTATCAGAAGTGCTGCATATGCAAACAGACCACGCTGGGCTCTTTCGCTGGAACATTTTGTCCGGAGATGAGCCACACATTAATTAGAAAAGGACAGATACATGCACAGATTTGTTAAGAAAAAAAATTAGAGCCTGTTAGCTTTGCTTTTGAACTTCAAAAGGCACTTCTTTATTTGCCATCAATTTTATTTCAAGGGTCTTTTCCTAAAACTTGTCTGAATTGCCAGATAAAATGGCTTTCAAAATAAAAATGCACAGCTTCTCAGTGAAATGACTGTACTAGCCACCTGTTTAGGATTAAGCTGTGTCAGTCGAGTGGCTTCTGCACACTTCCTGAGTAGATGGCAGCCGGGCGGTGCAGCCTCCTCTGAACCATGCGTCAGAAGGAGGGTTTGATGGAGGCTGGGCTTTTAAATCTTTCACACATTCTTTAGGCTTTTGTGTAAGACATCACAGGCCCTCTGCTGGTAGCAACAATTGGTTATATTGCAGGGCAGAGCACACCCTTTCCTGAGCAGAGATAGTGTCTATGGCAGTGGTTCTTGACTGTCACTGTGCAGCAGAATCTTCTGGGGGGCTTTCTAGAAATACTGATGTCCATGTTCCACTACAAGATGTTTGGCTTCGGCTGACTGAAAGCTCAAATATTGAAATTTTGAAACAATTCCCTTGGATGATTCTAAGGTTCAACCAGAGTTGACCACAATCATGTGTATATTATCATTCTCCAGTCCTGAGACCCGGCACGGGCATTATGAAGTCTGGAATCCTGTCCCATTTAGCTAGATGGATTTTGCAAAAGCAAGTATATCTGTTAGTAGAATATTTTATAAAAGAAAAAAAAAGGAGTGTGGTTTAGTGAAGGAAGCATTAGAGCAGCGTTAGGAATGCTGACCGGCAGCTCCCGGCCACCTGCTAAGAGCCGTGGCTGAGGCACCGCACTCACCCATCCGCAGCGGACTCGCCTATGAGGGTCTATTCAGTGGAGATTCCAAATAATCAAGCCTCAAACTAAATAAGATTTGGAATTAAAAAAAATGAAAAGATGGGGATTGCATTCATTGAGGGAGAACAAATCATTGTTACTAGCCAAGTAAAGTTTAGTGCTCTGTTAAAATGGTTTATTTAGAATTAGAGAAAACACCATGGGATGAATCCACTAGTGTTTACGGACAAAAGAAACAGAATCACGATGCATAACTGCATCCTCATGTGCCCACAATTCTTCCAAACTTTGTATTGGCTCCTTGACCCCATATATTGCAGCTAAAGGAGCTGTTTTGAGAGAACCATGGCTTGATAATCACACACACACACACACACACACACACACACAACACACACAGTGTCCTTCTCATTCTAGCTTTTGCTTTAAATCAAACATATTTAAAATGCTTTGCAATTCTTTTTTTAAAAATTTTTCTTGATAAGATAAAGAATGATTCTTTAGATGGTAAATGTGTCCACTCTTTACCTTTCTTGACAGATTATTTGGTTTCTCTAATTCACTAGGGTCACTTAGTTATGCTCTATGTTTTTTGGAATAGCTCCTAATTGAATAGCGTCTAGAAATTTGACAAACTGATGACTCTCTCTTTAGATCGTGAATACAGATCTTGACTAAAATCCAACGATGAAATCAGGGGGCCTGCTGTTCATGTGAGCCTTGGAGCAGTTAGCTACTCCCTCTCTTTCCGTTGTGCTCAGAGGAATTTAAGGTTTCTGGCATGAAACTCCATACTCTCTCAGGGGAGGGAGCCAGCCCCACTAGGGGAAGAGATTTAACTTTCTACGTGGGCTATTTCCATCTCTCTTCTCTGTTGGTAAAATAACCAGAAATAATTCTAAGTAAATTGGGTGGGGAGAGCTCCAGGATATCTTTCTTTGAATCAAATCATGGCCCCTTCACATGCCTAGAAAGAATGATTTTCATCTGAGAGGGATGGTTTAGGTATAATCCAACTTGAGGTGAGAAGAATGGATGAGCTGACATCTCAAGACATATTACAGAACCATGATCTATGAGTTTAGTAATTATTTATTCTATTTACTTGTATAGTCCACTTTGAAGCTGTTTCTTCAAAATGAAAAAAATCACTAGAGCCACTGCCACTCATTCCTGTTTAATTATGTGTGATGTGTCAGTCACAGCTCAAAGTTTTTGATTATATCTCTTGCTCTAGACTGTATCTTTACTTCCAGCTCTTCTTACCAGAATATCAGGCTATTAATGGCATCTTTTTTTAAAACAAAAAAAGGCAGATAAGAGGTTTATGTATAGAAATCTAAGAATCATGAGAATTATATGGTCTGATTCCATTGCTTCCTATTATTTATAATTTTATATATTACATAAAATATATATAAGATGAATTAAATATATATCATCTTAAAACATCAAATACTAAATATAGGGGAAAGGGAGAAAACCATTTAGCTAGTTATCAATAATAGCTAGTATTTACTAGGCATTTACTTAAAAAATATATAGATCTGGGTTAACAACTTAAAAAGAAAAATTATCTCATTTAATAAAAGCTACAAAGGGTAATTTTTAACAGCTCCATTGAAGTATTTAACCTTGCTTTTTTCTGCCTTGACCTATTATACAACAGCTTGATTGAGTTGAAAAATTAAAGTTTTCTTTTTAAATTCTTAATTATTCATGAGTTGTTACAAACTAGAGTCACTATGCTTCACTAAGATGTCTTCCATTAATCTGCATTGTTTTTTAAATAAATGTTATTGTGTGTATTTAAGGTGCACAACATGGTGCTGTGATACATGTAGATAGTATTAAAACATCAGTATGTGGAACAAAGTAACCTAGTCATCATTTCACATCGTTACCCATTATTTTTGTTTTTGTGGCAAGAGCAGCTAAAATCTACTCATTAATCTATCATTTTAACCTTCCATACAATGGTATACACAGACTAAGTGTTAACTAAAAAATATGAGTCATAAGCAAAATTTATTATTAAATGTCACTGCTAAATAGCTGGTTTAGCCTAGAAGAAAATAATAGGAAATGTGTAGGGAAAAGGTAATTCTAGGATATTCAGAGCATAGAGGCAAGCAGAAAAAAAACATTTTATTTGGTACAATAATATGGTCATAAGTGAATAATAAGTCAAGCAAGAATTAAAGCAACTGCATTTTCTTCCCAGTAAGTTCTAGAGGGAAATGATGAACACGAGTCTACGAAAGAGGCTGTTGAGAAAAGACAGAACAGTTGAGAGGAATATGAATAGAGCAATTTTTGCAAAATGGTTTTTTCTTTGCAGTGTTTTAGCATATGCCTGACATTCTTGTGGTTTAACCTCACTATTGAAATGACACTTGTCCTAGCATGGGGCTACATTATAATTAGGAAAACAGTGTACTCTGAAGCAAAAAAGTGATCACTTGCTCTTTGTTAGCCAACAGTGCAGTTTTCAGAAAATGTCTTAACTAAATTAAGTGATGCATGTTGTATTAATTCTCTGAATAGAGTAAGGTTAACAGACATAATTTTAATAAAACAAACAGAACAGAACTGTCAATACGGCAAATATAGCATCTATAACTAGATTCCTAAAGTGAAGCACTTTATAATGCTTGAATCAGAATATCACAATGGCAAAGAAATACAGCATGGCTGGAAAGAAGGAAAGGCCCTCCCAGAACGTTGGTCTGTGCTCCACAGACCAATAGCATCAGCATCACCTAAGAGCTGCTTAGAAATGCAGACCTCCCAAATCCAACTTTGGATTTTAAGTGACTCTTTCCATGCTAGAATTTAAGAAGCACTAGTCTAGAATATTTAATCTACCACAGAGTGAAAAGCATAGAGGGGGAAAAAAGTCCTTTTCTAACCTTTTTTTTTTTTTCCTTTTAAACTGGTAATCTCTTCAGAATAGGAACATGTCTTACTTATCTTTGTACTGCTCATACCTAGTAGCATCTGGTCTAGGCAATCAAATGTTTGCTGAATGAATGTATTTGTGAATGATCCTCTTTAAACTCTCTCTGTCAGCGTATAGAGACACTGACAGAGGTTGTTTAACCAGCAGTCTGTGGTATTTTGTCATGGCAGCCCTAGCAAACCAGCACAGGTACAGAATTCTACGGGGAAGATGTTTCTCCTTCCTAGTTTGAAGACCCTTCTCAAAGCTGAGGAGAAGTTGGCCCTAAGTAAAGTATATTTTCCTTTATAAGTAAGCTGTCTTTCTCACTGGTTTCTTTAATTTTTTTTCTGTTTTCTACTGTAGTTTCACCACATTCTAAGCGCGAATATTTTTTCACCTTGTTTAAGACTCCTTGCGTTTCCTGAATCTAAGGATTATCTTCCAGTAATCTTTGAAAATGATTTGGCATTCTATCTTCAAATACATCTTTTTTCTCAATAATTTATAGTCTCTTATCCTGGGACTCTAGTCACACATATGTTAGACAGACCTTCTTATTCTCTATTCTGTGTCTCTTTCTGTAATATCTTCATCCTCATAAATCTTGGGCTATATTGTGAATGATTTCATCAATTTTGCAGCCTAATCTACTATTAATAAATTCATTTAATTTTTTGTTTTACTAGCTATATGTTTTATTACTAGCATTCTATTCTTTTTTTTTATTTTTTTACACTTATTCTTTTCTTAGGTCTCAAATCCTTCTGCTATTTTAAATTATTTTCAACATAGTTTTTAAAATCATCTTTTTGGTTTGTTCCTATAATAACAAGTTCTGGGGTGGTAAATCTGATGACTCCTGTTCATGGTGACTCAAGTATTTTGTAATATTTCATCATAAACTTATCTCGGGCACATTTTCTCAGGAACACTTGAGGCCACATGTTCTGGACCGCTGGTCACACACACTTAGCTCAGAATAAAGCTTTTTAAATTATCTTACAGAGTTTGAGTTTTTCCTGTTAAAAAGATGGCACTCAACATGGGGCTCAGAGAAGACTCAGGACTCCCCAGAGGAGTAGCCCAATTGGCACCAGCAATGGCCCTTTGGGACCCTCGACTCCAAGCTTTTCCTTGGGCAGAACTGGTTGGTCCTCCTGGACCCCAGACCTCTCGCTGTTGGTTGACAGTCCTGGTTTTTTCTGAGCTGTTAGTTCTTTTCCTAGGAAGTTGTTTGGGATCCTAATTTTGGTTTAGAGTGCATTCTAAAATGTCTTTTTCATTGCCTCTTCCTCCCAAAATTAATCTCAATTGACTTTTCTGTGTGTTTGCAAAAGAAGAAATCAAAGTGTCCTTTTCATAAATAAATGAGAGACTGCATTCCTCAGCCATGAAGAGAAAGGGCATTTTGTTCCTCCCAGCCAAAAGGTGCCCCCGGGTGCCCAGGGGCTAAAGTGGGAGTATCTGGGGCAACTCTCTACAGGGAACCCCCCCACCTCCACTATAATTAACTACAAGGAGGCTTGTCCAGGAAGCACATATAAGAGCTGATCACTGGGTGTTTTGAGCTCTCTCAGAGGTGATTGACACCTGAAGAGAGAAACTGAGACACATAAGAGGGTGAGAACAACTTGTGGTTCTCACAGTTGCGGAGTCCCACCCACAATCAGCACACTCTGATCCACTAAACTAAATCCTAGACTACAGTTCAGTTCCTTATTTTAAAGAAAAAGGGGAAACAAATCCTCTAAAAATGAGGAAACATAAGGAGAATGACCCTCTTCAGGCACCTCAGTTGATTTATGGCACTTCTACTGCAAATATTTGTCTAAATAGAAGGGTTCAAAGCCACACCAGATTTTGCAGGACTCCTGCTGGTTATGGCTAATTCTTGTCCATGTGTTTTAACTGATGATCAAATTATAGTAAGGAAAATTCAGAGCACCAGTGATCAAACTCCCAGTACATAGTTAAAATGTTGAGTCTCTCTCTCTTTCTTTTTTTTTTTTTGTGTTTAAGAACTGGTGCCATAGTAAAGTCTCTTAAGGTCTCTGTCTATATCTCTCTATTTTCTTTTCTGCCTACTCTAAATCTGCTAACTTTTTCTATCCTGATGCTGAGATAAAACTCAGCATTTATGGTATTACTAATTCAAGACTACTTGGAGATCTTGCAGCCAATTCTAGCTAAAATGTAAACATTGAAAAATCATTTTAAACTGAAAGAAATAAAGGGTAAAAGAAGCTTTTTAAATCAAACTGCCATGGAAACTGTTTTACTCAAAACTTTGGTCCACAACCTTCATTAGATTAGCTATCAGGGCAACTAAGGTTTAGCCATGTGAACAAGTTCCAATTTTATCAGGAGTAATTTCGATCTACTTGTCTTTGGTAAACTGGTGAGTTTGTATTTCTATCTCATGGCTAGAGTTCTGAGGTAAAAACTATTGAAACTTTGTGTGTGTGTGTCTGTCTGTGTGTGTGTGTGTGTGTGTGTTTAGATGTGTTTTGTGTGAGTACATGTATTATGTTATATGTTGTATCTACATGGTACCATATTGGCTTATAAATAAGGAAGCACTCATAAATTAATTAAACCCAAATACTTTTTGAGTTCATGTGAATTTAGTAATCTTTGGTAAATAAGCTAGGTTATTTTTTAAAAAAGTATTATTGACAAAGTAAAAATAAAAATGTCTTCAAATTTTCACCATACATTTTTGCCTGGGTTTACTGGTCATTTTTATGTTTCTAGTGTGTGAGGATTTGACACAAAGGTTATACCCAGCCAAAAACAAAATGATCTGTCCTTGTGTGATTTTTGATAAGCAAGCCTGATTTAATAGTGTTGGTTTAATTATAACAGCTAAATCTCCTGAATTATCAGCAAAAATACCCATGTCTTTAACTTTAAGGGTCTTAGGAGAAAATGTAGATATCCCTAAGCATAAATAAGTATCAAACAAAAATAAATATAGAAAATTAAGTTAACAAAAATAAATTAGAATAAGAAAAACATCACAAAATAGGAGCACAAAAACAGAAACTTATGGCCAAAGGTTTATGAAGATATTTTGGTTTGGATCTCTTGATCCTAGTTGTAGGATGCAGTTTCTTCCACTGATTCCACTGTCTGTGGAAAGGTCCACACAAAATCTGTTTCTGACTTGCTCTATCATCCGATATTAACTGTACTGTTAGGGATTTAAAGCTGCCCTGGGAACTGTAGTTACAATAGCCTAAATCCAATTGGAAGCTTCAGTTTTCCCTTTGGCCTTGCTCACTCTCTCTTTGTTCTCTGAGTACTGAGTGCACGCTAGCCGGCTATATGTACATCGCGTTCCCTAGAAAAGTGTTTTACCTAGAATTTTTTTTTTTAATTCCTTATACTGTTAATTTTTGTACAGTAATTTATTTTAAGATAAACAAAATGATTATTCTTAGAATCCAAAGAATCTCAAAACAATATTACTCTTTGAAAGTATTACATGTACTCAAATTTATACTTAAGTTGGAAAATGTTTTATGACCATTTAGATTGTTTTAAAAATAGCTTAATCTTCATCACGATGTAATAAAAAGTATGTTACTACTTTGTGGTATTATTCGGGGTGCTATGGACCAGTGTTGAAGGTTTGTTAAGTCTACAGTCAGGTGATACCATGTCAATATATTTTATTTGGGGATGTTAATATTTTAGAAAGATCTAATTTGTTAACATCTTTAACTTGGATGTGTTCTAAAACCTCTACTATATTTACAAAAGCTAGAAAAGATGTTACATTGTTCAAAATAGCAAGTCTTACTGGAATACTTATGTTTGTTTTCTTGGTAGGTTTTTTAATTTTAAAAGTACTAATTGTAACCATATTTTGATTGCTTCCTGGTTTGTGTTGCATCTCTGGTATTCACAGGCTATAAAAATGGTTAACAGAAAAAACTTAAAATGCTAACTGGGATCTAAGTACACTGCTAAGATAAACAAATTAGGTCAATGTAAATGGAATAAATGCTTATAAATGAAATTTTCATGTAATTTGGAATCTTAAAGTTTTGTTAAATTAAGTAATAGATATTTATTAAATCTCTGGGTCATTTTCAGTTAACAAAACAAAATTACATTACAGGGAAACACATGCCTAAGACTCATAAAATGGTTTTCATCTATAAAATATTGATATATGACAAACAATTCAAGATTTCTTGCTTCTTAGGTTTTCACTAAGGTTTGGGATTACTGGGAGTTGAAATTTTGGCTTAATATATGAGATACTGCTGTGGCTCAAAAATCAATACCCCAGAATATGGCATTTTGACATGCTGGACTGACTAAAGCAGCCTCAATGTCCCTCTGACCTTCCTCTACCATAGGCTTTTCCAAAAGAAAAAAAGGTCAAAATATCTTTATCTGCCTGAGATCCGGGCCCATTTAGGAGAACAATTGTTCTTTTCTTCTCCTCTCTGTAAGACCAAGGTGACTATACCTGAACAGACTCTTTAAAAATATAATGTCCTATCTCTACCACTTAATCTTTGTTCCCATCCCTTCATCCTCCCTAGTAATCCTTCACTACCCTTCAACAAAGTTCCTCTATTCCCCGTCTCATGAGACATTTTATCAGAAAGGTGTCTTGTGGCCTAATAGTTACACCATTAGTTACAGTTGCTTTCACCACAGCAACTTGGGTTAGATCCCCAGTCTTGAAGTGAGCTAATTATCCATATGTGCACGTCCTTTCCTCCCTACTCTTCCCTCTGTGCCATCTTTGGTGCCACAAGAAACAACCTAGAGAGAACTTCTAAGGACTCAGACCACTTGGGAAACTCAGAAAGAGACCCCTTTTTGGTCTTCTGTTTTCCTTGCAGAGTCTAAAGAGTCATGGACAGATTCCTCTTAAGCATGAAACTCTGCTCTCTTTTTGTCTTGCACTAACTCTTTGGCTTTTAGGGATACCAGAAATTACTTTGTGTTGTGAAAAAAAAATTGACCTTGATGTATATAATGGCTAGACAAAAATGACAGTGTTAGAAGTGGTTGAGTACAGTTGTTTAATATTAACAGTTATTATTACAGGGGCTGTTTTTTTTTTTTTTGAGTTTAGATAAGAAAAGCAAAAGCATGGTTTGAGCACCTAAAGGCTATAGCCTAGAGGCTCACCAGTGAGGGATGAGACCCCCAAGGGAGATGACCTGAGCCCAGAGCAGGCTGGTTAGCATGGGGTTGGCCACCAGACTCAGGAAAATGTCCTGCCTTACTGGCGCCCTGTGGAAACCTTGCACTTCAGTCCTTCAGCATT
>CM052438.1:83516414-83545609 GCA_028533085.1 Varecia variegata
TTGGGTTATATTTGCATAAATATACTATAAATATTATATGTGTTCCTAAATTGTATGAGAGTCCTAAAATTCTGATATGCCTTGGTGTATATTATCAGTAGTAATTATTTTTATTATGTTAAATTGTTGTATACCACAAAAATAACCAAATTTCTTTGTCAATTGCCTCTTTAAACTTGACTACTCTGTCTTTGTTGTCATCCACAGTTATTATTTTACTTTAATTATTCTCAAAAAGTCTAAAATTTGCTTCTTCAAGAAAAGTAATGGAGAGGTTGGGCGTGGTGACTCACACCTGTAATTCTAGCACTCTGGGAGGCCGAGGCAGGAGGATCGTTTCAGCTCAGGTGTTCGAGACCAATCTGAGCAAGAGCAAGACCCCATCTCTACCAAAAATAGAAAAAATTAGCTGAGCATGGTGGTGCTGCCTGTAGTCCCAGCTACTTGGGAGGCTGAGGAGGCAGGAGGATCACTTGAGCCCAGGAGTTTGAGGTTGCTGTGAGCTAGGCTGATGCCACGGCACTCTAGCCTGGGCAACAGAGTGAGACTCTGTCTCAAAAAAAAAAAACAAAAAAAAAACCACATTGATTTTGTTATGATTTTTTGTTTAAAACATTACTGATCCTTTATGCTTTGCTTTCCAGAGTCAAGACAAATATTAAGTAAATAGCAAAGTTTATCTTCTATCTCCAGAATTTAGAAACTATTCAACACCACTGGGCCACCCTGTTCTCCATTCCCAATGCCCTGCTGCTGAAACTATACATACATCCTTCCTCTAGGCCCAGGGACTATTGCAGAAGAGGCAGGCATGTGAGATTGTAAGGTCCGATTTTGAGGGCTGAAATTAGTCCAGACCCTCCAAATCAAGGATGGGCACACAGGTGCCTAAACAAACAGCAACTTGGGGGGCTTTGCCCTCTTTCCGTCCATCCCAACCGTAAAGAATCCCCTGCTCCCCATAGACTTAAAAAAAATCACCCAGAATATATCAAGATAACTGGTGACACAAACTTCTAAATATAGTTGTTCCAGTTATGAGGTTTAAGCAAATAGAGATATAATAAGAAATTAATCACCCACCTTAGGACAAATTACTAGACTGAAAATATTGTAGTACAACAAAAGTCTCTAAATTGCTTAGTTTCAGTGGTTAACGATGCTTATGTTTTATCTAGAAAATTGCTAGAAGTCTCCAACTAAGCCCAGTATTACAGTAGTTGAACACTTACGGTTAATTTTGTAACCTTGCTTTTGGTGTTTTGGTTTTTATTCTTATGTCGCCAAGAAGACTTTAAAGGGTGGCTGAGTGCCTGTCCACCTCCACTCCCATCTGGCCTAGAATGTTTAATTGGCTGTAAACCTTTTGGCACTGATGGGAAAAGAAAAGCGCGGCCATTAGTGCTGCCTCTGTAAAATCTCGGCCAAAAGAGGGGAATTGTGGAATAAAATAAAAGCTTAAGGCCCCCAGATGACTGAATGGACACCCTTTTGGCCAAGGAGACCCGAGAAAAACCTTAAAGCTGAGTTGCCAGCCCTGAAGAGAAAAGAGGTCAGACGTGCCTCATCATGCCCTCCCTCTTGGAGCTACTCTTTGTGACAATAAGATACCAAATCATTAGCAGGACCTACCGCCATGCAAGACAAAGCTTAAACCACACCCGAAGGCCATCAATTTACTTAGCAGATCACTTGGTAAATGTCCGGTGACTTGTCTCTGATTAACAAACATCCTTAACTGACAACATTCCAAGCCTTTAGACAGAGCTTCATTTCTTTAACTAATTACAAATCAAACAATCGTTAATCCCACCTGTGACCTGTAAGCTCCCCCTTCAGGATGTCCTGCCCTTTCAGGCCAAACCAACGTATGCCTCCCATGTATGGATTTACGACTTTACGTGTATTTCCTGTCTCCATGAATGTATAAAACCAAATGGTAACACAGTCAGTCTGGACACATTGTCTCAGGACGTCTTGAGGCCATGTGTTCTGAGCCGTTGGTCACACACACTCAGCTCATAATAAACCTCTTTAAATTAAAAGAAAAAAGGCTTGTCTTCAATAGAGGTTTGTCTATTAAACTCTCATGCATTCTGGACTACAGGAGCAGTTCTGCATTTTCTTCTGACAGGTTCTTCAGGGATGTCACTAATAAAGAAACATTTTTTGGTTGATTTCTCACCATGGAGTTTCTCACCTTATGCAGAGGGTATGGATACCCATTTTCGGAATTTTGCAAGAGTAACTCCTTTTCACCCTAACTCAAAAAAAAAAAATATTGAGTCTGGTGAAAAAATTGTTTTTCTCAGCCTTTGAAGTGCAGCCCTTAGTAAGAGGACTCGTGTGTGTATGTAAATATCAATGCCCAGCCATTTTCTAGCCTAATAACCCTCTATCAGTCTCTGCAGCGTTAGACTGTGCACTGACTGCTCATGTTCTTTCTTCAGATGGTTACTTTTTTTACTATTATTGCCTTAAGTATATTGACAATTATTTATTATGATTTATCTGTTTTGTGTATGACATGCATGTTAGGGTGGAAAAGCTAGTAGGTACTCATGGCACAGGTGAAGAAAGATTTCTCACGCAGATACTAAGATATATCAAAGTAACAAAAGTTTATTTTATCCTTTAGAAGGACAGAGAGAATATGAGAGAGAGAGAGAGAGAAAGTGGGGGGAGGAGAGCAAGGAGACGGCGTGGCATCCCAAAGAAAGAGAAGAGGATGCCAGCAGCGAGGCCAAGTGTCTTGCTGCTTTTAAAGGGCACGAAGAGAAGAAAAAAATAGTGATGGCTGTCAGTTGATAACAAAAGCGACCGCAGGTAGATAACAAAATCTGCAAGGATGTCACAGTCTAAGACTTGGTTTCCTGCCTTTCCTTGGAGAAGGGATTATCACAGGAGATGTGACTCTGTCCTCGAGATGGGGTTGAGGCTGTAGCTCGTTCTTCTGCTGTTTACTGAGGAATCTATAAAAGCAGATTCTCAAAAAACAATTTTGAAAGAGAGAAATTTACATCTCTTTTCCATCCATTCAGCTCCTTTCAGGAGTTGTGCAAAACAGAACTCCTACAGGCTGCCTGTCAGTGAGAGAACTCATAGGATTGATCTTTAACTGTTACTGGGAAATTGTAGGATTAGGTATTCTCCTATTATTTTGCAAGACCGCTCCTTTCAATGTAGTTCAACTTATTGTCTTTATTTTCTAGTGTTCATATTCATCTGGTGTATAGATATTTTAGCTCATGAACTCAGCTACTCTGTCTGGCAGTTTCTTAAGAGCAGGAGAACAGAGCCCAGTCTGGATCCCTCTCAGGAGTTTAAGGAGACGAGAGGGGATGGGACCCAGGGCAAGGAGCCCCGTGCACTGGAATGTTCAGCCATTCTGATTTGCACCTACTCCACTGACAACGCACAGGGTAGAAGGATTGAGAGAAGACAGTCTCCGAGGTTTTGAGTTGCCCTCCCCGGGGTTTGAAAAGAGAGGTTGGAGGGGTGAACACCTGCTATGGCTGCTCGGATCCCCGGCTTTGTCTTGCTCGGACATCACTCTATGAACACTGATAGTCTGGGCTTTTGTCTGTAATTTCTGTCCTGAACAGAGGAAGCAATGATTGCCCCGGGGCAACTCACGAAGAGCCCAGACTACAGCTCAAAGCTTTCCTCTAACTTTCCTCTCACGGCTGCCTCCTGCAGTCTTCTGCCCCGGATGCAACTGCCCCTCCAGTCACAAGCCCGGGCTGACCGTGGCCTTCCTTTTTTTTTTATTTCTCAAATCCTCTTCTCTTTCCTTTCTATTGTTTCTTTGGGTTTGATTTACAAAGAGCCAACAGTTCATACTGATTTAATATCTTAATAGAAATCCATAATCTGGTGTATTGATCTTCATTTCTGGGTATTTCTTTTGACTCCTACTATCTCAGATATGCATTAAAAGTCATTATTATATTTTATTCAACATTTAGGGGACTTTAAGATATGAGGGTTTAGGGATTCGCATAGTCTTAGAAATTACGGAAATCAGAAATCCCTTTAGTCTTTTCAAATCTGTGATCCTTATGCATTTGAGCTGGCAACTCCTCTTTCACTCTCTGCCAATTTTCCATGAGATTATTTTTAAAGTCAACTTAACATTGCTGAAGTCATATTATATGAGTTTTATGATAAACCCTGTGCTTATTAAAATTAACAGGAATGTGGCAAAGAAAAAATTAAGAGCCTTTGTCTCAACATGATGAGAACATAAACAGTTTCTGTTTTTTTTAAGAAAATGAAGTAATGATATAATTATGGTTAAGAGTGGTTAAGTGTGGGCTTTAAAGTCAGAATTCTAGTTTGATTACGTGCAGGTTCACTCAGTTATTAACTACATAAACTTGAGTTGGGTTCTTAATCTAAGTTTTATTCTATGCATCTGTAAATGTGGCTGATCATAGTACCTAGCACAGGCATTACAGGAGGATTACATTCTATCACAGGCACTTGGCACAGGGCTGATCACTCAGTAAGTACTTAAGTAAAAACTATCCTTATTTTTATCATATATACTATGATTTTTGGCTTAGAAATATTGCAGAAGATCTTCTGTTTTGTTCTCCCTATAAAGCATCATCAATTTGCATGTCCTGCATTTATACTTATATTTTAAAAGTGACAAATCAGACTAGCAGGTACCCAAGCATTACTTAAGTGTAAACCCTTTGTTTTCTCTTTTAGTCTAACTGGTCTTCCTTATTATTTGCAGTCTCTGCAATACATAGTAACTTACATGAACCAGAAAGACTTAAGAGACATTTAAATATATAGTATCGTTTAGTCTGATGATGATTTGGAATTAAGATATCTATCTTCTAGGTCTAGTGATACTCTCTGTATCTCACAGGTTTTATATTAGGAGCACAAGAAATAATATATGTGAAATGCATTGAAATTATAAAAGAATATATAAATATTATTATAACCTCTACATAAAATAATGTCATAAAATAGCTAAAGTTGTGCCTGCATAATTTTGCTATTAAATATATTTTGAATACATTAAGGATTTAAGACAGAAATTCATATATTATTGAATGGGAATAAGTTTGAAGAAATTATGTTGTTTAATGATTGGTTGAGATTTAATTGAAATTTTTGTGTTTTGCTTTTGCAGATTTTTTTTTTAAGAGATGGAATCTCACCTGTCACCCAAGCTGGAGGACAGTGGCATGACCATAGCTCACTGTAACCTCAAACTCCTGGGCTCAAGCGATCCTCCCACCTCAGCCTCCCAAGTAGCTAGTATTACAGGTGTGTACCACCACACCCAGCTAATTTTTTATAAAGACAGGGTCTTGCTATGCCCAGACTGGTATTGAACTCCTGGCCTCAAGTGATCCTCCCTTCTGAGCCTCCCAAAGTGCTGAGATTATAGGCAGGAGCCACCCCACCTAGGCAGGTGTAGATTTTTATTAATACAACATCATTTGACAAATCTTTGAGTCATTCATTTAGATTTCTAAGATAGAGTTTAGGAGACTTTCATTCTGGACAAGATGAAATAACAGGGACTGATTCACACTCCTGCCTAAATAAAAAGAAAGCTGGAAAAGTGTGTGAAAATGATACTTTATAGACACTCAACACCAGGGAGCTCAGGACAGTGACTCCCAAAAGAAGAAAAGTAAGTTAAGGCTTACAACCATCCATGTTCTCTGCTCAAAGCATTCAGTGGATTTTGGCACAGGGAGGGGTGAAACAGGAACAGGGCTAGGTTGAAGCAGAGGCCAATGCAATGGAGAGGGTGAAAAATTTAGAGAGGCTCTCATTTTCAGGGCCATGCATGTGCAGAGTCAGCCCAGAGCAAGAAGAATGTGGAGCTCTTCTTGAGCTGGAGTGATAGTAGGTCCAGGTGACAGGAATTCATAAGAAAGAGCACTAAATAAAGATGACTAGGCAGAAAAACAGTTCCATATATCTGCATTGAGTCCCCTCGAGTTTCTGACTGGTTACTAAGTTCTACAGGTGTAGAGTGACCCCAAGCGAAGGAGAAAGGAAACATTACCATAGATAACACGGGGCTACGGATACTGTGTTTCAGCCCACCAGCCTGAAGCAGCCTCACCAAACAACCAGAATACTCAGTCGAGATCCAAAACATGCCATTACTTAAGAGGAGCCCTGTATTAGCCCATCTGTGCTGCTATAAAGAAAATACCTGAAGTTGGGTAATTTATAAAGAAAAGAGTTTTATTTGGCTCTTGGTTCTGCAGACTGTACAAGCATGGAGCCAGCATCTGCTTCTGGGGAGGGTTTTAGGGAGCTTGCAATCAAGGCTGAAGGTGAAGGGGGAGCAGGCGTGTCACATGGCAAGAGAGGGAGCAAGAGCGGGAGGAGGGAAGGAGGTGCCAGGCTCTTTTAAACAATCAGCTCTCAAGTGAACTAGTAAAGTGGGAACCCACTCATTACCCCATTACTGTGGGTGGACACCAAGCCATTCATGAGGGATCTGCCCCCAAAGCCCGAACACTTCCCACCAAGCCCCACATCCAACAACACCGGGGATCAACTGCAGCATGAGATTTGGAGGGGCCAAACATCCAAACCAGTTTCAAAGTAAAAGCTCCTCCAAACTCACCCTAGCAAAGCTTGAAAACAGGTTTCAAAAGGATCAAGTTCATCTGCAACTAGATTAACTACCTTCCAAAGGAAAACTTAACAATTTTAAAGGAAGTTAACAAAACTAGAGGCACATTATAATATTAACAATAATAAGCATCCAATTGAAATTATTAAACATATGAAGAAGCAGGAAAATGTGACACAAAGGGAGGAGAAACATCAACCAGTCAAAGGAACCATGACACAGGTGATGGGATAGCAGACAAGGTCCTTTAAAATGCTATTAAAAATATATTCAGACATTTAAAAGAAAATATTAAAATAATAGAGAAATAAATGAAATTTTCACTAAATTTGGGAAGATTGAAATCAAATAGGCAATGTTTTTCAAATACTCCAAGTTAAGTTAAAAATCAATAACAAAAAGATACATAGAATATCCCGAAACACTAGAAAGTTACACACACACACCCTTCACAATGACACATGGGTCAAAGAATTAATCACAGAAGGCATTAGAAAATATTTCTGACTAAATGACAGAGAAAACATATCAAAATTTTTGAGATATACATGAAGCAGGCATAAAGGAAAATTTATAGCTTTAAATTACTATAGAAAAAAGATTATTAACTTCATAAACTTGAAGAAAAGAACACCAAACTAAATTAAAAAACATAAGTAGAAGGAAATAATAAAGACAGAAGCTAAAACCAACACAATTTTTAAAATGGAAGTATTATAATTCTATAAACTCCTTCAGAGTTAGTCGTATGGGGATTGTTTTTCTATTTTTTATATTTTGTGGTTTGAAGAGAAGTTTTAGTTTTTATGAAATTAGAGAAACTATTTAACATATCTCTATCTGACAAAGGTCTTATATCCAGAATATATAAAGAACTTTAATAATTCCATAATCAGATGACAAACCAATTTTTAAAAAAATACACAAAATATTTGAGTAGCAACTTAGCAAAAGAAGACATAAGAATGGCCAATATGCATATGACCACCATTAGTCATTAGAGAAATGCAAATAAATCCACCATGAGACAATCTCTAGACTGGCTACACAATCTATAGACTGGCTAATATTAAAAAGAGATAAAAAGTGACCATGCCAAGTGTTGGCAAGTATGAGGAGCACCTGGAACTCATACCCTGCTGGTGAAAATATAAAGCGTTACACCCACCTTGGACAAGAGTTTGGCAGGTTCTTACATAGTTAAATTTATACTCACCAGTAATTTCACTTCTAGGTATTTGCCTCAAAGAAATAAAAGCATATGTCACCAAGGAAAAACATGGAGACAAACATTCATGCCCATTATATTCATAGTAACTAATAACTGGAAACAATACAAATATCCATGAACTGGTGAATGGATAAAAATTATGATATATAAGAAGGAATTGACATCACAATATGGATGAATCTCAAAAGATTATGCTGAACAAAAACCCAGAAACAACAGAGTATTGATGTATTATTTCATTTACATGGCATTATAGAACAGGCAATATTAATGTATGATGATAGAAATAAGATCAGTGGTTGCCTGGGTCTGAGGGTAGAGGGTTACTGTCTGAAAAGGGGCATAAAAGGAACTTTAAGGGGTGCTAGATACTATGTCTTGATTGAAGTTCTATGAATCAAAATTCATTAAACTATAAATCTAAAATAGTCACATATTGTAAGTAAACTATATCTCAGATTTTATTTAAAACAAATAGGTGTTGTTTTTTCATGGCTAAAAATTTTTAATCAAGACAAACAAACAAAGTTGATTAAAGCTCAGTAAGTAAAGAGGAAAAAGTCACATGTTTTTGTTTTTATATTTAAAGCATTAATGCTGTCAGCATAAAAACTCTGAGTATATTTAATAATTCTTATCTTTTATGATTTAAAGTCACCCAGTTAACTTAAAAAACTTCAAATGACAACACTAAAAGAGAAATTTGTTTAAAAGTTGTTATGTGGATTTAATATAATAATATGAGCTCATCATTACAACCAAACAATATAAAAATATATACAAATATGAATAGTCCCAACTCTCCCATGCATATGCCCAACCCTCCCTCTCCCATCCCCAACATCAAACTATGAGAAAATAACATAAGCAATTTTCTGTATATTCTGTCATACTCTCTCTCTGTTCATGTGAACATGTACAAACAAACATCCATTTATATTAAGAGTTTTTCCTCTTGTTTACAAAACTGGAATCAAATTCTCTATGACATATATACACAGATGGGTGTAATATGAATGTATTTTATATAGCTACTTTATAACTTGCTTTTCACTGAACACATTTTGAACATGTTTTTAAGTTAATACCAATAGATCCAACTTAACACTTTCTAAAAACTGCATAGTTTTCCAGAGTTTGAGCGGACTACAAATATTCCACCATACCCAAGTTGATGGACATCCTGATTTTTTCCCTTTTTTTGCTATTACTATTTACTATTACTGAAGGGTGTGAAGCTTACAGTATCTGCTCAACAAATATTTGTAAATCAGGGAATGAGTGCTGGAATAAATGTCCTGTGGTTAAATCCACGAGGAAAACAGTACATCAGAAAACATTTTTTATCTCCTTTGCTCCTGTGGTTGTGGTTTTCATCTAACCATGTCACAGGTATTTAACAATGAAAACAAAAGTTTTCAATTTTTAAAAAAAATTACCACCAAATCATATGAGAATGCCAATGTTTGAAATGAAAGAAAGTTGAGTTTCCCTGGCTGGAGCAGAGTAGAGGGGCAGAGCACTACACCGAAGCATCAGAAACATCTGCGTGGAGTTCTGCAAAACGGAATTTGAAGTCCAGTGGTCTATGACTCAATTAATTCATGCCGCACTCCTATTACTATTTCTGTGGTCAATACCTGAACTTGAAATAATTCTGATGGTGTTTTAATGGCTGTGAGATTATTTTTTTCAGTGAAAATTCTCCTAGTAAAATCACAAATATCTAAGCCAGAGCGTTGGTTCTGATTCTTGCACAATGTTGCTACTAATTTCTGAAATGGAAGGATGCAATGTGTGAGCACCGTAAGTATCATGTAAATATTTACATCTGAGTCAGACTTTAGAAAAAAAAAGCATAATACTGTACCCTGCTATTCATTGTAAGTAATTTTGCAAAGATGGTGAAGATAGTGTTCAGTTGGATTTAGTGCAGGATGTGCTATAGGAACATATTGTGCTTCATATAGAACAAAAATTGGTCTACAAGTATACAAAGCCTAAAATTATTTGTCTATACTTGTACCATATAAATATAAAACAAATTTAAAATAGATTTCCAATAACAACTTCTGTTTCAACTGGATGAACATCAAGATGTTTTCTTAACCCAGTTGTAGATGTATCCCATATGCTTGCTCTATTACAAGTATCTGGCAGGTTCTGTAAAATTGGATGGAACTTGTATATTTTGCAACTCTAAACGTATGCTCATCATCAGCTAGTTTGACAACACTCTTATTAGCAAATCTGCTCTGGCTGTTACTAACTGACTGTTATTCTTGCCTAGCACAATACTTAGTACAAGAACTTTCATGGGAAACCCATATAAGAAATCATTTTTTAATATTTATAGTTATAAAAGTATATCTTCATGAGAAGATATAAGGCTTTTTCCACTTCTGTTACAAAATTTCAATTCTGGGAGTAAGGATATCTGTAACAATCATATTGCTAAATACTTTTTTACATTAGATGGAAATTCAGATTCTAACAATGCAGAAATTAGATTATAATTGTATTCTAAAGATCTAAAATTGAAATGGTGTGATATGCAGTGGCTGTTTCTTTTGTTATCATTTCCTTATTGACAGAATTAAATTGTACAAATTATTTCTTTACTGATTCCATGGAAGGTTGAGGATGACAGATAATTGATAGTTCCTTGATGAAAATGGTGCCAAGTATCTCACTGTGAAGGAAATGTTATGAGTGAATTGTCACACTTCTTATCAAGGTGATGTTGTCCTAAGCTGTCATCTCTTTGAGAAGGGAACATGTTTCGTGCATTTTTATATCCTTAGCTACTGACACAGACCTACTGCATAAAATTGTTTAATGGTTGTTTAATTAAAACCACTTACTACTTTATTAAAAGGAGAACTTTTTCTTCTTATGACTTGTATTCATATTAACACTAAAATGAACCTTCATAATTAAATAATTACCAATACATCCCAATACATATTAGATGAATTTGCAAAGGAGAAGTATATAATAATCACAGTAACAATGGTAATATTCTCACCATTGTTCTTTCCTGTCACTGAGTCATCCTTTCATATTGTCATCAAGGGCCTGGTCGTTATAGAATCTTGGTGACCCAGGACTACATACAATTCGTATGGCAACAGATGTACTTGTCCTGGGGAAAGTCCACAACCTTTTGTTCATATGACAAGAAAATTGATGGAGATATTAATTCGTGGGTTAGTGGATTATTCTCCCTGCTATAAAAGTGTCAGAAAGAATAAAGTGCATAGGCTTTGAGCCCCTGTCCCCAGGATAGTTAGGAACCTTTGCTTTTGAAAAGACTTAACCGCCCAAGGGCTAAGGCTTGGGAGGATCCCAGAAGCTTTGGACCAGGGAAATCGAATTGGCCTGAACCAGAAGTAGTTTCTCTAACAGGAGGAAAGCAACAAATGAGGGGGGTGGGGGGTCAGGTTCTCTCAGGTGAATACCAAAGCCCTACATCCACTCAGCCTGTAAGTGGGGGAGGACCTCACTGAGGCTCCTTCCACCAGGGCTGAGCACTTGGGGCCGAGCCACAGGCCTTTAAAAGGACTGCAGGGCTTAGATAAGAATTTCAGAGGTGGCCAGAGGCTTCACCCCGTTTACTGGGCACTGCACAGTTCCAGGATGCTAGCAGAGCCCATGGGGAGGCCCATAAAACATTCCTTAAGTTGAACTTCTTACCATGGTGGGGGTCTAGGGTCAGATTTGCCATGAATTTTTGAAACAAAGTAATATAAGCTCTTTTTTTACACCCAGATTTGTGTATTTCCTGATTTATTTTTAGCATGTCTTTTCAGAGAAAACCATTTAATAAGGCATTCAAGAAATGCTTGCAGATGGCTCATATAACAATGGTGCCCTCTTCACCACCATCAGGGGGCTCTATGGCCCAGTTCCCTGGAGGCTGGGCAAGTTGAGTAAAACAGATACGACCTCCTTCCCCTGTAACTTTGTAATCAGAATCCATACCTACGTATTGCCAATTGTCTAGATTTGCCAAATACAACGGTGCCCCTGATGTCACCACAGCTCTTGCCATATTATATCACCAAATGTAATTATTATTTAAAATTAAAAATCTCATAAAATTCAGGCATTTTATACCCTCAGAAGCCATTCTTTTATCCTCTACAATGTTAAAGGGATTACACTATTTTCATTCACTCAGAAAGAGCTGCTATGTGTAAGCACTGTTTCAGTGATGAGGATATAGCAAGAGAGCTTACATTCTAGTGAACAAGTACGTATGTACAAAAAATAAATTTAATATAAACTTAGCAATTTACTATAATGTCAGTGTAGAGACAAGTGACATGAAAAATACAGCATTTAATATAATGTCATTCAATATGTTAGATTTAGTGTAATATCAAATACAATGTCAGACATTAATATTTAATATGATGTTCAATAGAGATAAGTGGCATGAAAAAATACAGCTGAGTAAGGAAATAGAAGCTGATGTGGGAGTGGCAGCAATACGATGGCCCTCAAAGACTTCTGGACACAACATCTGAATACAGATGCAAATTAAGCAGAGGGCAGGTCATGTGAGGGTTTGCTGGAAGAGCATTATTCCTGGAAAAATGAACAGCAACTGAAAAAAAATAGAGAATAAAACCAGTATGTCTTGTTTGAAGAACAGTCAGGAGACATGGTGTCTGGCATAAAGTGCTTGAAAGCATAACAGAGTACTCACCCCTCTTCCCATAGATATGGAAGGGAAATATTTAGAGCGAGAATATGTAACAGAGGGAATGGCCTGGAAGAAAAAAAAAGCAAAAATATTTGCTGTCTCTTTGAAACTTCCCACTCTTTTTGAGAACTGAAACCTACATCCCCACCTTAGGCTAGTGGTAGGGAGGAGTAGGAGAAGGTGTTTTGCTCTTATCCCAGGTGATGCCAGCCCCACAGGTGGGTAGTTGGTGGAGTTCAAAGGCTTTGTCTTTGGCAGAGATGGGATGATTAGAATAGGTAACCACAATAGCCTAGAACTGAGGGGTCCTCCTTTTAAAATCTCTGTATTTCTGCCTATGTTTAGGAAATTTGAATTTTGGGACACGAAGGTCTGCCATTTTTCCTCCTTTACCAGCAAAGTAAATCTCTTTCCTCCTCCCCAAAACATTTGTCCCTGTTCTTCTGATTCAGCTTCATGGACAAGTGCTGAGTTTTCAGTAACAAAAGGAAGCACATAGGAGGTAAATTCAGAGTCAAATGAGGGCAGCTTATGCAGGTGTGAACATAGGTCAAGGTATGATTTTGGATTTTATTATGAGCAAAACAGGAAGTCATGTGGACACTTTACTATTGGAAAGCAAGTGTGGAAGTGAAAACAGCTGGGAGGTCAATGCATAATCAGAGCTAAAGGTGGTAGGCAGCAATGGAGGTGGGGAAAAGTACACAGGTTGGAATACACTTTGAAAACAGAGATGACAGAATGTACTGACAGATTAGCTGTGGAGAGTGAGAGAAAGGCAAGAACAAAGAATGAATACTAAGTTTCTTGCCTGTACAACTGAATGACTAGAGATGACCTTGTCAGAGATGGGAAAGACACGGGAAGGGGCTGGTTATGAGGGTGCTTATGTTTTGAATGTCTGTTCTCTCCAAATCTCACATTGAAATTTAATCCCCAATGTGGCAGCATTGAGAGGTGGGGCCTTTAAGAGGTGATCATGAATTAATGGATTAAAAGGTTGTTGGGTTATAAGGGGAGCAGGACTGGTGGTTTTATAAGAAGACAGACCTGAGCTAGCACACTCAGCCCCCTCACTATGGGATGCCCTGAGCCACCTTGGGACTCTGCAGAGAGGCCCCACTAGCAAGGAAACCCTCACCAGGAGTGGCCCCTCCACCTTAGACTTCTCAGCCTCCCTAACTGTAAGAAATAAATTCCTTTTATTCATAAATTACCCAATGACTTGTATTCTGTTATAAGCAACAAAAGTGGACTAAGGCAGGGTAATCAATAGTTGTATCTAGGATTGTACTAATAAGTTAGAGTTGCCCGTTAGAAAATATGTCAAGCAGACAGGTAGATATATAAGTCTCAAAAGTGGTGGGGGCTCTGTGTATTTAAATCCATGAGCTTTGAAGAGAACACCCAAGGCTTGAGGAGAGAAATGAAAAAGAGAACACAACCAGACAGAGCCCTAGGATGCTCCACACTGAGAGGATCAGGAGGAGCCTCCGGTGAGTAGGAGCCAGACTAGGCAAGTGCGGTGCCCTGGAAGCAGAGAGAAGGAATTCTTTCAAGATGAAGAGATTACTCAGCTGTATCAAGAGCTACATTTTGGGTAAATGAGAAAAATCAGACTTGTTATTAAATTTGTCAGAGTGAATAGTGATAATAAGCATGGTGAAGGGAAGCTGTAGATTCAAAAGCCTTAAAATTCCGCATGGGTTGAGGAGAAAATAAAAGGGGAAGAAGCAGCAGCTAGCAGAGCCAACTCCTTCAAGATGTTTTGCTATAAAAATGGACTGAAAAATTGTGATTCCTGGAGGGGTATTAAGAGTCAAAGATGGTTTTGTTTTGTTGAGAAGTGAGGACTATAGAACTCTCAGCACGGAACAACTCCATCCAATCCCCTGTGCTAACAGACAACTTACCAAACTCTAGCATGACTTCTAGCAACTGAAAGCTGTGTCCCGGGGCGACCCTCCCCTATTAAAATGACTGTCTGAGAAAGCTCAAGGCTTCCATGAAAATTTACTGTTTCTTTTCTGGCCAACACCTGATGATAGGCCCTGACCTCCCTTTCTTAGAGCATTTACACTAAAATGGGCTTACAATTGTGAATCCTTCCTCTGTCCCTTTAAGACATATATGTATCTCCTATAACTCAGAAGTGTCTTTTTTTCAAAGACTAGAAAGCCATTCCTTTGAAATATAATCCTGAGGAAGGATGGAGCCTCTGTTTCCCAGTCTTTGTGGGAAGACGAAATCCTAACTTCAATAATTGCCAGCTAGCAGAACAGCTGGCCTAATCACATTTATGCTGATCAAGTCTTTGCAATTTTTCACTTCCCTGACCCTACTGAGCTCCCTCTCGCACACACCCCCTCTTCAAAACACCCAGTCGCCTCTGCACAAATTGAAAAAGATCAGCTCTGTACCCTACTGTCAGTGATTACTAAATAAAATCTCTTTTCACTGTCTTAACTAATGTCTGGCTTTGTTTATCTTTGACAATAGGGAGAGATGGCAGCATGTGGGCATGTTGACAGGATTGCTCCACAGAGAGGGGAATAACTGATGATACAGGGAAGAGAGTAGACGATTTTGGAAGTCAAGATCTTGAGTAGGTGAGGATCCCAAGTAAATTACAGGATTGGCATCCATCCACTGCACGAGGAATACATATAGTCCATGGGTCCAGGTCTGGGTAGGACAGTAGGTGTGATAGCAGGGGAACCTAGAGTGCTCTTGGGAATGCTTCTGCATTTTAACTGAGAGAAGGAGCAAGGCCATAAACTGAGAATGATGAAGGAGAAGGAGGCTTTTAGAAGTCTGAAGGAAAGAGGAAGTTGCAAAATTGTTGTCTTAGAAAGTGGGAAAGTAAATTGACAAAGGAAATGCTTTGTTCCCTATCACTGCAGCTGTGATCAAAACACAGGAGTCTCAAGTGAGATGGCTGTGTTTCTCTCTTTATTGAGAAAGTGCTGTGGCTGCCTGGCCAACGTCCTTTCTCCAGCCCATATCTTCTTAATCCCAAGCTTGCCTCCATCTGCTGAGGCTAGATTTCCAGAAACTAGCTCTTTACCACTCCCTCTTTCAACTAAGCCTTTGCTTATTACCAGTTTGGGTAAAGGAGAGGTGAGGAGAAATCCATCTAGGGGGGTGGGATCATTCTGGGAAATATTTTCTTCATTGATCAGAGAGAGATGCCCTTATAGATGTGCCTGCTCCTGCCTTATGTCCTCAGAATTCTAAAGAAGGGTGTGGCGGGGGCACTGTGGCAGTCATCTCATAAGAGTGATCAGAAACAGAGACTCTGCAGTCATTTGACTCAGAGCTCGGCACTACTAACCTGCGGCAATCCCCACCCTGGAATTTGGTCACTTCAGTTTTATTAACAAACCCCTATTGTTTGGACCACTTTTGATTTAGTGTTCTTTTACTGGAAACCAAAGCATCCCAGCTGATACAAAGTTTGGATTTGGTTAGATAAAATTAGGAAATGAGGCCACCACCAGTGATATTCAGAACATAAAATAGACCAACATCACAATTATATATATATTTTTAAATGGTGAGACAGAGTAAATCAAATGGTTTAAATACTTTGAATTCTACATTATATGACTACAAAGTCTAATTTACTATAGTGAACTAAAAAAAAAGATGCTAAGGCCCCCAACCAGCTAAACTCCTTTGGCCCCCTCTTGGCCAGGGGAACCCCAAAGCAACCTTAAAACTGAGTTCCTGGCCATGACTGTATGGGAGGTCAGACATGCTTCATTACACCCCTCCCTCATTAACCATGATCAAGCTTTCTTGCCTAAGGACTAAATAGAACCAGCCTTTTGAAAAGACTTGCTCCACCCTTGATTTCAATCAACTGCCCAATGCTGCTTTTTTTTTCTCTTTTTTTTTGGAATTTCAGCACAGCTGAGCAATATTCCTTCCTGATAAGAGAAGACTGACCATGGAGTAGTTCTGACCAGTCTATAGAGGATGCATACAAAGGATTTTCATGTCCTCTGCTTCACCTTTTGACATCAGAGGGCTGAAAACTCCACCCTCAGATCATGCTAAGACTGCCATTTCTGAACATGGATCCCATGAAGGGGCATGAAACTCAATTGCACATGCGCATATTTCTCCATTTGTAAACATCATGACTCCTCCCACAGCTTATTAAATATGTGTATTCAGCCACCCTGCTCAGCATAACTTCCTGTTCCCTGTACCATTCTCTGCAAGTGTGTGTTTCTGGCTCCTGGCCAGAGGCTGTGCTTCCCAGCCTATCAGAATGGCCACCTACAGGCTGCAATCCTTTGTGAGAAATAATAAAGCTCTCCTCTCCAAATTTATGAACCTGTTGTTTCTTCAGTTGACACTATATTGAATTGTAGGATTCCATATTTAGATTTCATAGTATATCATACAAGGTCTAATGTTAATAGAATCTAAATTCACTCAATTTATAAATGCATGCAATCTATAGCTGAAAGTAATGATTTGAATAGAGGACAGATATATGTCTAAAATACTTTAAACTATAACAATTTTAATGAAGAAATTATTATGATTGAAATGATCATTGCCAGAAATCAGTAAGCTTAAAAATATCAAAATTTGGAGAAATTATAGCCTATGATGTTAACCTGACATTAAAGAAAAATCGTATTTTTCCAAAATTCTTTCTTGTTTCTCTGCTGTGGGTAGATCACCATTACCAAAATATAAAAATCTCTGTGGGTTTTACAGAAGGTCGGTATTTACTCTATGTCTATATGCCTTTTTTTTTATGTGGGGATTGTGGAGGTGGGGATCGAGAAACTTATTACAAACCTTCACTGGTGTGAATATGTAGCACACTTGGATACCACCACCTACCCTTACTGAGTTTCTGATGATGGGTAGAGCATTCTAATTCTGAACGTGTTGTGATCTTCAGAATGCCTTTTACAAACTGAAAAAAAATTGCCCTATCTATGACATTTGAAGATAAACACTTTTGAAAAGAAGCACTTCCTTTCTTTAGAGTGTTATAAAGCCCCTCTCAGTCTCAAAAGAAATTACCTGAAGAGGTAGAGACAAAAACAGTCCCCTTTATGGTAATCTGCTTTCCTTCAATGAGGTAGAATGGTTTAGATATTGAGTGCTTTATAGCTTTTTGTATTGGAAATGTGGCAGAAAGAATTCACATAAATTCTATTGGTGTAAACTATTGTTTCTATTGCTACCAGCTTTTTAGCTGATGTTTTTTGCAGTGATCTTCATGTAGCATCCCATTAATGCCAAAAAGAATTACATAGATGGAATGAGAAAAGATCACCTCCATGAGTTTTCTAAAACACAGATTTAGCATAGAAATACCCACCAAGAATATAATCAACAACAAACTCTGGCCAATCAGTATTAGAATTAAAAATCATAGGTGATCCAGCATCTTATTTTTCTGCATTTGTATTCCCCCAGATTAAATTATGGGGAATGTGATTGGTTGAAATAACTGAGGAACTCATGTGAAAATTGTTTTTTCATAATATTTTCTGGGATATACATTTGTTTATGTGGGATAATTTGCAGAAATGTAAAAGTTTTAAAGGTTAAATTGTGAAAACTTAAAACTAGAATAACATACTTCTGCACTTCCTTCCCTGAGACAGCAATATTTCATAGGAATAAAGTTTAGGGGAGGCAAAATCTCAGTAAACACAATTAAGTCTTTTCTTGCTGCATGTAATTAAGACCCCTGGCAACACAACCACGTAAATATCTATGTGAATAAAATGTCTAACATAAAATTACAGATCTATCAATACCTGTCACATCACATAGAATCAGTATTTTTTAATTAATTTCATTTCTTAGAATTTATCATCCTCAGGAAATAATTAAAATAGGTACAAAGATATTGCTACATTAGTATTGTTATTAATGATATCGAAAATAGGAGGGGAAGGAGCATTATCTAAAGAGCCTATGAAAGAAAACTTGGCTAAAAAAGAAAGATAGTAGAACCATACAATGGAATACTACGTAGACATTACAAATTATTGAACAAAGATATATATGACATGGAAGTATATTTGCAATATATTGTTAAGTACACTAGCATGTTACAAAAACTCTATAAGATACTATGTGCGTTTGTGTATTATTGGATGAATGGCCTGTCTCTTGCACCTGGGAAAGGACTTTGTTTTGTTCCCTGTGTCTAGCACAATGCTCAGCACATAATAACCACTCTGTAAATATTTGTTTATATATATTATATATTTCCCTTCTCTGATAATGAGATTACTGAGATTTATAATTACTAATGAGATAAATAAGATTTGTTTCTTCTCATATTTTATTTATGTTTTTAAATTTATTTTTACAATGAGCATGTATTATTTTTATAAATACAAAGCTATATGCTACATTGCAGGTTTACCATCTGAATATTTTACACACATCCTTTTTCTCCCATCATTTGGAACAATATATATCACTATGAGATTCAAGTCTCAGTATCTCAAACAGAAAAGAGATTAACAAAGTAAAAACGAAGTAGAAGAATTATACAGAACAAACCTGCTGCTGATCTCGTAATATTCATATTTGGTAAGTTCTCAAGCCAGTCCCTGGAAGTTTCTACTTTCATATTTGTGTTGGCAGTGGTAAACCAAAAAAAAAAGTAAATTGAGCTCTTATTTCCTCAGAAAGCTCCGGACAAGATTCCCTTATTTATATTTGTCAACTATTACCTTCACTCTGCTTTGTTTTAATTTTTAAAATCAACTTTATTGATTTATTGTACCTATTTAAAGTGTACAGTGCAATGAGTGTAACAATTGTATAATATACAACCATTTAACTATAGCCAGAATCAAGATTAAAGCACATAGCCCCCCACATTCTCCCGTGCCCCTTTGAATTCAACCTCCCTTTCATACTACAGCGACCAGGCATCCCCTGATCGGCTTTCAGTGCTTATAGATCCATGTTGCCTGTGCTAAACATGTAAACAGAATCACACAGTATGTACTTTATAAAAAATCTGACTTCTTTTGCTCAACTAATTTTTTGAAATTTATTTACATTGTTGCCTATGTAGCTATTGCTAGTTTATTACATTTTATTGCAGCATAGTATTCCATTGTGTGGATACCCAAGAGTTTCTGTTATGAAATCACATTTGATGGACTTCTGTGTTGTTTCCAATTTGGGGCTATTATGAATAGTGTCTCTATGAATATTTAAATACAAATTTTGTGGGGGCATGTTTTCATTCCTTTTGCATGAATATAAATATCCAAGAGACCACTTGTTCTGTTGTATGATATGTTTTATTTTGTAAGAGCCAACCAGTTTTCCAGCATGCTTGTGGCATAGACATTCCCTCTAATAACATGAGAGTTCCGGTTGCTCCCCATTCTTGCCTATACTCGCTATAATCTTTTTAGTCATGGCAATCCTAAGGAGTGTATGCTGATATTGCAGTGTGGTTTTAATTTGCATCCATTGAGTGGTTCATATATTTTCTCTTTTATTCTGTTAATATGGTGAATTACATTGACAGATTTTCAAATGTTAAACCAAATTTACATTATTCAGATAAACTCCATTTATTAATGATTTATTATGTTTTTTATACATTGTTGGATTCAATTTTGTTAAAGATTTTTGCATCTTTAGACTGTAGTATCTTTGTCTAGTTTTGCTATCATGATAAATCTGCCCTTATTAAATGAGTGAAGATAGGTTCTTCTCTTATGTAAAACAGTTTGTGTAGGATTAGTAAAATTCACAAGTGAAGCCATCTGGGCCTGAGTTTTTCTTTTTAGTAGATATAAAGCTATGTTCTAGTTCTTTTCTGAATTTTGGTAATATGTATCTTTAGAGAATTTCTTCATTTCATCCAAGTTATTGAATTTATGGGCACAAATTTGCTCCTAAAACCCATATTATCCTTTTAATATTTGCAAAGTCTGTAGTGATATCTTATTTTATACTTCTGGTTTGCTAATTTATATCCTCTTCTTTTTTTTGCTTTATTTGTCTAACTAGAAATTTATCAATTTTTTTGATCTTTTAAAAGAATCAGCTTTTGTTTTCATTAGTGTCCTCTATTATGTGCTCATTTTCTATTACATTGATTTCAGTCATTAGGTTTTTTGCCTGCCTTTTATCCTCTGGGTTTAAATGGCTCTTCTTTTTCTAACTATCTTGGGTCACTTATTTTAGATCTTTTCTCTTTTCTAATGTAATTATTTAAAACTATTAATTTTCTGCCTTAGTCTTATCACACAAATTTTGACATGTGGGTTTTTTTAAATCATTATTCAGTTCAAAATATTTTCTAGTTTCCCTTATGTTTACTTTTTGACCCATGGGTCATTGAGAGTATTGTTTAATTACCAAATATTTGGGGATTTTCCAGATTTTTAAAAATTTATTTCTAGTTTAATTCTGTTGTGGTTTCAGCACATGTTCTGCATGATTTCAACCTTTAGAAATCTGCAGATTTTTTTCTGGTTTGTTGTATGGTCCAGCAAATGGTCTATCTTGGTTAATGTTCCAAGTACACTAAAAATGATTGTGTTATCTGCCTTATTGAGTGGAGTATTCTATAAATGTCAACTAGTTCTAACTGGATAATAATATTATTCAAATTTTCTATGCATTTGATGATTTCTTTTGACTACTTAATGACAGAGAGAGGCATGTTGAAATCTTCATCCATTTTTATAGATTTTTCTAGTTCCTTTACTTCTATCAGTTTTTATTCCATGCCTATTGATGGCCTTGTATTAGGTGCATTTAAGATTCTATGTCTTCTTAAGGAATTGATTCTTTTAGCCTTATGAAATGTCCTTCTTTATTCTGGATAAATATTTCTTGTCCTGAGTTCTTATAATCCCTCCAGGTTTGTTAAATATTTACATGGTATATATTCTTCTATCATTGTTTTTAACTGAACTGTTTTTTTTTTAAGTGTCTTTCTTGTAGATAGAATATATAGTTGACCCTTGAACAACACAGGCTTGAACCGTGTGGGTCCACTCACATGCACACTTTTTCCAACAAATATGTTAGAAAATTTTTTGGAGATTTTCAAGGATTTGAAAAAATTTACAAACAAACCATATAGCTAGAAATATCAAAAAACTTAAGAAAAAGTTATGCATGCCATAAATGTATAAAATATATGTAGCTGCTAGTCTATTTTATCACTTACTACCATAAAATATACATAAATATATTACAAAAAGTTAAAATTTATCAAAACATATGCACACACTTACAGACCACACATGGTGCCATTTGAAGTCAAGAGAAATGTAAACAAACATAAAGATGCAGAATTCAATCATAACTACATAAACTTACTGTAGTACATACTGTACTATTGTAATAATTTCATAGCCACATCCTGTTGCTATTGCAGTGAGCTTGTTTTAGGAGTATATGATTAAAACACCAGGTGACATTAACCATCTCTATGTGAGCAGTTCATCTCTCCATTAAATTGCGTGTTTATCTCACAATAAACAGTGATCTCTTGCAGTTCTCACATAGTTTTCATTGTGGTTAGTGAAATACCATAAATGTTCAATAATAGCATGTGAAGTGCCACTAGTGATGCTGGAAGTGTTCCCCAAGAAGTAAAGTCATGACATTATAAGATAAAGTTGAATTGTTTGATATATACTGTAGATTGAAGCCTATGATTGCCTACCATTTCAGACAGATGATCCATCTTGTTAACAGACAATGTAAACTTACATTATCAATAAATACAGTACAGTACTGTAAATGTATTTTCTCTTCTTTATAATTTTCTTAATAATGTTTGCTTTTCTCTAGCTTACTTTATTGTAAGAATACAGTAGGTAACACATATAACATACAAAATATGTGTTCATTGACTGTTAATGTTCTCAGTAAGGCTTCCGGTCAACAGCAGGCTATTAGTAGTTAAATTTTCAGGGAGTCAAAAGTTATATATGGATTTTTGACTGGGCAGGGGGCTGGTGCTCCTAACTTCTGCATTGTTCAAGGGTCCACTGTAGTTAGGTTTTGCTTTTTTTATTCAGTCTGTAAATTTCTGCCTGCTAATTAGAGTGTTTAGACCTCTTTCATCAGTGGAATTGTCAGCATGGTTGGTTTCAAGATTCCATCTTATTATTTGTTCTCTATTGATCCGTTTTGTTCTTTTGTTCCTTTAAGCCTCTTTTCCTGCCTTTTTGGATTAATTTAGTACCTTTTAGTGTTTAGTATTTGATCTCCACTATTGGCTTATTAGCTATGACTCATTGTTATATTTTATGTTGTTTATTCTAGGGTTTACAACATATCTCCTCAATTTATTACCATCTACCTTCAAATGATATCACAGCAATTTCTGTATACTCTAAGTAATTTACGTACCTTCCCTTTCCCCCTTCTCATCCTTTGTGCTATTGTTAATACATTTACTGTGACAAATATTAAAAACCTTTCAATATATTGTTAACTTTCCTTTAAATGGTCAATTTTTTAAAAAAAAAATTAAAAGATAAAAATATTCTTTTATATCTACTCATCTATTGACTATTTCTGACAATCTTCATTGCTTTTTATAGATTCAAGTTTCCATTCAA
Organism: Varecia variegata; assembly: GCA_028533085.1. Classification (NCBI taxonomy): domain Eukaryota; kingdom Metazoa; phylum Chordata; class Mammalia; order Primates; family Lemuridae; genus Varecia; species Varecia variegata. The sequence continues at coordinate 83,539,592 of CM052438.1, forward strand.
TATCACTTTTCTTCATCCCCAAAAGTTCCTGTAACATCTGTCAACCTAAAATAATCAAAAGGGTCAGAATCTAATTCAAAGAGAGTTTACTCAAGCACAAAGTTTGAGAATGGCCCACCCAGAAACACCAACTCCAAAAGAATGGAGTTAGTGTTCCCAAGTAGGGAAGTTAAGGTTTCATTTGCATAGGCAGAGACAGAGGACTTTTTAGCAGGATTACATTTTGCATACAAAGTTGGCACATAGTAAAAGTAATTTGATTGGTGATAGGTGTGTTTCTTTTTGGTAAGGGTACTTTTAACATTTTTTACAGAAGTTATAATAGTCATGGGTTTCCTGTCATCTGGTCTAAGCAAAGCAGGACAACAAAGGGGAAGTTAGTCTTTAACAAGGGTCATTAATTTAAAAATCAGGAGCTTTTTGTCCCTGACATCATTTAATTCTCTCTAGTCATTGTACAGAACAAGAAAAATAAGAAAGCGAGTTAATCCATAATCTGAGAAAGAGAAGTTGTAACCATATGCAACTCAGATCCAAGTCACATCTCTCTCAAGGCTTACAGCGTTTTGAGGGTTCCAACAGCTTTTAAATTACATTTATTTTCACACATCTCTTGTAGGCAGGTCTTCTGGCAAAAAAAAAAAAAAAAAGTCTTTCACCTTTTGTTTCTCCAAAAATGTCTTTACTTCATTGCCATTATGAGAGATATTTTCACAGAGTATGGAATTGTAGGCTGCATTTTTTTTTTTTTTTTTTTTTTTACTTTTAGCTCTTTAAAGATTGTTCCATATTTTTCTGGCTGCAATTTTCCTGAAGTGAAGTTCTAAGTCGTTTTAATCTTTGTTCTTCTATATATGTAATGTGTTGTATTTTCTGTCTGCTTTTAAGGTTTATTCTTTATTTCTGTTTTTCAGCCATTTAATTATGATGCACCATGAGGTCATTTTCTTTGTGAATTTCATGCTTGAGCTTCTGGGGTCTGAGCTTCTGGGTTTACAGTTTCCATCAAATTTGGAAAATTTTATAGCCATTTTGTATTTGCTTTTTTTCTGTCACTACCCCTTGTTTCTTTTCGGACTCCAATTGCATGTATATTTGAACACTTGCTATTCTCCTAAAAGTCAATAAGGCTCCTATTTTCTTTTTCAGTCTTTTATTTTTTCTGTTTCTTGTAGGATTGGTAGTTTCTATTGCCTGTTGTCAAGTTCATTGATTTTCTTCTGCAATGTCTTATTCTGTGAATTTCATATTAAATGTAGTCTTTTTCATATCTGGAAGTTCCATCTGGTTATTTCTTTATCTTCCATTTCTCATTATGTTGATATATTTTTTTAAATTTTTAAGCAGATTCTTAATAACTGTTTAAAGTCCTTTTCTGATAATTCCATTATTTTTGCCATGTCTAGGTCTCCATCTCTTGTTTTATTTCTCTCTTGGTCACATTTTCTTTCTTCTTCACATGCCTATACTTATTATGGGTGTTGGACATTGTCAGTGTTACATTGTGGCATAACAATGTACGTAATTTGTTTATTTTTTAGGAGTATTGACTTTGAAGTGGCAGGTAACTTATAGATGAGCTTGATTATTTTGACCTTGTTTTTAAACTTTGCAAGAGGGATCTGGTGGAGTCTTTAATCTAGGGCTATTTGAGCTCCACCACTAAGGCCTAACCCTTTTGTGACTATCTTGAATGCCCTGGGTATTCACCTAAGTGTCTTCATTCTGACTGGCTGAAGCTTGAAGTTCCACCAGCCCTTAATGAGCTCTGTATTTTCTAACCGCATGGAGTTTGCCTGTGTTTGCACAGCAAATTGACAACAGAATCAAGAGATCCCATGCAGACTTATTTTTTCTGTGTACTCCCTATTTCCTGCAAATTTCAATCCCCTTAGAATCCTGGGATTCTAATCTCTCTTTCCTCAATACACTGAGATCTAAATTCTCTGCTTGAATTCTCCCTTCTTGCACCATTTTCTGGTAAAAGGCAAAATATTTACATGCTCTGAAGAGGAACCAGAGTATCCTGCACTGCTTTCCAGAAAGTGCCTCCGGGCAGGAAGCCAAGGCAATCTATGACTTCACTTCATTTGGTTCCCTCGGGGACCATAATTCTGTACCACATGTTGTCCAATGTCTGAAACCTGTCAGTGGATGTATTTTGTCGAATTTTCAAATTGTTTATGTAGAGAGGGCAAGCCCAGTACTAGTTATTCTCGCATTGTGGAAGGGGAAGTTTGGTCTCTGCTTTACTGTAATTTTGACTTTTGTTTTCCCACAGTAGAGCTCCTAGGAGGAAGCCGGGATAAAATTTGCCAGTGGAAGACCACACTGACTCACTTTACTAAGGGAAGGAGAAAAACTAGCAGGAGAGGCCCAGCTTACATGACCCAGGTCCCATAATCTCACTCCCTTAAGGCTCACAATATTTTAAACTTGCAACAGCTTAGATATGGAATTACTTATTTTCACACCTCCAAACCTCTGAATTGACAGAGATTGGGTTTTGCTAACAGGACCTGCAAAGAGTAAATCCTGAAATTAGCATAGGCTTAATATAATTTATTCTCACCTACTTCCTTAATAAGAATTCAAATTTTTATTCATCTTTCAATGAACTTTTGGGTGACTTGATAGCAAAGTAATACAATTCCCAGGCAAAGATTAGGAGTGTTGTGATCCTAACTGTGCTTTGTACCTTCAATGTTGGAATTCAGAATTATTCATCCACTCACTTGTCTACCTCCCCATCTCCTTTTTAAAAGGGGACGTCTAGTAGAGATCAGGGTTAGGAGGTGCAAGAGTCTGTGTGTCAGCCCACGGCCTGCAATTGGAAAAGTCAAGTTGTACTGGGTGGGTTTGATCTGGTTCTGTTAAAAGGGAAAACATAATTTTAAAAAAGAGATAAAGGAAAAAGTGAAGAAAAGTAGGATTTTTTTCCCTTTTATGGTATTGAATAAATTAGACCCTTTCTTGACTCTTCCTGCTTACCCTCAATTTCAATATGCAATCTGTTTATAATTCCTTTTCATCCAGAATCTGTTACCTGTCCTCAGCTCAACTTCCAATCTTCTAATCCATGTCTCCTCTATCTCTCACCTGGACAGTTGTGATATCCTTATCTCCTGATGCTTATTCTTTTCCTTCTGAAATTCATCCTCAGTACTGCTGCCGTGGTTAACTTGTCAAGTCAATGCTCAGAAACCCCAAGTGAATTCCCACTGCACGTGAGATGATATCTAAACATTCTAAGGCCTTCAAAATCCTTATCCTCCATCAATGCCTCCAGCTCACCAGCCTGCATCGTACTCCAGCTTAAATACCATTCCCCAAGGTGCCACTCACATTCCTTCCCTGTGATCTTTGTTCTTGCCATTCCCACTATACTAATACATAAAACCTTTTCTCAGTTTCACAAGGTTCTATTTATTTTCAAGATTCTTGTGGCCCACACTTCCTCAGTGAAACCTGCCACAGCTTCCCAAGCTCTTTCTCTGGGATCACACAACCTTTGAACCATCAGTAGAGCACTCACCACTGAGCTAGTGTTCAAGGGGTCTGTCTACTTTCTGCTTATTTTTGTTTTTCTACCATCCAGCACACCAGAAGTGACCAATAATATCTATTTATACTAATCAAATTGAAAAAGAGTTCATAATTAGGGCAAGTTATAATCTAAAATAGATATAATTGATGCCTAGAATCCATATTAATATATCAGATTACAGAATAATTGTGAAAGAATTTTGGTGATGTAGCTAATCTGGGTATTATGCAGGTAATATGAGGGTGAGTGGAATTGATTCTTTTCATTAACTGGAATTATTATAAAATGCTGTAATGTGAATGACTTTGGAAATCATCTAATCCCAGTATGACAAATAGATGTCAACCCTGGTGCTGACTCTAATTGGTTGGTGCAGGGTGCCTAGAACACCACTTTAGGGAGTCTATGGCCATTGGTAGAGGACACAAAATGTGTAACATGTCAGTAATGTTTATCACGCATTTGGGAAAAGAGAGTGGAAAGGGAAATGCTAGTGTGTGAACCCAATAGTTGCCAGCCCCTGACGACTAGTCCATATGTTCCTATGGGACCACAATTTAAACATCTTAGATAGCTCCATTTCCGTCACATTTTTAAGACCTCCACACACACAAAAACAATCTGTGATCTGCTGTGGTATGTAATTTTAATATGTGAAAACTTGTGTCATGTCTAATCCATAACTTTATGTTGTGGGTTAACCAAGCCTCCTCTAACTCTGCTTTTGAGCAATATGGAAGCCTGGGCTATCATTCTTGTAGGAGCTCCTGCAAACCTGCAGGTCACGGTTATATTTCTCCACTGTTTCTATTTCCACCCATCCATTATCCCACTACCCATGTGCGTTAGTCAGGGTTCTCCAGAGAGACAAAATCAGTGGGATATATGAAAGGGGACTTATTGGGGGAATTGGCTCACACGGTCACAGAGGCAGAGCAGCCCCATGAGACCGTCTGCAAGCTGGAGAACCAAAGAAGCCAGTAGCTTGGCTCAGTCCAAGTGTAAAGCTGCAGAGCCAGGGCAGCCGGCAGTGCAGCCCCCAGTCTCAGGCTGAAGGCCCAAGAGCCCGCAGGAGGCTGCTGGTGCAAGTCTCAGAGTCCAGAATCTGAAGGAGCTGGAGGCTGATGTCCAAAGGCAAGAGGAGAACAAGCATCCCACTACAGAAGAGAGAGAGCAATCCCCCTGCTCCTGCCTGACTAGTTGGTACCTGTCCACCGTGAGGGCAGGCTTCTTCTGTCAATGCACTGACTCACACGTCAGTCTCTTCTGGAAACAGCCTCACAGACACGCCCAGAAACAACGCTTCACCAGCTCTCTAGGCATCCCTCAATCCAGTCAAGTTGACACGCAAAATCAACTATCACACCACCCATCCATCCATCCATTCTGTATTTAGCGAGGAACTATGCAGGGCTGTCTTCTCCAGGCTAAATAACCTCCATTTCTTTACACTTTTTATAAATAACTTCCATTGCACAAATCACTAGTATGACTATCTTGTTAACCTGATGCTGCCCTCTGGAGTTATGAAACATATACCTAGACACTATGTTTGGTATTTCGCTAAATAAGGTAATACAAATCCTATTGGAAAGGCACTAGGCAAAGGTTAAGAAGTGTTAACAAGGATCTGCTAAGCACAGACCAGAAAGGGAAGTTCGTGTTCTCAAATCTGCCCGTTGGCTCAGTGCCAGCTTGCAACTCACAACCGTCTCCATGTAGGTTGTCAACAGAAAAGAAGATGAACTCTGTAAAATAATTTAATAAGATTTATTCTGAGCCAAATTTGAGGACCATGGCCCAGAACCATGCCCAAGAAACCTTGAGCAAGTGGACTCACTGTGGCTGGGTTACAGTTTGGTTTTATACATTTCAGAGAGACAGGAATTAGAGGTAAAGTCATAAATCAATACATGGAAGGCATACCCTGGTTTGACCCAAAAAGGTGGGACATCTCAAAGCAGGGGCTTACAAGTCATAGGTGGGTTTAGGGATTCTTTAGTTGACAATTGGCTGAAAAAGTTAGGCTTTGTCCAAAAGTCTAGGAATCAGTGGAAAGGAATGCTTGAGTTAAGATAAGGGTCTTCTACAAGGCTGTGATTATTAAAACCGCTTGGTATTGGCACAAATGCAGGGACACAGACCAGTGCAACAGAACAGAAAATCCAAATATAAAACCATCCTCATATAGCCATCTAATCTTTGACAAAGCAGACAAAAACATATTCTGGGGAAAAGATTCCTTATTCAATAAACGGTGCTGGGAAAACTGGATAACCACATGTAGAAGACTGAAACAGGACCCACAGCTTTCACCTCTCACAAAAATTAAATCACAGTGGTTAACAGATTTAAACCTTAGGAATGAAACTATTAGAATCCTAGAAGAAAATGTAGGAAAGACTCTTAAAGACATTGGCCTAGGCAAAGAATTTTTGAAGAAGACCCCTAAGGCAATCACAGCAACAACA
>CM052438.1:83546109-83586377 GCA_028533085.1 Varecia variegata
TCAGATCTTTTCCTTAGATTGAGTGGAAAATTGTTTCTCCAGTGTTTATATCCTTTGGACCAAGTCACACGTTTTGGAGACAAATCTCATACTGCTCACCCTTGACAGTCCTTCAAATATTTGATAGCACCCATGCTTTTCCTGACTTAACTTCTGCCGTTCCTTCAACTATTCATCGCACTATAGGATTTGTGGAGCCTTCATCTTCTTGGCCACACATCCTATCAAGTTTTAACTATTTAACACAACCCCTTTTTTACAAAACACCTTCCCTAGACTTTGCCCTCTGGAAAATGAACAATCACATAAATCTACCCATCTGTGCTGCTAGATAAAAGTATTCTATATATGTTCTCAGACCAAAATTCAAAGCAAAATTATATGATGTCTTCACTGGGTTCTGTTCTGCAGGTTAGAAAAACATAACAATAATATGGAGAGGCACCAAGAGAAACTAGAACTTTAGGACTCAGTGCCTAAAGACTTTAAAATTAGATGTCTCATTTACTTAGTTCTCCATACCTCTAAATGGAGTTGAGCAATGTAGAACCCAGCTGTTAAATGAATGGTTATTTTTTCTTTCCAACATTATGTCAAGAACTGCGAAGGGTCTGAGATTTTCACCGACTGCAAGCCAACAGGTGGGGATCTGCCACAGTCCTGTGGATGCTGGCTGAAGACACGAGACTCCTGGGTCAGAGACAAAGGGGTGCGTCATCCAAGGCACAGCAAGCAGCCTGAGCTTCATCTTCCAGTTGTATCCACTTGATCCATGTCCCCCCGGGGCGGGGGGTGGGGTGCAGAACAGTACACATGGATGCTGACTGTGCCGTGGGTTTGCCTCACAGCTGAGAAACCTCGGGCTTAAAAATCCTCCAATCTCTTATAACAGGCTGTAAGCAAGCTCACCCAAATTTTGCCCCAGAGGGAGACACAATCTTTATTACCCTGGACAGCAAATAAGGCTGCTCTCCGCTTCAGAGGAAGGTGCTATTTCTATTTTCCATGATTGTTCTCTACACAAACATCCTTGAAAAGGGAGTCTAGGACAAAAGCTGTCAGGACCTCTGTTCGAAAGATGTGTGAAGCATAAAAGATGCATGGAGATAGTCTCCCCGCACACAGTAGGGTGTTAGTAGGGGAATACCTACTTCTCCAGAACATTCAACCAATCAGTATTTACCGAATGCCCACTGTGTTTGCAGCACTCCTCTAGGTACTGTGAAGGGAAAAAGGTCCATGGCCTCTGGATTCCAGGAACTTAGAATGTATCGGGGACTACCTAGCCCGAATAATAGGGAACAATACAAGATAAACTACAGCTAAATTAGGGCTGATCCATTCATTCACACAAATAAATATTAGACGCTCAGCATGAGCACTAGCATTTACGGAGTGCAGACGGTATGCCAGGCACTAATCTAAGCACTTTGCACATATTAAGACAAGGATGTGAAGTAAATCCTAGTACTACTCCCCCCTTTTACAGATGTGGAAATAGAGGCACAAGCACACCACGTAGCTTGTCCATAACCACACAGCTAGGAAGTCACGTTTGTGTCCAGACGTGGGCTCCAGAGCCACGGACTATCCCAAACACAAAACTACCTACCTTATCACACACACTGATCCCAGGTGGAGCTCTAAGGTCAGGCCAGGGACATCCCTGTCTCCACAAAGCTCGAGCCTCTAAAGGGGACACTTACTAGTGATATAAGGGGGAAGGGAGGGACATTATTGAAAATCAGCGCACTTCAGAAGTGGTTGCAAGAGTCAGGCAAGCGGTGAGGTCGGCCTGAGACAAAGAAGGGGGGAGGGCTTGGAAGAGGGACAGTGGAGACGTGATGTGTGAGAGAGGTGAGCAACTGGAGGTCAGAGGTGAAAGAGAAAGACATGCCTAGATGGACTTCGGTGTCTGGAGGGGGCCCTGTGTGCCTGGGTGTCACTGGCCAAAATCAGCGGAAGCAGGAGGAAAGGTGGGTTTGGGAGAGGGCATTGATTCCATCTGGGGCACGCCCAGTTTGAGAGAACTGTGCCATGTCCAAATCAAATGCCAAGTAGACCCAGAACATGGACAATAGTCACCACCATGAATGTGTGTGATTTGGCCCACGGTGCCCGTGGAGCATGACAAGAGTATAGAAACCCAACCAGACATCTGAAACACACTTCCGGCGCAAGCAGAGGAGAGGAGAGTTCACAGGAGGGAGACCTCGCGGTGGTCAGGGCAGTCCCCCCCGCGGAGCAGGGTTTGGGCAGGCAGCGGCGTGTGGGTGGCCTTGGGGCCTCAGCCCGGGGAATGGGGTGTGCTGGGCAGTGAGATGAGCCCGAGAGGGAAAGGACATGCATCGTGCTGTCATTGTTTATAATTCTGGGTCCTGGTAACTGGATGGGTCTTTGTTTCCTAAGTGCTCAGGAGGGTGCGGGTGTGCAGGTTTGAAGGCAGAGGCCAGGACAGTCCCACGTGCGGAGGTGTGTCACATAGAGCATGTCCCATAGAGACTTGAGGAACTCGGGAGGAGAGAGGTCTCAATGTGGGATTTGAAGTTTGCTGCCAGCATGTATAACTAATCTCCCTCATCCATCTTCCTTATAAAATGCAGATTTGCTGCCAATGCTGAGCTCCTTCACGGTAGTCTGGGGTGAGAACAGTGGCTGCAGACGGGCAGTGCCAGCACCTGCTTACGACGCGAGGCTCCTGTCTGGGAGCCTGCAGACCATGCCGGATTACATCATGGCCCAGTCGGGAGCCAGGTGCCCTCGTGACCGCCAGCGTGTGGAACATCACTCCAGGGAGGTGCATTTACACTGGCAGGAACTGTGGTTATGCTACCACCTCAAAGTCAAAGGGAGGTCGCGATGACTAAGAGCCGCTGTCCAGCTTTTGGGGAAGTGCACGGTGCAGGCGGGGGCATTTCAGGCGGAGTCAAGGTCAGCCTCACAGGAGTTCTAAAACTGGAAAGTGTAAGAAACTCCCTTGGAAAGTGGCAGCCTCCAGATGAATGTTTAAACAAGCCTCAAGAGAAATCCAATCTCTTAAGAATTGAGAGTCTCTTCAGGGAGAGAGAAAGCAGACCCTGGCAGACAAGCCTGGCCTGTTGAAGGGTCTCAACCTTGCTGGCTCAAGGGTGGTCGGCTGCCGGCAGGCACGGAGGAACCCTGATCCAGGATACGGGAGGCTCTGGAAGCTGGAGACAGAGGCCGGGAGTTGGTGCTATGCACCAGAAAGGAAGAACTTGAATAAGTTGGGAGAATATGACATTTAAAATAATAACAGAAGTTTCAGGCAATAGAAATTCATGGGAAACTTTCGGGATCTGCCGTGGGAAATCGCACAGGTCTTGGAGCCGCATGTCCTTCTTTTCGGCAGAAGGCTGCGAGCAGTCACCGCACAGTTGTGCGCCAGGTCACAGCTCGCCAGGAGGGCCCAGGCCCCACCAGTTTTTCCACAGAAGATCCTCCCAGGTCACTGCTTCCTCCTTTTCCTGTTTTTGAAAACTGCCTGCTCATCTTTCCATACTGAGTTCAGGAGCCCCTCCCCTGACTCCCCAGGAAGAATCTACCCCTCCCTCCTCTGTGTGCCCAATAGCCCATTAGGTGTCTCTGGCTGACATCAGTAAAGTTTACCGCAGCTTTTCATTTACAGGTAGAATTCCTTTCAGTAAATTCCGACCCTTAAAGGACAGACAAGGACCTTGCTTTACTGTCTGACTCCCGAGCCCCTGGCCCAATGCTTGGCATAGGTAGGTAGTTGGCCAGTGGCTGACGGCCACCATCCCGGGCCCCCAGGAGTGGGAGGCGCAGTGTGGCTGTGAGCGCGGGGCATCTAGAGCATCTCTGGATTTCTAGGACTGACTGGGAGAGGGAACACGAGGGAGGAAACTGGAGAATTCCAGAAGAGGCGGGAAGCCCAAGTGACTGTGCCAGAGCCAGTGCCCACCCAACTGGCCCCCGATACTGCGGAAAGGACCCCTCAGAGTGAGAGCAGCTGGAGGCAACAACAGTTTCAGAGCCCAGGGGGCAGGGACTGGCTGGGAGACGGCTCAGAAGCAAACCCACAACGTCCTGGCAGGAAAGGCCGCCAAGGGCCTGCCTTCTGTCTTTTTACTTTCCCAGATCAAAAGGCAGCCCTTGAGGTAGGAAAGGGGAGTGACTTAGCTGAGCCAGGAAGACTAATCACCAGGAATACCTCCCTTACCCTGCCCGAAATCCCACCAATCAGAAAACTGGGAGACTTGGACACCCTGGTGCTCTGGAGGTGAATGCCCCAGGCCAGGGCCCCAGGCATCCTGTGGGGTGGGGGACAGGGCTGATACTCAGGCACCTGTACAGTCCAAGCAGATGGAGCCCAGGGCTGCCAGCGCCGGCCTGCGTACCTCCCGATTCCCTCAGACCCTGCTTTCTTCCGTGTGCTGAAGATGACCCTCTGGATGCTAGAAGGTGGCCTGGCACCCACCCCATTCTCCCCATTGTTCCTGTAACCCCAGGTTGCTCTGAGGGTCGCTGAGCCCCATCACCAGGGGAAGGTCATCCTGTCACATCCCCTCCTGCCGGCCTGCTATGGCCGTGGTCCCTCCTGGGCTGGCACCTGTCTCCAGCAGCCCCTGCACGCCCATCCCCCCTGCAGCTTTCCCGTCCTCGCTGAGGCCCACACATGGGGGACACCCCTGGTGCACGGGTGCGACAGGCCACCCTGCTGTGTCTGCAGCCCTGAGTATCACCACTGAGGCTCTAGGATCTGGCTTTTCTGGTGACCACCTGGGGGTCAGGGGACCAGAGGGAGTGGCAAATGTGGCCAGTAGCAGACGGAAGCCTGTAGACGAATTCTTCCCTTTCCTTCCCTCAGCCCCCAGCATGTACTGTGTGAACACGCAGCAGCCTCAGCCTCTCTGAAGACAGCCTGTGAGACCCTGCAACCGCGCGGGGACACACTTTGTTATACTTGCTCTCTCCCTCTCCGGCCCTCACCCTGTATTTGCTCTCGCGCCTGCTTCCCCAGACTTTCGCTGCCCTGCAGAGCAGGAGCTGTAGCTGCACCTCAGGCCTTTGCCCAGGGCCTGCAGGCTCAGACCTGGGGAGCTGGGCGGGGAGGGCCTGATACCCAGAGAAAGCACCTCGGAAGAAAAGGCAGGAAAGATTTCAATACTCAAAAGAGGCATTGTCTTGGGCTCGACTGGACCCTTATCAGTCCGCAGAGGCCAGATGACAAGGTACCTGCCTCCGGCCAGCCCTCGGGCCCCCGCATACCCCTTGTTCCATAACCTCGTGCTGGAGAGGTTATGAGTCCTCTGCTCCAGGGGCACGAGGACGTGAGGAACAGGGCTCCTGGGGAAGATGGGCACAGATGGCCTCTGCCAGACCCTCCTTGGGAACTGCTCTTTGTCCTTCCATGTCCCCTGCCAGAGCCAGACGGATGTGGAGAATGCAGCAGGCCCCATGGGCATGGAGTGGGGGGTCACCCCCGGTAAGGAGCCAGGCAGATGTGGAGCTGACATTTTAAGCTTCAGTTTACTTGTCTGTCAAATGGGAATGATGATGTCCAGGGAAACTGTGAAAGACTCAAAGGGGCACAAGAGAGTCCTGGGTGTCCTTTCAATGGAATGCCAGGTGTTGTCCGGGGAACCCTCCCAGGTTCTCAGACTGTGTAAGGGATGTGTGCCTTTGGTAACCTCAGAGGAGGCTATTTTACAACTTGGTAGTGATAGGAGGCTAATTTATAGAAAAATGATAGAAACACAAATGCATATTATTCTTATTTAGGGCAATACATATCAATTCTGGCTGGTTGAAAATATAAGTCTCTACAAGTTAAATCTGAATTTGAACTAGTTTTAATATTTTAGCAGTTCTCTTATTAATTCATGAGCTAAATAATGTCTTTGATGCATACACATTTTATAAAAGAGTCATGATCTAATGCTTTTGAAAATTATCCTTTATAGCGATATCAACTGGAAAGAGGTTTTGGGAGGATTAACAGATCATGTGTATGAAGTGTTTAACATTGAGAATATAAGATGCAGGACAGGTAATGTGTAATTTGAAGTAAAAAGATAATAGCAGAGGGGGAAGGAAAGGAGGGGATTGCGATGGAGCTGTGTCCAAGGTTTAACTGCATAATCTTGTCTAGTACTGATGCAACCCTATGTGGTGGTTATCATTAATCTCACATCACAGATTGCGCCCGGGGCCTCAGAGTGCATGGGAACTTGACCCAGGCCTAGATGGTAGGACCTAGAGCTAAGATGGAAACCCAGGTCCACCTGACTCCAAAAGCCCATGGTTTCCCACCAAACCATCTGGCACAGGCCAAGAATCGGTGCCATGATGTGGTGGAAAGGACACATCTATGCATCACAGTAGGTGCTGGGAGTGGGGAGTGGGAGGGCAGCTCAGAGCCCTGGGCACCCAGGAGGGATGCCAGAAGGAACAGGCGGTAGAAGGAAGCTGGCAACACTGAGGACTTCCAGCCTTTGGCTGATGCAGGCTCTGTCCCTCCTGCCCACCCCACATCTTTCCTACCCACCCCTCTTCCCCGTGGAGAGCTGAGTTAAAGGAAATTCAAGTTCACATAAACTTTATACCTTTATCCAAGAGGGGAAACTGATATTTTCAAAGACCTAAAAGTCACTCTTCCAGGCCATGGGCAATGTCAGTGACGAGATAGAACTGAGGACCCCTGACTCCTAGGATCATGCACCTGCCCCCCAAACCTTATTTCCTCTAGAATCACTATTCATCAGGATGGTGAACTCACTGTAGGTCATTTATATGCCATTCAGCAGGCCAGTGAGTCAAGACTTTTTAAAGGTTGAATATTTCCCTGTTTGCTTTTCAAACTAAAGATAAGAATGCATACCTGGTAGTTAGGGAAAAGTTAAGACCGAGGCAATAGACTGCATTTTAATTGCTTTAATAGTACTTATATAGGCAAAGGAAGTGAGAGCCATAAAAACAAACAACCAAAAACACCTGCAGGAGCTCTGCTGTGTGCCAATCTGCTTCAGGGAACCTGCTGTGGGCTTTCCGGTTGCTTTCCACATCTAGCCGCACATCACTGATATTTCAGCAAAACCAGCGTCTGCCTCAGACTCCGTGGGCCTCTTAAGTGAATTTTAAGCTTATTCTAATGTGTCCTCTTTCAAGGGTAGTGTATTGTTCCTGGTTTGATGTGCTTATTCAGTTTATCATTGCAATATTTTAAATTATTTTTCCTCTCTTTCACCCCATGCTCTGACCAGTGATTTGGAAACATACAAGATTTTTCCTGGAGAAGAAACAACATTCTTGATATGTTCTTGGTAAATGAGAACTAAATGCTAAGCTTTAAAAATGAAAGTATGTCTCCCAAATTGTGTAACAAGGGACATTTCCAGTGGACCATTTTTCTTCTCCTGACCTACGGGGGCTCATTTCAGGTAAAGCCCTCTAAGGAGAAAGTGTCTACATTCCCAACAAATACATGCCCAGGAGTCAGGGAAAGGACCCTATATTCCTTTCCTAAGAGGCTGCTGGGCAACTAATCTAATCTCTCATCTAAAGCACACACAGGATTCATCTAAAGTTTTGTCAAATATGTTTTGAATGATTGTGAGACAACAGTAGATCATGCTCCTACTGATGAGGTACAGTAATAATTGCTTAACTTCTTAGAATTCCTGTCCTCATATTTTTCCTAAAGGAAACAGAGCGTAGAAAATACAAAAATCAGAATAGTAAATTTTTAATACTCAAATAGAAATTTCTCCTAATTTGACTCCTTAAAATGATAACTTGGTTTTTATGTATTGTCAGAAGAAAAATGCAACCCGTTTGGTGTTAGTAATCATATTTTCTAACAAAATTTCATTGTCATTTAGTCATTTGGCATTTATTCCAACTAATTCAAGTAACCACATCATTTAAAAATATACTGTTAAAGGAAAAACTGATAAGGACAGCATAGTCAATAAAACAGCTCATTTTCTCGTGTTTAATCTTGGTTAAATCTGCTAGTCTTCCTGAATGAACCATTTAACATAACCAAAAGAGAGAAGTAATATTTATTTTTGCCAAATTTTGGCAGATTATTTGATTCTAAAATAGTTACTTATTAAAAGATGTATATGAGGGGGGTGTGTGTGTGTGTGTGCATATATGTGTTCATATGTGTGTGCACATGTGTGTGTGTTTGTATAAATTGAGGTAGTGGCCTGATTCGTGGCTGTACCCCTAAATGGCGGGAACTCTAAGTTCTCCTGTGGCCCTTCTGCCCTGTTAGTCTCTACACAGTAGAGAGAAATCGCTTATCACTTGGCCGAAACCAGGAATAAGAATAATTTTCCATATAGTGGGCAAACAGTTGACAGTAAAATAATAATAATAATAACAATGATAATGGACCAGGTGCAATGGTTCATGGCCTGTAATTTTAGCACTTTGGGAGGCCAATGAGGGAGGATTGCTTGAGGCCAGGAGTTCGAGACCAACCTGGACAATATAGTGAGATCCCCATCTCTACATGTCTCTAAAAAAGAAAAATCTAAAAAATTAGCTGGGTGCAGTGGTGCATGCCTCTATTCCCAGCTGCTCTGGTGGCTGAACTAGGATGATCACGTGAGCCCGGGAGTTTGAGGTTACAGTGAGCTATGATCAGGCCACTGTACTCTACCCTGGGTGATAGAGTGTGACAATGTCTTTAAAAAATAATAATAATATTATCAGTTATTAAAACAATTGTCACAGATCATGCTTTATATTAAATATTAATTTGTAGACAATATGAATAGCAACAATATTATCTACTAACCTTATAATCAACATAGTTCAATAAATAGTAATAAGACAGTACTATAATCATATACTAGGAATGAATATATGAATAGTGCTCCTAAAATCCTGCATTTTCATTTATTGTACGTCCTCTGAAAATAAACACTGTGTCTGTCTCAACACTGGACCCTGAATTCCCTACCCAAGACTGGAGTGCCAAAAGATTTTGGTAATAGTAGAGGATCTTTGGTTATTTTTAAAGAAACATTAACTCCTTTGAAGACATACAATTTCTTACAAATTCTAGAAGCACATTTCAGAGTGCTCTAATATTAGAGGTATCTCTTTATGACAAAGGCCACCCTGAGATGTCATTACCCACCTTTCTGTGAGGGTCTCAGTGTGGACTGTGTTCAGTGGTGCTCAAGTGCTGCTGCTGGGCTTCCCTGAAATGTAACTTGCTCAGACTATCTTTATGTACCCAGTGTTAGAAAAAGAACACCTCGTTCTCCTTTTCCTGTCAGCCACAAGCCTACCAATTGACCATTCTACAAATTGTACCAAGAGAACTTGTAAATTGTCCCTGAGTTTAACAGGTGTTCACTGATGGCAGAGAGCAGTCGTCCCCAACCTTTTTGGCACTGGGGCACTGGGGACTGGTTTCATGCAAGACAATTTTTCCATAGGCTGGGGCTGGGAGGCAGATGGTGAACAATGGGGAATGGCCGTAAATACTGATGAAGCTACAGGTCTGTGGCCCAGGGGTTGGGGACCACAGGTAGAGAACAGAAGCACATCTCAAACAATGGTGGGTTAGCAGCTACTCAGGCATAACTTCATGGAACTTCTTTCCATGTACTTCTTTTAGTTTGGGTATCCCAATTTTGTTTTAACTCTTGTAATTTTACAGGAACCAGGAAGAAATCTACAACAAAGACTACAACAAAACAGAAATTTACATTTTTCCTCTTTGTCCTAGAGAAAGAGTTAATTGTCAGATAGATTTGTTGCCTCTACAAAGAGACTAGTTATTTCACTGCTATGAAATGTGAGCAATTCTGCAACTAACACCATATTAATGTAGCTGCAGGAAAACAATGAAATGAAGTCTTGTGGGCAACCCTGGTCAAGGAGTTCTATTGAAGAATACAGGGCTGTATCAGATTGAAGTCCCCTCTCAAAGAAATTATCCTACACTTTCAGGCTTATTAATTGTTTTGCTTTAAGATGCTTATGATTAACAAGTAAAAGGATATATCAAGAAAGTATTTTGAATTACATGCTTTCAAGAATTAAGGAAAAGCATCTATAATATGTTCTTCATTAAAATGTAATAAATTAAAAAGCAGCATAGAAAAGTGGTGAAGTATATGTGTTTTGCACTACACGGAACCTGGGGTTTGTACCCTGGCTTTGCTATGCACCAGCTTTGTGACTTTGGATAATTACTTATGGAATATTAATATGGAGATTTATATTTTGGTCTATAATATCTAAAGCATAAGTATAGCGTGGCTTCCCGTGTCTTGACTGAGGTATCTGCGGAAAAACATTTAGGGCAAATTCTGTCCTTTGATGCACAGGAGTTGAAGAAAAAACACAAAGAAATATCATGGTCACCTGTAGGACATCATTGGGTATTGTATTAGAGTTGGCTAACTGCTCTAATAAACAGATCTCAAATTATTTAATTTATGACACACAGGGGGGCTATTTCTTGCTTATGTAACACAGTTGGAAAGGTGAGCAGATTGGGAGAGTGGCCCTCTTCCAGACAGTCCTTCAGGGGTCCAGGCTGACAGAAGCTCTCCATTTTCAGTGTGTGGCTTCATTGTCCCTTGGAGGTCTTCTCTATTTCAACCATGCAGAGGGAGAATTAGCATGAAGGACTCTGTATGGCAAGTGTTCATGTGGCTTTGAAATAGCATCATTTCCTTTCTCATTCCATGGGCTAGAACTCACATGACAATCCAACTTTAATGGAGGCTGAGAACTCTAGCTCTGTTCCTCGGGAGAAAGGAACATGGGATCAGGCGAGCACTCAGCCTTCTCCACCCCAGCAGCTCTTAAGTGAGCACTCCTGCCCACCATTCCGGCTCATCCTATTCTACTGATAAACCCACCCCTTTGCCTGCCGCAACCCCCTCTCTTAGAGTGACCCACTGACGTTAACACTCACAAGATTATAGTCTTCAGGTGAGCTGCAGATCCATTAACTGCTAAGATCCATTAACTTGGGGAACTTTATTCAGTAAGAATCAATACTAGGTATGACTGAAAACAAGCAAAAAGGCTCATTAATATCACTATGGTGCCCAGAAGGCGAGAGATGCAAGACTCACTCTTCACCGATTTCCTCAAACACAAAGTATTGCATTCAGTTGTTTGTATCACACCCACACAGGCTAAGGCAGGGCCCAGAGCCATATAAAGAGAGTTAAAAGAATTGGAGTTCTTTAGATAAGAGCAAAGAAGGACCAATGGAGAGGCCATAATTGTCTCTAAATGCACACTTTTTAAACAAAGCTTTTTCTGACTACAAAAAAGAGAAAAAAGAAATTTTACTCATACATCCATCTCCCAAAGACAAGCACTGTTCATGTAACTTTTTAAAATAGTTCCTTTGGGATTATTTTCCATACATAATCTTTCTAAATATTCTTGCATTTTATCAATCTTTCTACTTTGTGTTGTGCTTTTGTTATTTATAAGGACATGAACATTTACTCATGTTTTTAAAAACTCTTCATAAACACCATTTCCTTACAACACATATTACTTCACTGTGAAGACATATTATAGCCACTGACTGCTCCCATTATATTTACTATTATAAATATCACTGGAATGCATATTTTTATGCAGAAAGAAGTCTTTTGCAATTCATTTAATCAAAGCACTGTCTACATGCATAAAGTTTCCTCATAGGTATTGCTAAATTGCTTTCCAATATTTTTCTCCCACTGGTAAGTGGATAAGAGTCCATATTTCACCAAACTCTCTCCAGGAGTTTGTATTATTTTAAAAAATATTTTCTAATAGAAAATTCATATCTTGTTTTTTAAATGTGCATTTCTTTGATTATTAGTGAAATTGAACAGTTTTCCAAGATTATTAATCACTTACATTCCTCCATTTGTGAATTCTTTCTCATGTAATTTGGCCAACTGTCTAATCAGAGTATTGGAGTTTTCCTTATTAACTTATATGATGTAATTATACCAACCTTTTAGCATATCTGTCCAGTTTGTTTCCGATTCTTTGCCTTTGTTATTATTATTCATAATTATTTCTATATATGTTTTAAATGTTAAGGTACTCAGAATTATTAAACTCTTATATTTTGCGCCAATGTGTTTTAAACTTAGAAAGTTCTTTCCAATTCAGAGTAAATAAATATACATTGATCTTTTTTTCTAGCATTTTGGAGGTGTTTTGTTGTTGTTGTTCTTGTTGTATTATCTGTTTGTTTTTATATTTAATTCCTTAATTAAACTGTAACGGTATTTTGGAGGTTCTGGGTAAAGTAAAGCTTTTAAGTGATTTTCCCAAGTAGCTACCTTTAAATATTTAAATGGTGCCATGTGTGCAGATGTGGGTTGGAGACTTAAATTGGCTTTGCATGGCTTACAGAGAGAGAATCAGAACCAATGGGGTAAATTATAAATTATGGTTTCATTAAAAAAAGAACATTCTAAGTGGTGGTGATATTCAAAATACTAAACCATGGTTATGGTGTTTGCTCCAAACATCCAAGTCAATGCCAGCTGCAAGGAGCTGGTAACAACCTTCAGGTGTGACAGGATGAATCTCAGTCCTGGTTAAAACTACCCAAATATGAATGGGCCAACTTGGGGTTAAAGGTTCAGTGACCATAGGCCTAAGCCCAGGAGAGTCTTGGTTTACGCCTGTTGTTCAGGCGTAAACATGATTATTTTTTGATGCTTTTTTTCACTTTTAATACTCTCCCAATTTAGATGACCCTGGTTAAAGGGTAGTCCTTCAATGAAGGTATTCAGCTAATGTGCGGTGACCAACTTGGTGGGAGTGGAAAAAGGAATTCTATTAATAGCATTTTATTGTGGGGCTGCACTGGGGGTTTCCCAGGTCTTGTTGTCAGATCCTTACAGCCGTGGTGCATCAGCTGTACCTTGGGTCCCGCATCCTTTCCACAGCTTGATGAGCACCTGTGGAACTGCATATATGCTTATATATTTCTCCAGCTGAGTTCCTTTATAATATGGAATATTGTGGGTTTTACTTCAGCTGACATCCCCAGCTGGTGCCCAACATAAGGCAAACACAGTTTGTCTTGGTGTGGTCTTCTGGAAACTGCACAAGGGGTAGACTACCCCCCACACACATACCACCACCCTACCCAAAGTGGGGGAGGTGGGAGACATCCCCACTGGAGTTGGAGAAAAGTCACCTGGTTTGGGTTGGATTGTCAGCAACTGTGAGATTTACGTGGCTTATGCCCATAGACCATGGCCGCCCTGGAGTGGTAGGGCCACCATTAAAAATGATGTAATCCTGTCCCTTGAAGAGTCTCAGAGTCTGTAAGTCCTCTTGAGCCCTGAAGATAATCTAGAAGACTCAAAAGAGTTCCCATATCATCTCCAGGCAGTCTTCCAAGTGGCTGGGGCAGTCTGGCCACTCAGCTTTCCACTATGCAGCATAACACCCAAAGGCTTTTGGGGATAAACACGTATGGCCAAAAGTGTGACAATACACAGAAAGAGAATTAAGCCCCTCCGAGTGTACTATATCCAATAAAAGGAGGAATTAAAGATAGTTCATTTTAATGATGAAGTCTTTACATCAAAGTAGTTGAATAAAATCCTATATTAGGCAATAGGGAGTGGTTAATTCAGGACCTTCAGTACAGAAAGAATTTTCTAGACTGGCAATAAAATATGCCCGACTTAATTTTGAATTAGGGGCTCTGGGGGATCAGGTTCATATCTGCAGTCAGAGGAGACTTCGCCAAGACTCTACTTATAAAATGGGACAGTTAATATCAGACTCTTATCTTCCTCAAGAGTGCTTGAGGTTTTGACATGGTTATATTCTGGGAGTCATGGGAGTCATGGGAGTCATGACCTCCTAACTGAAAGGGGAGACCTTGCAAAAATAACAGGAAAATACCTAATCCTACAATTTCCCCAGTAACAGTTAAAGATCAGTCCTATGAGTTCTCTCACTAACAGGCACCCTGCAGGAGTTCTGTTTTACACAACTTCTGAAAGGAGATGAATGGACAGAAAGGAGATGTAAATCTCTCTCTTTCAAAACTGTTTTTTGAGAATCTGTTTTTACAGATTCCTCAGTAAACAGCAGAAGAATGAGCTACAGCCTCAACCATATCTCAAGGACAGAGTCACATCTCCTGTGATAATCCCTTCTCCAAGGAAAGGCAAGAAACCAACTCTTAGACTTTGACATCCTTGTAGTTTTTGTTATCTACCTTCTGCCACTTTTGTTATCAACTGACAGCCATCACTATTTTTTTTTCTTCTCTTTGTCCCCTTAAAAGCAGCAAGACACTTGGCCTCGATGCTAGCATCCACTTCTCTCTCTTTGGGATGCCACACCATCCCCCTGCTCTCTTCCCCACACCTCTCTCTCTCTCTCTCTCTTTCTCTCTGCCTTTCTAAAGGATAAAATAAACTTTTTTACTTTTATATGTCTTATAATAATTTCTGTGTGAGACCTCTTTCTCCACCCACACTGTGAGCACCTACTAGCCTTTCCACCCTGACACTAACAATATGCCCTTTCTGCAAAAATGCTGGCTTGAGTTAACCTGAGAAGGGCCTTCCAGTTATTTTGGCTCCTTTGGCAACATATGAATGTGAGATCCTGTAAGCAATGCTATAGTTTTTTATGACCAATAAATTCCTAAAGGGAGAAGATGCAGATAAGAACTCCCAAAATGTAGTCCAGATCTATGCTTGAGGGGAGGAGAAGAGTCGGGTCTTTTTGGTTTGCAAGGAGCCCATATGCCTTCATGATGGGCTTGGTCCTCTTATCCAGGGCATTTTACTATAACATCTCCACTGGCATTGCCAACATATGTTGGAAATGCTTCCAAGTCCAGGTTTTCTCTGCCATCCCCAGCCTACTTTCTTTTCTACTTCAAGGGCTTTCCTAGGGTTGACAAGGTAGAAAAATACAACCCTCTGGATGCCTCATTCCCATCCACCTTGAGTCTCCTGTATTATAGTTCCGTAAGCAGGAAATAATGACAAAGCTGCCACTTGGACCCACTCTTCTCTCACATGGCAATGCAAAGCACGCTGCTCCTGTTTTTCTTTTGTGTTTACGGCAAATACTTTCCAAGAAGGCATAGGAATCTCCAAAATGTATGCTGGGAAATTACTTTAGGGCACTTGGTTCCACCCTCAGCATATCCTGAGAAGTGGCCACATTTCTCTGTGGAAATCATGCCCAAGTACCCTGAAGACAGCGTATCCTTGAAACATCACAGCCTTGATACTCAGAGAGATAAACATCCACAACCCAGCTCCAATTTCCCTACCCAAAGATAAGTATGAACCTGCAGGATCGCCTAGGCTATGCTGCAGTGGCAGACCAACAGAAATCTCGGGAGTTCAACACATAAAGTTGTGCTCATTCAAAGCCTTCCAGGAACCCATCTGCTCTGTGGGGAAGATGCTTTTCAAGCAGTGACACAGGGATCCCAGCTGGGCTGACTTCCCCCGAGGCTGTGTCCATCTCATTGTGGCCAAGCCAGTCAACATGGAAGGGAAAGTGGAAGCTGGAGGTTGCTTAGAAGCTTTGTGGCCCATGACAGGATGGGCATAGCTCAGCCTTCCCACATTCCGAGGGCCAGCCCAACCACTGTGGGGAAACTTCCCCTTTCTCCCTGAAAGTCTGCTGAAAGATCAACTTACGATTAAGGTAGATTAATAAGAGAAAGAGGTTTATTTACTATGCACACAAAGGGTACCATAGAGTGATTACCCAATATGCTGGTGGAGTCCAGAAATTTATATACTCTCCTTTTAGAGGGGAGAGGGAGATGAGGAATACAGGTAATTCTGTTTAGGGGCAATAAATGGTTACCTGGGAGAATGAATGAATGGATGGGGGAAACAGATTGACTTCTAAATGATTCTCTTTGCAAATTAAATGAATCTGAGAGACAGGTATTATATTTAACATGATTTGGGCCAAATCTGGTTGCATTCTTGATCTTCTTTCCTGCAATATATTGAGATAACAGGGAGGAGAAGGGAAGGTGATTGTTCTTTTTGATGGGTCCGTCTAGTTTACGCAGATAGAGGAAAAGCCCTTTTCAAAGCCTGTTGATCTTTAAGGGCCTTTAATTCAAAATACTCTTTATACCAAGGAGTCATATTTTGGGGTGAAATTTCCTGAGCTCCTTCACAGCAAAGGAGACTAGGAAGTGGAGGGCAGCACCTGGGTGTGTGATTAGCATTAAATGTCCCTGCTGTAACCCTTTTCTACATCGGGGAAAGCTAGAAGAAAGACTCTCCTTCAGGAGTGTCAAACTTATTATCGTAATATTAGACTTCGATGCACACTATCCATTCTGTGCGATACCAGATGATTCAGGGATGCAGGAGAAAAAAAAGATGGCGATGTTCACATGTCAATAGTTACAATTATGGCCTTTTGACATCCACTTTCTAAACTCAATTACATTCATTTATATCTCCCATTATAAATGATAAATTTTATTGGTTTTCCTAATCTCCTTTATTCTTTGTAGAGATGTTTAACAGTCATCAAAGTTTATTATAATGTACTTGTTAATGTTTTCAATTTAATTCAAGCATGAAGTAGGGTTTATGATATTTCTACAACTGATCTCATTAATTGTTTCTCCCACCCAACACCCTTGTTTTCCCTGTTATGTTTAATTAAAAATCCATTTGAAACACAACCATAGCCTTACTAATATTTCAAAAGCTCTACACTGCATGAAAAATGCATGAATCATTTCTCTAGATTGCATCATTCTCTCATTGTAACACTATGCTTTTTTATTATTTAGCACTTAAGAATTCAGGGGGAAGATTCAAAAAATTCATTAATCAGTTCACATTTAATCATATCTTTATAATTTTAGAAAGGTATATGTGCTTCATAGAGTAGCTCATGAGCTTTTAGTAAAAATTACTTAGACTACTTTCAGGCCAAATTGAGAATATAAGGCAATGACCCTTAAACAGCACCAAGCTGATTTGATAAAAAAATAATAATATGTCTAGTAAATGATAAGATTACCTATTACTTGCCTTCTTTTCTTAGTGAATCTTTTCCTATCTCTACTTGAAGGGCTGTTAGTTCACTCAAATTTAAGACAGATTTAAATGCTTCAATAATAAGAGCATTTCTAACTATTCATCTGGGTATAGTTGTGAAGTGCTACATTATTGCTCAAATATATACAATACCACTTGAATTGGAAAGTCATATTGTGGTGTCTATGAGAAGAGAAATAGACTTAATACACTTAGTTTAGAGATGCGTTTAAAGGTTCTTTGATGTGGCCGGGAGCGGTGGCTCACGCCTGTAATCCTAGCACTCTGGGAGGCCGAGACGGGTGGATCGCTTGAGATCAGGAGTTCAAGACCAGCCTGAGCAAGAGTGAGACCCCTGTCTCTACTAAAAATAGAAAGAAATTATCTGGCCAACTAAAAATATATATAGAAAAAATTAGCTGGGCATGGTGGCACATGCCTGTAGTCCCAGCTACTCAGGAGGCTGAGGCAGGAGGATCGCTTGAGCCCAGGAGTTTGAGGTTGCTGTGAGCTAGGCCGACGCCATGGCACTCTAGCCCAGGAAACAGAGTGAGACTCTGTCTCAAAAAAAAACAAAAAACAAAGATTCTTTGATGCCTAAATCTGGCTTCCCCTAGCACCTCTACCCTTACCTGCCTTGAAAAACTCACTCTTTCCAGAAAGAATTTTTTAAAAATTTAAAAAGCCTTTTATTTCTAAGACATTCTTTTCAGTTTTTACACTTACATTGTATTTTTTTGTTCTCATTAAGTGAACAAAGAGATTTTAGCTAAATGTTTTTTAAATATAATTTTTTTCCAGTGGATAATATGCAAATTAGAAGTAACCTTCTTAATGAAATAGTAATGAACATTGAGAGTTAAGAATTCTGAATCTCAGAATCGATGGTCTAGATCAAATACACTTAAGCATTCAGAAGTCAGGAAGTTGCATTGAAAGTAAAAAGCCTACTAGCAGGAAAGGGTGAAGGGGTATTGTTGCCAGTTCAGGGGCCAAGACGAGTCCAAGAAGTCTACAGGGCAAGGTTAGGACGTGAGATCAAAAGTGTAAAGTTGTAGAACTTTCCAAGGCCAGCGGTTGTGGTGGTAGCCAAGAAGGTCCATGGGAGTGGCTTCCACCACCGCAAACATGAAGGCTTCTACAAAAAGCGACTTTTCTCCCCTAGACTGACCGTCTTACGTGGTACAAAAATGTGCTTTGTTTACAGGACACTTCCTGCATGAGTGACTCTGAAAGAAATCCTTCTCTGAGCTCAGGAGCTCCTGATCTCTGGGCTGCTTCTCAGTGGAGCTGACTTTGGAGGATCGTCCTGCCCATACACAGCCTGGCAGGTACCAATGTCACTAGAAGCTAATTTACCTGGGCAAATATGGTGTCAGACAAACATTCCTATATTAAGAATGAATACATTCTGAAAATGGTAGAGCCAGTTGAAAAATTTAGAAATTTATTTGTGAGAAAGACACAAATAACCCAATAAGTAAAAAGATCCTGACAGAGACGTTGACGGGGCCTGTCTTCCAGTCAAGAAAAAAAACATGATTCTTGACATGGGAGGTTTACGTGCTAATCAGGTGTTTCACCTTAGCCATTCTTACATTTTCACCATTTTTCTATGTTTATTATTCTTATAGAGACTACCCAAAAGAAAAAGAAAAATGCCCTGGGTTTTCAGCAATATTTTTAAAAATTGAACTATTTTGACTGTGACTGCTGATCTGGGCCCGTCCCACTCACCTGGCCTCCGTGTTGCTGCACTATCATCTCGCAGCTCCGGGAAAAGCACATTTCTTTCAGGATCTGGTACTGCAGGTCCCGAATTAGTATGCCTGTCCAATAGTGAGGAGACATATTTAGATTCACGGAAGCAGCTATGTTTAAAAATGGCAAAACGTGGTCCCCAAAGTAATAACTGACTTTGATAAAGATTAGAATTAAATCCTGCCGGTCTTCAGTTAAAATCATGTTAAGTCGGCCTACTGCGAAGTATTGCTGTAATAAATAGTGAGGCCCAAGCCATCTGCTAAACCTGTAACTGTTAGACATAACAACTGCCTTCCTACCCTTTTCTGTCTTCCTTTCTCTATCCCTCCACTTTGCCTTTCTTCCTTCCCTACATGTAAACAAAACATAATGTACATGCAAATACACACATATTTATATAGACTTTATCTTATAGAGCACCTTTAAGATCATGGCAAAATTTAGGGCCCGAGATTTCCCATATACCACCTACCCCCACATAGGCACAGCTTCCCCTAGTATCAACATCCCCCACCAAGGCGGTACGTTTGTTACAATTGATGAACTTACATTGCTGCATCATTACCACATAGAGTCCATAGTTTATATTAGGGTTTACTCTTGGTATACATTCTGTGGGTTTAGACAAATGTACAATGACATGTATCAATCATTATAGTATAATACAGAGTAGTTTCATTGCACTAAAAGTCCTCTGTGCTCCACCTATTTATTTCTTTTTCCCATCTAATCCCTGGCAACCACTGATATTTTTACTGTCTCAGTAATTTTGCCTCTTCCAGAGTGTTATATAGTTGGAATCACACTGTGTGTGCAACAGCTTTTCCAGATTGGCTTCTTGCACTTAGTGATACACATTTAAAGTGTCTCCATATCTTTTGATGGCTTCACAGCTCATATCTTTTTAGTGATATTCCATTGTCTAAATGTATCCCATTTTATTTATCCATTCACCTACTGAAGGACATTTTGATGGCTTCCAAGTTTTGGCAATTATGAAAAAGCTGCTGTAAACATCTATGTGCAGGTTTTTTGCATGGACATAAGTTTTCAGCTCCCTTGGGTAAATACCAAGGAGTTTGATTGCTGGATTATATGGTAGGAGTATGTCCAGGTTGTAGGAAACTGCCAAACTGTCTTGCAAAGTGGCTATACCATTTGCATTCCTACCGGCAATTAATGAGTGTTCCTGTTGCTCCACATCCTCACCAGCATTTGTTGTTAGTATTCTTGATTTTGGCAATTCTAATAGGTGTATAGTGGTATATCACTGTTTTAATTTGTGTTTGTCTGATGAAATATGATATGAAACATCAATCATATACTTATTTTGTATGTGTATATCTTCTTTGGTGAGGTATCTGTTATTGTCATTCAACTATTTTTTTAATCAAGTTGTTTGTTTTCTTATTGTGTTTTAGGAGTCCTTTATGAGATGCATTTTTAAAAAATATTTTTCCCAGTCCATGTGATCTGTCTTTTCATTCTCTTAATGGCATCTTTTACACAGAAGAAATTTTTAATTTTAATTAAGTCCAGCTTATCAATTCTTTCTTAAATGGATTGTGCCTTTTTTATCTTATCTAAAATGTCATCTCCAAACCCAAGCTCATCTAGATTTTCTCCTATGTTATCTTCTAGGAGTTTTACAGTTTTGGGTTTTGTATCTAGGTCTACAATCCATTTTGAGTTAGTTTTTGTGAAGGGTGTAAGGTCTGTGTCTAGATTCATTTTTTTTACATGTGGACGTCTAGTTGTTTCGGCACCATTTGTAAAAAGACTCTCTTTTCTCCATTGTATTGCCTTTGCTCAAAGATCAGTTGACTTTATTCATGTGGGTTTATTTCTAGACTCTCTCTTCTTCCCCATTGATCTATTTTTCTGTTCTTTCATGAATATCACACTGTCTTTATTACTGTAGCTTCATAATAAGTCTTGAAGTCAGATAGTGTCAATGTCCCAACTTTGTTCTTCTCCTTCTGTTGTGTTGGTTATTCTGGGTCTTTTGCCTCTCTGTATAAATTCGTCAATATCTACAAAATAACTTGCTGGGGTTTTATTTGGGATTGCATTGAGTCTATAGATCAAGTTGGGATGAACTCTCGTCTTGACAATATTGAGTTTTTCTATCCATGAATATGGAGTATCTCTCCAACATTTATATTTTAAGATTAAGAAATATGTTTGAAATATATGCCTGCCAAATATCTGCTCACTATGTGAGCAAACTAGACAATGTATGTCAAAGGTAGCACTTTTTACATTTGATTTTATTTCTCTACTCTCTCTCTACCTTTCAGGCCAGCCACAGACCCAGACACCTACAGTAGAAGAGGAGGAAGTGTGGGTAGGTCTTCATTCTCCCAGCTCTAGCTCAAGGCAGAGGGAGAAAAAGCAGTGCATTAATAAAGGTTTAGATGGTATGTCGTGGTCTGGTTCTGCTGCTCTCTGGGTGGTCGATTTCTTTCCTGGGGCATTTTTCTGGGTTCTCTGGAGACCTCCCAACCTCACTCCATCTGCTAGAGAACTTTGATCCCAGCTCCCTGGCATGGGTGACATGTTCTCCATTCTCTGCCTTGGCAGCTTCATCTCAAAGAGGCTCTCTGTCAATTACCTTGTCCTGGCAAGAGAGCCCGAGTCTGGCTACTTCCAGGCACCATTTTGTCCAGGGCAGAAAACCTGGCACTTTGCCCCACCTGACTTGATGAGCCAAGGCTGCTCCATGCAGGCCTCTCCTGTAGCTTTGCTTGCTCAGGTCCCACCTGGCAACCTCTCTCCTTTAGGCTTTTCTACTCCCTCGGCCCTCACACTCTAGGGCACAAGAGGTTTTTTTCCTCCAAGTGAGTACATCTGAAGCCCTCTCATTCTGTCTGAGGTAGAGATGTGGGGATGGTGGTGTGAGCACAGCACCCAGTCATT
Organism: Varecia variegata; assembly: GCA_028533085.1. Lineage (NCBI taxonomy): Eukaryota > Metazoa > Chordata > Mammalia > Primates > Lemuridae > Varecia > Varecia variegata. The sequence goes on from CM052438.1 coordinate 83,567,838, forward strand.
AGCATTAGAGAGATTCTCACTTGCCCATCTCCTCTGATCACACTCCTCCTATGTTTGTAGGTGGAAGGGAATGATTGGTCAGGTTCTTTGTGACAGTCAGTCCAGGGGCATGATCTGGCTACATTCTATTTTAAGAAAGTGTGGGCTCTTCTCAGCCCTTGTTCTCAGCTTCTGGGTGTCAGCCAAAAATCTAAGACCATAAGAAAATTTACATCTAATGTCCCTTTAAGTATGGGTCATACAATTGGGCAACCCCCTCTCTTTTTTTGGTACAGGCACAAGGCATCACATTATCAATCCACAACTATATCTGGCTAGGTCTGAGCCAGGTACCGAGGAAGTTACAATGGATGACTAGACGACTAGATTACAAGCCCTTGAGAACTAATCATTCCAATAAATAAAACAAATGGCTTTAATTTAAAACATATTAAGTAACAACAGACCTGTGCCAGCTGGCACAGCCTGATTAGGCTGGTGAGACCAGACCCATGAAAACAGGGATGGGGGAGCTGCCTCTGAGGCCAGGGCCCTTGGAGGGGGCAGTGGGAGGTGATGTCACCACTGGTCATGGAGTATCCCTTGACAACCCACAGGACAGTAGTCCAGCAGCCAAGGGCAAGAGCCTTGGAAGGGAAGAGGGTGTGAGGAAGGGAAGCAGGGGGCAGCCTGCCTGACCACACCGGATGACCTGGACATGTGCAAATACAGGAAGCCTCCAGCCACTGGGTCACAGCAGCCTCTCCTGAGTCTCTACTTCTTCAGGCAAGGGAATTTCCTCAGCCACAAATAGCCAGGAAAAGCTGATATGTATGTACCAAGTATCTGAGGAAAGTGGATGGAAGAGAAAAGCGTGGCTTTCACGAGAGAAATGCAAGCAAAGAATGAAAATTTGTGGGAAACAATCTTTTTGGTTGCTGGACTGTTTCTTTGACTGCATGAGACTAGATCATGTTGGTGGCATGTTATGAATACTGTGTGTAAATAATCAGGAAGATGATGCAGTGCTAAATGGAACAGTAAAGATTATGAGCACCACAGACATTCAGAGAGTGGACTGATAAGAGCAGGCTGGAGTGGGAAGGGACCAACTTCGTGGGACTTAGAGAACTGCTTAGATTTGGCTAGGCCAAGAAGGGCAGGAGAGTGCATAGCAGGAGAGAAAACAGCTTCAGGAACCAAAAGTAACATCCATTGCCAAAAATCTTATGCCAGCTAAGAAAAAACAAAACACTATAATTTTCTTGTGTGTCTTTGTTCTCTCTTTAGTCACATCCTCAGGAGCCCTCCTGGACATGGTAGTTTTGCCTGAAGTCTGCCTTACATGCTCCAGGTCGGAAGCAAGTGGAGCACCTTTCCAAATGCTTTACTGTGCATTTCCCCCTCCTTCTGTTTGGCTGTACCTTGCTGTGATTGAGGTAGACACGTGGCTTCCATTTTAAATGCCGTTCTAGGTTTTCTTATTCAGGTCAATCTTTGAAGGACCTTAGGTCACAAGTACAGCCAGATTGGGACTTTATTCACTCTCATAATTTATATTCATTTGCCATGTGCCCCTTCAAAGGAAATATTGGTTCACCCATTCCCTACTCATCCATATTCTAGCTTGACTCCTTCACTTACTGTGTATTTATTTCTACGTTCATGAGTCAGTGGAGGGAATGAGTTTGCAGATCGTGCTAGACAGGAACAGAAGACATGTCTTACCTTCTCAAAACATTGCACCAAGACAGTCGTGTTGAGACAAGCAGTTACAGCATGACTGTGGCAGAAATGTAGATGTCAGCTCTACCTCCACCCTGGTATGGTCTCCAACGAGTTATAATAAAATCACATGCAAGATCTGTGCCTTAGTCCGTTTTTTGTTGCTCCTAAGAGAGCACCTGAAGCTGGGTAACTTTTAAGAAACAAAAGTTATATCTTACAGTTCTGGAAACTGAGAAATCCAAGGTCAAGGGGGCACATCTGGTGAGAGCCTTTTTGCTGGTGGGACTCTCTTCAGAGTCCTGACACAGCACAGGCATCACATGGCGAGGAGCTGAGTGTGCTAACACACTAGTCAGGTCTCTCTTCCTCTTCTTATAAAGCCACCAGTCCTGCTCCCTTCACAACTCATTAATCCATTACTCAGTTAATCAATGAGTGAATTAATCCATTCACAAGGGCTCATGACCCAATCACCTCTTAAAGGGCTCTCAACACTGGCACACTGGGGACTAAATTTCAACCTGAGTTTTAAGGGACACACATTTAAACCATAGCATTCTGTTTTTTGGCTCAGCCCCTTCTTTCCCTCCCTCTGTCTGTCTTTCTCTCTCTTTCCTTTCCTTTCTCTTCCTTCCTTTCTCTTTAAAAAAATTAGTTTCTTCTGAGGTATAATTTATGTACTAAAATTTAACAATTTTAAGTGTGCAATCTGATAAATTTTGGCAAATGTATCGAGTCAGGTAGCCACCCCACAATCATGACATAGAAGGCGTCTGCCACTCCAGGTGTCCCCTCAGAGCCCCTGCAGTCAATCCCCTTCTCCTAGCCCTGTCCCTAGGACACTTTGTTCCATTCTTAAATATGAAGAGGGATGTCAGTCTAAAAAGAGGATGGTCACGAAAATATCCCCTAAGGCTTCTTGTTCTCAATCTACAGTGATTTCACTTTGCCAGTCATTTCCTAATTGACATCCTGAGCAATCAGAAATCATTAAAATCTATCTACCTTTTCCCCACTTATTAGGAGCCACCAGCTGGACTTGTCATTTTTGTTGACTTGCTCCCTGTGTATCAAAGATATGTCATGCTAATTGGCATCCCCTCAGAGGCTGAAAACAAGCACTCTGAGCTTAAAGAAGAAGAGACACACAATTGCAATTAAATGTAGTAAAGCCATGTTTCCTGTCTGGTTACAGTTCCTCAAAAAAATGCTTTAGGATCTTGATCCCACTTGTTTAAAATTTCCACTGAAAACTCTGCTCTTGTCTGCAGCTGATCTGGGCGCAACGGTTTTGGCACCCATCGAGTGGAAAGTTTGCTCAACTTTAATTTTCAGTCAGAATTGTGTGAGCTGAACCAACTGAGATGGTGTTGGCTATTGTTTCTGCTGTTAATCATTGGTCTTCTTCAATTAGGGCATAAAAAAGATGAATTTTTCCTCACAAATTGATGTAGATGGTCTGTCACTGTGGGCTTCATCTACAAGATCATCTTATACCTTGTTAAAATGAATTATCCATTTGTAAACTGTCATTCATTTCTTTGGGGCATTGTCCCCATAAACTTTTCCTATGTGATTGCACCATTCTTCCACTCAAGGTTCACCATCAATTCGGTGTTTGTTCTTGCTTCAGTTTCCCCAGAATTCACGCTGCTCTGACAGGGGCCCTTTCCAAGCTGATGTCTTATTCTTCTAAGTGCCTCAAACTGGATCCTGTTCAGACATGCTGTAACAAGTTAGTATGAGTTTATTTTGGCACAAAAAAGTGTTTAAATCCATGCATGGTTTGTTCATAATACACATTTTCCATGAATTTTATGAAGACCCCTTGTATAAAGAGATTAACAAAATGCATTATAAACCATTGATATTATGTGTCAAGCACAATGCTGGGTTCTGGGATACTAAACCAGAACAGGCTGCGAGTCTTGCCCACAAGCTTGTAGCCCAGATAATCAGGCAAAGGCGGTAAGTGTTCCGTGCAATGACGACGGCAACACTGTTTGCCAGGGGAGCACATGCAAAGAGCAGGAAGCCCAGCCTTGTGGTCAGGGAAGCTGCCTGGAGATTGTGATATCTAAAACCAGGCTTGAAAAACATAAGGAATATAAAACCTGAGAATTTGTTTGTCAGGTTTGTTCACGGTAATAAGTGAGTCATAAAATAGAAATAGGAAAATGTTTAAAATTAAGCAGTATCATTCAGAGGCACTCAAGTGAGGAAAAATAAAAATCCAATCTGAATCAGATCATATTCAAATATAAAGTGATTAACTTGAATTTTTAAAAAAATAGAGGGAGAGAGAATGAAAGAGACAGAGAGAGCATATACCATGCCATGGAGCAGGCACCAGGTGAAGGCCCAGGTGCTGCGTGTGAGGGCCTAACACACTTGCTCTTTCCCCGTGGGGGCCTATGTCATCCATATCTGGGCAGTTGGCAGAAATCATGCTAAATAGGAACTGAGAGATTAGGGTTCCCAGTCTGGCTTAGTCTTTGAGGAACTCATTTTACTACCTATAAAATCAAGAGATGGAGCTAAATTATCTCTCTAGCGCTCTAACCTCTTAAGACTTTCTGATTTGATGTTCACTTGGCAGGTGTTTGTAACTTTGTCATGAGGTATAAAGATGTTAGGATATTTTTAGGGAACTTTATTAGAGGGATAATGATGGCCATATCTGCCCATGGCTCTCTGCAAAGGAAAGCAACATCAGGCAATTATTTTTCTTCAGTTTGCTATGGATTTTCCCATGTGTGTGGATGTCAGACAAAAATAACTCTGTTACCCTGGCCGAAATGACTCGGCAAGATCCAAAGGTACCTGTGTAAATGTATGTGACAACTATAGCATGCCAAGGAACTTGGCATGAAACACAACCAGTTTGAGTGACCCAGCCAGAGCTCTTCATGCTAGTATGAACATGATACATAGAAGAAAAAGTGGGTTAGTAGAGCTACTTTTGTATTCTACACCACTATGAGCCATTATTTAAACACTTCATGATCTGCTGAACAATATAGTTTTAGAAATGCTGAAACACAGAATGACTCTATAGTTACTGAATATGTTCCTAGGGTTCCTCATTAACTACAGATATTTTTACATAAACCCGCATCACCCAGAGCAGGTGTGTCTTTTCTTTTCTAATTATGAAAACCTCAGGGGAAGGCAGGAGGCTGTCTCCGTCTGAATGAGGCTTATGGAAGACAGATGACTAAGCAGCTTAGTTCTGCCAAGGGAATAGGTTATTCGGGAAGATACCTTGCAGCATAGTACAGTATTAGCAAGTTAATGCTGCAGAACTATGTAAGTTCTATTTGCTTTGGGATGAAGATGATGAAATAAATTAGAAAAGTTGGCTTTATCACTTAATTAATTTGGGTTGTATTTTATTTATTGAATTTTGATTAGATTTTTCTTCAAACTCATAAAAGCAAAAATTCTGGTTCTTGCTATTAGAAAAACTAGCTTTGTTATTGATCCTTTTCAGGTCAATTTGTGGGCATGTCAACATTAAGTATGTAAAATAACATCATGTAGAAAAATGTATCTTATTTTATTAATATGATTCAATTTTGCTTAAAAATTACACGGAGTGATAATTCTAAGTCATCTCTGAAAAAGTCTGGATTTTTTAAAAATGTCTTCTTCCTTGTGATTACCTTTTAATTTTCAAGTTTTTTTTTTTTTTTTTAACTCGAGGGCATAGTGAAATCTCAGTGGGGACAAGATTAAAACCTTGTATATAGACTATAGAAGGGTTTTCTGAAATGTGGGAATTGTGACTGTCAAGAGCTATGAAAGGTCTGAGATTATACCCTATTTGCAGCTAACAAGTGAGCCTGCTAGCTTCATGGGTGCTGGCAGAAGTCACCAGACTCTAGGCCCAGAGGCAAAGCCATTGTGACATTCAGTGTCAACGTTTTCACCTGTTCCTCAAGTCCCAGTTCCCACAGAGTGACACTAAGAGGGCCTTGACTCCTGCATGTACAATGGGATGCATTCTAGGAGAGAACTAGTTTAGGGGCCCTGGATATTTTATAATTGGCAATCACCTTGTCTGGCCTTTGCCAGAGAGGGAGCCATTACCTATATTATTAATTCTTAATATAGGTAATGAAACCAGCCCGTCCTTTGCTCTAGAGGGAGACACTATCTCCATTTTCTAAGACTATTTGCTGTACAAACATCCTTGGAAAGATAACATCCTTTAAAAGGGAGTCAGTCCATCTGCAGGAAAGACCTATAGAGACACAAGAGACTGAGGCCGAGGCAGGAGGATCGCTTGAGGTCAGGAGTTCAAGACCAGCCTGATCAAGAGCAAGACCCCATCTCTACTAAAAATAGAAAAATTAGCCAGGTGTGATGGCTCGTGCCTGTAATCCCAGCTACTAGGGAGGCTGAGGCAGGAGAATTGCTTGAGCCCAGGAGTTTGAGGTTGCTGTGAGCTAGGCTGACGCTATGGGCACTCTAGTCCAGGTGACAGACGAGAGTCTGTCTCAAAAAAAAAAAAAAGAAACACAATAGAATAACAGAATTGTCTCCTAGCAATGACCCATTAATGGAATCATGAAATCAATTTAAATCGAAGGGTTCAAAACTATACAAGAATATTTCATGTAGTAAGGGTAAGTATTGTTTAGTAAAGCTTTTGTTTGCTATATCTACTTGTAAAATGTATTTTTTTCCACCTTTTTTCACTGGCAAAAAGTTAGGGAAACACTGTCTATGATATGATTACATTGAGTTCTTACATTCTAGGTGGCATGACTTGACTTGTTTTATATCCAAATCTGTGTAACAGCAATATGTATTATATTGGAATTCTTCTGTAATATAAATTCCGAACACAATTCCACAGATCATATATTCCAATCATGATTGATAACACACGCAAATGCAATTTTCTGCAGACTAAAACATTTTAGATACTATATTGTATTTGTATTTATTAAAATAGATGGAGTTTTAAGAAGATAATTTTATCTCAGTTTTCAGGTAGATAGTGGGCAAAATGCCTAATATAAGTTCAGATTCCCTAGAGAATAAAATATAATGTGGGAAAATTTATATTACTGAATGAATTGGTGCTTTGCTAAGCATTAGGATTTAATGAAGAGTACATACAAAAATAATAAATATTTGATTTTTTTTTTTTTTTGAGACAAGAGTACCTCTGGGTACAGTGCAGTGGTATCTGCAACCTCAAACTCCTGGGCTCAATCAATCCTCTTACCTCAGCCTCCCAAGTACCGGGGGCTACAGGGATGCCCCACAACGCCCCACAACACCCAGCTAATTTTTCTATTTTTAGTAGAGACGGGGGTCTCACTCTTGCTCAGGCTGGTCTCGAACTTCTGAGCTTGAGCAATCCTCCTACCTCGGCCTCCCAGAGTGCTAGGATTACAGGCGTTAGCCACCATGCCTGGCCAAATATTTGATATCTTAATAAAGCCAAAGCAAATACATATTTCAGCTTACTTGTACACTGGTGAAAGAAATGTTTTAAACAGACAAAATGAATGCTGGGTCCTTAATGTGTTTGTTAAACTCAATTTTTCTTTAGAAACCTTTTACACAATAGACAACATTTCATTAAAACTAGTTTTTCTAAGTCCAGTTTCATAAATAATTACTGAGTTCTTGCTATATGCAAAGGATCTGAGTTAGGTCAGAGGATATAAAGATACGTAAAATATCTACCTTATTTCACATCGTGCATATAGAGCGATTATAATTTCAAAGGGTTGTAATTATAGCCAGTTTTTTATTGTATAAATAATCAATGACCCTCCATATACATGGGTTCAACCAACTGGATCAAATATTTGAAAAAACAAAAACAAAAAATAACAATGAAACAATAAAAATAATACAGATTTTACAAATACAGTGTAAAAACTGTTCATATAGCATTTACATTGTATTAGGTATTATGGGACCACTCTCATTGATAAAAGATCAAGAGATAAGTATATGAGAGGATATGTTTAGGTTATATGCAAATACTACATCATTTTTTATAAGGGACTTGAGTATTCTCAGATTTTGGTATCTGTGGGGGTCCTGGAACCAATCCCCCACAGAAAACCAGGGATGACTATACCTACAACATTGCCTTCGTTTAATAAGATTCACTGTTATTACTGCTAAGATCAGGGCCATGGTAAAATGTTATAATGCTAACATAAGTATTTTACCTTAATTGAAAAAGTTACTCATTTAATTCATTTCTAAATCTTGGGGAAAAATGACTTTAAGAATAGATGTAGATCATGTTTTAGAAACAGACTGTTTACAATCTTAACAAATTAAAGCCATTGTTCTCAGACTTATACTCTCTACTAAAGAGAGAACTTTAATGGCAGAACCAAACACCATATCACTGCATCTATTAAAAACTGGAATTACTGTTTGCATAGGATAGAATCACTTAAGGGAAGATTATGCAAATAATATTCTTCTTGGAAGTTTTATACCTTAAACAGAAAAATTCCATCAGTTGGTTGTTTTGTTTTCTTTCTCAGAAAAGTAGTAAAACCTTTTCTAACTAGGGTTCAGCTAGCCTGAACCTTTCATTAATTATATTGTACATTGCAATGCACATTTTAAAGGAAAAAAGAAAAAAATAGAAGGAAACTAACAGGCAGAGATTAATTAAAAAAAAAGTTTTTCCAGGGTAATTTTGGGGGTGAGGAATCATTCAGACAAACCAAAATGTCTTCAACATTTAAGATGCTAATACTGTTTCATAAATGGATATTACTTATCTCATACATAATGGAGAACACAAGGAAAAGTAGTATTTGTAGGAAAAGTAGCAACATCCAGACAGTTAGAAGAGGTCCTTTGTCTGATACAATCAGAACTGGAGTGGGCCAGTTAACTAAGAAAACTGAATGAAAATGGGCAATTGTAGAAAAAACTAGACCTCTTAAACATTTGAACTTAAAAGAAATAAACATATTCATTTATCTGTCTTTCAATATAAAGCAAGTGCTTTTCATTGAGTACAGTTACTAGTTGTAGTTTCAAGTTGTCTTTCATCAACCACATGTGTAATGCATCCTCTGGGATAAGCAGTTTTCCTTTCTTTAAAGTGGGTTGAAAACTTAAAGATTCTCATAAAGCAATCTGATTTCAGCATCTGTTTGAAATTTTATGATTCCTTTTCCTCCCAATCAGCTACAGTTTTCACTGTAACACTTTTATCAAGTCACCCCAAGCTTTCACCTTTATATTTATACCCATATTTGGTTTTACGTAATATTTAATTTGTACGGTCATGCATCACATAATGATGTTTTGGTCAACAACAGACCACATATATGAGAGTGGTCCCATAAGATTATAATACTATATTTTTACTGTACCTTTTCTACATTTAGATATGTTTTGATACACAAATACCATTGTGCTACAATTGCCTACAGTATTCAGTACAGTAACATGCTTCACAGGTTTGCAGTCTAGGAGCAATAGGCTGTACCATATAGCCTAGGTGTGTAGTAGGCTAGACCCTTTAGGTTTGTGTAAGTGCACTCTACGATATTTGCATAATGACAAAAATCACCTAATGATGCATTTTTCAGAATGTATATCCCATCATTGAGTGATGCATGATTGTACTCATAATAATAACCACAATGGCAAAAAGGAGTTAGAAATAAACAAAACTGACTCTTGAGAAACATATAATCTTCAACTAGTGGGAGTACCCCAAGAGCATTTTTCTTACTAGGTGTGAGCCCACAGATGCTCTGGGTATCTGTAAGTGGGTTCAATGAAAGGAGTGGAGAGCATGTGAATGGCAAGCCAGTTAAGGAGAAATTGATTAGGAAAGTTTCTACTGTATGTCAATTCTTTGTTGCTATCAGTATTCATACAGAAGAAATACTAGGTGATCCTCATCTTCTTTAATACCTAGAAAAAATATTATTTTTGAAAGACCAATTTACCTCAAATTCACAAACCTATTATTTTACATTTACTTTCATATGATTTTTATTAGTATCTATGCATTTTTTGAAGCTTCTGACAACTTGTTACTAATAAAGCAAGTTTCTTTCAATCAAGTTCCTATGAAGGTTTTAAGAAACTTCACCGTCCCACATGTAATTAATTAAATGTTTTCTTCTTGTCACTTTCTCTTAATGATTAAATTTTATCTGTTTATAATATCTATTACCTATTAACAATTATCACCTGAGTACTGGAATGGCTCTTGGAGCTATGATCTTTAAACTTGCTCTTCTTTTCACATGTGTTGGCATTTTCTCCCTCAAGTCTTAAATCCCTTTCCTGCAGCAGAAATTCTCCAGTGCTTTTAGTATCTCCCTTGGTGGGCTCACTGATACCATGTATAGTGTCACAGTGAAGGTGGCACTATATTCTTTTCCAGTATCTTTGGAAAACATTATGCAGTTTATTTTGATAAATGTTTCCAATGATGCTTTTAATATTTCTATGACTACTACCCAACTCAAATATGTTTGTTGATCTCATAGTGCAGTTTGAGGTGGTTCTGTTAAACTTAAGCCTTTATATTTCAACTCTGATCTTTCTTTTTTTTTTTTTTTTTTTTTGAGACAGAGTCTCACTCTGTTGCCCCGGCTAGAGTGAGTGCCGCTCACAGCAACCTCAAACTCCTGGGCTCAGGCGATCCTTCTGCCTCAGCCTCCCGAGTAGCTGGGACTACAGGCATGCGCCACCATGCCCGGCTAATTTTTTCTATATATATTTTTAGCTGGCCAGATAATTTCTTTCTATTTTTTAGTAGAGATGGGGTCTCGCTCTTGCTCAGGCTAGTCTCGAACTCCTGAGCTCAAACGATCCGCCCACCTCGGCCTCCCAGAGTGCTAGGATTACAGGCGTGAGCCACCGCGCCCGGCCTCAACTCTGATCTTTATCTTTATCCCTGGGATGGGTATCCATAATTACTCTGCACCTTCACTTTCAGATTTCTTTTGAAAGCAGCTTTGCTTAATTGCAAAGTGCTCCAAAAGCTGACAAGAAGAACAATGCCAATTCCTTAAGTTCTGGGGCTGTTGACACTCTAGTGATTGTTCTTTCATTGATTTGTATTAAGTATTTGTACTTGATTTTGTGCTGTGATTATTTTTAAGCTACTTACAGATTGCTGGCAGGGAAAGCCATTTTTTATTGGGAAAAGTCAGTGTTTACTGTATCTGTATAACCATTTCCAAATTCTAGAGATGCCCTGAACTCTAAGAAGTGGTAAAGGTCAGGTTCTACGTGACTTCCTTAGCAATCCAGAACTTCAGTATGCGTGTGGTTTTTAAAGTGGTTAATATTAAAATCCACTTAAAACCAATGGCGCTTAGCTATGAACAGTAAAATAGGCTGCATTTTGATTTTATATAAGCATTTAACATTTAAGAATGATACTGAGTATCTTAATTTTAAGATTAAAGATAAACATGAATATTTATAGTAAGTATTCACTATCATTGCTAAGATCAGTGCTACAGTAGAAGGCAGTTATTTCTGCTAAATACCTCTATATAGTACATTTGGAGGACCTATATTGACTCATAGATTACATATTCTAGATTGACCATCTCTCTCGGCAACCTTGATTTCAAGCGAACTCTGTCAAGCAACTCAGCTCCCCGGCAACCTCTGGTAGGAGGCCGGGCTAAAGTGTCCTTGGGAGTTCGAGAAGCCGGGTGCTTTCTTTTCACTGTGGAAGCCCAGGATCAAGGCATGTTTTTCAGCTGCTTAAAGGATGTTTTATTCTGGCAGGGGGAGGTTAAGGGAGACTATGTATATACACATAAACGTTTAGATCGCGACAAAAATATGCCAACAAAATAAAGAGCCAAGAAAAAATTCTTCCCCTCACCGCCCAGACCCCCGCCCTTCCTGGAAGAGCGCGGAGACGCGATTTAAAGCTACAGGATCTGCGTACACATGCACCAGGAAAAAAAGCATATAGATTTTTTTTTAAATGGCTTATTGTCTTTTCCTCCGGTTTTCAATAATCTGAGAGTGATGGATGAGGGTGATAGATTGTCACTGTGGCTTTGTTTCAGCCATCCACAGTCGTACAAAGAGAAATTTAATTTGAATATCCACGAGGCCCTCAGTACCCTCTTCTGTGTGGGAAGCAGCTCGCCACCTCCAGGTCTTGGAAAACCCAAATACTGTCCGGCCCCGACTAAAGAAAGCTACTCTGTCCAGCGCCTTCCAGGGCAGCCCCCAGGGCCAACCCCGCCCGAGGGGAGGGGCCCACATAGCCCCGCCCCCTGCCCTCGCCCCGCCCCTTCGCGTAACCCGGATACACACCCACGCTCCCCTTTCACCTCGCGGCCGTTGGCTAACGTGGACGTCGGGTCCGCCGGCCGGCGGAGGAGCCGGGGCTGTGCTGCCGGGGTAGTCTGGCGCGCGGGGCTGCAGCGGTGGTCTTCGCGGCGCAGCTCGGCCTTTCCTGGGAGGGAGTGATGGGGCGCACGGGCGCCGGAGAGCGGCCGCCGGTGTAGCCCGCGCGGCGCCCGGCCCGGAGCGCGGCGGCGGGCGCAGGGAGGCCTGTGAGGGCCGCTGCCCCGAGCGCCCGGCCTCCCGCGCCATGGCCCCTATGGGCATCCGCCTGTCCCCGCTAGGGGTGGCTGTGTTTTGCCTGCTGGGGCTCGGCGTGCTGTACCACCTATACTCGGGCTTCCTGGCCGGCCGCTTCAGCCTCTTCGGCCTGGGCGGCGAGCTGAGTGGTGGCGCGGCGGGCCCCGCTGCCGCGGCCGACGGGGGTACCGTGGACTTGCGCGAGATGCTGGCTGTGTCCGTGCTGGCCGCGGTGCGCGGCGGCGACGAGGTGAGGCGAGTTCGAGAGAGCAACGTTCTCCACGAGAAGTCCAAGGGGAAGACGCGCGAAGGAGCCGAGGACAAGATGACCAGCGGCGACGTCCTGTCCAACCGCAAGATGTTCTACCTGCTCAAGACCGCCTTCCCCAGCGTGCAGGTGGGGGTCGCGAGCGCCGGGCCCGGTGGGAGCCGACGGGCGGAGCGCCCACTTGGGCAAGGGAGCCTGGGAACGTGTCTTGGCGCGTTGACTCTTTGTAACAGCCCCAGGTTGTGGAGCCTGGGGTCTCACTTTGTAGATGTGGAAATTGAGACGCAAAAGTTAAAGGTCACAAACACAGCTTGCGACAGAGCTGAGTGAGGTTGCAAATAGTCTGACTCAGGGCCAGTGCCCTTTTGGCCCCTCCCTGGTTGTGTGCACGCGGTATGTGTACCCGGAATCAGGATCCCTGAGCTCTGGAGGGGCTTTGATACGAAAATGCTGAGAAAGTTGACTGCGTCCGCAGCTTCATGCTCTTCTGTACATTGAAGGAGTTGGACTAAAATCCCCGAAGTCCTCTATCCTTCCTTGATTTCATCACTGGAAGGTTCGAGACTGTAGAGTACACCTTTTCTGGCACTCTTGCCGGTAGCCAACTAAAAGGCCAAGAACAAGTCTTGTCTCAGGTGTTAGTATGTAGGGCATTTGAGTGTGTGTGGCGGTGGGGAGGAGAGTATGCTTATGCTATTTTATCTGTAGTTTTATCAGGATGCTCTTAATGGTATATAGTTTGGGAGCCCTTCAAGGAAGTATCTGGAAATATGGTCCCCAGCAACTTCATTTCAGCCCTTGATTAAAGAGCTGGCACTTGGTTAAAGACCCATATTTACTCCAGAGAGTAAGAATTGAATAACATTTGCATTTTCTTTGGGTAGGCTTCTGGAGAAGGAGTTGACATTTTCTTAGGGAAATCCAGGCATTTTGGATTTGTTATTAATATTTTTTTAATTCATTTCAGTGGAGCTGCAGTAGAATTGAACAAAGCTTTTTAAAATTTACTGCAATTCCAGAGGAAGCACATAACATAGTGTAGCAGTACCTTATAAATATGTATCTTAACTCACCCAACAGTAGGTTTTGGCTATTGGGAAGAAAAATTGTTTCCAGTGGAATTTTATTAATTAGATAAACAGTGTTTATCTAAACCCAGGCTTCTTTGGAAGATACATAACTGACCTTTAACTTTGTTCTTGGAAGAGTTGGGAGGGTATTGTCATTGTTGACTGTAACCCTTCTTCCAGTCTCATATTGCTTTGGGTTTTTTTTCCTCCTCTCTCCCTCCCCTTTCTTTTGTCTTTTTCTTTAATGTTTTTTCCCTCCCAGTGGAAAGGAACATTGGGTTTCCTGTCATGAGCTGCTGGATACCAGATGTAATTGACATTAGAATTGTTTTCAAATTTCTGCTCAAACAAAACACAGAATATTTCTACTTTTTGTTTCTTTCGCCTTACTCTGTTTTATCATCACAAATAATATTTATCCTTTTTTGCATCTAGATGTAAGATGTGCTTGTGAAATAGCTTTATTTCTTCTCCAAAACACATGTGCTTTCTTCTCTAGAATTTATAGAAGAAATAGGAATTTCGGAGAAGTTGATATATAATAGTTATAACAGTGCTGATAATAGCCAATTATTGAATGTATCCTAGATGCCTACATACTGGCCACACAGGACTTCATTCGATCCTTACGGCAACTTTGAGAAGCAAAATTTTATTTGTGCCACTTTACATATGGAAAATTTGAGGTTCATACACTCCACAGCTTATGTGAACTATTTTAACTGGATCTTTAGGAGGCTACTTAAAACTTATAGTATGACTTCCTGGTAAAAATTTAAAATTGTAAAACTTAAAAGCAGTAATAGTGAAATATGGCAAACAGGGTTGAATAGTTTTTTTAAAGCTAGAGACAAAAATATCTTAAATATTGAAAACACATCTGTGTATGCATGTATATTCTCACTTATTAGCAAACAATAAGGGAATGGCTGCCAAGGGTAGTGAGCTGTGTTTTATTAAACACAAAAGCTAAGCTTTTGGAATTGCAGACGTTAAAGTCTCTGACTTAATGTAAAATAACGTTTTGTTTTTCTTGTGACTATTTGAATGTTCCCAGGTACATCTGTAGTATGTATGTTGGGTCGTGATTGATGGAATAGAGGAGGTTGTGTTCATGTACACAGTGTCAAAGTAGGGATGGTGTCATGTTGAGCTATCTCCTTATACCCGTATGTTATTTGACTGGAGGCCAAATGTAGCCATCAAAGAAGTAGAGACTCAGCCTAAGATTCTTTCTGCTTTTCTCTCAATGCCCAGAAGTACAGTCTTAAATGCCTGGTTGTTTATCAAGCCTCACCCAAACTATTTTGGTAAGAAACTTAAATCACATCCCACTCATTTTACTTCCTAATGGAAAATGACCATTGAGAATCAACAGATACTCCTTTCTTTTATCCTAGTGTCCTGTATAAATGGAGAAATGTCTGTTTTCTCCCACTACTTTCCTATCTAGAGTCTGAGGTTTGAGCTTTCCTATCTAATGTTCACTCCTCAGTAAATAATACATACCAGGATTCATTCTAGAGCACTCAAATGGGGCCAGTATTGCCCCCCAAGGGACATTTGGCACCATCTGGAGACATTTTTGGCTATCACAAGCAGTGTTGGAATGCTGTCGGCATCTAGTGGGTAGAAGGTAAACATCCTACCATGCACAGGACAGCCCCCCATAACAAAGAATTATCTAGCCCAATTTGTCAGTTGATGCCCACGTTGAAAAAACATACTCCAGAGAAGTGAGTGCTGCTTTAACAAAACTCAGGTTTGGCCTGGGATCCATGGATTTCCTTATGTCTTGAGTCTTTCTCACGTTAGGGATCTTTAGGGGAATCCCCCTTCCTAAACACTTTGGCAGTGCTTGATTTCACTGAGTCAAAGTGATAGTAACTGCAGCCATTTGCATTGTATTGTCTCTGATTGTATCCTTGTGGATAACAATGAAAATGAAGGCAGAAGATAGTTTTGTGGAGTGGGTTTGCAGCCACAGAACAGTCAAACTTAGATTTATAGTTTTGATTTAATGTATAGGTGACTTTTTATTTGAGAGGCTGCTGTCCTCATCTTGTTCAAAGTTTTGAAAATGACTTATTTGAAGATAAAGCATGATACTTCAAGCTGGTTGCAGCAGCTTTGGTCTGTGCCTTCCCTGATTTATAGGGTGGGAGTTAAACATGTCTCTTTCAATAGAAGTACTCACCAGAAAAGTTTGAGAAGTACTAATATAATGCAAGGAACACTTGCTTTGACATCTTATCCAGTCACTAGCCTAGGTGATCCTGGCCAGTCAGTTAAGTTCTTTGAGCCTTAGTGTCCTCTTCAGGATAACTAGTAATTGGTGCACACATTAAGTACGGAAGGTAGAGGAAAAGAATTAGTTCAAAAGAGCAGGCACAAAAGAGATGGTAGCACAGCAACTTCAAGTAATCTGATTAGTTTCAGTAAGATGCACTTGGGTGAATTACTGTGAAAGAGATTAGAAAGGTAGGCATGGGCAAGATCATATTCCAAGCTCTTAGGAGTTTGGACCTGATCTTTAGTTTACTATTAGAGTACTAAAAGAATGGCAGACTTGGCTGAGTTTGCTTGAGGCCTGCAATGTGCCAAACTTTGGGCTGTGGGCATTTGGAGGTAGATAAGACTAGTTAAGAGACTATTAGAATAGGCCATGTGAGAGATGAGGACCAGAACTCAGGCAGTGGGGAAGTTACGCTCAGCTTGTTTTACTAGCTAACATTTATTTAGCCTGTAGCAAGTAGCAAACACTTAATTAAGCTTTTTAATGCAGTTATTAATTTATCTTCACAAGAACATAAAAGGTTAAGTTCCATAGCCTCAAATTTTTGGATAAAGAAATCAAGGCTTGGAGAGGTTAAATAATTTGCCAAAGGTTGCACAGCTAGAAAATAATCATAGGCTCACTGAGATTCACTTAATGGTCAGAGAATCATCTCAGGTTTATCTGAATATCTGCATATAAGGAGGGTAACAGGAGTGTACTCTTAACTGCAGTGTTTTAAATGAATGGAAGAACTCACATTAGATACTTAGAGAATAGTTTGGAGGTGAGCAAAGTAGACACAAGGAGACCAATTAGAGACTTTTTCAGGTGAGAGATATATTTTGATTTGGAATTATGGTTGTAGAGAAGATAGATGTAGAAGTATATGAAAGAATTTTTAAGGTTGTGTCAAAAATAACTCCTATTTATAACTTCCACAATTGGTGTTTTATTGGTGGTGAAGGGGTATGAGTGATGACAAATTGGGTGGGGGAAAGATTATGAGCACCATTTTAGATTTGTTATGTTAGATGTGCCTTTGATATGTGCAAAGGAAGATGTTAAAGAGGCTCTTGAAAATATGAATCTGAAGAGATGTCTGAACTGGAAATTACAAATTTGTGAGTCATCAGTGTTGTGATGTTAATTGAAGCTATTTGTGGACAGGATTGTTTAAGGAGAGAATGTAACATGAAAGGGAAGTATCAGGGCCTAGGATGGAGATAATGAAGACTAAAACCAATCATTTAATAAGAATGATAGCAGCCAACCTTTATTAAATGCTTACCTTTGTTAAGCGCTGTACTAAGTTTGTTTTACCTTTTCTGTTTCATTGAATTCTCTTAATAACCTTATAGGGAAGTCTTTCTTATATTGCCCCTTTTTACCAGTGAGGTACAGCTCAGAAAGGTTAGGTGGCTAGCCTGAGTTGGTCACATACCAAATAAATTGAGGAGCTGGAATTTGAACTCAAGACAGTCTGTGACTGGGAGGTAAGGAAGTGGAGACAGTGAGTAGAGACAAGTCTTTCAAGAAATTGGCCTTCTGAGGAAGTTGGCTAGGGTGTTGTATGGGACTAAGAAGTTTCTGTGGATTTTTTTTTTTTTTTGGTATATTGTTTTTAAGATGTGAGTCACTACAGCATGTTTACTTGTTTATAGGAATATGTTTGAGAGATAGTAAGTAGTTGATAATGAAAAGATTCTAAAAAGGTGGGAAGAAAATAGGACAAGTAGAGGGATGTTTGTTTATAGATTTAGAAAACAGTTATTGAATGCCTACTGTATTGGTCAAGATTCTCCAGAGAAACACAACTGATAGAGATTTATTATAAGAAATTGGGTCATACGATTTTGGAGATGAAGAAGTCTCATGATCTGTCGTCTACAAGCTAAGCTGGAAACCCAGGAAAGCTAGTGGTATCCAGTCTATGTTCGAAGGCCTGAAAACTAGGGGAACCAGTGGTATCTCACTTGGAGGGCAGAAGACTGATGCCCCAGGTCAGGGGTCAGGCAGAAGAAGGGGCAAATTCTCTCTTCCTCGCCCTTTTGTGTTCTACTCAGGCCCTCAAAGGATTGAATGCTGCCCACCCACATTAGGGAGGGCAACCTAGTAATACTTTACTGAGTCTACTGATTCAAATGCTAATTTCCTCTGGAAACACCCTCACAGACTCAACCAGAAATAATGTGTAGTTCTCTTGGCTCCCCATGATCCAGTTAAGTTGACATACAAAATTAACCGTCACACCTAGTCTGTGGTAGGCACTGTGTGAGAAATATTGTACCCCAAAACTTACTAGGATATGATGATTTACTGAGAAATGCAGTAAATGGTTGATTCCTTATTAAGGCATTAACCAAAAGTCCCTTCAGCCTCAAAGTAACTGAGCTGTAATACTAAACATTAATTGTGTTTGGGGGCCTTGAGCTTTGACAATATTGATGAAGAATAGTTTCCTGCCAAATCAGCAAGAAAAAATCAAACAACCCTATCAAAAAGTGGGCAAAGGACATGAATAGAAATTTTTCAAAAGAAGATAGAAGTATGGCCAACAAACATGAAAAAATGCTCAACATCTCTAATCATCAGGGAAATGCAAATCAAAACCACAATGAGATATCACTTATCTCCAG
>CM052438.1:83586877-83627839 GCA_028533085.1 Varecia variegata
CTCCCTATTCTGTGACATGTCTTTGGTGTGTAGTGAAGGCCAATCTTTTGTTTATTTCTATTTTATTTAGGATTTATAACATACTAGCTCATTATCTGTTTCATCATTTCCAGGTTTCCTTTTCCTTACTGGTCATTTTAGATGATCACTTTTCTAGGATATTTTGTTTCAACATTCTTAATTCTCCATTTTTAAGGTATATTGTTATTTAAGTACATTATCATTTTTTTCCTAACTCTAGCTGCTTCTAACTCCTAACTCTAGTTGCTTGTGTTCAGTGTTTCAGAATATTGTCATACTTTAGAGATATTATTTTTCATAACTCATCAAACTTTAAGTAGCTTTTTTCTTTGATGCTTAGTTTCTCTATAATTTCCTATATTTGAATTCTCTGTCTTAGCCAACAAACTAAGCTTGAACATTAGTTTGGAAAGTATTTGAAGACAAGATGTCACTGTAATTTCTTTTACAGTATATTTTCATTTTGCAATAAGGAGCTTCAGAATAGGGATTTAGTTATTTACAATTTATGTGATTTTTGTCTGAAATGGTTTTTTCTTTGGTATTTTATTAAATAGTGATTTTTTTTCTTATTTTTTAACTGTCTACTATTTTTAATGCAGATAAATACTGAGGAACATGTGGATGCAGCTGATCAGGAGGTTATCTTATGGGATCATAAGATTCCTGAGGATATCCTGAAGGAAGTGTCTGCCCCTAAAGAGGTACCAGCAGAAAGTGTTACTGTCTGGATTGACCCACTTGATGCTACACAGGAATATACAGGTAGTTTTATAATTGATCTCAAACTTTCAATTGCCATTTTATGTTAGAGAACTAGAAGTAAGGCAGGTGACACATACACGGTGGTTGATGTTTTATAAATCCAAGATAACTTTAACAATTAGATTTTAAGACAGAAAGCTGGATTAATACCACATTATAGGAAACACTTGGGCTGGATTAGTGATTCTCAACCTTTTTTTAATTTTTGCCCCAAACCACTGTATTATGGCATACTTCACATAGGTGACAGTGGCTTACTAAGAATCAGTGACTCACTAATTCTTCAGTAAAGGAACATTTTTTAACAATAGTAGCAAAATGGCTTCTATTGGAGAACTATAATTGAGGAAATTGATTTAGCCAGACTATATAATAATTACTTGGGGTATTGGGAATTTAGATTTTATGCATATACATCTGACCTTAGAATTCAAAATAGTAAATTCTAGGTATACAGAAAGCAGGAAAGTAGCAAAATAGAACTACTGCCTCCAAACCCCTTTTTACCTAGTCCTAGTTCAGATTTCATTTCTATGGATCTTCTCTCAGGCCTTGTTTCCTACCCAGAGATACCTAGTTTCTGCTTTTTCTCTCTTTTCTTGGTAAATATGTTACAGTTAGTTGTTTATCTCTTTGTCCTGCTAGCTAGTAAGCTCCCTGAATGTGAAAGCTTATACTTGTTCATCTTTGTATTATAGTGCTTTTGCACTGAAAGTGAACCATAATAGACAATTAATAGATAGCTATTTAGAGAACAGGGAGGAGACACTAGGTGTATATATCTAATAGTAACTGAAATTATAAAACAGTACTTTGCAGGAGTAGGTAATAAAAATATGGCATATTGAGGAGTTTGTTTACAAAAAGTTTTTACTAAACTTGAGATTGGCCTGATCATATAATAATGATAACATTTAGTGAGCACATCCCTGTTTAGGGACTATCTTAAGTGCCTACTTGATTTTTTAATTTACTAAAATTAAAAGTTAATTTATACCTAAAGATGAGTGCTTAATTACTGTCTATATCGTACAGATGAAGAAACTGAATTGAAGTAGTTTGCCCAAAGACATTCAGCTAACAAAATGGTGGGCTGGCAGAATAACCCAGATAATCTGCCTATAGAACCAGAACTCTTAACTATTAATGCTCCCATGAACTGGCTTTCTTCCCTGGACTCTGTTTGCTTGAGGGGAATATTGTCCTGGAAAGACATTTCATGTACATAAATTTTTCATGAATTGAAGTGTAACATCTTGAATTTATGCACATTACTTTAACTGTTGTGTGTATTGTTTTGTTTTGTTTTTTTTCTCATAGAGGATCTTCGGAAGTACGTCACTACCATGGTGTGTGTGGCTGTAAATGGTAAACCTGTGCTAGGAGTTATACATAAGCCATTTTCTGAATATACAGGTAGGAAATTTGCTAGAGCTTTTACGAGTCAATGTTATTGAGCCATTTGTCTATAGTACCTACCATCATGTCCCCAAAGTTATGTCCAGTGCTATATTAGCTTCCTAGGGCTTCTGTAACAAAAAACCCCACAAAATCTGTGTCTTAAACGACAGAAATGTAGTCCCTCACAGTTCTGGAGGCTAGAAGTCCAAAATCAAGATGTTGGCAGAGCCATGCTCTGTCTGAAACCTGTAAGGGACAATCCTTTTTTTTTTTTTTTTTTTTTTTGAGACAGAGTCTCGCTTTGTTGCCCGGGCTAGAGTGAGTGCCGTGGCGTCAGCCTAGCTCACACAGCAACCCCAAACTCCTGGGCTTAAGCGATCCTTCTGCCTCAGCCTCCCGAGTAGCTGGGACTACAGGCATGCGCCACCATGCCTGGCTTATTTTTTCTATATATATTTTTAGCTGGCCAGATAATTTCTTTCTATTTTTAGTAGAGATGGGGTCTCGCTCTTGCTCAGGCTGGTCTTGAACTCCTGAGCTCAAACAATCCGCCCGCCTCGGCCTCCCAAGTGCTAGGATTACAGGCGTGAGCCACCGCGCCTGGCCAGGGACAATCCTTTTATGTTTTTCTCTTAGCTTCTGGTAGTTTGCCAACAATCCATGGTATTCCTTTACTTGTAAGTGCATCACTCCAGTCTCTGTCTCCATCATCATGTGGCATTCTGTCTGTGTCTGTGTCTCTGTGTCTCTTCTCTTCTTGTAAGGACATCAATCATATTGGATTAAAGGCCCACTCTACTCCAGTATGACCTCATCTTAACTAAGTACATCTGCAGTGACCCTTTTTTCAAATAAGGTCAGATTCTGGGGTCCTGGGGGTTAGGACTTCAACATATCGTTTTGGATGACACAATTTAACCCATAATCCAAGAAGTTACAGTAAGTATCAAGATGAGATCATACTGGATTTGAGTAGGCCTTTAAGCCAATGAGACTGTTTTTATAAGAAATAAAAAAGATAGAGACAGAGTAGCACACAAGGGAAAACGTTATGTGAAAGTGGAGGCAGAGATTGGAACGATGCCTTTAATAAGCTGAGAGTTGCTGGCAGCCACCAGAAGCCAGGAGGCAGGCATGGAATTCATTCTCCCTTAGAGCCTCTGGAAGGAACCAACCCTGCCAACACCTTGATTTCAGACTTTTGGCCCTCAGAACTCTAAGAAAATAAATTGCTTTTGTTGTAAGCCACTGGATTTGTGGTAAAGATTGAGTATCCCTTATCCAAAATGCTTGGGGCAAGAAGTGTTTCATATTTTTTGGGGGGGGATATTTGTGCATATATAATGAGATATCTTGGGGATGGAACCCAAATCTAAATACGAAATTCATTTATGTTTCCTATATACCTTATACATATAGCCTGAAGATAATTTTATACAACATTTTTAATCATTTTGTACATGAAACAAAATATTGACTGTGTTTTGACTGCGACTTGTCACATCAGATCAGATGTGGAATTTCCACTTGTAGTGTCATCTCAGTGCTCAGAGAGTTTCGGATATTGGAACATTTTGGATTTTGGATTTTTGGATTAGAGATACTCAACCTGTAATTTTTTTATGGCAACCCTAGGAAACTAACAATAGGCATTTCATACAACTCTGTCACTCACTCCAGCCATCCCTATTGTGTCTCGGGGTGTGGCTGACACTGAACAAAAAGACTGTGAAGTGGAGAGAAACAGACAAGGTTATTTTTTGATTCCCCGAAGTCATTTATTTGCTTTGCTGAATGACTGTGGATCCCAAATTCCAGCTGCCCTGAGATAGGCTAAACATATATTTGAGTGTTGGCTTTGCATTTCAAAATCATATCTACTTTGTGCTATCTGACCTTTTATCTCCTTTTCATAATTCAGATAGTTTTTAAAGTTGACACTTTTATAAGCTACGAAAGATTTATGCCATTGCTGTGACAGTGTACCTTAAGATTAGTTGTATAATTGCTTCATGGTTTATGGATTACTTTCACATATTTTCTTTAATCCTTAGTGAATTAGTTAGGATATAGGTTACCAAAACATAGAAGGTTGAACAAAATAGTTTATTTTTCTCTTCTCTAACAGGCAATATGTAAACATTCCAGGGCTGCCACAGTAGTTCCCTGGTACAAGGCATGCAGGCCTCTCTCTCTTGCCGCTTTGCTGTGCTAACACCTTTTTCCATCCTTTGCATGACTGAGGATGGCTCACTACTTCGTCCCTATTCCACCAGTTGAGGGGATAAAAAGGGAGACATGAAGGTCATTTCCCCCTAAGGATTTGACCTATGAGTTACGTGCATCACTTTAGCTCACATCCCATTGATCCAAACATAGCTAAAAACCATTCACTAGGGAGGATAAGAAATGTAGTCTTTACTTTCAATTGCCATCCAAATTAAAATTTAGGGATTCTATTACTCAAGGAAATAGGAGAAAGTGGATACTAGAGTATGACTTAGCAGTACTACTGTATTTAGTGTAGCCCATGAGAGAGGAACACAATTTCTTATATCAGTACTTCCACAGATGAGAAAATGAGACTCAGAAATGTAATATATTCCTCAAGGTCATCCAGCTAAATTGGTGACAGACACATCACTAGGAATTTTATGTAGATCAATATATCATACCATTTTCAAAATACTACCTCCATGATTCCTAACATTTGTATAGTGATACTTAAATGTTATCTCATTTGAACATTTTGGTAACTGCATAACAAGGAAAGACATTGTTATTATCTTTTTTTATAGATGAGAAAATGTACTTCACAGCTCCTATCTTGAAGACCATGTAGCTAAAAATGTTACTGCAAGAACTAACTTCTTATTATTATCTCACAATTATTTAATATTTTCACAGTTTTCGAAGGGTGTTGACATGAATACTTTCATGAGTTATAGTGGCTTTTGTTTAAATTAAAAAAAAAACAGGCATATAAAAGTTAAGTGCAGAGCTTAAGTCTTTGAAACCCTGTTTTTCTTTTGACACTATCCCTCATTGCCTCTCTATATCAGTTAGGATTGCATTTAGCTACACATAATGTAGATCTGTTTACAGTGGTTTAATAAGTAACGTGCACTTTTCTCAACCAACAAGAAGGCCAAAAGGTAGGGGTGATTCAGTGGCTTCAGTGCTTTAAAGGACCTGACTCCTCGTTTTGCTTTTTTTCTTAGAAGGTGGCTTTCTGTTTGCATACTCACAAAGGGGGGTCCTCATATTTACCATGGCACTCTATTCTTGGCAGGACGAAGGGGAAAAGAAGAGGATAAAAGGTGTATCCCAGACATTCTTTGTATTAGGAAAAAATAACCTGAAGCCCTGTCCATTAAATCTTTGTTTCATCTCTTTGGGTAACTGTCACTTAGCACCCTTAGCTATGCACAGAGCCTTCTTCTCCAAAGAGAATGGAACCCCAACAAAGGAACTGAAGAGGAAGTTGATATTAGATAGGCAAACAGATTCATTTTCTTTGGGCCTTGGTTTCCACTTCTGTTCATATCGGGGAATAATAGGGATAATAAAATGCCCCTTTTTAAAAACCTTTATTTAATAAGAGTATGTATTCCACCTCTGTCCATAGGCTTACCCTCCTTAAATAAGCCAAAAGTCTGTAACTTAGAATAAGTTGTTACCAAAAATGTCTTTATAAATTAGTATTACAACACCCCTTCTTCTGTAATGCCACTCACTTGCTCAGTATAGTGGAACATAAAGACGCTTGCTAGTCAGTAGATACTCTAAAAGAATCAGTAAGTTCATAATTATGTATAGGTTGACCTTTCATTCCTGGATCCAAGGTGTTTTTGCCTTGTGCCCTTGTGTTTTATTTTCAGATCCATCCTGTATATTGAGTTGGCAGAGTACCAATTGTCAAGTATTGTATATTTACCAGAATTTAGGTATACTCAACATTAATGGGAATGAAATACTATTGTTGGCAATATTTGGAACAAAGCTGATCAAAATTCTTGTCAGACTTAATTAGAATTTCTTTAGTTTGGAATTCTTAGAAGCAAGAGATACATACTTGAATAGTATTTTAATGAAGCAATGTATAAATGTATAAGTATGTAAGTGTAGTACAGTTGACCATTGAACAATGCAGGGGTTGGGACACTGACTTTGCACAGTTGAAAATCCACATATAACTTTTGACTCCTCAAAAAATAAACTGCTAATAGCCTACTTTTGATTGGAAGTCTTACCAATAACATAAATAGTTGATTAACACATATTTTGTATGTTATATGAATTATGTACTGTATTCTTGAATAAGTTAGAGAAAAGAAAATGTTATTAAGAAAATCATAAGGAAGAGAAAAATATATTTATGATTCATTAAGTGGAAGTGGATCATTATAAAGGTCTTTAGCCTCTTTATCTTCCTGTTTAGTGTGACTGAGGAGGAAGAGGAAGAGAAGAGCTTGGTCTTGCTGTTCCAGGGGTGGCAGAGGTGGAGGAGGTGCAAGGGGAGGCAGGAGCACTGTACTTTCCGTGTGACAGTTTTGTTTTTTCATTTCTCTAAAAACATTTCTATATGGTACCAATCTTTCTTCCTCAGTTTGTTTTAGTTTAAGTGCCTATATCATAGAAGAGGCTATGTCATAAAATAAGTCAAAAGCAGTCTTGAATAATTGGAACGTTTCTGCCAAATTGTCTAAGGTCAGTTTGTTTTCTGGCACTGCTTCTTGTACGTCTTCTTCCTCATCTGGCACTGGTTCAGAAGCACTCATCTCCATCAAGTAATCTTCTGTTAATCCCTTTGGTGTGGTATCTGTTAGCTCCTGAATTTTTCCAAGAACCTTATCTTGTAACTGTTCACCTGCCATGTTTTTTTTAACAAATTTTTAAAAATTTTCTTATTTCAGAATATTATGGGGGTACACACGTTTTGGTTACATAATTTGCTTTTGTACGGTTTGAGTCCAAGTTGCAAGTGTGCCCTTCACCCAGATAGTGTGCATTATACCCGTTAGGTGTGAATTTACCCATCCCCTCCTGAGCCCTCCCATCTACTTGATTTCCGTTGAGTTTTACTTCCATGTGTGCACATAAGTGTTGATCAATTAGTTCCAATTTAGTATTGAGTACATGTGGTGTTTGTTTTTCTATTCTTGCGATACTTAGAAGAATCATTCACCACCTTTTTGACATATTTACAGTGTTTTTCATGATTTCTTTAATTGTCTCTGTTGTAAGTCCTGTGAAGTCATGCACAACATCTGGACACAGTTTTCTCTAGCAGGAATTTATTGTTTCAAGCTTTCATGGCTTTCATGGCTTTTTCTGTAACAACAATGGCATCTTCCATGGTATAATCCTTCCAGACTTTCACGGTGTTCTCTCTATTTGGATTCTCAACCATAGCATTGATAGTCCTTTCCATAGAGTACCATGTATAATGAACCTTAAAGGTCCTTATGACCCCCTGATCTAGAGAGTAAAGTGGAGACTTTGTGTTTAGACGCAGGTAGACCACTTCAACACCTTCAGCATTGAATTCATGGGGTTCTTGGTGGCCAGGTGCATTATCTAACATCAATAAGAACTTTAAGAGGCAGTCCCTTACTGACTTCAGGGACAAAGTACTTCCTGACTTAAGGGACAAAGCATTGATAGAATCAATCCAGAGGGTTCTTGTTGTACAGTTCTTCCTGTACAACGAAAAGACTGGCAGCTGGTGTTTATCTTTTCCCTTCAAGGCTTCGGGGTTAGCTGCTTTATAGATGAGGGCCATCCTGATCATAAACTCAACTGCATTTGCAGAAAACAGTAGAGTTAACTTCCTTTCCCTTCCTGCCTTGAATCCTGATGCTCACTTCTTTGTGGCATTTTTTTTTTCCCAGAATAGGACACTTTTGTCTGCATTAAAAACCTGTTCAGTCTGATACACTTTCTCCTTGATGGTTTTTTTAAATGATGTCTGGAACTGGTCTGCTGCATCTTGGTTGGCAGAAACTGCTTCTCCTGTGATCTTGACATTTTTAAAGCCAAACCTCTTTCTGAAACTATCAAACCATCCTTTGCTGGCATTAAATTTTTCAGCTTTAGATTCTTCACCTTCCTTTTTCTTTGAGTTGCCATATAATGACTCTACTTTTTCTTGAATCATATTAGAGTCTGTAAGATGTGCCTTTCTTACAGCAGTCCTGAACCCACATAAAAGCTGCATTGTCAATACAAGATAAAAAGGATTTCCCAGAAAGAGCAAGGTTGTTGCACCTGCTGGTGTAGCTGCAGCTGTGGCTTCACAAATTTCCTTTCTTTTTTATAATAGTCCTTATACTAGATTGATTTATGTTGAGATGGTGGATAACCACAGCTGCAGACCTCAATCTATGGTATATAGCAAGAAATTCCACTTTTTCTTATAAGGTAATGACTGCTCTGCTTCTTGGGAGCACTTCCAGCATCACTAGTGGCACTTCAAATGGGTCCGATGGTATTATTCAAGGTTTAGAGTATCACTCTAAACTCAATGAAAAATACCTGAGAACTGTAAGAGATCACTTTGTACTGTGATAAGCAGTTTTCTGGAGAGACAAATTGCTCACATGGAAATGATTAGCATCATGTGGTTTAAGGGGATACTGGCAACTGGAACTCACCACAATAGCAACAGGAAGTGGCTACACAATTATTAAGGTAGTACAGTATGTACCACAGTTAATTTTATGTGGTTATGATTTAATACTGCATTTTTACATTTGTTTATTTACATTTCTCTAGACTTCCAGTGGAGCCATTGGTTTGTCAATGCTTGTGTACAGAAGTTTTGATAAATGTTCAACTTTTTATAATTTATGTATATTTCATGGTGGTAAATGATAAAATAGACTAGTATTACATATATTTTATACATAAGTTTTTAAAAATTTTTGTTTGGTATTTCTAGACTGTGTGTGGTGCATCCACGAGTTTTTTGAAATTGTAGCAAATCTCCAAAAAATTTTTTAATATATTTATTGAAAAAAATCTGGGTATAAGTTGGCCCACGCAGTTTAAACCTGAGTTGTTCAAGGGTCAACTTGATATTCACCCCGTGGAAATTTGTAGCTATTAATAATAAATTATGTTCGACGTCTGTGTAGGAAAGTACCAACCATTTTTTATTTCCTACTGGGCTTTTTAGCATATCTCATAGATAAAATACATTCTATAGCTGCTATTTTACTATTACCTTATCATTATCAATCATTTATATTTATTTAAGCACCTACTGTATTTTTTTAGGCACTTGAAATAATTGTGTTCATATAGGTGTTAATGAGTGCATGTATTCAGTTTATGTGCCAAGAAGTACATTTTTTAAAATGTTAAGTTAGTAATTCTTATCTAAAATTATTCTGGTAATATCTGAGAGAGGCTATTTTTATTCTCTTACTCAATACTGACCTCTAGAGATATAGCATTGTAAATTCACTTCTTAGTAAAACCATGTTTTTTGAACATTTATAAAAATAATTTAGAGGATTTTTTCTTTTCCTCCTTTTTTTTACTTTTATTATAAATAAAATCAAAGAAACAATTATAATTAGTACTCATATTATTTCATACAGATTTAACATTTGATAACATTTTTGTATGTTTGCTCCCATTTTGGGGGGTGGTAATGTACTTTAAAGAAAATTGCAAGGATCGGCAGGGCGAGGTGGCTCACGCCTGTAATCCTAGCACTCTGGGAGGCCGAAGCGGGTGGATCGCTCGAGGTCAGGAGTTCCAGCCTGAGCAAGAGCGAGACCCCTGTCTCTACTAAAAATAGAAAGAAATTATCTGGCCAACTAAAATATATATAGAAAAAATTAGCCGGGCATGGTGGCGCATGCCTGTAGTCCCAGCTACCCGGGAGGCTGAGGCAGTAGGATCGCTTAAGCCCAGGAGTTTGAGGTTGCTGTGAGCTAGGCTGACACCATGGCACTCACTCTAGCCCGGGCAACAAAGCGAGACTCTGTCTCAAAAAAAAAAAAAAAGAAAATTGCAAGGATCATAGCATTTTACCCCTATATACTTCATTCAATACACATGTCTAAAAAGTAAGGACATTTTTCTACACTAGAACAGCACTATTAACATAATAAAGTGTCATCCACTATTCACATTTCTCAGATTGTTCCTAAAGTGGATTTTACAGCTAATTACTTCAAACTGAGATCCAGTCAAGTAACAAGCATTTCTTTGGGTTGATAAGGTCTCTTAGTCTAGAAAAACCTCCAGGTACCTTATCCCCCCCACAACATTTACTTTTTGAGGAGAAAAAATCATTTCTCCTGTAGAACATTATGCCTTTTGAATTTGTTTGATTGTTTCCTGAAGGTGTCATTTAACTTGCTTATTTTCATATCCTCTTTTTCTTATAAAGTGCAGGTTAAATCTGAAGCCTTGATTGAATTGAGGTTAAGCATTTTCGTTAAGGATACATTGTAGGTATTCTTCATATACTTCCTACCACAACATGTTGCATACACTAACTCTTTGTCTCACCCTTAATGATGCTCCAATGGTTAAAGTGTTCACGACCAGATCTCTCAGTTATAAAATTATTTTGATTTTCTGGCTACCAGGTAATAATTTAGAGAGAGATTTTGATAACATTTGAGATCCAGTTTCCATTAAACCTTTCACATAATAGTTTTAAAATATATTAAAGAAGTTTTAAAATGAGATTTCCTAATTTTGTTGTGTTTTCTACATATATTAGCATGAGTTCTTCTATAGAGAACTTTTCTCTATCAACTGAAGTTTTTATCCTGAAATGTAGTTTCTTCTAGAAAGGCAGGATAAATGTTTAATTCTTTTATTTACCAATTTTCAGAGTAAGGAGTTAGGTACAAACCACCTACAGTAGGAATAAATGTTTTTTCAGGGAAGGACAAACTTTCTTTTTAAACTACCCTTATGATCTCGTGGATTTTACATATTCAATGTGATTCAAATGTCAAACCAAATAAATGACTAATAAATGACTAAGACAAAAATCTCAACCAATAGAGGTTTATTAAGCCTCTTAAGAGTTTTGAGTATGTGCCTGGGAAAAACTCAACCACAGATAAGCTGTGGCTGTTTTTCCAAAGGAAAGGTTGAAACCGTCATTATTTAAAAGGTATACGGAGAGAAGGAAAAAGAAGCCCCTTCCCCATGAGATAGTGGTTACTACATTCTCTTGTCTTGTTTGTGAGGCCCAAGAAATCTACATTTATGTAAAATAAGGGAGTGAAGGAAGCATCAATTATGTAGATGTCCCTGGGTAGGTGGAAGAATGTCTGATTCTGTCTTATCTTCAGTTTTGTTACCTGGAAGACAAACTTGTAATCTGTTATTAGTGTGGGATCAGATGGACTTCAGTTTTAGTTGCAAGATGTAGGTATAATTTGCATGTCCTTGCTTATGAGAAGTTAGCAAGAAATTTATGAATGATCTATAGGGCCATTTATGAATGATCTCACAGTTGCCTGAAGCTTTTACCTTTTCTTTTGCATAAGGAGTTGGGGGTGTGGGGGTGGCCCTGAGATTTTGATTTTCTTTTCACACAAACAACTACAGTTACTTTTAAGTTAAATTTGGTTTTTGTTGCTTACTTTTACTAATACCTTTATATATCCTTTTTTCTTTATATACTATTATATAGTTGTTTTCTTTAGACCTGTCTCTTGGTTCACTACTATAAGCAACAATTAAATTAGCATATCTTAGCCTTCTTCTTGACCACCATCTCATTTTTTGATACTTATCTTTTAACTGGCCTATTCAGCTTATCAAATTTAAATGGTTTCCTTTAACTGTCATCAGTCAACAATGAGATAACATTTACACATCTTTATTCTTCCGTTTTATTTGCATCTTTGGTTTCCTCTTAGATCCACAGGTAAATTTATTCAATGCTAACCAACAGTGCTTTTGCTAAGGGTTCCTTAGTCATCTCTTGGTTGAATAAAGCTTACCCTGTAATAGATTACTTCAGAAGAGCTAGATCATCAGTGTGGTATATCTGAGTACATGTTAAAAAGTTTTTTTATAGCCTTGAAAAACTTGAAAAACTACTTGGCTAGTTATGCAGTTTTTGGTTTACCCTATATTAGTTTTCTAGGGCTGCCATAACAAATTACTACAAACTAGGTGGCTTAAAACAGCAGAAACTTACTCTCTTGAAATTCTGGAGGTCAGAAGTGTGATATCAAGGAGTCTCTGTAGGGCCATGCACTCTGCAGGCTTGTGGGAAGAAGCCTTTCTTTCCTCTTCCAGATTCTGGTGGCTCTTGGCATTCCTCAGTTCGTAGCTGTGGATCTCGGCCTCTGTCTTCACATGGCTATCTTCTCTCTTTCTCCTCTCCTCTTCTTATAAGGACACTAGTCATTAGGTTTAGAGCCTACCCTATTCCGGTATGACTGCAACTTACCTAATGACACCTGTAAAGACCCTATTTCCAAATAAGGTCACATTCTGAAGGTCCTGGGTGGACATGAAGTTTGGTAGGACACGGTTCAACCCACCAAACTTTGTCTATGAAGTTTAAAAATATAACTGATGTGTCTTAGAGTTGGCATTCTGGGCAGATTTCCTAGGTACTCAGTATGTCTTTTAGTGTAGACATTTAGGTCCTCTTTTATTTCAGGGATATTTTCTTGAATCGTAATTTTAAAGATTGATTGTATCCCATTAGTGTGTTTTTCTTTTTCAGGGATTCCTTATATATGTATGTTGACTCTTCTTTCACTGGTTTCCATATCTATCACTTTCTCTTTGGACCCTTTTAGCTATTTATTTGTTTCACTTTTTCTTGCGTTTCTCATTGTTTGCTATACTTTTGAACAAATCTATAGTCCTTTTATTATATATCCTGTGATTTAGTACTAAGTCTGCAGTGATTTTGTCTTTTTTCCCCAATTTCTTTCTTGTATTTTGTGAGTTCCCATTTCACATCTTTCCATTGTTTATCTTTTCTAAGTAGTTGCTTTTTTGTTTGATGTCATTCTTTTCATATTTTGTTGTTTATTTATTTTTAATCATGTTGGAATATTGGTTTATAGTTTTCTTCTGCATTGTGGAAATTTTCAAGTAGCCTGAAATGTTTTAATCTGCATTCTGTATGTTTTCTTTTCATATTTTAAAATGGACATTGCAATTTTATATTTCTGTCATATTTGGACCAGCTACTGAGGGATTGATAGGAGAGTGGTGGCAGGAAGGGAGTTGGATAATTCTGAGTTTGGGAGCTTTCTTTTCTGTTAGTGTGAGGAAGGCTTTATCTTTATTATCATGGACCCTTTTTTGTTTTTAGATTTCTTCTTTCTTGTTTGATCTTACTTTGTTTCAGTAAGGCCCCTATCTTCAGTCCTTTACTTCTCTTTAGCTCTAGATGCTGCCTTCTAAATGACAAAAGATGTCTTGTGTCATCATTCCCACTTTATCTCCCCCCACCTCCAGGTGTTCTCAAGACAACTATTCTGGTCCCATGTCTTCTTCGAACCTCTTCTCGATGCTTTGTTGCCAAGTTTCAGGTCTACTTTCAATAGTTCCCATTTTAGAGGGGACCTTTTTCTTCTGGGGAGAAGTCCTGGCTGGTATTCTCTAAGTTCTACCAGCACTGAGTTCTCTGGCCTCTTGGCACCTCTGTGAAGTTCTTGCTGTAATCCTCGCACTGGGGTCGGCTTCAGTGCTTGTTCTGCTGATCTTCAGTGTTTACTCCCCTGCTTTCTCCTACATTAGTGTGGATAGCTCTGCTCTGTCTCCTACTTACTGTGTAGGTATAGATCATGAGTGTTTCTATTTGCTCTCCTTGTTGCTGTGTGCAGTTTTTATAAGGAGGTATGGAAAAAGTCTAGGAGACTGCCATCATCTTTGGGGAACTCAGAGACCCAGACTCTGCTAATTTTTTTGATTTTTTTTTTCTGCAGCCAGGAATAAGCTGGTGATGCAGCTGCTTTCATTGCTAGCCATGGTGGACTATATTTTATCCCATAGTGAGTGACAGCTAGAACAACAGTCTAATTGGGATAATTCTGAGTAAGTTTGTTTACTTGTATAGTTTGACAGTGAAGAAAACTTATAAACTGAGAACATCTGAAGCCATCTCTGACATCATCTTCCCTTTTTAAAAATTCTGTTCTATTTTAAAATCTGAGTCTTTCTCTTTTTATACACTCTGATAAAGCTGATGTGTAAACCTGATTCACTTACCTCTCTAACACTGTTTTCTGTTTATAAAATTACTTAGGAGATTGAGCTAATGTGCAAATAATTAAAACCATGAATATATTACCTCAGAAGTAGAGGTAATACAGGAGGAAAATGAATTTTAAAATTTGAGTTAGTCAGGGAAGTTAGTTGTGCTTATGTTACAGGTTGTGTTCCCTAGGAATCACACTTTGAGATGGAGATTAGCTTTAGGATGTTTATTAATTAGGGAGTACTCTTGGGGTTAAAGTTACGGAAGAGAGGGAAGAAAGCTGTGTAGATGCAAGGAGAAGTTGAGTTGCAGTGTGGTCCCACTCAGCCAACACCCAATGGGAAGCTCTGGAGCGTGGGAATCCTTAAGCCAAACATTTAATAGCCATTATCTCTGGCTGGGCAGGATTACATGGCGTTTTTTAGCGTTGTCTTAATACATGTCTATTTTAATGTAAAAAGAAAATATATTACTTTCATACTCAGAAAAAAGATAAAACTTTGTTTTAGAAAAAAATACAAATAATTTTTTAGAAGAGGACATTTTGTCAATCAGTTGGTACTTTGAATTCCAAAGAGTATGAGTAACTTTTAGTTTTAAAGCTTTAGTTTTATTAATGGATGTTATATTTGCTTTTCAGCTTGGGCAATGGTAGACGGTGGTTCAAATGTGAAAGCCCGCTCTTCCTACAATGAAAAGACCCCAAAGATCGTCGTGTCTCGCTCCCATTCAGGGATGGTCAAACAGGTTGCTCTTCAGACTTTTGGAAACCAGAGTACAATTATCCCAGCTGGTGGTGCTGGTATGTTCCTATTTCCATGTGATTCCCAGAGACTGTTACTGACATGGTCAAGGCTATGTTGGGAGACTGATTTGCTTGTCCCATGCTAGGGAAGAGAGTGAGAAGGAATGGAGTGTACTCTCGAGGCAGGCTTGGTCTCCTACTTGGGTGGAATTTTAGTCACACTGGCCTCTTTGCAGAAAGAAACAATCTCACAACAGTGATTTCTCTTCCTTGAATACTACAAAAGAATCTTCCCATCAGTGATACAGCATCAGTGGTTGCCTTTTATGCAATGCGATTTCAAAATAATTGCCCTATTAGTTTAACTGTGGGAATATCAGAGACAGGAAGAAAAATCAAGCGCCTAAGATGGATGCTTCCTATGACAGAAGGATGCCAGGAGACATCATAGGTATTATTGGAATGACTAATCCCTGGGTCACTCTTAACACCCCTGAACTCTTCACTTGCATGCATAGGATGAATGAGAGTAGTACCCACCTAGCTTACTGTTTATTCTGCACTACTGTTTACCTAATTATAGATTGGAGGTCAGCCCAGTTTTTCTGAAAGAGACAGATGGTATTTCAGGCCTCATGAGCCATATACAGTCTCATATTGCATACTATTCTATTCATTGGATTTTTTTAACCACCTTTTAAATATTTTTAAAAAATTTTTATCTTGAGAGCTTACAGTCACAGGCCATGACCTGAATTTGGCCCAAGGGGCTATTTGATGACTGTTGTTATAAATACTGTTTAACATGTCAGAAGTGTTTTAATTCAGGTAAGTTATGGGTCAGAAAACACTTATGTTTGGAAAACTTTTTCAGCACAGTAATAAAGGAAGATGTTAACAGTTATTAACTTTTAAGACTAATAGTTTTAATTTGCTGATTCTATATATGTATCTACCTCCCTTAATGTAGCTTCATTATTTTCTTATAGACTCCCTGTTAGGTTGGTTAGGAAAGGTATGTCCAAAATACCCAGTAGGGATGAGATCAACTAGATTCTAGACCCAGTTTCTTTGGCATTTGTTTTATTTTATTTTTTACATTTTGTCTCATTACAAGAAAGGACTTAGGGTGGTAGTATTAAACTTTTTGTTCTCATCTTTCAAATCAAGCCTGCCTAGATGTTTAAGTGAAACTTGTAGGTTTCATATGTCATTCCATAAAAAAATAGCACATATTGAATGTGTCCTTCCATAGAAAACAACTACAAAGTAGATTTAAATTTAAAAACTTATCCGCATATATTGATTACACTTGAGACTAGCTTAATAAGTTACTTTGCAGTGTATTTTTGCTCTGTTGTGTTTAATGTTTATACTGTTACTTTAATTTTTTTAATTTGAAATAATTTTAAACTAAGGGAGCAGTTGCAAAGACAGTACAGCAAGCTCTTGCACACCCTGTCCTGTTATTTTTAACAATGCACGTAATCAAAAAAGTATGCTACTTTGTTAAAATCTTTTGAACAATAACCTAAACTCTGTGTTTATCTTTTATAGGTTATAAAGTTTTAGCACTCTTGGATGTGCCTGATAAGAGTCAAGAAAAAGCTGATCTATATATCCATGTAACATACATCAAAAAGTGGGATATATGTGCTGGCAATGCCATCTTAAAAGCCCTGGGGGGGCATATGACTACCCTGAGTGGTGAAGAAATCAGTTATACCGGTTCAGACGGCATTGAAGGCGGACTCCTTGCTAGTATCAGAATGAACCACCAGGCTCTGGTCAGAAAACTCCCCGATCTAGAAAAGACAGGACATAAATAAGCTTAACTGATTACAGGGTGCCACTCTTCCAGAGCAGAAATGGTTAGACTGAAATGCTGGAAGCTTCAAAGGATCGGTGGAGAGTATGCATGGTTAAGGCCATCCCAAACTTTTTTTAAAGTATTTATGAAGCATCAGAGACTTATTTTCCCTATAATAGGATGCAAGATCAGGGAAAATGGGTTGCTTCATGTCTCAAGTATTGTCTTTATTTTTGAGACTATTTTCGTACAGTTGTCATACACAGGCGCATATATATATTTGTGAATTAAAGTCTATAGCTAAGTCTACACTGTTACGAGTCACCATTTTCACACATCATGAATCTTCACTATTTCTTAGTACTTTCATATAGAATTGGGCTGAAAGAAAGATTGATTTTGTGTAGATGTTTAACTTTATAATTATATCTCATTGAAAATAAAGTAATTGGAGATTTTTACCTTTAGTTTGGATGGAAAGCACAAGAAGCCACACATTTATTAATATGCAACACAGGTCGTATTTATGTTACTGAATATTCTATGTCTTGAAAAGATTTAAATCGGTTTTTCTTTGAAAATTTAATAACAGGTTCACCAGCTAGTAGAAAATATATCATGAGTTTGCATTGTAATCATAATTTCTCTATGTATGTGTGTGAGTGTGTGTGTTTTGTTCTTATAAAAATTGTGTTTGTGCCCATTGGTTCAACATTTCTGCCATCTTGATGTTGATTTTCATTTTCCCTGTGAAAGAAGCATGGTTCCATCCTTTCTCTTCTCACCAACATTTTAGTCTTTAACTTGTAAGGTTTGGTTTAAGGTTTCAAGTTTATTAGCACTATGATTTGGTACATTTTCTCATTCAGGATAAAATATGCTGTAAGACACTATAGGAATATAAACGATTCTATTATGATTGAAAGTTACTTGACATATGAATTGAACTAGCTTTCATTATTTTCAAAAACTTTGTTATAGTAATTTTTTTAAAATGTGCCAGGTTTATATATAGAAGTTTTTCTCATTATCAAGAATGAGTATGGTTGCTCATATTTGCCATGATTGCTTTTATTATTATTAATAAATGTATCTAACCTTACCAAACTATTAAAGTAGTAACTTTGAGATACTCTATATTCCCTTCAGATTAAAATAATGAAGGTTAAAGGTACTTTTTGATGAAATTTTTTCTATTCAGCCTCAGAATCTGGTTGGAAAAAGGTTGTGACATATTTATTGTGTCACCATAACTAGAATCTTGCTTTGTGAACTCTCTTTCATTGGGATGTGTGGTTTCTGTCAGTGTGATATCTGGAAACTTCATATAAACAATCACATTATTTCATATGACTTCAGTGCCCTTGTATTCCACAGCACACTAAAGAAAGAGATTTCTCATGATCTTGGTGTATCTGTCTCTCTGTCTCTCTCCCCAGCACCTCCCCCCTCATATTCCTATCTTGGAGGTAAAATTCAAAGAATGTACATTTTACCCTGATTGAATGTACATACTTAGGTTTATATGTTACATTGTCCAAAGCCCTTTAATTCATCATTAGTAAACTGAATCTAGTATGATACGGAAATTTTCACCCAATCTGTAGCAACTGGTCACAAACTTGGTAAGGTAGTGGGCCTCATTAGATAGGCCTTTTTTTTTGTTCAGTGAAAATTTATTCAAAGTTTTGGTAGTTGGAACACTTGATACTTAAACAGGACTTGGGAATTTTGAAAATAATATCAGAAACCTCATCTTTTTTACTTTGCAATAAGATGAGGAAACCTTTTATTCCTCAGGAGAGATGGCAAAGGCATATGCCATTGTCAGAGTCCTGTGGTATAAGCATTTGTTTTAATTGTAGTATGTCAAGAGTTAGAGAAATGGGACTGGCAAATAGAAAATGGAATTTAATTGAATTTTTTCAATATTATATGGAAACTTTATGATTTCGTGGAAACAAAACCATATTAGCAAGCATGATTCTTTTAGTTTTAATTTCATTAATCTGCATATAGATAACAACTTTGTGAAGGGTGTGTATTGTGTACAAAAATTAAGGTATTGGCTGAGAATTAAATACATTATCTTTCTAATTTGTTAGGTATAGTCTAGTTACTAATTTAAGTGCTTTTATAGAAAGTTCATTTTTTAAAATTTCGTTTCTAAAAGCCAATATACATTGCAGAACTAGTATAAGTACAAGGAACAGCATTTATATTTATTTATATGAGACATTATTGTGCCAGAACATACTAGTAAAACACCTTCTGAACGAGGCATGTAATATTTCCCAGAATTATATAAAATTATTTCTAAAAATAGCAAATAACTATAGTTTATTTTTAGTGATCTGCACCTCCCCAACTCCTGGCCTTCTCTTTTCTTCGTCTTTGCCGTTATTTAAAGGAAAATTTTCCCTTAACATTGAGTTTTATGTGTCACATTTAGTAGAAGCAGTGACATCCATAATCTCAGTGGCCATCAGCTGTCCCCCTGGCCATGTCCTCTGCCCTGTGACCGTCTCCCCTGCCCGTTAACGTTCTCTTTCTGTCTCTGCCTCTCTTTCTCAGCCAGTATGCTCCCCCTAGATGCTTTTATGTACACATTTCTCTCTAGATTGGCTGCCGAAACCCATCTCTCAAGAATGTAAATGTATTAATAGAAAATACAAGAGAGCTGAGTGGATAAGCCTGCTTGAGCACGTTTGCTTTTCCTGGTTTCATAGTTGGATCCCCCATTGCAGTTGAATGTACAAGGGCCTTTGAGACGGTCAGATTTGTCTTTGGTATGTGATTGTCTCCTTACCCCAATGTTAGTGTTTCTTGATTTTTAAATCAATAGTATTCAGATGGCTTGTTTTTGACTATAAGGAAGTAACAAAAGCATCTTGGTTTCTATGTTTTAAGTAACAATTGTACAAATTCTTTCTGTTTGCTGGGTGCTCCCTTTGGGTATTTTGTAAATGGTGTCAGAGGAGGTGGGGCAGGGTGGTGGCTAAGTAGAGTGTGGGAAGGAAGATCCGGGGGAGCTGAGGGGAAGGTAACCCCGGGAAGATGCAAAGCACACTTCTGCCCTGACCCTCAGGATCAAGAACTCCTGCCTGGTCTCTGATGTTGAACTCAAAAATTGGATCTCACTCAGGCTTTGAAGGTGACAGCTACCTCTGATAGCCCAAGCATAAGTAAAGAAAGGTGGAGTGCGTGGACCACAGAAAGGGAAATATTCAGCTTCCCCTCTCGGATCACACCTTGAAGATGGCCTTCTGGAGACAATCTGACAGGTTAAAACAGGAAGTGTTTGGATTATTCTAGCTCCAACTACCTTTCTTGGCTATGTGTTGACTGGTCCTAGATAGAAACAGTGATTTTTCATTTTCGATCTTGGTTGAATTCAAGATGTATTTAATTATATGTCTACAAAAAGTCTGTCTTTTAACTGTTGTGTGAAATAAACCTAATCTGTGGTTTCATTTTTATCATTAAAAAAAAGTTGTGCCTTAACAATAGGGCATTGTTTGTTAATAAGGGAAAACAAAATCTTTTTTTAGTAGGTGGGGAAAATAGGAACTTTTTTGCCATTAAAATTTAAGTTCTTTTAATGTTTTTAATGTTAGAGATAGGGGAAATTCATTAAAATTAAATTAAATTGATATAAAATTATTTTTTCATAACAACATTTACAACTAAAGTATGTTTTTATAAGAACTGGCATCTTTGATGTGTATAGGTCTGAAATGATAATTCATCTTTTGGTTTTTAATTTTAATAATATTAGACCTGGATAGATCACATTTTTACAAATCTTACTTTTAAAGAAATCATTTCAGTATGCTATTCTATCTGTTCTCCTAGTCCCCTGGAGTCATTTTGGTCTAAAGAATAGGTATTTATTCATGGTAGCATATCAATAGTTTGTTAATGTTAAAAATACTGTATATTTTATGACACTACAAACCAGAACAGTTCCTAAGGAGGAGAGGATTATAATTCTGATTAGTAGTTACTGAGAGGGCAAAAAGAATTGAACTTTGTACTTCGAAAGGAGGTTTTGATTTTATGAGGTGCTGGTTATGTAAATTGTTTATTTTTATTTCATTAAAGCGTGGCAGGTATATGCATTCCAATTTACCATTGGCAAAGATTTATTTATTTATTTTTAATTTTTAAGGTTGCGTGGTTAATTAATTTTGTCGAAAAGTGAGATTTATAAGTAGTTTTCCTTTGAGGTAATATAAGCCAAACTTTCAGAAGTTAAGGATGGTGAATAATATTAAAACAACTTATGTATTGTGTTTGTAAGGGTTCCCTAAAGTATTATAATTAACATAATTTGTGTAAATTGCAAAAGCAAAAACTGTGTTTGATTAGTAGTATGTTCCGTTAAAATTTATTTTGAGGTGTATGTTATACACATAGTAAATTTTTATTCAGGAACAACTTGCTCATCTGTATTTTTTTAATAGGAAATAAAGCATCTGGGTTATGATTAAATGGATTAACCTACAAGAAGATTTCATCTCTTACCCTGAAGTATCTCCCCTGGCCGCCTTTCTTCACTTAAGTTGTGTTAGGAGGGGGACATTTATGGACATCTATTTTCCGTGTGCCCTATTGCCCACTACCGGCAGTAGCCCAGGCTAGCGCTTTCAGTCCCACAGGAGAGACCACAGATTGCCGTGAACCGTGGCGCTGCCAGGGCTGGTTTTACTAGTTTGACGGTGTGAACTTCAGCAACTAGATGTGTTTGTGCCAGGGGTTGAGTTTCCTGTCTGTGCCCCTGCCTCTTCAAACTTTTTTTGTTGTCATTCTCACT
Source organism: Varecia variegata (assembly GCA_028533085.1). Taxonomy (NCBI): domain Eukaryota; kingdom Metazoa; phylum Chordata; class Mammalia; order Primates; family Lemuridae; genus Varecia; species Varecia variegata. The sequence continues at coordinate 83,608,647 of CM052438.1, forward strand.
TCCTGTTAATCCCTTTTTTTATACTGGGCTAACAGTGATGAGAGAAATTAAAATAAAAATAAATACTTGACCTTTGAGTACTCCTTCCACTTTCACATATTTGAAGCCGTGGAAGAACTAGACTAGACCATTTGCTATTGGCAACACATGCTTAGATACCATTTTCTTTACTTGACATGTTATAAACTGCCTCACCCCACACCACCAAATTCGAGTGGGTCCCAATTTCAACCTCTACTAGAAAGTTAACTCTCCTCTATGTTTTTAGAGCAGATTTTTTTATACCTCAAAGCACCATTTTTATGTCTTGTTACTAGATTATAAACTTCTTAAGGATAGGGATTACGTCTTGGTGATTTTTATATTTCCATCTCAACCCCGGCACGTAGCCCAGTCTCTTGCACAAGTCAGGTGCTTAGTGTTTGTTAAACTAGATTGACTGAAGGATTGCTACTAGTATTAGAATGTTCATCCCTCAGTTGTGTAAGCTCATTTTGTTTCCTTTGCAAATCTTTGTATTATGGTTTACACCCCATATGCTAAATTGTTATGGAAAGTTTTGCCGCCTTCAGATACTACCCAAGGCCAATTCACTATAGAAAATGTGATTGCTTCCAATGACATAATTATCCCAAACTCTCTGTCCCGGATATATTTTGCCAAACAGAATTCCCTGAATAAATTGGTAATGTCTGAAAGAGATGGGGTGATGCATCTGTTCTCTTTCTCTCTCTTTTTTTTTATTAATGGTAAAACATGAAAGTTTACCATTTTAACCATTTTTAAGTGTACAATTCAGTGGCATTGAATACATTTATAATGTGCAATCTTCACCACTATTCATTTACAGAACCTATTCATCATTTCCAAACCAAAACTCGGCAGGGGGTGCTCTGTACCCATTGAGCAGTAACTCCCCATTCTCTGTTGCCTGGGAGCTCCGTTCTGCTTTCTGTCTCTGAATTCATCTGCTTTTGAACTCTTAAGATAGGATTCTCTGTCTTCTTTCTCCCCATGTGTGGGAAAGTCATCTGTTTGAGAATGGTTGCATATGACAAACAGAACAAAGCCATAACTTGAAATCTTTATTTGATTTTTTAAAGTAACTAAGAAGGAGGATAGAAAAAGGAAAGCAAAAGAAGAAAAGAACAAAACTGTAGAAAGGTGGTAATATAAAAATTATAATGAAAAAGATATCCAAGGCATTTGTTCTCAAGTCTTGTAGGTGATGAACAGACATCATTCAGCCTCTGCAAGATTTTTATTACCCACATTACCTGAATTTCTTCAGCTACACTTCTTAAATATTAAATATAAATTGACATTTTTCAAATGCACGATTTTTCTGAAATTTTTCTTGAGAAAGTATGTGTCGACTTGTAAAGATGGAAGGATGGGTGAGACTGGGCTGGCTCCCATATCTGGCAAGCCCTGTCCCAGCTGCGAATGTCTGGGGAGCCAGTGTTCTGGCGTTCATTACCACTACTTCCATACACTTCCAGGCATTCTCTAGGCTGCAGTTATATAAAGAGTCAGAAAATACCTGTTTGAATACAGTAAGAAGCACATGGCCTTCTTGATGCCTTTTTAGACCTCTGAGATATGATTTTATATTGCCTATGAGTCCTTTGAATATTCAGTTCATATTAACATATACTATAATAATTGTATTTATTGTTCTAAATGCAAAGTTCAGGAAAGGGCAGTTGGTGAGTGGTATACTTTGTCTATCTAGCTCTCTTTCATTTGTTATGTTTTCTTTTTCTAACCACTAGTGAGATAGGGGAAATTTAAATCCCTAGCAACCACTTTTAAGTCCATGCCATCTATCCAGAAAATATCAAGCATTATCATGGTTGCTGGTGAGCTTTTTTCACAGTATATTTTAATTTCATGGAATACTGCAGGTCACCTCTATGGCTCTCCTTTGTGATTCTGTTACCATGCCTGTTGCATATCCTGACATGAAAAAAAATTTCTGTTCCTCAATAGCCAACATAATAAGGTAGCATCGTTTGCTATGGCCCTGTGCCGCTACCCAAGTATAAGGAGAGTCCAGCCTCTTGCACTGGAACAGCTTTGGTCATGGACTATGCAAAAGCATGGAAGGTAAGCTTGTAAAGAGGGCAAAGTGGGTTACCTATCTGCCTGAACTTTGTTGTGCTTGAGTAATCCTTCCTGGAAAATGTCTTGATTTCATTTCAATGACCTCATTTTCTTCTGTTTTCCTCTTAGCTCTGACTTCTTTTCAGTTCCTTTGCTGGGTCCTCTGCTACTGTCCATCCCTTCAATGTTTGTGTTTGCAGAGGTTCCATTCTTGGGCCGCTGTTCATCATATTCAGCATATTCTCCCACAGTATTTTCAACTATCACCATCATGCCAGTGACCCCAAATTTGTATCTCCCTGCTTTAAATTTCTCCAACACCTTAGACCCATATTTCAGAATGCATACCTTTAATTGACTACACTGCGTGATCCTCAAATTCAACATGTTCAAATCCGAAATAATTACATTTCAACACCCAACTTCCAGTAATCTCCTTTGCTAAAGACGTGTCCAAAATGTCTCCCAAATTAGAAAACAGAGAGATTTGTTCATCCACTTTCTCTAGTTGCCTACCCCTGTTTTCACTCTGTCTCCAAGAACTTGTTAAACCTATCACTGTCCTTTGATTCTCTTTTTCCATTTCCACTGAACAATTTTAGAATCTATCACTAAACTAGTTTAAGAGATTTTAAAATTTATTGTGGGGGTAGCACTGGAGGTGGTTTTTATTTTAACTAAGTTTTCTTTCTAACTATAAACAATGCATGCTCGAAAAGAAAATGAGTAAAATACAGATAAGCACAAAAGATAAAACCGCCCTAATCCCACCACTCAAAGATAACCATGATTCATGTTTTTACATGCATGTTTTTTTTCCTGTATTATATATGCTGCTTTCAACAATAATAGAAATATGGATATTTTTCTCTGTTTTTCCACTTAGCAGCATAACTTTGACGTTTTCATGTTAATAGACAGTCTTTACAGCATATGTTTTAATAGTTAGATCAGCCAAAATTGGAGAATCCCCTGTATGTAACATTTTTTTGGACTGCTTTAAGATGTTCTGTTTATCATGGAATTTCATCAGTTTAGCTATGATGTACCTTGGTGGGTTGGTCTTTCTGCTTATCTTGCTTGGAGTTTGTTGACCTTCTTGGATTTGTATCCAAAGTATCCTTGTCCAACTTTTGAACAAATATAAAAAAATTTGTGCTCATTATGTCTTCAAATAATATGCAGTCCTCCCTTCTCAGCTTCTCTCCTGATATTACAGTTACTTTTAAGTTAGGCTGCTTGATATTGCCCCAGGGGCCATTGACAGTCTGCTCATTATCTTTTTGGTTTTTAGTATTTTTCTGCTTAAATTTAGATATTTTCTATTGTCATGTCTTCCATTTACTTCTGTTGCCCTATATCTAACCTATTAATTCTATCCAGGGAATTCTTTATTCTGATACTGTGACTTTCAGCTTTAAAGTTTCCCATTAGTTATTCTCTAGTTTCTATTTCCCTCCTCATTTTATTCATGTTTTACTTTAAATTCTTAAAAATATTTATAATATTTGTTTTAAGTCTTGTCTGATTATCCATCAACTGTGTCATTTCTACATCTTTTCTATTGATTTATATTTTCTTCTAATTCTGGACAATATTTTCCTGACTCTGCATGTGTAGTACCTTTTGATTTCAAGAAGTGAGCATCTTGAGCAGTAACAAATTATTTCAACAAAATTTTAAATTAGTTTAAGAAGGCACATATCTCCTAGAGTACATAATATTTACTCTAGCTATATTTTATTTTGTTTTGTTTTGTTTTGTTGAGACAGAGTCTTGCTCTGTCATCCAGGCTGGAGTGCAGTGGCATCATCATGGCTAATTGCAATCTCAAACTCTTGGGCTCAAGGAATCCTCCTGCCTCAGCCTCCTGAATAGGTGGGACTATAGGCACATGCCACCACTAATTGATTTTATTTTTTGTAGAGGGGTTCTTGTTATGTTGCCCAGGCTGGTCTCAAACTCCTAGGCTCAAGTGATCCTCCTGCCCCAGCCTCCCAAAGTGCTGGTATTACAAGTGTGAGCCACCTCACTCGGCCTGCTCTAACTTATTTTTAATCATGTTGAATATCAGTATTTTGTCACTTGGTTGTTATGAAACATCAGGAAAAAAAAGAGAAAATAAAGCATGATCTACAAATAAAGTAGTTTCTTTACTATTTTTTTCCTTTAAGACCATGAATGATGGGTTGAGTTATAATAAATAAAATTTGATGATTACTGTTTTGAGAATTACTATGCACTAGACTACACATGCAGTCTAATCAAAATGTCAGGATTACTATAATGCACACAATTTAAGCCATTTAGTCATTGGAGTATAAGAAATTTTACACCCTAGACTTTTGTTTTCTGAAGATGAACCTCCTCTATTTTTATAATTTGCGTGAACTTGAGTTATATATTGACTTTTAAAGCTATTTATATGGTAATAAAATCAGAATAACAGTCAAGTTAGAGCTTGAGTTCTGTCATTTGTGAAGACAATAAAAAGCATTTCCAACTAGAAAAGAAGAAATCTATTTTTGTTCAGAAGGAGTGCCTTTTTTAAATCTTTAATTCATTCAGAAACACTGTTTGAGGACTCCAGCAATTTGTTAATTATTGAAATCAGGGGGAAAATAATCATCTCTATGTCAAGAGGGTTCCAGGTCTACTTCTTGAGAAAAGTTTTTTTGCTTAAATGGAGAAAGAAATTAGTAAAGCCTGGGATGCACTATACACTATACACACACAAGAAAAGGTTGTTTAGGGTGAATATTAAATAAAATATTAAAGTAAAAGTTGGCCAAAAAAAAATCAAGACATAGTGACTTCTGTACAGCAAGACAAAGAGTAGCACATGCCAATCGCTCACTGTGCCAGCCGAGTGCACCATGTCCTTTCCCTTCTGCGAGGGAAACTGCTTGCTGTGCCTCCCTCTCTGAGCACTGGATCTGTTCCACAATGTTCGCGTGAGGTATGCCACCAAGATACTGATAGGTAGCAACAGAAGTGATTCAGTTTGGGACTTTATGAAAACAATGACTATCCAAGGGCGTCCTCCCCACACTATGAAACGAGATCTTCACAAGCTTTAGGTGGTGTAGCTTACCCATGTATGACAACCATGAATGCTTTTGGGGGGATTCTAATTGTAATTTATGATGCCATCTCTCAAACAACTACTAAAACAACAAACTTTGTGACAGGTGCAGCAGCCCAGAGAGCTGTTTCTTCTCTGTTGAGGCAGTGTAGTGTAGTGGTTGAAGGAGCTCAGGGAATTTCACTCCAAAATATGACTCCTTGATATAAAGAGTATTTTGAATTAAAGGCCCTTAGAGATCAGCAGGCTTTGAAAGGGGCTTTTCCTCTATCTCGATAAAGACCTCAGGGACCCATCAAGAAGAATTGCTTTTCCTCCCCCTCCCTAGTATCTCAATATCTGTTGCAGGAAAGAGGATCAAGAATGAAACCAGACCTGGCCTAACCCATTTAAAAATAATGCCTGTCCCTCAGGTTAATTTAATTTCGAAGGAGAATCATTTACAAGTCAACCTGTTCCCCCCACCCTGACCCATTCATTCTCCCAAGTATCTAGTCATCCTCCCTAGTAATCCTTTATTGCCCCTCAACAGAATTACCTATATTCCTCATCTCCCCCAGCCCCTCTAACATGAGGGTATATAAGCTTCTGGACCCCATTGGGATATTGGGCAATCAGTCTGATTCTTCCCATGTGCACAGTAAATAAATTTGTAATCCCTTTCTCTTATTAATCTGCCTTATTGTGAGTTGATCTTTCAGCAAACTTTCTGAGGTCAAAGGGGAAGTTCTTCACCCCAACGTGAAGTTGGGGTTTGTGAACACAGGCACAGAAATCAGATGGAATAGTTTCCCATCTAGTTGAGTGACCTTGGACAAATGATTTATCCTCTATATGCCTCAGTATTCTTATCTGCAAAATGAGGATAATTTTGTTTCCCCATAAAGCTAATCATGAGGCATCACATCACCTATAAAAGGTAACTATTGTTAACATTTTTAAGTTTTCTGATTCAGCCTCATCTGTGGGCCCCATATGGTCCATGTCTGACAGGAACAAGAATTGCCACACTTGCTTCCCTAAATTTGTGCCTAGTATTGAACTGGAGAACATTCGCTGTTTTTCAGCATGTCAGTAGTCAAATTCCAGACCTTACATTCAGAGCCTTCACTGATTACTTAAAGAAAGTTGCTTTCCTCTAACTAAATACTAGCCACCTGCTACTCATTACCATTGGAATGATTTCCTTTCATTTTCTCAGCCCTGCAGGCTTTTGTTTCTTCTTGGGGGTTCTCTTTCTGACCCTCCGCAGTTTAGGATCCGCTTTCAGTTTTGTGTTACCACAACAAAGAGGGTATTATCTCCTTGCTTTTGGGGGGTAGAGGCACAAATCCTTCCACACTGGGTGCAAGCTGGCTGCCCACTTGGAAGAGACACGGGTGCTTTTACCCTTTCCGTAGCATGGAATTAACTGCCCTTCCTATCTATTGCAGCTCAGCTCCAGGTTTGGTATTTAATCATTTCACACCCGTCATCATAGAGGCCACATAAGTTTGTTTGGTCTAAATGTGTAAAAAGCATTGACTGACCGATAATTGCAAAATCATAATCTATACAAATAATTGGGTATAAAAATTTTTAAAAAATGGCAGGAATTTGCATATAGGTAGAATTACCTATGTACCCATTTACTCAGAACAACCCTTATTAATGCCTGTTGTCTAGGCATGCCATTCAGTCAAGGATTTGCCCTAGGTTTTTAACAATTTTTAATGAAGCATTTACTAATTGCATTAACATGAGCCAGGATAGTTTTGATAGCCCTCCACCTTGTATTTCCAGCTCCCATGTGAGATCAATGTGCAGTGAATAAAATGCTCACTTTAACATGTGATTAAATCTGAAAGACAGGTGCCAATTTGTCTTAGTCCTCTCAGTCTGCTATAACAATATAGCATACAGTGGGTGGTTTAAACAACAAACATTTATCTCATAGTTCTGGACATTGTAAGCCCAAGATCAGGGTGCCAGCAGGGTCAGGTTCTTGGTGACATCCCTCTTCCTGGTTTATAGACATCTGACTTCTTACTGTGTCCCCACACAGCAGAAAGAGAGCTAATCAGCTCTCTAGCTTGTTCTTATAAGGGCACTAATCCCTTTCATAAGGCCTTCACCCTCATGAACTAATCACCTCCCAAAGGCTCCACCTGCTAATACCACTACCTTGGGATTACGGTTCCAACATATGAATTTGGGGTGGGGCACAAATATTCAGTCCATTGCAGATTCTTTCTGAGGTAGGGAAACAGCAGGCCCTGCTCGATAAAGAGTCATAAGACCCGACTCAAGGTCTCTGATAAAATAGGACGCCATAGAGAAACTGGACAAAACCAGCTAGAACCAAGATGGCCACAATAAACTACCTCAGCTTACACTCACTGCTCATTATACCCTGCTTATAATGTATTAGTGCACTAAAAGATACTCCCACCAGTGCCATGACAGTTTACAAATGCAATGGCAATTCCCAGAAGTCACCCTATATGGTTTAGAAGGGGAGGGACCCTCAGTTCCGGGAACTCCCCACCCACTTCCCAGAAATCTTATGAATAATCCTCCCTCTGCTTAACATAAAATTAAATAGAAGATTACTTTATTACTCCATGAGCAGGGGTAATGATCTGAGGGGGTCTTATCTCTGGTGCTACTTGGGTCTTCCTAATTATTTCAGAAAAAAAAAAAAAGGCAAAAGTTGTGTCTGCATGCCATGTGACTCAGGCTACATAACCCTGTTCCTCTCAAGACTCAGAATAATTTAAAGTTTCACCAGCTTTCAGTTTGAACTATTTAATTTCACATAATTGTTCTACAGTAGTATTGTACTTTTGTAAACAAATCCTCTAAGTTTTAGTTACTTCTTGTTCAAAATGATTTCAAAATGATTTAATCATTTAAAACAAATTATTTAATAAATAAATGAAGCCTCAAACATTTTCATTCTTGGAGCTTTCAACAAATTACAATTATTGAAACAAGGATTGCAAACAGTAAAATATTGAAAGTTATTCCTAGAAAGCAATGGAGGAATTGAACAAATTAAACAAGTGCACAGCAGCATGTAAGATTTAGTTTTGAAATTCTACAAATGCACCTTGGACTATCTTGAATTGAGGTAAAAAAAAACTTTTGATGGAGATACTCTTTTATATTAGACAAATTTATGTTTTGTGCTAGAATGAAATAAAACAGAATGCACACATTTTGCAGTCTTTAAATGTGGAGTGACATTCAAAAAGAATTATAAATACTGATGGCTTATTGGATGACTTTTGCCTTATAAATATTTGTTGGAAAAAGTTATTTTAAATGAAGAAAAAAAAAGACAGTTACACTGTCTCTGGAAATATTTGGACTGCATTAATTACCTATTTCAATATGAACAAAGTTAGAATTGACAATAAATTTCATTTACTTGAACTTGCACTGAGCTTAACAGGTTCTTTAGCATCTGTCTAAAGAGTATTTTCTGAACTAAAAATATAATTTTACTTAAAAAAAAGTCAATTTTTCTCTACTGAGAGGAGAAATACTCCAAAGCATAGTGACTTAGAATAATAATTACTTATTAGCACAAGATTCTGTGGGATGGCAATTTGGGCTGGGCCCAGCTGGGTGGTTCTTTTGCTGGTCTTGGATAGGCTCATTCATGTGATTACAGTCTTCTGGCAGGTTGGCTGGGGAGTGTTTGGTCTTGAATGGCTTCTATCATATGTTGGATGGTTGCTGACTGTTAACTGGTGATGGCTATTTTTACCGGGATGAAAGGAGTGACTGGGATGCATGTTTCCAACAGGTTATCTTGGGCTCATTTATATGGTAATGAATGCAGTGTTCCCAAGAGCAAGATGAGAGGGAAAGCCCAACCAATGTTCAAGTGTTTTTTAATCTCATGCTTGCATCACATTTGCTGATGCTCTATTAGCCAAAGCAAGTCACTTGGGCAAGCCTAGATTTAAGGGATGACACAGTCACAGTGCACAGGGATATATATGCAAGTGGAGTTGAGAACAAGATATATACAGTTTTGCAATCGTCACAGATGTCAATAATTTCTAATAGAATAAAACACAATTTTCTATGTTATGTAAAGGTGAAAATAAGGTCCTATTGAAGAAAAATAATCTACTCAGAAAAATACCAGTGACACAATATTAAAAACAGATATGGCTATGAAACTGATTAAGGAATGTAAGTTTTACCAAAAATAATTATTGTTATATTATTTTCAAGTGCTTACATAATCAATATAAATAAGTTCTCCTTTGCTTTAATACATTTAGACATGTTACTTTTAATTAAAAATAATTTCACTCCTCACCCCCATACCTTCCCTTTTCAATCTCCAATATCTATTATACCACTCTGTGTGCCCTTGTATAGCCACAGTTTAACTCCCACTTAAAAAATGAGAGCATGCGGCATTTATTTTTCTGTTTCTGAGATACTTCATTTATAATTGCATAATGACCTAAAATTCCATCCAAGTTGCCACAAAAGACATTATTTCATTCTTTCCTATGCTGAGTAGTACTCCACGGTATATATTAATATATACACCACATTTTCTTAATCTACTCATCGGTTGATGGGCATTCTGGTTGATTCTAAATCTTTGTGATTGTGAATTGTGCTGTGATAAACATACAGATCCAGGTATCTTTTTGATATAATCATTTATTTTCCTCTGGGTAGATACCTAGGAGTGAGGTTATAGGATCAAATGGTAAGACCTACTTTTAGTTCTTTGAGAAATCTCCATAGTGATCTCCATAGAGATTGTACTAATTTATATTCCCACCAATAGTGTATGAGTATTCCCTTTTCACTGCAGCTGTGCCAACATCTATTGTTGTTTTCACCTTTTAGTAATGACCATTCTAATTGGAGTAAGATGGTATTTCATTGTGGTTTTAATTTATATTACCCTTATGATTAGTGATGTTAAGTATTTTTTGGGGGGGCCATTTGTGTATCTTCTTTTAAAAAATGCCTGTTGATGTTTTTGCTCACTTTTTAATTTTTTTTTCTTGCTGAGTTATTTGAGTTCCTTGTTGATTCTGGATATTAGTTCTTTGCCCAACACATAGTTTGCAAATATTTTCTCCCATTCTGTAGTTTGTCCATTTACTCTTTTGATTATTTCTTTTGCTGTGCAGAAGCTTTTTAGTTTAATTAAGTCTCATTTGTCTTTTGTTTTTATTGCATTTGCTTTTGGGGTCTTAGTCATAAACTCTTTGCCTAGGCCAATCTCCAGAAAAGTTTTTCCTAGGTTTTCTTCATGACTTTTTATTGTTTGAGATCTCACTTTTAAGTCTTTTATCCATCTTGTGTTAATTTTTGTATATGGTAAGAGGTAGACATTCACATTCATTCTTCTGTATATGGCTACCCAATTTTCCAAGCATCATTTATTGAATAGGGTGTCCTTTCCCCTGTGTATGTTCTTGTTGACTTTGTTTGTCAAAGATCAATTGACTACAAGTATGTGGCTTTATGTTTGGGTTCTCTATTCTGTTCCATTGATCTATGTGTCTATTTTTAAACCAGTACCTAGCTGTTTTGGTTACTGTAGCCTTGTAGTATAATTTGAAATCAGGCGATGTGATGCCTCCAGCTTTGTTCTTTTTGCTTAGGATTGCTTTGGCCATTGAGGCTCTTTTTTGGTTCCATATGAATTTTAAAATTGTTTTTTCTAATTCTGTGAATAATGATGTTGGTATTTTGATAGGAATTGCATTGAATCTGTAGATTGCTTTGGGCAGTATGATCATTTTAACAATATTGATTTTTCTGATCTATGAGCATGGGACATTTTTCCATTTGAGTGTCATCAATGATTTCTTTCATCAGTGATTTGTAGTTCTCCTTGTAGAGATCTTTCACTTTATTGGTTAAATTTATTACTAGGTATTTTATTTTTTTGTAGCTACTGAAAATGGGATTGAGTCCTTGATTTGCTTCTCAGCTTGGTCATTGTGTACATATACAAATGTTATTGATTTTTATGTTGATTTTATAACCTGAAACTTTGCTGTATTCATTTACCAAATCTAGGACTCCTTTGGGAGAGGCTTTAGGGTTTTCTAAGTATAAGATTGTATCATTGGCAAACAGAAATAATTTGGCTTCGTCTTTTCCAATTTGGATGCCATTTCTTTCTTTTTCTTGCCTGATTGCTCTGACTGGGACTTCTAGTACTATGTTGAATAGAAGTGGAAACAGTGGGAATCCTTGTCTTGTTCTGGTTTTCAGGAGAAACGCTTTCAACTTTACCCCATTCAATATGATGTTGGCTGTGCGTTTGTTGTATACAGCCTTTATTATTTTGAGGTATGTTCCTTCTATGCTTAGCTTGTCGAGCATTTTTATTCATTTTTATTCATGAAAAGATGCTGGATTTTGTTGAATGCTTTGTCTACATCTATTGAGATGACCATATAGTTTTTGTTTTTAATTCTGTTTATGTGGTAGTGAATTACATTTATTGACTTGCATATGTTGAACCATCCTTGCATCCCTGGGAAAAAAACCATTTGATGGTGGTGGATTATCCTTTTGATGCACTGTTGGATTTAGTTTCTAGCATTTTGTTGAGAATTTTTGTATCTATGTTCATCAGAAATATTAGTCTGTAGTTTTCTTTTTTTGTTGCATTCTTTCCTGGTTTTGGTATTAGTGTGATATTGGCTTTGTAGAATGAATTAGGGAGGATTCACTACTTCTCAGTCTTTTGGAAGAATTTCAATAGGATTAGTACCAGTTCTTTTTCTGTACATTTAGGATTTGGCTGTGAATCCATCTGATCCTCATCATGTTTTTGGTTGGAAGATTGTTATGACTGTTTCAATCTTGTTACCCATCATTGATCCATTCAGGAGCTCTATTTCTTCATGATTTAATCTTAGGAGATTGTAGTTTTTCATGAATAGTTCCATTTCCTCTTGATTTTCCAGTTTGTGATCACATAATTATTCATAATACTCTCTGATGATCTTTTATATTTCTGTGGTGTCAGTCATAATGTCTCCTTTTCCATTTCTGATTGTATTTATTTGGATCTTCTCTCTTCTTTTCTTGGTTAGTCTAGCTAGTGGTTTATCAATTTTGTTTATCTTTTAGAGGAATCAACTTTTCATTTTGTTGATCCTTTGTATTTTTTTTTGGTCTCTATTTCATTTATTTCTGCTCTGATTTTGTTCTTTCTTTTCTTCTGCTAACTCTGGTTTTAATTTGTTCTTGTTTTTCTATTTCCTTGAGGTGTGATGTTAGGTTGTTAATTTGTGGTCTTTTTCCTTTGCTGATGTAGCCATTTAATGCTATAAACTTCCCTTTTAGCACTGCTTTGGCTGAATCCCACAGGTTTTGGTATGTTGTGTTTTCATTTTCAGTCTTTTCAAATAATTTTTTAATTTCTGCTTTTATTTCTTTTTTGACCCAGTGATGGTTCATGGCATGTTGTTTAATTTCCATGTGTTTGTATAGTTTCTGAAGTTCCTCTTTATATTGATTTTTAGTTTTATTTCTCTGTGATCAGAGAAGATACTTAATGTGATTTCAATTTTTAAAAATTTGTTAAGACTTGTTTTGTGACCTAAAATGTGCTCTATCTAGGAGGATGTTCTATGTGCTGCTGAAAAGAATGTATATTCTGTAGTTGTTGGGTGAAATGGTCTGTAATTATCTGTTATGTCCATTTGATCTAAAGTCCCATTTAAATCCAATGTGTCTTAGTTGATTTTGTGTCTCAATGTTCAGTCTAGTGCTGTGAGTGGGGTATTGAAGTCTCTCACTACTGTTGTTTTGTTGTCTATCTCTTTCTTTAGGTCTATAAATATTTGTTTCATCAATCTCTGATGTTGGGTGCACATATATTTAGGACCATTTTATCCTCTTGCTGAATTGATCCCTCTATCATTATATAATGCCCTTCTTTGTCTTTTCTTTTTTACTCTTTTTAATCTAAAGCTTGTTTTATCTGATATAAATATAGCTACTACTGCCTGTATTTGCTTCCTGTTTGCATGGAGTATCTTTTTTCACCCCTTTACTTTCAGTCTATATGTGTCTTTATGGGTAAGATGAGTTTCTGTAAGTGGCACATAGTTAGATCATATTTTTAAATCCATTATGCCAATCTATATATTTTAAGTGGAGTATTTAATCCATTTATGTTCAAGGTTAACATTGATATGTAAGGCTTTGTTCTTGTCATATTGTTAGTTGATTTCTAGTTGTTTTATAATTTCTTTGTTTCTTTTTCTCAGTCTTTTTGTCTTTGCAATTTGCTGAACTTCTGCCATGTTGCCATTTAATTCCCTTCTCTTCCTCCTTTGTGCGATTGTTTTATAAGACCTGTACATTTTATATTCTTGGGTGTTTTTGTGGTGGTGAATATTGACTTGTCATTTCCATGTTTAAAATTCCTTTTAGTGTTTCCTGTAGGGCCACTCTAGTGGTGACAAATTCTCTCAGCCTTTGCTTGTCTGGGAATGATTTTGTTTCTCCTTCATTTATGAAGCTTATCCTAACAGGATACGAAATTCTTGGCTGGCAATTTTTTCTTTCAGCACTTTGAAAATGCTATCCCATTCTCTTCTGGTCTGTAAGGTTTCTGCTGAGTGGTCTGCTGGTTAGTCTGATGGAGTTTCCTTTATGAGTGACTAGAGACTTTTCTCTTGCTAATTTTAAAATTCTCTCTTCCACTTTAACTTTAGTCATTCTGAGTATAATGTGCCATGGTGAAGTCCTTTCTGCAATGTATTTGGCTGGGGATCATTGGGCCTCCTGTATCTGAATGTCTAACTCTCTTAGTAGTCCTGGGAAGTTTTCATTGATTATTTCCTTAAATATGTTTTCTAAAGTTTTTTATCTCTTTTCTTCCTTGGGAATACCAATAATTCATAAATTCAGTCATTTTATGCAGTCCTAGACATTTCAAAGTCTTTGCTCATTCTTTTTTATTCTTTTTTCCTTATTTTTGTCTAACTGAATTATTTCAAAAGAACTGTCTTCAAGTTCTTAGATTCTTTTCTACTGCTTGGTCTAGTCTATTCTTGAAGCTTTCAAATGTCTTTTGTATTTCCTTCAATGAATTTTTCAGCCCCAGAATTTCTGTTTGTTTATTTTTAAAAAAACAATATCTATATCTTAAGAAAATTTCTCATTTGAATTCTGAATTAATTTTCTGATTTCTTTGTATTAGTTTTCAGTTTTCTCTTCCATCTCATTGAACCTCTTTTAGAATCAGTATTTGGAATCCTTATCTAGCATTACATGAAATTATTTTTGATTGGGACAATGTCCATTGCTGGACAATTGTTGTGGTCCTTTGGTGGTGTCATATTTGCCTGCTTTTATGTTTCCTGTGTCCTTCCATTGGTATCTGCACATCTGATGTAGCAGTCACTTGTTATAATTTTTGGAAATTGCTTTTGAAGGGGAGAATTTTTTCATTAAGGTGTATACATGTTGTTAGTTGAGTAGGACACTGGCTTTGATTTTTTGTGACTGCAGTAGTGTGATCTTTATATGATTTCTTAGGCAGTAGGGTCAGTGTAATCTGTGATTTCTTGGTAGCTTAGGGAATAGTTATATTAATTGAGACTGTAGTGAAGTTTTGCTGAGGACTTAAATGATAGCCAAGCTAGTCTTTGTGCCCCAGTGGTGGAAGCAGTGGACTGAGTATATCTGATTTTAGGCCCCAGAGCAGCTTACACTGGCAGTGGTCTTATTGTGTCCTAGGGGCCAAATTCTTGAGCCTTCAGGTGGCTTTCTCAGAAGCCAGTAGTTGGAGCAGAGAGTTGGGTGTGTACCCTGAGAAGATGTTGTGAAGTGGGAGGTGGTATGAGCAGTGGAGGAGCCACCCACTAGGACCCAAGTGGTCTGTGTTGGTGTTATTGGTTACTCCAATTGACTGAACAGGCTGGTCCTAGTCCCACAACTTCCTGTAAGAGGTTGCTGGGTATTGTCCTAAGTGTACTTAGAAGACCTGGGTCTCCCCTGTCCCTTCCCAGACAGGTGGTGGCTGCTGTCATGTCACTTTGAACTTGGCCTGCGAGTAAGGCAAACTCAGTCTTAAACTCTCCAAATCGTGCCAGATGTTGGCCTGCAATCAAAGATGGCAGGACCCCTTTGGGCAAGTGGCATGGGCGAGAGACTGTGGTGACTCCAGTTCACTTATATCTCAGTCTTACAGGAGCCCATGATAGGGTAGTGGGTGAGTAGGGCACGAGTGTGTGTAGGAGAGCTTGGGCTCTCCTGTTCCTCTGCAGCTGGGCAGGGCTACAGCTGCATCAGCCTGAACTCAGCCTGAGGGTAGGGTGCTACACAGTTTTGAACTCCCAAACTCACACCTTGGGCCTGTGGCCAGACACTGTAGGGCCCCTTCCAAGCAAACAGTGTATATAGGATGCTGGGGGCAGTGCCATCTGCTCACAACTTGGTTCCATAGCAGCTATAAGCAGAGCTGTGGGACTTGTCCTAAGTGTATGTAGGAGAGCTTGGGCTTTCCTGTCCCTCTTTAGCTGTGCAGGGCTGCAGCCTGAATGCATCCCGAGAATCAAGTGCTGCATGAATTCAAACCCCCAAAATAGTGCCCTAGGCCTATGACAAGAGAGGGTGGGGCCCTTCTCAGGCAGGCTGCACTGGCAGGAAATTGTGGGGAATGTAGTTTGCTCAAGATCTGGTCCCACAGCGACTGGCTCTAGGATGGTGGGCAGTGTCCCAGGTGTGCACTGGAAATCCTGGTTTCCATGCCCCTCCCCAGCCAGGTAGGGGCTACAGCTGCATCAAGCCCAAACTCAGCCTGAGGTTGGGGTGCTGCCCAGTGTCAAACTCTCAATATGGCACATTGGACCTGAGGCCAGAAGGGCTAAGGTCCCACTCAGGCAGGCAGCATGGGTGAGAAACTGTGGAAAATGCTGTCTGCTCACATCTCAGTCTCAACAGCAGCCTTCAGCAGGGTGGTAGAAACCTTCCCAGGGCTGCCTGGGAGTGCCTGGGCTCCTCCATCCCTCCTTGGAGCTATGCAATGGCTGCAAGTGCCCCCACAATTCCCTGGTACCTAGGCTTTCAGAACGGTGCCCAGCTCAAGTGGCTCTAGGCTTGCATGCCTGTGGGACCCTGCACGGGTTCCCTTGCTGGAGCAACATCTCTGTGCAATCTCCAAGCAGCTCCCATGTTAGGTCTGAGACCTGCGTGGGCTGGGGGTTCTCTTGTAGCCAGGATCATAAAAGCTCACCTTGGCTAGTGGAGCCCTGGGGGCTTCTCTTACTGTTTCCCCATGTCCAGGAGCTTCTTCTGGCTGTAGCCAGCCCCGCTCCTGGCAAGGTGCCCTGACCCCTCTCCTTACCCATTTTTTGTGTTTCCCATTGCTTCCGTGGTGACTCCTAGTGTTCTCTCCTAGATGATCTGTTTGAAACATGAGAATCTGCTTACTTTTCTGGTTCTTCTCTGTGGATGAGGCACATACTACCTGTGTCTAGAGTGCTATCTCTATCCTATCCCCCTAATTTTTTTTTTTTTTTTTTTTTTGAGGCAGAGTCCTGCTCTGTCACCCTGGCTAGAGTGCCGTGGCATCAGGCTAGCTCACAGCAACCTCAAACTCCTGGGCTCAAGCAATCCTCCTGTTTCAGCCTTCTAAGTAGCTGGGACTACAGGCATGCAGCACCATGCCCGGCTAATTTTTTCTATATATTTTTGTTGTCCAGCTAATTTCTTTCTATTTTTTAGTAGAGATGGGGTCTCCCTCTTGCTCAGGCTGGTTTCGAACTCCTGAGCTCAAACGATCCGCCCACCTCGGCCTCCCAGAGTGCTAGGATTACAGGCGTGAACCACTGCGCCTGGCCCCCAATTTGGTTTTAAGTTAAAAGTCTGTAGCACAAGCTTCCTTCTTCTGTAAAATATCTACGTGTGAAAATTCTGCATTTGCACATATTAATATTCTGAATTATTTTTTAGTACCAAGTGTATTAGAAGCATTTATGAAGCTTCTAATTGCCTTGTCTTTGTCCCCTAATAGATTTTGGGTTTGTAGGCTCTTTTTAATGCTACTATTACTGCCACCAAAATAGAAATAAATTAAACATGTAGAGTTTAATCTGATGCTTGTCTTATAAGTTTTCCACTGTGCCCATCATCGGAGGCAGCTTCATGGGGGCTGGGGGCTGGTGCCCAGCGGCTACTTAGTGCTGGGTGCTGATTCCAGTGCTCAGGTATGGATAGCATACATGTGACCTGTCTGGGAGTAGTGATTCCTGCTCATTCTTTACATACTATCTGTTCCTGATAAGTTACCGCTCCAAATACTTGACTCAAAATAGTGCAACACTGTTACCCTTAACTGCCCCTTTCTGTAGCATGTCAACAAGGGGATTTGAAGCTTATGGGATGGGGACATATATATGCCTTACAGGTGGACAGGGAATTCTGAACTAAAACATACATATTTGAGAGGGGTGCTAGGGGCCAGAGAGAAAATACTCAGAGAACTTTCATCTCAACACTGCATGGCTGCTATAGGAAACCATGTAGAACCAGTGGAACAGTCTGTTTTCACAGATTGATCTTATCTGGCAGAGGAGGCTTCAAAAGTATCTCTTTGTTCAACTAGACAAAATGTTTGTTTTTAAGCAACAGACAGTAAGGGGTGCCTCCTGGAAGTTATTGGCTAGGGACATGACAACTCAATGTGGCTCCAAATCTTTGGAGATTTATGATATTAGAAACCACTGATGCAGAAGACAAAGATAGTAAATGAACAAATTCATAATTGTACTTTAAAAACTACTTTTTATTTTTTCACATAAATAGACAGTAGAGAATTCTGTTCTATATCCTAATAAACACTTTATTAAGATGTAGATAACTATTTTGAAAATTACTTCTAACAGTTTAGTATTTTGAAAGTACAGAAACATTTTCAAGAGGCTTGGTTCTTTAATAATTTCAAGGATTATTTTCTTCCTTCCTTTTGACTCTGTTGGGTGGCTTTTATCAGGAATATCATTCAGATTTTCCGAAGAGCTTCAATGTGGATTCAAGTTTTACTAAAAGAGTGGTAAGTACCACCTGATATTTCAGAGATTATATCTGATTTTTAATTTTTTATAACTTTCAAAAATTTTAATTTGTCTTACTCAGTTTGGAGTTTGCACCAAATGGAGGAAAGCAAGACTCACAGGGAATTCACTGATGGAGGCCTCCGACAGTCTCCATCTACTCTCTAGAACTTTCATTCCTTCCTCCTGGCAGTGCTGTTTGCTTTGGGGATTAACATGAGAACATCATGAAACTAAGGATTCTGTCTTGTCAGACAGAGAAGCATCGCGGGTTCTTTCTTAAACCAGATTTCCTACCGTGAGGCAAGGTTCCCAGCTCGGGTGGGAGTCCTTCCCAGATACGCTCAGGGTCAGATCTTGTTTCGCAGGAGGAATGCACACGGCACATTTGCCCCAGTTTTGCTTTCTGTTTTCAGTGAATTTAGTTCTCGAGCTGGATTAAGATCTTTGGTTACATCAAATCTCTAATGGGCAGAAGCCCAGACCTAGTTTTTCAAAGAGAACACTGTCATGGAAAATATTTTAAAAAGTGGATGTAACTGTGCCCGGAGCAGCTCTGGGGAGGGGAGGCACTGAGTGGTGTGGACCACAGAGAAAGAACCTTTATCAAACACTCTTTTTCCTCTGGAGAAGTGATAAAATTCTTCAATGTGCCAAACACTTGTTTTGGACTCCAAGCCAAATACACCCTGGAAACCTCAGCAGACTGCATGTCTCAAGAAAAGGAAACTTTTAAAACTGTAAGGTCTGTCACACAACAAAATGATCCTGCCTTGAACAGTAAGAGCGGGATTTCGAGTAGCAATAGGACACTCTCTGCCCTGGCCCCCTGGGGGCGATGGCTGGACCTGCAAAACCAGTGGTCTGTGTTTAACTCAACGGCTTCTGAGCCGAGTCAGAGGCGGGAGTGAGGAGCCTCTGCAGGTGACAGCAGGGCACTGAGC
>CM052438.1:83636374-83646567 GCA_028533085.1 Varecia variegata
ATTTGTGGTGATTTGTTACAGCAACAACAGAAATGCACACAAGAGTTTTATCTGAGAGACATATAGCAGGTGGAATTGGAAGAAAAAACCCTTAGAAGTTATTGCAGTTTTCTGCATCAGAATGAATGAGCTCTTACGTTAGGACAGTGGCGAGTGGGCAGAGAGGGAAGGTAGTCTGTGGATGCTAAGGAGCCAGGACTGTAACATTCCCAGGACAGGTGCAGGCAACTGCAGCAGGGAAGGAAGGAGGAAGAGCAGGTTTGCGCGGGAAGGACGGGACTGAGATGCCCTGGGACATCCAGGCAGAGTGGGCCGCTAGTAACCAGCTGCGAAATGAGTTAAGAGCACCAAACAGAAGCCACGGCTGTGGCAACACAGCTGGAGTTCCAGGGAGACTTTGCAACTTCAGTGTCAAATGAGATCCCTCAAGGAACTGCTAAGACCAGGGAGAGGCAAGCACAGTGCTTGGGGCGAAACATTTAGGATGGCCAAGGGAACAATAAGAGATAGAAGCAAAAAGAAGCAAAAGGAGACTAAAGGAGGGCAGAGAAAAGAGGGGACACTGAAGAGCTCGGTGCCGTGGGATCCAAGAAAAGAGGGGGAGCCTGACCGCGTCACTTGTGGTAGAAAGGTCAGGTGGGAGGAGGGCCGGAGAGAGGGCTCTAGGGTGGCCCCGGGGCTGACCTGGAGCCCAGGTGCCAGGGAGCCTGGTTCGCAGCTCTGTCTCTGTCAGCAGTAGCTGTAGGACTGGAGGCGGTGGCCTCTCGGGGCCTTAGTTTTCTGTGCGATGAGACATTACTAGTTTCCTGTTGCTGCTGTAAAAAAGTGCCACAGACTCGTGGTTTAACACCACGCACATTTATTCTCTCACCCTGCTGGGGGTCAGGTGTCTGAAGTCGAGATTTGGCAGAGCCATGCTCCCCGGGAGGCTCACGGAGGGTCATTGTCCTTTGCTTTTTCAGCCTCTGGAGGCTGCCGCGTGCCAGGGCTCGTGGCCGCGTCCCCCAGCTCCTGTGCCTGCGTCTGTGTGACTCCCCGCCTCCCCGACAGGGACGCGTGCGGTTGGCTTCAGGGCCCGCCCTGATCACGCAGGATAAACCGCTCCTCTCAAAAGTGAAAATATTCACTTTTTTACCATATACAGTAATTATGCACTGTTGTTGGGATCAGAACGTGGGCATATTTCTTTGGGGACCACCATTCAACCCACTCCCAAAGGTCCCTTTCCCCCCACGGTCCCTTTCGGCTCTGCCAACAGGCTGACAGCGTGGGAAACTGTATTACTATCTAGCACAAGTCCAGATTAATTGACAGAATAAAAGAGTCTTTATTTTCAATGAGAAAAATGGGTTAAATCTGTGTTGCATTTATTATTTTATTTTACTTTTTTTGAGATGAGAATCTCTCTATATTGCCCAGTCTGGACCCAAACTCCTGGGCTCACTCGATCCTCTCACTTCAGCCTCCCCGTTAGTTGGGTCTACAGGCCTGCGCCACCACGCCCAGCTGTGCTGCATTAGTTTCCTTTTGGTTTTAAGACTGTCCCGTGCCTCACTGGAGTTGCCATGTGCCTGACCCCACGCTGTGAGGCATACAGTGGAGTTCTTTGGTGAACCATGTGCTTTTTTTTACTTACTCACCTGACTTCTCTTATCTTGCTAAGTTTGCAACTGTGGCAAATTCTTTGCAGAGTGAAATTTGGAGACCATCAATGTGATAAGGGAAAATTTGGGGTTTTGGAATATTAAGAAATTTTATTTAATTACTTTAAAGTACATTAAGCACACTCTGTGAAGATGCTGATGGGTAGGAATGGGAACCCTTTATAGGAAGTAAATACTTTAATAAACGGATAATTTGTGAGTATATTCAGAGTTCAGGAACAAAATTTACATATAAAGTGGTTTTCTAAATTGCCCTAAAATAGTTTTGACACTTAAGCATTTTCCCTGCTTACATTTTCAGACTGCTTTGTAAGCTGTTCATTTCACAGGAAGCACAAAGGTACATTTTAGCCCTGTTAGCCAGAGTTACTTTAAATTCTGATTTAGAGGCATCTTAAAAACAAATGAGGCTTCCTGCCATATTTAAAAGGAACCAGGTTGAATTTTATTTGGGTTTTGTGCCAAATAATACAGAACATTTCCCTCCTTATCTTTACCATTCTGCACCTACTGTGGGTGCCTGGAGAGAAACCGTTTTTCTACTTTACTCTCATCCGTTGTAGCCGGCCTGTCTTTAGTTTTGCTAAGATTATTATATATTTCCCAAGGACCTGAGATAGGAAGAAAAAAAACCAAACATCTAAGAGTCTCTAAGCACCTTGTAACACACTACAGCTAGAAAGTGTTTCTGAGATATGGGAACAGCACAAACTTTCCACTTGCATTTTTGACAATTTTCCAACCGTTTTCTATTTTAGAAACTAGACATTCCTATCCATTGTGTTCCCAAAATTTGGGATCTCTTTCCTACTCTGTCAGAAATGAGAAGGCAAAACTTGAGAGTCTCCAAAATCCTCAAAGGCTAAGAAGGAGGTTGAAATCTCTTAATAAAAGTTAAATATTGAAAAACCAAAATTAAACAACTTGGCATAATTTTGTCAATATAAATCGAAATGAATTAAAAGTTCCTAAAAATGGCCCATTTTCAGGAAAAAAGCAAGGTCTATGTGCAAAGGATTTCTGCCAGAATAAAGGGGCAAGCGAACTGCGAAAGCACGTTGACAGCGGCCGATGCTTGGTGCAGCGGTGACATGTCCTGCCCCTGCAGCGAGAATGTGATATTGGCCACACACGTGCTGACAAAGATTCCCTCCTTGATTAACTCCAATCCGGCTCTTCTGAGCTCTCCTTTTGACCAAGCCTGGCCCTGGACTCCTGTGTCCTTCCTTGAAGGGTCTAGTTCTAGCAAGACTCCTAATTCAGTTTAGCCAGGATCCTCCACTTCCATTATCTGATCTCGCTGGGTATCCGCTCGGGTTCCTCAGCCCCACCACCCCCTGGTGATGTCTGCTCCCCCTGGCCTGCCTTCACCTTCACCAGGAACACTGTTAGGTCAGTCTAGCCAAAATCTCCCTCACCCCTGATATTGGTCCTTGGTAATTTTGCATGCCCCACCCTGCTCCTGGGCTACCAGTTCTCATTCTGCCTTTACGTACCCAGAGTTGAGCCCAATCTCTCTCACCTGCTAGATACCCCATAGTAGTACTACCTCCCATTTGGATAAAGTTTCTTTACCATCTTCAAGATGTTTCTTTAGCAGTCCCTGCCACTTGGTTCTCTACATCGCCCGGTATTTGTTAATAGCATTACCCTATTTAAAGCCCCAAACTCCTGAGTCTAGTTGATAAGAGTGATCTGTCTCCCACCCCATGGCACTATGTCCTCTGAGTGCATCACAAGCACTGTCTTTGTCTTCTGGGCTCTGTCCCACATCTCTGTCACCCCCACCTCCCACTCCAACCCCCCACCCCAACCCTTGCCTCTGCTTCTCCCTTGCCGACCTCTCAGTGGTTGTATGTGTTATTGCTTCCTTTTGGAACGAGTCCCCACTGCCCTTCAATTGGCTGGCCAGCTATTTAATACTAGTCATCGTTGTCTTCTTCTTCCTCCTCCTCCTCCTCTCTTGGGTAAGTGACACTACATTCTTCGATGCTTTCTCTGGCTAGCACTGCCTCCTCCCTCGGGGTTAACCTGCCCTTCCTTTGTGCTCGGTAGCACCTCCCTGTGTAGGACCTATGACCACCCACTATTTATTTTTCTGCCGGCCTCATTTCACTAATCTTCTTATCCCCTGCTGCCCCCTGCCATGTGATGTCTGGTCCTTAATAGGTGCTCAATAAATTTTTGTGGAATAAGGGAATTAAGAAGATTTTTGAGGCATGGCAATGTGGTTTTGAGCTAGAAAGAGCATAAAACTTGTTTCTACTAGGGAAAGAGCTTTCTTATCCTGTGTAGCCAATATGATTTCATGGCCTAGAAACTCATCAGGGCAAACATATAACTTCCATTATTTCTTTGTAGCTAAACTTAATTTATCTCAGAAACTCCATTTCCTCTCATGGCAAAACTCTTAATCTTGCTACTGCAAGATAGTTCAGTCACTTTGGGTGTAAACTCAGCCTCTCTTGGGTAAATACACAGTTACAGTTAAGATGTCTCCCTTTGCAGCTTTCCCTCATCCCTTTGTGTGAGAGGAAGCCCTGGCCTCGGGCTCACCCTGCACCCTCAGCAAATGTAACCTGCGTTGCTTATTCTCTGTGCAAGGCAGCAACGGGCCGTCTTGCTGGTCTCTCTCTGCATTCGGCCCCCATCTCAGCGCGCACCATGTGTGGATTTCTGAAGGCTTATCCGTATTGTGTATCTGGACCCCAGCTAGGGTTGCAACTCTGGGGCTTCTCTTTAGGGATCTTTGGCTTGTCTATAGACGTTTCTCTTTGGCTACTTCTCTAGCTGTCAGCTCTGCTCTCAATCACTTTTCCCTTGACTCAGGCTTACGGGCAGCACACAGAGTCTCTCTGCACCCCACGGGAGTGCAGGGACACTCAGGGAGGCGTGAACATCTCTCCCAGGCTCTACCTCCCTGCTATAGTTTTGCTATGGTTTGTTTGTCCCCACCAAACCTCATGTTGAAATTTGATCTCCAGTGTTGAAGGTGGAACCTAATGGGAAGTATTTGGGTCATGGTGGTGGATCCCTCATGAATAAATTAATGGATTAATGCCCCCTGGAGTGGAGAGATGAGTCAGTTCTCACGCTATCAGTTCCTGTGAGAGCTGGATGTTAAAGACAGTGGCTCCTCCATTCTCTCTCTCGCTTCCTCTCTTGCCAGGTGATCTCCGCACAGTCTGGCTCCCCTTCACCTTCACCATGAGTGGAGGCAGCTGTAGGCCCTCACCAGGTGCAGTTGCCCAATCTTGAACTGTCCATCCATCCAGAATTTTAAGCCAAATAAACCTCTTTTCTTTATAAATCACCCAGCCTCAGGTATTCCTTTATAGCAACACAAATGGACTAAGACACTCCCCTATCCCACACTCTTCCCCTCACCTTGGCTCCCTCTAAAGAGACGCATTTGGAGTGGTTAGAGACTACAGATGGTGAGTGTGAGAACTACCTGCTGTGAGTAGCCCAGACCTCATGAATCTCTGGCCGTGGATCCTCTTGTGAGTCCTCATGCCCCAACTTTGACCTTTCTGTGGGGCATGCTCCTGGGCTCCCTGTGTAAGCTCATCCTGCCCCTGACTTAAACTTCAGGGTTTATCTTCAGGGGTGATTTCTTTGCATCACTTCTAGTATATCTGTCATTTGAACAGAGAGCTGACAGTTCCATTGGAGTCTGGAAAAGGGGCATGACTCCTGGCCATAGAGTGGAGTTTCCCCTAACTGCCCCAACTTTCATTTTAGATTGGTAGGATATTAAGACCAGAAAGTTGTCTCATTTCTGCCTCCATGTCGCCTCCCAAGAGCAGCATCATATGAGGTTTGCATCATGTAGATTTAAGGAAGAAATATATGTTGAAAATATCTGGTACACGGAGGTGCTCAATTATGTTAATTTACTTCTTCATAGTGACAGAAATAACAGCTATTAAAATCTGAGAAGATAAGATTATTTTTTAAAAGCTGGAGAGCTTTCCCCACCCCCACCCCCAAAAATATATTATATAGGTTGAAACTATTCTTCTGTGTTCTCCAGTTCTTTAAAGAGTCACATAAATTCATTAATAATATCTTTTGGAGTGAACATTGCTTAAAAAAAAAAAAACCTTCCCTGACTAAATTTTGTCTGTTATATGTTCATGGATTTATGTCATTTTAGCTTTTCTATTTCTAAAATAATAGTTAGTTCTTCAAGCCCTTAAAACAAGTCCCTGTTGATTTTTATTAAAATAATGTACACAAAAAGCAGTGTTTTTTTTCAAAATAGACCTAAATCACATTTATTCAGCAACTAACTTTGGAGAAAAAAGAGAATACACAAGTATAATTTGCCACTTATGAATATAAGAATGGTTCTTGTTGAAGACTGACAGACTTTAATGCTTATTCATTCAATAAGCAAATAGTATAATTGGGAACAGAATGTCAATTGTCCAGAGCTGTCTGAGAGACCTCCTTATAATGGGCTTGAACTAGATGTCATTGTTTAGTGGCAATATTTATGCTGCATATTTTCTATGAGAACACATGCTAAATTTAGACTCCCTGTTCCCAAGTTTCCCATGGTAGCAAATTAGCTGCATAAAGCAAAGCTTAACCCCATAAAGAAACTTAGAATACTCTTTATGCTTTCTTCTATTCTTTGAAGCAATAGATGAAATTTCTGAATTATCTCATGTGATAGAAAGAACACTCTGACCCTGATATACATTTTGTACCAAAGATTGCTCTCCTCTGAATGACAAAAACAATTTCAATCTCACAGCGCTATTAGGGTAATATTTGATAAGGCATGTAGGACCATTTGACCCAGAACTGGGAACATATGGCTAAATTTGAACTGAGTAGCTGGGAAAGGGCGGGAGATCTTCCTGACCATGGGCCTACCTTCTCAGGGTTCCTGAGCCCCAGCTGGCAAGGCCCCTTATTAGAATCACAGGACTACCTGAAAATGAAAGAGCTGCTATGGCTGAATTTTGGCAATGTGTGCTAAAAGCTCACATCAAATAACTTAGTCAGGATGGAGAATGGATGTCAACAATTATTTGCAATTTTTTCAAATTTTCCTGAAAGAGAACAAATACCTGGAACACATAAAAATGGGCAAAAACAAACAGAAACAATTCCATTACCAGGAGTTAGAAAAATATAAAATATATATGAATAGACTTAACAGAAAACTTAAATAATATTTATAATGAAACAACAAAACTTTACCAAATACAAAAAATTGGAATGAATGGAAATGACATATTGCTTTCTTAACTGTGAAAACTTAATACTATAAAAATGTTACTCTGTATCCACTTTAATCAATGTATTTAATGCAAATTGGATAAAGTCCTGAAACAAAATTTGATGAGAATATAGAAATAATTACAAGGTGAATCTAAAGAAAAGACCAAATAATTTTAAATAAGGAAAGATATAGGACAGGGTATTATTTTACTTCCATTTTACAAAATATAATGATAAAAAAGCTGTAAGACAGATCTATGAGTTCAAATAGATATAGAACAAAATATAAATAAAATTTAGAAAATAATAAGCTAGCTTTTCAAATTAGTGGAATAAAAATTTAATAATTGATGTTGGAACAACTGGCAAAACGTTTGAGAAAACTTTGGTTAAGATTCCTAGTTTCCAATATAAGCTAAAAATTTAAAAAAATTAAATATACAAAACAGTTAAATTAAAAAATAAAAACACATAGTACTAGAGGATACATAAACATCTTAAAATTAACAAATAGAAATAAACATAAATATAAAAACTCTTCTATATGAAACAGTACCATAAACAAAACTGATATTTGAATGAAAAATTAGAAAAAGTATTTATAATATACAGGACAGATAAAAAAATAATGTGCTGAGGAAACTGGAAAAATTTCTGGCAAATATCAAGGAAAAGAGAGAAAAAAATAAATAAATAATATTTTGAATGTTAAAAGGATATAGATACAGATACAAGAGTGGCTTGATTTTATAAGTAAACTTTTGCCAACACTTAAAAAACAGAGAATCCATTTCTCAAACAAAATATTTTAAAGAAAAAGGGTAGAAAACACAGCCAACTTTTTTGTGAGGATAATATAAGCTCAGTACCCAAACAAGAAAATAAAAGCTTAAGAAAAGATTTATCTAAACCAATTTTTTACAGACATATATACAAAATCTTAAATTATGCATGAATAAGTCAAATCCACCAGTGTATATATGATATATATACCTTTATTTATATGATATGTATACTTTTTTTAGCAATATCCACATATGGTATGTTATATAGAATTATTATATAATATGTGTAAGGTTTTTTGGAGTGGCGGGCACCAGAGAAAGAAAGACAAGTAGAGTTGAAAGAGATAAATAAAGAGGCTTTATTGGAGCACTCCTGGGTGAGGGTAACGAGTCCCAAGAGAGGGACCCCGGCGAGCTTCATGGTCCCACAAGTGGGACCAGAGAAGTTGCATGGCACAGAAGTTTGAGTGGGTTTATGTATGTTTTTGGGCTGGCGGATGGGAGCTTCTTCACCCAGGAGATGTCGGCGTGAGGAGTAAGGAATTTCTTTGTTTCAGTTTTGGGGCGGGTATTGAGGAATAGGAGGGGCTTCTTCTTTTTTCATTAGAGAAGGGAGGGGTGCCTGCCACCAGCCTTACATTCCAGCCTTTTAGTGATAATAGGGTGCCGCGGTCTTTCTGGCTACTTCCTGCTTTCGAGGGGCATAGTGAGGGCTATGGGCCAGAGTCGGCTGGTGGAGGGGTGACTGGAAGAGGAGAGTAGGGATGAAGAAGTATCTGATTTACTGCCACTGGATAATTCCTGCAGGCAGCATTGGAGAAACGAGTCGCCGGGCTGTATACCAGTGTTAGAGATATCAGAGTCGGTTTCCAGTGGCTGAGGCAGATATTGGTCCACGTGGGCATGGAGAAGTTGCCTGAGGAGAGAAAGATGTGGGAAGTAGGAGGCCAAATGTGGGGGGTGGGCTGGAAGATAATGGTCAGTGAGAAAAGGCCTAATGAGAAAAGGCTGGCCATACACGAGTTTGAAATGTCTGTGAGGTGGCATATGAGTGAAATTGGCTTGTCAGTCTTGTCTGGGGAGGTGACCACGCATCTGGTGGGTTGACACAGGGGGTTGGAGACCCCCTTGAGGGTTAACAGAGGAACAAATGTCATAGGCTGCGCAGTTTTGATGAGAGAATATAGGGAAGGGTGTGAAAATAGAGGCTGTAAGAGATGGGAGAGGCCCTTAGTGCCAATATGAAGTGAGGAGTGAACCTGGCCAACAAGTTCTAAGGCCTGTGCCATCCAGGGAGAGTTTAAGGGCCTCTCTGGTGAGCGTAGTGGCCACAGCTAAGGCGCGGAGACAGTAGGTCCCAGAGGTTGGGTGAGGATGCCGAGGGCCAGGCCCTGGCACTCATCTGTGTAGAGATAAAAGAGTTTTTTAGGATGAGGGAGTCTTAGAGGGGGTGCTTGTAGGAGAGAGTCACGAAGTTTTAAGAACGCACGGCAGACAGCCTGAGGGTTTAACAGAGGGCCAAGGGAGGCATCACGTGCTGCCTCATAGAGGGGTTTGGCAAGGAGAGAAAAGTTTGGGATCTAGTGTCGGAAGAAACTAACGAACCCGAGGAAGGATAGAATTTGTTCAGCAGCAGTGGGAGGCTGGAGATCACGGAGGGCCCACTGACGACCAACAGTCAGATGACGGGAGGAGGGAGTGGGAGATAGTCCAAGGAAGGTAACAGTGTGTTCAGATAACTGAGCTTTAGCTGGCGACACCTGGTAACCCTTAGAGGCAAGAAAGTTGAGAAAGGAGGCAGTCTGTGTATAACTATTAGTGTACGAGGGGCTACAGAGTAATAAATCGTCCACATATTGGAGGACAGTACTAGGCTGTAAGAGGCATTGAAGAAGATCTTGGGCGAGAGCCTGACCAAAGAGGTGGGGGCTGTCCCTGAAGCCCTGGGGCAGGCCAGTCCAAGTGAGTTGTCGAGACATGTTTGTGTCGGGATCTTCCCACATAAAGGCAAAGAGATTGTAGCTGGCTGGGACAGAAAAGTGGGTGGTGGAGGGTGGAATATGAGAGAGTAAAGTGTAGGGATTAGGCACTACAGTGTGTATGGGGACAACTGCCTTATTAATGAGTCTGAGGTCCTGAACTAGCCGGTAGGAGCCATGTGGCTTTTTTACCGGGAGAATGAGTGTGTTATAGGGAGAGTCAGTCGGAATTAAAAGTTTTTTGCGCAGAAGATGTTCTATGATGGGTTTTAGACCTCTGCGGTGGGTTAGTGAAATAGGGAACTGTGGCCGGGAAGGGAAGAATGAGGGGTCTTTGAGTTGAATGAGGATGGGGGTGTGGTGTGTGGCCACCACTGGGGTGGAGGTGTCCCAAACCTGGAGGTCTACCAGTTTAGGTGGGAGAGGGTATATAGGACTTGGTAAAGTGGGAGAGGCCATGGGAGGAGCTGAGGAATCTGGAGAGAGAGATAGAAGAAGAAGGGTGGAAGTTCCGGAGGAAAAGTGGA
>CM052438.1:83647067-83725520 GCA_028533085.1 Varecia variegata
GTCAGGAACAGCCGGGCCACGCAGCCCTGCAGCCCTCCAGCCCGGAGCAGGCAGAGCCTGAGAGAGGGTCAACCTGAAAACACTCTCCCTCCCCCACCCCAGGTCTCTGCATTTTCCACTTGGCCTTTTCTCCCGATCACGCGGTTAGATCCTTCTCAATTTATTACCATAGGAGAGAAATGTGACAGCAGAGAGCAGAGAAAAAGAAATGTTTCCCTGGATTTTGAGTTTCAAAAACCTAAGCCCTTAGGATAATGGAGAGGATACACAAATTTGGGGGAGACGTTCATACATAATAGCAAATTTTCATCCAGTTGCCTAAAACCCCCACCCCAAGAGCCTTAAGACCAGAAAATTATTTCTCGGGCTGGTGGGAGAAGCAGGAGGGGACGAGAGGCCACAGGGTTCCTAAGACAGAACTTTTCCAGGCTGAGTTGTCTGGAAACACTCAGTCCAACATATTTTTGGTATCTGAGAACAGAGGGGCTTTGTACCTATTTCTCAGGTAGAGCCCATGGAAATATTATAAGATCTCAGAGAAGAAACGGTGGCATAATGTTTTGAGGAAGCTGCATGGAGTTTCCTGAAGGGTGGTGTCATAGCAGCAGAAGGAATCGCAAGTACCCAAGAGTAGCAGCAAGCAACCATGCAGACTCCCACACCTGAAGGGTTCCACGGGGACGTAGGTGCTGTCACTGGTGTAGACTGCTGACAGAGGACCCGGTGGGTAATGAAATGGCACCAGGACCTGGTGTGGCCAAAAGACAGGCAGGAAGAGATAGACCACAATGCTGTCTCACCCAGAACTTGGCACTATGTATGTCCCGGAGATTTAGACATACCCCAGGAGGAGGGTGGAAATGAGGTGAGAATTCTTCACAACTAAGTCTTTGTCACAGCAGTAGATTAGGATTAGGATAAGGTCAAAATATTAATAATTACTAGGTTGAATTATGTAAAAATAAAAAAAATATCTTTCTTGCTTGCTTGAGTAGTGGGCTGAGACTACTCTTGGTACCACGAGCCCTGTAACTACTGTCCCTGCAAGGTCAGAACAGGAAACAGAGGAATGGCTCATTCCCACCTCCCTTCGTGCTGTGGGGCAGGGGAGCGTGGGGTGAGCTGGCTCCGGCTTTTTTGTCCCAACTCTTTGTCTTCCATGACAAAGATGAAGTGTGCAGCTATGCAGTGTGTCCTTAAAGCCTCCGCAGTGCCACTGCGGCAGCCATGGTTGTTCCCAGAGTAGTATCACTATAGCTTTGGTCACAGTGGGAATATCCCCTTGTGAGCCAGGAGCTGTCAATCATTCTAGTTAAGCTAAGAAACTTAACGACATCTAAATGTATCCCAAAGTAATGACAAGTATCTGTCTGACCAGTCAGGCTGGTGGCAATGGACAATACTAGAAGAAGAAATACATGAGCTTTGGAACCTGTCAGACCTAATGCCAGCAACTTCTTTTACTTATTAGCTATGCTGTCTGGAGTATGTCATTTAACCTCTCAGTCTCAATATTCTCGTGTATATATTCTACTGTATATAATTAATTTAATATCTGTGTGGTAAGGTTGTTGTAGGGATCCAAAATAATGCACGTAAAATAATTAATGTAGTTCTAGGTTTATGGATGTATCCCCCAAATAATCACCTATTAATAGGCTGATCAAGAGTTCTTTAAATTAAAATATGAAGCCAGGGAGAAAAAGTCCAACAAAAGTCTATATCATGTACCATGAAAAACAACACATAGAATTTGTGAAAGATATATTAGGTCATTTTTAGGAGAAATCAGGAGATTTGGGATTCACTTAAGGCTTCAGGTATTTATATACCTATGCATGGGCGAGAGTCCATTAAACTTATAATTTTAAAACAAGCATCGGTTCAGTTTAATAAATTCACACTGGATATGTTTCAGGACTGTTCTAGCCTCTGAAAATATAGAGATGACTTATCACATGGCTACTGACGTCAAGTAGTTCACAGTCTAGAAATTAAATGTCTCCAATTATTGATGAGCTGCAGTTCATGACCAAAATAAGACACCAAAAGATAAATTCTTTTCAAAAGGAACAGCACCAATAGAATGGAGTAGCCTTGCTTTCATATATGTATATACACACACATATATATGTAAAATTTATAAAAAGTCATGAATTTAAGGGTAGACAACATTCAGGTGCTGAGAAAAGGGAGCAGAAACAAGTGAACAAGTGATCATATTGTGATTATGTAAAACAGACTTCCTGGCCAGGCAGAACTTACAGAGGAAGGATCTTATTCCAAAATGCAAACTGGCCCAGAGGCAAGAAGTAGCAGTGAGGAAGGGCTTCCAGCCTCAGGACATTCTGTGAAAAGTAGAGCATCTGATGTTCTTTACTGAAAATTTCATCTCTTACCAGATAGGAGAAGCAACAAGGAAAATTTCTCCTCTGTATTTAATTCTAACCAACAAGAAAAGGCTTACTGTTGGAGTAAAGGTTATACCAAACTTGGGAGAAATCAAGTCATCTTGGAATTCTTAACAGTGAAGAAAAGAAACAGTAGGCATAGTTAGACCTGCACTCTAGACTTCAGGAAAACAGATTGTTCAAAAGCTCATAAAAAGGCTGGCGTGATTCCATGGCTAGAGATTCTGAAAAGAAACACAGAGTAGAAAGAGTTAGGAAAAATGTTATTTAAAGAAACAGAGAAATGACAGTCTGGATATTAGAGAGTTGAATGAGAAAGGGACAGAAGTGGAGATGTAGAGAGGAAGGCAGTTTGGGGTAGAGAGAGAGGAAGGACCGGACAGAGAGACCCACAGAAACCCACACGTGGAGGAAGAGAGAGGAGAGGAATGACAGGCGTGCACAGAGACACCGAGTCAGCAGGAGGGAGGGCTGCGCTAGAGCGGCAGGCAATGAGCTCAGGTCAGCACAAGGCTAGTGGAGGTGGTTCCAGCATCTGGTGGTGTGGATTTCTCTCCTAGGCAGAAAGCTGGGAGCCTGGAGCAGGTGACGCACAGCCTCGCAGATGACGTCTAACCTCTTGTGTTCATGGAATGCCCAGAGGCTGCTTCACCTATGAAAACTTCTCAGCTCCTGAGAGTATAATGTAGTGCCCACTCCTAATTGCTGACAGCTGGGGTCTCCCAAAAGACAGAAACAACAGCTCATTCACTTATTCTGTTGGTCAATACATTTATTCATGGCTCTATGAAAGGCAAGGCAGGATTGAGGTATTAAAATGAAGACATGGTTTCCAGTTCAGGAAGCTTGCGTTCTAATTCAGAGCTTGGGAAGAGGCCCCCACCCAAGTAAGCAGACACAGCAGCAGGAGGCGTGGAGGACACGCAGACGCAGTGAGGGGCTCTGAGTACAGAGTCAATAAAATAGGGCAACGTCTGACCAGGAAAGATTGTGAGCTGAATGGGCAGAGTCTAACAGGACTGCAGGGATGGGGGTGAGATTATTAAACTGATTTGTGGTTATGTGAGTCAAGGGTAAGCTAGGATGCAGTAACCAACATGCCCAAACATATAAAGGGCTCGTGACCAGTTTGAAAAGAACGTGCACACTAGGAGCCAGCATTCATGCCACGTGAACTATGGATATACAATGTGGTGTAGACAAGTGATATTTTAAGATTGGAAGGTATTTATGAATAATTTCTATTACATATTGAACATTTAATAGGCCCCACACTGATGCTATTGGTGTGATTACCTTATACATGAGAAACCTGAGACTTGGATCTTTTAAGCACTTTGCCCAGTGTCCTGTAGCAGGTAAGTGATAGAGCTGGGATCTGAACCTGATGTCTCAAACTACAGAGCTGAAGCTCTGTTTCTTTATGCCTCGCGGCAACAATATGGTAAATAAACTGTGTGATAATGAAGTCAGGTTGGAATTGTAGTAATTGAATAGCCATTCTTAAAATGTTGATTGGATATTCAGTGTTAATCTGAAAGATGATACAAAGTGGCATTGTAGTTGGCCCTGCACCGTTCAGTAGGTGAGTTTGTAATTTCAATAAAAACATAAATGACAAAATATGAAATCTTTGATTTATAAGAAGCTGGGATGTACATTTAATGTATCCATACGTTACTTAATTTTTGTAGTGCTATTTCATAGTCAGTATTATTGCCTTTTTTTTTTTTTTTAAAGAGAAAGGAACTGAGACTTAAAAATGTTAAAAAAGTTGACCAAAGTCACTCAGCTGTTAAACAGTGGAGCCTCGATTAGAATCCAAACCCTGACTCCAAATGCTCCTGCTCCACTCGCTGGAGAGACCGTATCTGGACTACTGCGTTCCCTTCTGGCCACTATATTTTACGATAGTAATTGGGGAATGATTGTGCATAAAAGGGGAACAAGAAGGATGCGAAAAATCATAAACTTGGAATTCCGTCAGCATCCGTCAGGGGCCCTGCTTGGCACTCTGTACCTAAGTAGCAGTGCTGTCTCTTCCTGGCTTTGGGTGATTCTGAAATGTTTTAAAGCAACTAAATAGGCAGAATACATAACTTTACCTCCTTTAATGACTGCACCCCACACCCGGTCATACCATTGCACAATGGCAGAGTTCTGAGACAGTGAGGGACTGGGCTTGGTGATGCTTTCTGCTCACTTCCCTGTTACACCACAGCCCAGCCGTTGATTTCCTTGAACAACGTGGAACTTCTTACCTCCTCTGGGAAAGAAAGGGATAATTCTGAGGAATATCAAGAGAACAAAAAAAAAAAAAAAACAGAGCATGAACTATTCACATATTATCTCTCCACATTTCTATCCACCGAATTGTTTACTAAATACCAAAATACATACTTGCTGTTCCTACAGTGAAGGCTAACTTCTCAATAGATCAGTTTCTACTTGCTGCCATTTGCCTCTAGTGCTACTATTTCTTGATATTTTATTTAAACCTAGTGGTATAAGTCCATTTTGATGACAGATAAAGAAGCAAAATTCAACAATATTTGCTGCAGTTTTGGTATAAAACAGCATTTGCTGTTCCCATTATAGTCTTCTGTGATTATACCCCAATTATATTATTTACCACAATTGTAATTATAGAAAATATTGTGGAAGAAAAAATGTTACATATGTACCAACATGTTTAGGGTAAAGTATACCATGTATGAATTACACGATTGTATGTAAGCTATGTTGATGATGACAATGACTTATGGTATGGCAATCTGAAGGGCAGGCTGCCCTCAGTTGAACCTTGAACCAGCCCCAGAGCCCAGCACAGTGCCTGGCACATAGTACATATGCACTGGATAATGAACTTTTAATAATGAATTTATTGGATGTAAACGATGCCCCTTGTGGAGGCCCATGTGAAGCAGGGTCTGGGACTAGAGACCAGCAAGGAAGTCCCTTCCCCCGGGGCACTTTTTGTTACTGATACTCAGGGTGGCAGTGATGATGGTGAAATTAATTATAGGCACAAATTTATGTACCCTTTGGGTGAGGATAACAGTTAACATTAACTGAAGGGTTAATAGTGTCAGATATTATATTTCATGTTTATATATATAATTCTACTTACTTGTAAAATCAATTGAAAGCTGGGTATTAAACCAAGTTTGTCGGTAAGAAGATTAAAGCTCAGAGAAGTAAGTCTGATTACATAAAACCACTGGCTCTTAAGAGGTATTTGAATCCAAATCTAATACTTGTCCACTGATTTATGCTATGATATGGTACTTTTCATAGAACACTTTTTTAAATTTACTAATCAAAAGACCATCTGACTGACTGATATATAACTGATAATGAACCCATTTTGCTATCTTCCTCTGACTCTATTTGTAAGTTGTCTCCACATTGGCCTTGATTTGATCATTCACAGTCTCTGAGATCTAGTGAATATTGCTTTGAATCTTGAGTTTAATTACTTAGGTTTTCATCTTCATAGCTTTGTTTAGTAAGGCTCTGAGCAAGAGACTTTGCTCTTTTTATTTATTTAGAAAAGCATCAGAACCTCTTGTCTGTTATTTAAATATATAAGTATCCTGAGGGGTCTAATTAAATTCTAAAGAAACAGAAATGACAAAATTGGAACAGAGACTAAAATAAAATACAACTTAATAAGAGTTAATTCATCACACAGATGGGACATTTTTGTAAGCAGGTGACCTTTTATTCTGAGTAAGTTCTACACTCTAAATATTTTCTACTCAGTATGTTAAAAAGTATTAAGGAAAGTTTTTAAATAAAGGGACAAGAGATTTATTTTAAAACAAGCTAAACTATAATAATTTGTAAATTATAATAATGAAAAGTATACATCCATATTTTAGAAAATAATCAAAGATATTATAGAAACAAAAATTACCGATGCAGTCTATTCTAGTACAAAACCATGTTCTAACACTACATGAACTAAAAAATCTGATGATAATGACTCATATTTGTACAGCAAATGACTGTCAGAAAAGTGATGCTTTTTCATTTAGATTCTGAAATACTGAGGCAAAGTATGCCTTGAACTTGGGAACTTTGAAAATCTGAATTTTTCAAATAGTCCTGTTTCTCATTTATGAATTTCTCAAAATGTCCCCTAACTGGTGCAGTCCCTTTCTTTTGATTTCTTTACCCCAAATTCTCCACCAATCTTCCGAGCAGCTGCATCTGGGATCTGACACAGAGCCTAGTGCCCTTGCAGTGGGTCAGAGGGCACCTAGAGAGTCCCCCACCCCCAAGAGCACTAAGATAGCTTTTAAATCAATGAGTTCAACTCTGCCCAAGGTGTGGCCCGTAGCGTTATAGGCTGAAAAACTTAATATTGTCAATGTTCCAGCAATGAACTGACTTAGAGATGTTAGTTCATACTAAAAAAAAAGTCACCCAAACGTATGTGTTAATTTCCAATGAGAAATATTGCTATCAAGTAGATGGCATGCTTGCCCTGTCTTGACCAGTATATGAGAAGGCTAACTGCAGGCAGTCCCTGGTGGGGAGTGCTTGTTACCTGGCTCAAAGCATCAGACTCCAAAGCCTGCTGTGCCCATGGAGATCATCAATTCAGGACATTCCTGCTGGCCCCAGAGGCCATCTTCTCCTCTGTTCTGTGTTTCAGTGGACTCTTTGGGCTACCATTTCTATCCAACTAGTTTCTTTTCATTTGTACAGTCTTTCTTCAAGAAGGGCACCATATAATTAATTTCCTTATTAATAATTCTGTCTCCCTGAAGTTAAATCCAGGAAACACTGGAGTTTGAGATGTTCCCAAACTTGCTGGATGTGTGTTGAGAGACACAAGTCGTTGATGACATCTGTTTTGTGTGGAGCTTTGCAGTGTAAAATTCAAAGGGCCATCTAATTCCCAAGTGCTTAGGGCTTCTCCCAGGTCCAGGCAGTGAAAGTAAAACCACACAGCAGCCTCCACCAGCTCACCTAGTCACTTTCTTCCACAGAATTTTTATTAACTTTCTATCAATGTTGCATGTACTTAGATCTGTAATTATATATTACAAGGAGTGATGAGTGAAAATGCAGGTGATTCAGGAATAAGTTGGGACACTCCCTTGTAGGCATTTACTAATGTTGGAATCTGGACAATTTATGACTGGCCTTGTGCCCGAGTGAGATCTGACCTGCATGTTCAACTGCTATGAGATCTGACCTGCATGTTCAACTGCTATCAACCAAAAATTGCCTCATTGTATTTTTGCATTGCATAATTCTTTGTGCCATCATATGGAAACTTTGCTCTGCCATGCTTTTTCATTTTTGCAATTGTCTTTATGCTTATCTTCTCTAATTATCTTTTCTATATACTGTTGTGACTCACATCATGACTTTATTCTATTAAGTCACCAAAAATCAAATAGAAGATTCTATCAAAACATAGCTGTCAGCTAAAATTTTATTCTGTAGAAGGATAAAAGCTATTCTATTTTAATAATTTTAATTTGCTTCTGCCACGAAGATTCATTTGTGATAGCTTCCTTTTAAATTTAGAAGATATTTCAAATGATGCCATTTAATCTCTCTCTTCTGACTGATTCTGTTATCTGCTGTCACAGAGATTATGTAGCCTAGGAAACCCGAAGCCAGGCTCGACAATACAAAGTGTCTGAGTTCTCTTCCTTATTCTGTCTCTGACTTATTTTATGAAAACTGGTAAGTCACTTAACCACTTTCTGCCTACACATTCGAAAAATATGTTAGATTACTATTGTCAACAAACAATGCATGCTTTTTATCTGCTGTGCGTCAATTTCACCACTGCCACAGCTCAAAGAGTGTTCTTTGCTCAGCGGGGGAGGCAAAATTTAAAAGACAGAGAACTCAGCGATCGATGGTATTCTTCATAGAAATGCACTTTCTATAAGTCGTGTCTTTAGAACAGCGATATAAATGCCTGAGGTTTTTTAAAATGCTGTTAAAAATCAGGATCAACTTTGTTGTTTGTTTTATTGTTTTTCAGACAGATGTTAGTGATGCTTCTTGCCTTCTCAGTCCCTACATCCAAGCTCCCACCTACGCGATGCAGAATTCCAAGGCTGCCTGTCGCGACTGCTGCACCTCATGCCCTAACTCCAGGATGTGAACCTACAGAAGCTGTAGCATGCCCTGTAGTCAGGAATATAGACTGACCTGAATGCAAATCTCAGCTCTGCCTCTCATTAATTAATCCCATGACTTTGAGCAAATTCAGTAGTCTCTTTGAGGTTCAGTTTCTTCATCCACGAAATGAGGGTAATTAACAGTACCAACCTCATGGAGTTGATGTTAATTAAGAATTAAATAAGATAATGTGTGTACCTAATACAGGATTTAACATATAACTGAAATAACTGATAAGTATAAATGGTAGCTATAAATTGCAGAATGGAAAGATCAAAGCTCTTTCCCATTTACTTCTACCAGTGCTTTAGACCACAGCCCCTTTGGAGGCTACTGGTCCTTGGTTATGGATGGGCCTTGCTGTGCTCTGTATCTGATAAAGTCCCAGGAAAGGAAGGCATGCACTGTCACCCCTGCCTTCCTTGCCTCTGAGTCCCTTGAAAAGGACTGTCCTCAACTTCTCCCCATCACTCCCTCCTATTTCTCACATATACAGCATCAAAGGTTTTAATTTAAAAATGATAAAAATTATTCTGTCTACAAAGTCTTTATTCCCCTTCTCCACCTACCCTGCCCTGTTTTTCTTGACTTGCTGGGAGTCTAGATCAGTAGTATAAAATTAATTTTCATTTGTGAAGTCATGTCATCATTTGTGATAATAAATTTCTTCAGAAAAAAAATACCAGGAAAAAAGAAAGAGCTTTTACTGACCTTTCAAAAGTTGGAGATAGCTGCATAAATAACTAGTTCACTATGTCTTTTCTCTTTTAGCTGAAAATTAAACTGATGTACATATTTCTTGGCCCATAATATGCTGAGATAAAATAGGGTGAGGGAATCATTTTCACAATGTATTTATAAAATATAGCAGAGAAGAATGTCTTCTCTGGTTTGATTTTCTCTGAAATGCCTCTTTATCATGGCCTAGGTTGAGATTAGAACTGAAAGAAGAGGGAATGATGGCTGAGTCTGAATACAAAGGCATTTTAGAGGGGATTGATATCAAAGCAATGTGATCTACTAGAGAGAAAATCAGACTTGGAGCTGTAGAACCTAGTGTCCTTTCCGGATAAATCCTTATATCTTTCTCGGTGTTAATTAGAAAATATTTTTGTTTGTGTGATATATTTCCTCCATGTAAAAAAGTCTACATTTCCCCCATGGAAAAATCACCCCTTTATTCTATTAATCTCCAGCCTGTGGAGATAAATGAGGATCAACCAAATGAGAATAAGCAGAGGCTGTTTGTGTGGAGCTTCCCTTCCAAGGGAATCAACCACCATCACCCGCGTTTTGGCAGGGACTCAGGGGCAGGCCAAGGAGTGGGAAAGCCTGATAGTGGAATAAAGGGAAGCCTTCAGGTGTGCTCTGAGTGGAGGCTGCTGGCCTGGGAAAGCTGGGAACGGTTAAGCAGAAGCAGGACATCCTGTATGATTGGTTTGGGGAGCACAATCAGCTTTCTCTGGTTGGTCCTAAGCTGGAAGTGGGGACAACAATTAAGGAAGCTGTCAGTTGTTAAGCAAGCCCTGGCTAGCTAGGGCTGATTGTTATAAGTGTTATTGTTTGGCTTCTTGGATTGTTTCTACAGATAATAGTCTGACTTCCTGTAAGTATGACTTGTGCATAGCAGGCTGACTTCCTGGCCTGATTACTACAGATTTTGAGTCAGAGTTCTGTTTTCATATATGGTCTGGTCTGTTTGTATATTCAGCCTTTCATTCCTGTAGGGCCATGTCACATCTTTGGGGAACCAGCTAGAGAGAAGTGAGTTTGGGTTGTCTGTGTTCTGAAATCATACTAAGTTTCCTGGATGATAGGTAACGTTAAGCAGTATTTCAGCATGTGGTATGGAGAGGCAGAACAGGGAGGCTGGGCTAAGATCTAGGGCCCAGAAAGACCATCAGATCTAGTTGGGATTAGGCTAGTGGCAAAAGCACACACAATGGAAGAATTCATGTATGGTGCGTAGGGGATGTCTTTATATGCAGATTATAATCATGGACCCAAGCCAACAAGAAAAAAGATTGAGAATGTGTTTCTGCAGCAGGAGACTCATAGGGATGGATATAACTGACATCTTCAAACACTGAAAAGACTACCATGAGGAAGAAGCACCAGTATACCCAACTGAGATCAGTCAGCAGAAAGGAAAGCCAGGTAAATTTAGTACAAATATAGGGAAGGTCTTTCTGAATATTAGATCTCTCTGATAATGCAATGAACAGCATCCTGCAGAAAGAAGTTTCTCCCCCTTGGACAGGCTCTGGCAGAGACGATCATGAGTGAAGATTGTTGTGGAGGAGGTTCATGCAGAGATCAAAGGACGGCCTCTGATTCTGTGATGATACGAATCTAAAAGTCAAGGCAAGTCCAGACATTCACACTAGATAATGCATAGCATATTGAGGGAAGAGGATGATGTGGAATAATTAATCAATGTATTACCAAATGGTAAATGGCAAGAGAGAAAATGGGGGAAATCCATCTAATAAGAAACTAGGAAAGAGGAGGAGATAGGAAAGAGACAGACAGAAAAAGACAGGAAGTAAAAAGAAGGACAGAATGAATGAATATAAATCAACTGTGCGAAAAAGAGAAAAGGCACCACTGGAATGAGGCATCTGAAGAGTCAGTGGCTGCAGGGACCTAACCATCAGCCATGTCCCCTGGGGGTTCTGGGGGCTTGGTTACCTCTCACACATACATGACCGTAGAAATACAAGTAGGTGATTATACATCCCTGATTCACGGGCCTGGACCTCCTTGTGGGTTGCCATTTTTGTAGATTTGGGGTGGGGGATGCCATTCAAGAACTCTAGAGACAAACATCATGGGAATTTACAAACTATAGAATTAATTTCTGGATTGAATTACTGACATTCTGCAAACCAAAGGTCTTTAGGAATTTTGTTTATTCTGATCCGAACATTCCCTAATTACTCATTATTCTCCATGATTAGTTGGAAGAGGAAATGCACAATTTAGGTCTCCTATTTCAGGATGCAATCTGACCGGGCAGCACAGTCTGCCCTCAGCAAATGGAAGGAGGGAGAAGAAGCCCTGATGCTCACTGTGCACTGGGCCAGGCGCTGTGCCAGACATACTGTGAACATTGCTTCACTTAACCCTCTCAGTGCCCTGTGGGAGCATTACTATCTCAATTGTTTAAGTGAAGAAAGTTAGGTTCAGTGTGGCCTGGTAACTTACAAAGGTAACTTAGTTGTTAATGGGCAGAACTAGTAGATAAAATCAGGTTTATACGACTCTCAATCCACAGTATAGATTGCCTCAAGCAAGCTCCAAATCACAAACAGAATAAATATTTACATACATCTTAGATAATACTTGAGGAAATAAAAATGCAATGAGCTAATGAAGTCCAAAATATTAAATTTTATTTTTGTATTTCACTGATAAGAAGATGAGGATTACTTTTTAATCAAAATTTGGTCGTAAGTTCTTATAGTAATAACAATTGGTGAATCTTCCTATGGTAATTTTGTTGAGTTTTAAAAAAAAAGCACAGAAATTTTACTGAGAATTTAATGTGGCCACATATCCCATTGAGATATTAATTATGTTCATTTTCTAATTCACAGGGTAATCATTAAAGAAGGAAAGGAATCTTTCCCTCTGGCAACACTCATCTTCTGGTGGAAAAGGTGGCCTGTTTCCTTGTTGCCAAAGGGGAGTTAACATATTTTGGTATGTTTCAGGGTGAAATGAAGGTTTCTAGGCAGAATCGACTGTGAGGAAAATGGAAAACAGGAGGCTTTGTTATGGAAGGAGATTAAACTAGATTGTCCCAGAATGTACTTCAAAATGTGAAGAGGGAAATGATCCCACCTGTATGCGGTAGCTATTCATGCTGTTCACCAGGTATTTCCGATTCTCCTTGCAGAAATATAGCAGGTGGCCCTTCCTGCCCCTGTGGAGTTAGGTGTGACCATGAGACTTGTTTGACCAATGCAATGTGAATGGAAATAGAAGCTGTACGTGTGGTGTGGGATCTGTGTTTCTCTCTCTGTTCCTTTGGTGCTCACCAACACGTGCTCAAGAGTGGCTGCTGAACTGATGAGGGCTGCTCTGAGCTGAGCCCTTGGCAGGCCTGTAATGGACATGAAGCATGAGTGGGAAGTTAACATTGGTTGTTTTAAGCTACTGAGATTTGGAGGTTGATTGCTACCCCAGCATAGCCTAACAAACCCTGGTTGATATGCTCTGAAAAGTTGGGTACTGTGGCCAGGCAGATGGACAGCCGCATTTGTCCGTGTGTGTTTATGTATGGTTCTAAGTGTGTACGTGTATCAGTGTCATCTTAGTCAAGCAACAGTCTAATGATGATGAACACTTGCTACGCTAGGCTGTAGGGATCAAGAAGAATCTTCAATAGAGGATATGCAATCAGATATAGCAGGAGAAAAAAGATATGCGATCTAAATAACATCAAAGTAAAATAATTCAAGATATGGATAATGGAAAACTGTGTGCAATTGTCTGTAAATTAAGCTGTGAGTTAATAATCTTTCTATTTTATAGATGAGAGAAATAAGGTTCAGAGACAGAAAAAGAAATTGCCCAAAGACTGATTCCTAATCTGGTCTCTCCCTTTCTCTCTTCTTTCTTTTCAATTTTTTTCTTATGTGCATGATTTTGGATTGTTCTTCTTTCATCCCACATTGTCTTTCTGATTTATGGTTTGTTCTTACAGACATGCAACCATTACTATATTTTTCAGAAAATATCTGTAGATGGTAAATTTTTAAGTCCTTTTATTTTTTTAAATTGCCTTAATTTTGCTCTTATCCTTAAGTAATATTTGTCTAGGCTTACAATAATTTTTCTTTAGCACTGCAAAGATATCATTTGTCTGTCTTCTTGAATCACTACAGATGGGAAATATGTGATTAATTGGAATGATTGAACAATTTTGAATTAATCAATTATTCTTAATTTAGTTTTTCTCTGTGGAGAATTTCCACATTTTCTCTCTGTCCTGGATGATCTGAAATTTCAACTATTCTAATTGTGGATTGTTAGAAAATATCCTCCTAGATGGATCCTTTCTGTCTGAAATCTGTCTTTCCTAATTTCTGGAAAACTCTCAGCCACAATGTCTTTGAATACTATCTATCCTCCATACTTTATTTTCTTTTTTGGGCACTCCTATTTGATGTGAGTTAAAAATCTCTTATTCTGCTCTCCCTTCCTTAACTTCTTTATCTTTTATTTATTTTACTTTGGGTCATGTCCTGAAAGATTCCCTCCTCTAGTCTCTTACTTTTTTTTTTTTAATTTTCGAGTTAACTGATTCTCTTTTTACCTTTCTTACCTTTGCCAATTAAGCTATTTTATTAATTTATTATTTCAACTATCATATGCTTTTCCTAAATTCCTTAGGTGATGCTTTTCATAGTAGCCCATTCTTATTTTATAACTTTCTGCTTTTATTATATAGAAGTCATTTTTTTTCTCTTTAATTATTTTGCACATACTTTCTATTTGCCCAGTTATTTCTAGTCAAGGAGATAGCTTGCAGGAATATTTCCTCTTTCGTGACAAACAGCTGTGCAGTGAGGGTCAGATGAATGAGTGGAGTCTGGAGAGATGCTGGCTGCCCACAGAAACTCATGGATAGCGGGGTGGGGCATGGTGGCGCCTGGTAAAGGGTCTAGGCATTTCCAGGAACTGGCAGAAGGAGGGTTTCAGGCCTAGAGAGGCAAATGTGGGTGGTGTACTGGGATCAGGCTTTCTGCATTTTGTTAGGCATCTTTTCTTGGGGTGAAATTTCACTGTTACACAGGCAAGAATTTGCACTCATCATCCCCCTCCACCACCATTCTTTGAAATACTGAAGGGCATCTTTGTGATCTTGACTGAGACAAAAAGTTCCTAGATAGGATAAGAAAAACATGATCAATTAAAAAAAACTTTGATACATTGGACTTCATCAAAATAAAAACTTTTATTAAAAATATTTGAAATCATGTATCTGGTAAAGGATTTGCATCGGTAGTAAGAAAATAAACAATGTACTTTAAAAATGGACAGATTTGAAAAGATACTTGATCAAAGAAGACGAATGGCAAATAAGTACAGGAAAACATACTTAGGCTGTGAGAAAATGCAAATTAAAACCACAAAGAGATACCTATACATGTATTATCATGTCTAAAATGTAAAAAAAAACTGACCATATCAAGTATTGATAAAGATTGTGAAGGAACTAGAACTTCTCTGCAGTGCAGATGGGAACGTAAAATGGTACAACCACTTTCAAAACTAGTTTGCTAGTGTCTTTGTTCTTTTCACTTCTAGATACTTACACAAGAGAAATGAAAGCATTTGTCCACATAAAGCCTTGGACAGGAATGCTCATAGTAGCTTTGTTTGTAATAATCCCAAACTGTAAACAATACAAATGTCCATCCACAGGTAAATAGATAAACAAATTATTCTATTTCTGTATAATAGAATGCTACCCAGCAATAGAAAAAAATGAAGAACTGTTAATTCATACAGAATCTCTAAATAATTATGCTCAGTGAAATAAGCCAGCAAAATGGAGTACATAGCACATGATTCCATTTATATAAAATTCCAGAAAGTGTATACAATTAAGTAGTGACAGACAACAG
This sequence comes from Varecia variegata, assembly GCA_028533085.1. NCBI lineage: Eukaryota > Metazoa > Chordata > Mammalia > Primates > Lemuridae > Varecia > Varecia variegata. The sequence continues at coordinate 83,662,273 of CM052438.1, forward strand.
ATCAGCAGTTGCCTGGGGACAGAGCTGGGAGTTGCCAAGTGACATGAGGAAACTTTGGGAGTGATGGTTATTCTCATTATCTTGGTTTTAATGATCATTCATGAATGTATACATATATTCGGCTTATCAAATTGTACAGTTAATATGTGCAATTTACTGTATGTTAATTATACCTCAATAAACCTGTCAATACACAACTTGATGGATATTCTTTCCTCAAAGTATCTGATTGCACAAGTCAATGACCATAGGTCCCTTTGGAGAAGAACTAGAGGAATCCCTGCATTCACTTGTCATGGTTTAGCAGGCACCTTCTGAAGATCTGACTTCTCATTCAGTCATTGGCTTCCAGATCTAAAAACTGGCTCTGGTCTAAAAATGGTGTAATGGATTGTGAATTTCACTGGAGTGGCTGGCCTCAGCCTCCAAATCTTCCATCCTTGTTTGTTCTCTTTTAATTTTATAGAGCAAATTGTGCCATTGTTGGCTGCCCATCTATCCTGTCTCTAGATTGCCATGTTCTATTAATCACCTTTGTAGCTCTCTGCCCATCCAGCATCCCTGGGTGTCACTTGATATCACTACTCACTATGGATAAAAGCTCCCACCTTGCCTGTGATGGTTAAGTGCAGCCATCTGGCTTCAATCATTTAGATATTCCATTCTCGCCATTGTTGTTAGGAAGCCCACTTCTTTAATGGGACCTCCTACCGTCAAACCTGGCCTAAAGAAGTCAAACAGCACTGTGCTTCTTCGGGCTGGTGGTGGCTCTCCCAGAGCAAGTTTTTGTTGCTTTGGTAAACGGAGTTTGCTGATGTCACACATCCTCTCCAGGACGCCCACTTCTCCACGTCCTTTCATCCCTTTGTCCACCAACTGTCATAGCCGTCCTGGCATTTCTTCCTCATTCACGTGATCATGAAGCAGGGTCATGTGAGGAGAGAGAAAGGTCAGAAAAGGGAGAGAAAAGACAATTTATATGGACCAAGTTATGAGAAAGAGCACAAGCAAAAACTAATAGCTCAATAATAAATTCCTGAAGGAAAGAGAAGATACCCAGGTCTTAATTGGGCTGAACAACGTCAAGTGGGACACAGAGTAGCAGGTCTAGATGTAGCTCTAAAATATTCCCTCAGCCTGAGGCTTTGAGAGTTTTAATTAGTTCCTTAGGAAGAAGAAATTGGCAACTATGTTGGAAATCACTTTATAGCCTTTATATTTAGTTGTTTATAAATACGTATAGTAAAGAGCATAGAATTCACATTAAAAAAGAAGAAAACCCATTTCTATGACCTCTTGCTCACACACTTAATGGTTACTATATTTATTTATGATCATAAGTGGTATAACAGTATATTTTGCTTCAGCTGTGTTTGGGTCTTAGGCCCCAGGCAGATGGATCATGCGACCCAGTCGTTAGCATTGTCCTCTGATCAAGCCACTTGTGCATCTATATTGCAGCCACAAAAGTGTGTGAGAGGACAGAGACCAGGACTCCACTGATTCCGTTAGTAGTTCAAAGCCATTAACATATGCCTAAGGGAACTGAGGTGGTCCTAGAGAGAGAAGAGGCAGAAAAGGAAGATGAGGCAGCAGACAATGAGCTTCCCATGATGGCTGAGTAGCCAGGACCAGCCGTGTGAGGGGCAGGGCATGAAGGGACGAGCTGGTGCCAGATCTGTGACGAGGTACTAGAGGACAGGTACTGGAACCTCTCCTGACCCCACCACGTTGGTGGTAGGCTCATGCCCAGGAGAATGAATTTGGGGAGTGAGAGTAAGAGGAACAGTAATGTGCAGGGCCCAGGCATCCCGCTACAGAACCCCCTTGACTGGGGAAGGCACCCACATTAGCAGAGATGTGTGCCTATGGTCCTGGTCCCAGCCAGGGCCATGGTTCTGCAGATGGCCTGAACCCTGCTGCAGAGACTCAGAGGTTCTGGTCTCAGTGAGAATGACAGTATGGAGGGACCCAGGATTGGCCAGGAACACTGGCTCCTAGAGCCCTTCTCCATGATCCTATCAGAACTTCAGTTCAACTATCTGGAATGTCAAGAGTGAAAGCTGGATTGGTAAAAAGGAGTAAAAAAGCTAAGAAAGCTTGTTTAGGAACCATGCCCTGTACCCATTCATCTTTTTTTTCCCCTGAGTAGAATCCAGAAAGAGCTGGCAGAGGGTCTGCAGCCATGTGAAGGAATGGTCACCTGCACCCACTCCCCAGTGATGTCTCTGATGGTAGCAATCATGGTGGCAATGAAGACAGCTGCACCAGGGGCTAAGCCAGCAGTGGGAACTACTTCAGAGACATGTCCCTGAGAACACCATGGCACTGGGGCTCCAGGAAATGCCACACTTACAGATAATTTGGCAGGCAGTGGCATTGGTATTTTTAAAACAAATGATATCTTTTTTTAATTCATAGTGGTAAACACTAGATATACTAGTTGTAATATTAATTCAACTGTAGTTATTGCCTGGCATTCTGACATGAGCATAAGGAGGAGAAAAGAGAGATGATGGTAGGTAGTATGCACTTGCTCAGATCTTCAACTCAACCCAACCCTGGGTATTTCCCAACTCTACCCCATGCTAGGGCACAGCTGTAGTGATTAGATGTAGGTAAGTGAGTTAGTGCCTGGACGTTGTTAGAATGGAGTATTAGAGGGGCCTCTTAATTGCAAGGGACAGAAACCCAATCTGAGCTGGGAATATATTGGCTCATTTAACTGAAAAATTTGGGGTAGGGCTGGCTTCATGCGTGATGCAGATGTCACCAAAACTTTGTCTTTTGAACTCTGAGATCGCTTTCTTCTGTAGGTCTTTCTCAAGCATACTCTTTTCAGGGTCGGTGAGGTATAATTCCAGGTTGGGTGTTTTTTCTGACCAACGTGGGTACTTTTGTGGCTAACACCAGGAAAAGTCCTTAAGATGACTCTGAATTGGCCTGAGCTGGGTCACGTGCCAACTCCAAAAAAACTGTCATGACCTTGTATGGCTATGGTCATGCACTCACGTCTAAAGTTTTGGCTAGGAGTCCAAGGTGGGCAGATGTATTCCACCTGAAATAGATGAGGTTCTGTTACCAGAAAAAGGAAGACTAGGTGCTGGTCAGGTGAAAATACTAAATGTCTGCTATCAATTTATGATTGGTACATGGTTCAAGTCCAGTGAATTAGAGTTGCTATTGTGATTGTTTTTGTCATTAATATTGCTATTACCTGAATCAGAGATGCTTAATGTATGTTGCATGTCCACTTTCACTTCACTTCTCCTGAATTCTTCAAAGTTTGCCTGCAGTTGGCTTTATAACCCCAGGTTCTGACTCAGTCATTCTTGAGATAGATGTGCAATGATGTACAATGCAATGGAAGGAGGAGATTTACCTCTAGGTAGACCCAGGGGTGAATCCTGAATCTGCCGTGTACAAGCTGGAGCATGTTATTAAACCTCACTTATCCTTTGTTTTCCCACATAGAAAATGGGGATAATAATAACGACCTTACAGGATGGTTGTAAGTCGTAAAAATAATACATGGTAAATTCCTAAGACAGCGTCTGGCTATCAGGTAAAATGATGCTCTTAAAGTGTTTGTCCTAATTCCTAGTACGTAACTAGTTCTTAATAAATAGTAGTAATTATTGTGGCTGGCATTTCTCATGATTCTTACTGGAACTTTAAACCATGACCTGGTAGGTATCAGTGCTTTAAAACAGATAATAACTAGGCTACTTATATTGCCCCTTGAATGGTCTGGCAGCCACCCGGATGTGAATCTAAGTACCACTAGGTGCCCATATGGTGACTTGTCCCATCTGTGCTCACTGAGGCTTATGAAAAGACTTCTGTCTTGGCATCCACGCTCCAATATGAACCAATTTTCCAATCGTAGTGCTCATTGCCCTATATTACAGTGACTTGTTTTCTCTCCCACCAGACTGAAATCTTCCTAAGGCAGGGGGTGATATCCCTCAGCACCTAGCATAGTGTCTGGCAAATAGCAAGCTTCCAAATGACATCTGCTCAGCAAATGATTGAACGATTCAACCAATGAATTAATAAGTGATTCTTGAGCAAGGATTTCCTGCTGTCGGTACCACACAAGTGTTTGGTCTCCCAGGGCCAACAGTTTCCTTCGTCACACCTGATCTTGCAGCCCACGATGGGCATGGTGTGTCCTGCCAGCAGCGTCCTTTGGTTTCTATCTGGGGGCTGAGCTCTGGCTGGTTCATTATCTTCCTCTCTGGATGGAGAAGCCTTTTGCTTCACATCAAATTACAGCAATATGTGCATGTCTGTTGTGTACAGGCTTTATTTGTTTTAGAAACCACTTTGGAAAAAAGCTTTCCCACTGTAATTTTCAATACCACAGGAATTTGACACTATGCCCAAAATATTAAACACAATTAGAGCAGCTCTTACATGTTTACTATCATGCCAAGAACATTTTTTCCTCAAAGGTATTTTGATTATAAGCCTTTTCATTATAAATGCAATTGACATCAAAGTTATATCTGATATACACAAAACCATTTAAATTATTATTTTCTCATTAAGGCCTCCTTCTAGGGTGGGTTTAATATCAATGATTTTGAAGGTAACTTTGAAATAATTCATATATAATGAGGAAGTTTCCAGCAAGTTAAAGAGTAAGATTGAATGATACTTTAGAAAGGATGATTGCTATGTTGGAATCTATAAATTTGAAATATATTCTTTTAAATGTCATTAATTATATCTATATATGCTACTTACAGTTGGCTCCAGTCATGAATATCTGAAGTCTTTTAGGTTTGGTTTTGAAAGTTCTATGAAGTCATCATAGATTAGTTCTATATTTTTATATGTAGCTTACATTTGAATTTATTTATTCATATGTTCACTTTACTGCTGTTCCATTTTATATTTATATAGTAAGTTTCTTCTCATTTTCTTTGTAGAAAATGCTCTTTCTCATAAATACACTAAGACAAGGAATTTTAGACCAAGAAATAGAGCCCAGGTCAGGGAAAATATTTCTGTGTAAAGTCAGTAACATCTGTCAAATAATGATACTTTTTATTTAGTATACTTTGTTTTCCTGAAAATATCCCATGAGTGAGTTTTACTGATGAGTTTTACTGTGGTTTAGAGGCAGTATAGGGATGGTTGTTCTACACCCCACCAAGAACTTACTCTGTCCAGACACCAGACTAGGGCCCTATTGGGCTCATCTGAATGTATTTCAAGATAAGCAGCACCTTTAAATCAGGACAGATGAAATTGGTGTCACCTGCAGGTGGCTGGAGAAGGGCAGCCAGGCTCCGTTTGCTGCCACTGCCCTCTCCTCACATTTGGACTCTGACTATCCCTTGGCCTGGCCTTGGGTACTGATCTTCAGGTCTCTTTAACTACCTAATACAGGCACTGTGACTGGTATTTATTGCACAGGCAATGAGCTAGCTGCAAACACCTGCCGTGGTTCTCAACTGGTTTAACCTCCATGTGTTTCTTAAAGTGATGGGTGTGGAAACTGCTTCCTAAATATACCTAAAGTGGATCTCCAAGTCTAAAATTTCAGAGGGAAAAAGAGAATATGTGAGAACTAAGCCAATATTGGAGAATAGAACGTGTACAGTTTTAACAATTGACTTTAAGACATATATATACTAATCTATCATCCATAGGTATGTATATGTACGTGTGTGTGTCACATACATCACATAGACAAAAGACAAATTACAATTATAGGTGTGGGATTTAACAATGATTCTTTTTTATTGCTATCTTATTTTATTTTATTTATTATTTTTTTATTTTTTTAATTTCAGCATATTATAGGGGTATAAATGTTTAGGTTACCTATATTGCCCTTGCCCCACCCGAGTCAGAACTTCAAGCATGTCCATCCACCAGGTGGTGTGCACCGCACCCATTATGTGTGTATATGCCCAACCCCTCCTTCCCCCTCCCATCTGCCCGACACCCAGTGAATATAATTACTATATATGCACTTAAGTGTTGAGCAGTTAATACCAATTTGATGGTGAGTACATGTGGTGCTTGTTTTTCCATTCTTGGGATACTTCACTTAGTAGAATGGGTTCCAGCTCTGTCCAGCATAATACAGGAGGTGCTAGATCACCATCGTTTTTTGTGACTGGGTAGAACTCCATGGTATACATATACCACATTTTATTAATCCACTCATATATTGATGGGCATTTGGGTTGTTTCCACATCTTTGCAATTGTGAATTGTGCTGCTATAAACATTCGAGTGCAGATGTCTTTTTTTATAGAATGTCTTTTGTTCTTTTGGGTAGATGCTCAGTAATGGGATTCCTGGATCAAGTGGTAGTTCTACTGTATCTCTTTGAGGTATCTCCATATCGCTTTCCACAGAGGTTGCACTATTTCGCAGTCCCACCAGCAGTGTATGAGTGTTCCTATCTCTCTGCATTCATGCAAACATTTGTTGTTTTGGAATCATTCTCACTGGGGATAAGTGATATCTCATTGTAGTTTTGATTTGCATTTCCCTGATGATTAGAGATGTTGAGCATTTTTTCATGTTTGTTGGCCATTAGTCTATCTTCTTTTGAAAAGTTTCTGTTCATGTACTTTGCCCACTTTTTGATAGGGTTGTTTGATTTTTCTTGCTGAGTTCTATATAGATTCTAGTTATCAGCCCTTTATCAGATGTGTAACATGCGAATATTTTCTCCCATTCTGTAGTTGTCTGTTTGCTCTCATAATAGTTTCCTTGGCTGTGCAGAAGCTTTGTAATTTGATCGGGTCCCATTTATTTATTTTTGTTGTTGCTGTGATTGCTTTTGGGGTCTTCTTCATAAATTCTTTGCCTAGGCCAATGTCTAGAAGAGTTTTTCCAACATTTTCTTCTAGAATTCTTATAGTTTCATGGCTTAGGTTTAAATCTGTCATCCACCGTGAGTTGATTTTTGTGAGAGCATAGATAGCAGAGTAGTGCAGTGGAAGTGTGCTGGACCCATAACAATGGTTCTTGAACTTCTGTAAAAGAACCCTTTGGAAAATCTGATGTGTGATACGGACCTTCCATGCAAAAACACTTTTATTTACACAAACTTTGACACCCAGGGGCTTCACAGAATCCTTAATGCTTAGAAAAGAAATAATAATTATATGCATATGCATATTGTCACATATTCAGTGTCCCCAGTGGAAGGTGCAATCACCAGGTTAAACACCAAGATAAATGCCAAAAATGTCCTCTCCTTTTATTTTCCTACAAATAGTCTCTATTTCTGATCATATGGCGTAGATTGCTAGTGGTAAGGCAGGAAGTAGGAGAGGGAAATGTAAGTCGGTTGCATTGTGGAGAGACTTTGATTATATACAATTTTGCAAAAGCTCACTAGTGAGCTGAATTGGAGGTCTCTCATTTCCTACTTGCACAATGCTGGCAGGCATGATGCCAGAGAGCTCTGATTGGACTCTTCTATCCAAACAGGCCTCTCCCTTTACTTTGGTCCCCTAAGTCTCAGTTGCTGAGGGGACCCTGCATCAGGAGCTGAATGAGTCAACAGTTCACCTGGTGGGCAACAGGTTCTGGAGCAGGAATATATAAAAGGGACTTTACTCACTGGATTTCCTAACCCTTCTGTTGGAGAGGATGCTACAAGACACTCACATTACAATGCCCACCTGAGATTTATTTAAGATGTTTCAGAATTTGGCTTCTTCACCCACCTCACACGCACATTATTCCAGCTCTGTGTGCCCTGGGGAGGCTAACTGCCCTAAAGAACTTCCAGTGGTCTGCGTGCAGCAAAGCAAACACGATTTTCCAATACAGAAAGCAGTAATTGAGCCTTAGGGGAAATGGCAGATTAGAAGATTAACTGATCACAACTCTCCATTTCTTAATCATTGTCCAACTCCAGAGTCAGCAGCTCTGAAACAGAAGTGTCTGGAATGGAACCTTCTGATGCACGTCCTTCACTCAGCCTACAAAACTGTGACCCGTTTTCTTTGCAGGAAATGAAAGTTGCATTTTAATTTTCCCTCACTGTAGTAAAAAAATATATATTTTTATTCTATAGCTTGTCAGAGGATGCCAACCCATTGATCACAGAAAAGAATAGTTCAGAGGTATGAAACTCAATAGGATTTTAAAAGGTATTATCTGGTGAATGAAGAAAGTTTCTTAAGTTTTGAGTTTCTTTGCTTTTTCATGGCAAAGTGAAATAAAGAATGCTCATCTTCCCAAATATATACCGATGTCATTGGATTATGAATGTCACTCTCTGTTTTAGAGTAGTTTCCTACAGAGAAAACTCATAATTTAAATCCCATTCTTCGGCTTGCACTGTAGGAAGATACTTATCTGCATACTCATTCAATGCTCATGAAAAATGTATAACACAGCGCTGCCATGCAGGAAGGAAAATGAAGATAGACGGTTCCATTTTGAAAGAGGGTTTGATAATAGAAAATTATTTCATGTCTCAGTCTTGTTTTTCAACCTCCTGCAATACCCATATGCTTATTAAAGACACACTCTCACCTAGCAATGCCCCTGCCTTGGATGTCAAGAAACTCAAGCCCTGACTGAGAGTTGTGGCACTTATAGTTAGGAAGAGCTGTCTCACACAGCATACCCCAGGGTTGTTTCCATTTTTATCTCTCTTCCTTTTAAATTGTTCCTATAGGAAACCAAACTGATCTTTTTTTCATGATATAGGCCAAGGCTCAGATATCAGGACCCATAATTACATTTAGTCAAGCAGCTCCCAACTTCTAAATGTTCCAAATCATCTATTATAAATTGATGTCTCAGAGTTTGAAATGCATTTTCATAGAGAAATAGTGCTATCAAATGCTGCTTATTTTCCTGAGCCTTCACAAATTAATCTGTGACTGTATGAGACAGTACAATATGCCATTATTTAGGTGCTGAAGTAGCTACATTTACAATTGTTTCTGGAGGAAAAGATTCGCTCGTTCCAGTTGCAGAATCGATTGCTGTCCAGTAGCTTCTGTGGTAGCTAAGCCTCCCCTCCTGTCGCCCCCCACCAGAGGCTCCCTCCATGTCTAGGACATGGTGCAGCTCTCGAGGCTGAAGTTGGGCAGGTCTACACACAGCAGACACACAGTTCTCCAGGAAATGGGAAAGTCACGATGCTAGTGCCAGCTAAGCGGGGAGGCGTGTAGATGGGTGGGGCTGGGACCCTGGTGCAGGTGTACCAGTTTGCCTTCCCTCCCTCCTCTCCTGCCTGCCACCCGGCCAACTTTTGCCCCATCAGGGCCTCTGGGAGCCAGGTGGGCGTCCCGCGGCCTGAACAGATTAGCATTTTCCTAATATGTCTCTGCTTCTGCCTTCCTGACCGCTAGCCTTTAATCAGCGGTATTGCTGCCTTAGGCAGGGAGCTACTCATAGCTAGAACACAATAAAATGCTTTAAAATCAGAAGTTCAATCAGCTCTTTGAGCTTGCCCTTCAGTCTCACGCCTGTGCATACCTTAGCTGTTTGAAGATTATCAACAGCTACTTGCTTGAACAAGCACTTTGATTTCCCAAGGTGTCCGAAGAGTGAAAACTCTAGACACCAAGATACTGTATTGCAAAAATGAGTCAATGTGGGGAGAGAAAATCAAACTTTGAATTAGATTATAGCATATACCAAAAAATATACAGCTCTAAAACCCGACTCTTTTACTTAGAGAGTAAACTTAGTTTTTTCTATTTTTTTAAAAAAATAACCTTTATTTGGGAAAAAATTTGGACGTTGAAGGATAGCAGAATATGCCAACCCCAAAATATGCCACTTTGGCATAAGAGTTCATTTGAGCTGAAGCCAATGGAGAAGAAGCAGACACAAGAAAAGCTCTCTGCCTCCTCCCTATTTGCTTAAAAACAGGACATAAATTAGCAAAGATGTCCTCCTCTTCTCTCTACCAGGAAGAACAAAGGGTGAGCACATAAGACAACTTTAGACCCTTATCCGCCTGGAGGTGGCACCAGAGGCATCCACATGACAAACGTTACTAATTCGCCTTTATTTAGCTTTAGTTTCCCATATATTTGCCTTCCCACAATTCGCCACCCTACACACTCAAGGTCCTTTGTCTTGTCACTTCTCCAAAAATACATCTTTCTTTGTTGAAGATGCTATAAAAGCCAGAGGTCCAAGCCACCTCTTTGAGATTAACTCATTTTCTCTGGGTGCCTCCCAGAGAGGTATATACATGTTAATAAACTTGTATTTGTTTTTCTCTTGTTAATCTGTCTTTTGCTATGGGAGTCCCAGCTCAGAACTCAGGAAAGTAAAGAAATTTTTTTTTCCCCTTCCCTTACAATTTGCAGAAAGGTTGAAAAGATACTACAGAGTTCCTGTATACCTTTTGCCAACATGTAACACTACCATGGGACATTTGTCAAAACCAAGAAACTGATATTAATATATTACTACTAAGTAAATCCCTAAATTCCTTTATTTGGGCTTTACCAGGTTTTCCATGAATGTTGTCCTCCTGCTGCAGGATCCAATTCGGGGCACCACGTTGCATTTAGTCACCATGTCTCCTTAATCTCCTCTGCTCTGGGACCACCTCTTGGTCTTTCCTTATTTTTCATGACCTAAGCAGTTTTAACGGGTACTGGCCAAGGATGCAGACAATCTGGGTTTTTCTGATGTTTTCTTCATGATGAGACTGGGGTTATGGGTTTTTGGAAAGAACGCCACAGAGGTGAAGTCCCCCCAACATCATGTTGGGGGTATGTGAGACCCCTCTGACATCACTGGTGCAAAATTAACATCCATCGCTTAGTTAAGGCCATGTCTGCCACATCTCTGCACTGCAAAGTTAGCATTTGCCTTTCCCTACTCTATTATCTGAAAATTCACCACTAGGTCTAGCCTGTCCCCAAGGGGGGCGAGGGTGGGAGGAATTAAACTCCATCTCTTGGAGAAGGTAGTAGTATTTGGAATTTTTCTGTAAGGAGAGTGTCTCTTCTCTCCCACTTGTCTATTCAATCATTTATTTATAACAGCATGGATTCATGTGCATTTATGTCAAACATCCTAAATCACGACCCCCATCGTCCGGGACTGGAACAATCAAACCCTGGGGCAGAGCCTTGGCGTAGGAGGGGACACGAGCGTGACCACGCAGGGCCCTCACGGAGGCACGGGCCCCGCCCGAGCTCCACCGATGACACACTGATTAGTGGAGACTTAGTCACAGCCTTTCTCTCAGACGCCTTTCCCTGCCGGCCCCCGCGGCCATTTCTGCTACTGCCGGAGCTGGAGCTGCCCCGGCGCCGCCGCAGCCGGTAATGAACAGGCTTCGATTGCTCACCGGGACCGGCTCGCCCCCCGTCGCTGCTCATAAGGAAACCTGGGCACACGCCTGATAGCAAAACAAAGCTGCTTACTTTCCTTCTCCTTTTTATTGGAAAATAAAGCACTGCATCCTTAGCTTTTATCCCACAGGTAGCTGGGAATCTGACGAATATATCTCACGTCCAGAAATATGTCTGTCTCTTCTGCAAAAAACACTAGTTTGTCAAATAATGAAGTGCTGAACTGCACAGCAGAACAATTTCAAATGAATTTCTTTTTTTTATAATGACAGGACATAGGTTTGTTTGTATTTCAGATTTTCCTTTTTTTCCATCTAAACTGTTTTCACTTTATTACTTTAACTTTGGAAGTTCAGAAGGCTGACACTTGCTAAAATATGATATTTCGTGCTGACAGTAAGAGGTGTTTAGTAAGCACTCAATGCCTGCTCTGTAAAGGCCTATTCTGAGTCAGACGTACTGTTTTGCAGGTAGAGAATTTGAGATTGAGAAGGCAATGATTGTGTTTAGGTAACAAAATTAGGCTAAGCAAAAAGCTTTTTTTTCCCCTATGGAAATTTACCCTAAGAATTTCCAAGGACCCTATAAATGAAGAAATTGATTAAAATACAGGCCCAATTGTGCTTTCCCTCTGTGCTCGTGAGAAAGAGAGAGAGAGAGAGAAAACGAGCAGAGGCTCCCATTTTCCTACCCCCTTGCCTTATCTTCTATCCCGTCTCTAGATCCTCAATCCCTCTGCAGATCCAAGGTGGGAACTGGGGCTACCTTGTGAATGTAGGAGTGAGACAGAGCTGTTCTGAATCCTGTCCGCCTCTTAGGATGATGGAGCTTGGACAAGTCACTTAAACATTTGAAAGCCTCATCTGCTCCATCCGTATAATGGGGATAATGGTATTCCTCTAAGAGGAGACCTTGTAGGGATTACACAAGCTGATATACAGTGTTTTGCTGGGGACATGGGACACAATAAGTGCTAAACAAATGACAGCGCAGATTAGGTTAAGAAGAAGCAGTCTTCAGGCTGTCCCTGGATATCAGTAAAGAATAATATTAGACATCCACACATTCCAGAGAAAGAGCTCTCTCAGGGTCAGTCGGCAAACTCATACTTGGTAGCATTGTTTACGGATTCACAGTCTTGATGGAAGCAGTTCTCTGCATCAAACTGTAGGCTTTTCTTCGATGCAGGTTAGCTGATTTCCTCTTATGAAGTCCCCAGCAGTGATGAAAGTAAAACTGACAGAGGAGGAGGATGGCAAGAAAACTGCCAGAGACTATGGGGTCAGATTTCTGATACTAAGGTCATGGCAGAGAAAACGACTGGCTCCTTCCCCGGTTCTTGCCTGCGGAGGAGGAGGGGCTGTGGCTTGCTGTGCAGACAGGGCACAGGGTGGAGGAGAAAAGGGAGAGCTGAGGAGGCCGAGCTGGGCTGCCCAGGAGACCATGGAGCACTGCCAGGAGAGGGAGGGAGAATGGGAGAGACGGTGGTGGGGCTGGGAGATTTCAAGAGAGAAAGAGACAGAAACAGAAGGAGACACAGAGACAGAGACAGAGAGAGATGGAGAGGGATTGTTTGGGGCAAGGAAGAAAGAGCCAAGGCCACCTGGTCCATAGTATCAGTGCCTCAGGTCCATGGTATATTTAGGGGCCCATGAGATGCTTTAAATTTAATTTCTTTTAAAATCACAATAAACAAGTTAGTATAACAATAATTAGTATATAATGAATACAGATAAATTGTATTAGTCTGTATCCCAACACAACTATAAAATCTAATTTTTAATGTTTTTTTCCTGGAGGAAGAAGCCCACAGAGAGAAAAGTCCCTGGGATCCACTGAAGTCACAGTGAAGCCCTGCAGAGAGCCACGGAGATGTGGAAGCTGCCATAAAGAAAGGTATTTTAGAGAAACAGAGATGCTTAAAGAGGTTGTTTAATACCTATGTGATATAACTGCCAACAATGTCTAATATGAATCTAATTATGAGGGAAAAATCATATAAATGCAAACCAAGGGGCATTCCACAAAGCAACAGGCCTGAGCTCCTCAATAACAGCCTGAACTACAGTTTGGGGGATTGTTCATCAATAGCATGAACTACGTAACAGGTAGAGGAGTCTGGAGAAACATGACAACTAAATGCAAGACAAGCTCCTTGATTGGATATAGAGAGAAACAGTAGAGGGGCAAGGGAAGAATTTGAATATGAGCTATAACAGAATTGTATTAATGTTAACTTCTTGAGGGAGATGATTATACCATGTCATATAGGAGGGTATTCTTATTCTTAGGAGATACTTGCTGAAATATTAAGAGGCGAAATATTGTGATGTCTGGAACCAGTTCTTAAATGGTTTGGCCACTACATATGCTTAAATGCATATATACCTATACATGCATACAGAAAGAGATTAGTGAATCTAGATGAAGGGTATATGAGTTTTCATCATGCTTTTCTTATAACTTTTCTGTACGATTGATATTTTCAAAATTAAAGATTGAGAAAAATAAAATGAGATAGTTTAAACTGGAAAAAAAAAGAATTTTCAAGAGTCGTGGGGAATGCTGGAATAGAGAACTCAGCTCAAGACAGCTTTACTCTTCAATGCTTTTGGAGTTGAACTCAGGGAGTTTGTTTTTGGAACATCCATTGGCTTTAAGACATGATGAGGGTAGCTTACAATGGCCCTTGTTCATTTGGAGTATATCCACATTGAGCTTTATTTAAAAAGCAAGGTGGAGATTCAATGGAACAACAGGCCCCTGGTTACTTTTTTAGAATAGGTAGGTTCTGAAAGACATGTTGAGATTGATGTCTTTGCTGTCTAAAAAGTGCTTTAATGCAACCCCTGGGATATATACCTGTAGGATGAATATGCCTCTTGGCCCTGAAGAAGGATGAAATGAGCCCTTTGGGACTTCAGAAAAAGAAGCCCCAGATAAGAAATATTCCATCTGAGGCAAAGAAAGGAAGTGCTTTCTGAAAGGGAAGAGACCTGGACTCTAACTGATGCTCCCTAAAATTAAAAGTCATAAAACCATATTGGTTGTATCAGGAAGAACTTGAGGTGACAGACACCAAGTGGGCTAGAAGGGAATGTGCTCAGAAATGGCAGGGAGCATCTGAACTGAAGCCTTGGTTCAGGATCACAGTGCTAAGGCTTTGAGGGTGAGGGCTGGCTTTGGAATAGCACACTGCCGAGTCTCACACGCCTGAGGATCCAGCTACCCTGCCACAGAGTTGTCATTTGGGGAAACAATGCTGAGCATCTGGATGTAGACAAAGATCCAAGTGTGAGTCGCCATTGCGGACAATGTAGAACATCAAGACAGAGGGGACACACTTTTGCAAGACTGTGCAGGAACAGTTTGCTACAGTGACACCCTGTGGCGGTGGCAGCAAGAGGCAGGAAAGAATCAGAAGCCTGTAAGCAGAGGCGGAGCTGCATCTGTCCCTCCTCAACCCCAACCAGCACAGTGGAAACTCCTAGGACTTCCCTCCCTTCCTTGGGCAATTTGGGTATGGTATTAGGGTAGAAAAGGCTCCAAAAAGGATTCTACATTTTCTACTAATAATTCAGGAAATTTGAATAATAACCTGAGATTGTCAGAGGTGATGGCATATTTGTGCCCTGAGCTGGTAGTTTATGTGAGCTATATGTCATGTTAATATTTGAAGTGGCATCATTTCACATGACTTTTGGAAATAACCATCCTTCTTTCCTCAACAACTACATTTGCTTTTTGTCTGGCCTCCTCAGCATCTGTCTTTCTTTCAGTCCTGACTGACTTTCTCCAGCTCTGTTGTGGAGTAGACATGCTTCTCAATCAATCTTCAGTATTACTTCCAGATCATGATCAGGACATATATAACAGAGAGACTGCAACTGAGAATCAAACCGATATAAGCCAAGAATAAGTATTTTCATCGAGGGGAAGAACTGGTATTGTTTTCTGGAGCAAAGCAGTTGAGCATCAACTTAACTCATTTCCACTAGCTCTGTTTAATTTGGAGCATCTATGGTATGCCATGTGCAACACTAACTTATGGGATGCAACGACAAGTAGGTAAGACTCTGACACTAAAGGCAGCAGGGCTGTCAGCAGGAATGAAACACCTACTAGAGAGCTTACTGCCTCGTTTTTCAGTTTTGGTTGAATAATTAGAATTTTTGCAAAGTTCTTTCTCATAATGAGCTAAATTCAGCCTCCCTGAAATGTGCAAAGACCTTTTCAGGAAGAATGCAGAAGAAATCTTGCTCTTTCATGTAACTGACTTCAAATATTTGCAGGTCATTGTCCTATAGGCTGTAATGACTGTCCACCCCCTATGATGTCAGGCCTTCATTTCCTACAGCTTGTTCCACTTCCTGTTCCATCATCCTGGTCTTAGAGTCTAAGACACATGAATGCAAGAAATTTAACCAGCCGTAGCCCAGGAAACGGTCAACTCAGCAACAGTTCATATGATAATCTTGTACTAGGTAAACACTTTAATAACACTGTGCTCAGAACCCCCAAGTAAACACCAACACAAGCTATGGACAAGGAGTTCAAGCCTAGGGCAAAGTCCCATGGCATACTTGACACTGACACCAACGTGGACCTCCACCCCTGCTCAGTAGAGAGGGTTCTTGACCTCTGTGCAAGAAGGAATTCAAATTCAGGGTCACGCACAAAGTAAAAACAGTTATTAGAGACAGAGTACAGAAAGTATAGCACACTCTCAGAGGAAGTAGAGAGTGGACTGCTCCAAAGCAGGCAGCAGCCTGCATGGGTTTTCCCTTTTTATACTAATCGCCAATAACATGCCAAGCGGGGGTGGAAATATTCATGGTTTTTCTGGGAAAGAGGTGAAGAGTTCCCAGAACTGAGGATCCTTCCCCTTTCGGTCTATATTGGGTAATTTCTGGGGGTTGTCACGGTATTTGTAAACTGCCAGGGTGCTGGGGGGTGTTTTTATCATGCTAATGAGGCTAGTCATGTTAGGGACACTTCAGTTGTACACATGCTCCAATTAAAGGAGCTTCTGCTTCAAATAAGGGTGCTATGGTCAAAGTAGAATAACTAAAGGGTCCCTATTGGCTACATTTATTTTAGCTAAGCATATTCACATTCTTGTGGCTTTCTTATCCTGTTGACCTTCTTCTGACCCCTGCCCTAACTGCCTGCAGGGTGTCTGACTCCTGTCTCAAAACCATCCAAAAAACATCTGAGGTCAGTAGTTCCATTGTCTTTAAATATACTCAAGTGTCAAGGTTTGTCTGTAATAAAATCAATATGCATTATGTCTTTGGCCATCTATATACCAAATATCCACATAGCACTTAAAATTTATTGTGAAATGTCATGAACAAAAAGTGCGCCTAACACATAGGTACTGTTTGAAAAATAACAATAAACAGGCACTTATACATCCCACCCCTAAGCTGAAGAAGTAGAACAGTGCCATGTATCTTGATGCTTCTAGGTACTACTGTTCCATGATTTCATTTCCCAACTTCCTCCACAGGTAACTGCTACCTGAATTTAGTGTTTATCATTAATTTTCCTTCAGTTACATTTTTATTGCATATGGATGTATGTGTCCTGAAACAATATTGTTGAATTTTTCTTTTTCAAAATTTATATAAATGGGATCATAATACCTATGTGTTCTTATGTGATTTGCTTTTTTCTACACTACAAAATATTTTTAGATTCATTCACATAGATGCTTGTGGTGATATTTCATTCATTTTAATATACAATGTTTTATATAAATTTAACTTTTTGCTTGTATCAGTTCTTTGCTATTATTAACTAAGGCCATGAACAGTCTCACATATGTGCTTTCTAGGAGTTTCTCTAGGAAATACAACTGGGAGTAGAGTTGCTGGTTATTGTGCATTTTTGAGTTAAAATTTATTAAATAATATGAAATAATCAATTGTTTTGAAAACAATGATTGTATCAATTTATGCCCTAATAGCAGAACTCAAAGGTTTCTGTTACCGAACAAACTAGCCAAACTTTGATATTTTAAATTTATGCCACTATGGCTGATGTAAAATGGTATCTTCTTGTGGTTTTACTTTGGTTACTAAAGAGACCAAGGATTGATAGTGTTTTGGTGGTTCCTCTTCTGTGAAATCCCTATTCATGGGTGTTTCTCATTCTTCAATTGGGTTGGTGGTTTTCTCATTGATTTTTAGGAGTTCTGCATATATTCTGGATACTGACCTTTTGACAATGATAAGTGTTGAAATGCCTTTTTCCAGCTTGTCTCTTTATTCTTGTTGTAGTGTCTTTTAATAAATAGAAGATCTTAATTTAGGTATATTTGAGTTTACTAAAATTTTCCTCGTGATGTGCATTGTCTTCTTTAAAAAATAAGCTCTTTCTAAGATCTAAATCATAAAGAGTTTGTCTTAGATTTTTCTCTTAATAATAAGCACATGCCTCAGTACCACTCATCAAACACTATATCCTCTTCTTACTGAGATATGACAGCAGCTCCCCATATAGCCAAGCTCAGCGTATGTGCAGGTCTACCTTGGCCTCTGTGTTCTCTCCTGTTGACCTTTCCCTGCCCCAGTATCACACTGGCTTAATCACCAGTTACTGAGTCCCAGAAGGCCACGTCCTCTCTCCACCCCCATGACCACTTATTCTTGGTATTTTGGCTATTTAGGGGTCTCTGCTTTTCCATATTAATAGAATTAGTTTATCCAGTTCCATGTAAAACCCATTGGGATTATGCTTACAAAGTTCATTGATTCACCAGTTTGGGAAGAATTAACATCTTGACAATATTGACTCTTCCTGTCTATGAACATGACACACCTTCAAATGTCTTTCAAGAAAGTTGTATACTTTCTTCCCATAAAGGACTTGAACATCTTTTGCTGGATTTATTCCAAGACCTCAAGTCTTTTGATGCTTACAATAAATGGTATCTTTTTCAATGTTGCATTTTCTAAGTGTTCTTGAATCTTCATCTTTGAGAATTCCCGTGACTTAGAGTTGTTCCCAGTGAGAAATTACAAATTCTGCCGGCACCTGGGGGCACTCTCAAGCTGGGGCCACTTTAAACTAGATTTTCTAGTTGGGTAAATTTCAGGCCACACAGGTAGTTGGAATTCTGGCTTCAACTTGTGCATGTGCTGACTTGTGATTCAGACTTCAGAGAGACTTCTACACCTCACCTCACAGTCCTGAGGCGGACAAGTGGCAGTACCTGATCAGAACTTCCTCCAGGCTTGGGCCCCATGCTTCGTCTCTGTACCCACACACGTTTGCCTCTTAAAGTCCAGATCTGGGCCACCAAACAAGGCAGATGTCCTCAGAGTAACATGGCTCTTACCCCACCTGCTTGTGTGCAATCCTGCTTTCTGGTTTCGATCGTCTTCCTCTCTCCTCAGCTCAGCCAAGTTTAACAACGATACTTTTGTCATTTAAAAAATGAATCTAGTATTTTTAGGCATTTTGTTTTAGGAGGAGTTTTTCAGTTCATCTACTCTGCCACACTCCCAGAAGTCCCCCCTCTTTTTTTATGCAGGAAAAAAAATAAATGAGATTATTTGACATAACTCTTTCTTAATGAATTCATGTTTATACCACATTCTCTTCAATGGCTCACAAACATTGTCTTTAATTATAATTGTAAAATTGTATGCTAAAGTTGCCATCCTTTGCTTTTCCCCTCTAAAACCGAGACATTTACTTTCTTCCAGTCTTGGCATCTCTCCCAGGCTCTGTGCTTTTCACATAATTACCACCACAGTGACTCTGATGTCTCACCTGCCGTCTTCTGCCATACCCTCTATCTGAGACATAGTTTACTGGAGCCTGGAGGCTAGAAACACAGACAGTGCTCTCTTACCATCTTTTCCGATAATTTGGACAATTCCTTCAACTTTTCCATTTTGAAATTTGGTATTAGAGTTCAAGGCAAGCATGAAAAAAAATATAGGAAAGAATGAAATTTGAGTAGAATTTCAAATCCAGAACAGATGTGTATGACCATTCCAGAGTTCTAGACTGTAGGACAAGCCTTAGCTGCTCTTTGGTGCAAAAGCCCTGAGAGAGAGAGAGAGAGGAGAGAGAGACCCAAATACCTGCATTTTAACAGATCCCCATGTAGTTTAATGAAAGTTTGAGGACTCCTGTTCTCAAAAGATGAAAATAATGGAAGTCCAGGCAGAAGATCGAAGTGGAGATCACATTACTTGTATCTATGAAAGTGCGCCCTGTCTCCACAGACAGCTCTGCCTCCTCCACGCCTTCCTGTCACTTAGGGCCTTGACAACCCCAAGAAAGAGTGAATCTGCAGAGGCGCAGACGGTGCTCTTGCTACCGTGCTGGGGACCCACACAGAGTATGGCGTTTAAACTTCACAGCGCGTAGAAGGTGGGTTTCTCCTCCCCATGTGTGAACGGATCACAAGCAGGGTCAAGTAGTTTACACAAATCACATGGCCAACGTCGCTGTAAAAACATGACTTAATTCTTCTCTGCACCACTTCCATTACTAACTGTCATTAACATTCTGAGCTAGTGCAAAAATTGTAAGCAATTCTTTTTTTTTCTGATCAATTGCTTTCTTTTAATCTAATAGGCTTAAATTTCTTCTGATAGTAGCAAAATATCTACTAGATAGTGGAGATGTATGAGCTAGAATCCCTGTCTTCAAACCTTGTCTTCTATTCACCTCCTCGACAGTCATATCCAAGGAATGATAGGAAAATTGGTAAACGTGGACATCTTCAAAGGATACTTGAAATCAAGGTGGCAGCTCTGAGCAATGAAGAAGATGCCCTGTGAGCTAACTCTGACCTGCTCCAACCCCTCCACTGCTTCCCCGTGCGCTGAAGAGGCCCAGCTGTAACCTAAAGCAACTCAAACTAAGTTCTTCATCACACAGAGTTCAGATCACTCTTAACAGAAGTTGTACCATGCCTACAATTGAAAAATAAAATATCCAATAGCTATGCATTGTTACTCAGTTTAATTCACATTGAAACGGTTTTGATTTTGAGGTTTTCCTAGTAGCAAGTGGAAGCCTGACTATATTAAATGAAAGTAAATGATGTTCTACAGTGCCATGCTAGATGAGACAAGGAACATGATAGGATTGAGGGGAGTAGCTATGTTTTAACCATTATGAAATTATTTTTATTTCTTTCAAAGTTCTTTTCTCATCTTTTATAGTCTTTCATATCCTTGATTTGCATTGCCAGAATTTCTTTTAATCCATCTCTACAAATTTCTAAAACCACATTAATTTGAGTTAATGTTATTTAGAAAACTAAACATATGACCCTGTAAAAGGTGGTACTCTGCAATATTAAAACAACAGATATGGCAGCCCCCGTCGTATT
The DNA here is from genome assembly GCA_028533085.1 of Varecia variegata. Lineage (NCBI taxonomy): Eukaryota > Metazoa > Chordata > Mammalia > Primates > Lemuridae > Varecia > Varecia variegata. The sequence continues at coordinate 83,682,955 of CM052438.1, forward strand.
CAAACCCATGGTTTCCTTATGTTTTGTTTCAAGTGTAATAATAAATATCTGGTAGATTTCTTCCTTCTATTGAGTAACTTGCTTCCTTTGTTGCTTTGTTTATATTGGGTTTTGCCATATATTTGATTCTGGTTAACTAAATTGAGATTCATTATATTTATATTTTAACTTTATTAAAGCATTGATTTTATACATGGATCTTTCTTATGTCCTATTGGAAAATTAGCTATTGGGCATAATCATTTTGTCCTTGTTAGTCTCTTAACAGACTTACTCCATGCCTTCATCGCTGAGATGGTTTTGTGGATGTTGTTTGTTTGTTTGTTGCCATGCTGAATACTGTACTCAGAAGGTAAGTAGAACCTCTTCAATTATGCCATTTGGGGAAGTAGGCCTGACTCCTGTGTTTTTGTTTAAAACTTCGATTAATTTTAACTACTTGTTTTTAAAAATAATCTAACTTGACTGTCATTTTATCAGAATCTTAGGCCCCCATGGAGTGAAATGGAAGCTTAAAATCACAAGTGGGCAGTCATAATTTAAGAGAAAACTTACTAGTTTTCTTTCCACGTCCGGTCTCCAAACCTTATCAAAAATTTCTTCTTTCATATCCTTTCACCTCTGTAAATTTCCCTAAGGACTCTGGCCATCCCACCTCTTTTGGCACCTCTATTGTTAGGTAAATCCATTTCTGTCTTACCTTGTGATGCCTGGGACGAGGAACCTTGATAAACCTCCCTCTCCAGGCCCTCTATGCTGAGTAACTGGCCTTCTACCCAGGCATATGACTCATGTAGAGTATACATTACTCACTTCTGTGATCGTCGGAGCAGCATAAGTGTTCAACATCAGTGAAACAAGCTAAGTATTTATGACGAATAGAATTTGACTTGTCAAGTTATGCATCAAAACCTTGTGAAAAATAAAGGCTGACATATTATAGGATACATTTACACATTTTTTTAACCTAGCCTAGTGGATAGCTCCATCTCCCCTCTTCCCTCTCCTTACCTCTGACATTCATAGGTGAGGCCACCATTGGTGCCCCCAGCATAGACTCTGAGGTGGGTCCTGTCTCTAGACAGAGGTAACAGCATGCTTTTTGTGTCTCTGAATCACATTAGGATGGTTTTGCTACTTTTTCTTCTCTGACTTGGTGACTCAATTCCTGCAATCAGATCCTTGTACTGTGACTAAACTTCCACTCTGCACCCTCTTGTAACAAATGAGTCTCTCTTTAGTTAGTTCCCTTGTTGACCCCTTTGTGATTGTTTGACATGGACCCTCCTTCCTTCCACTGTCCATTCCCCCACCCCAAGTCGGCCTCGCTCTCCACACATTTCCTCTGCTTTTTCCTTCTTAGTCTGTCCTGAGTGGCTGAATAGCCCAAATCATGATGTTCATTTGCCTGAATGTCTATCCAGGACTGTATTCTAAATGTAATAGAATTATACAATAAAACAAACATTGTATAATATTATTAAGAACATGTACTACCCTCCCCTTCCCACTCTGACATAAAAAGTATGTTCAATAAAGGTGACGGATTTCAGCTAATGTTCAAGGAGTCAATGTGCTTCAAGCCTGTGGAGCTATCTTGCTTAGCTTGAGATTTAGTTTTTACTGAAACATGACTTAAATTCTTGAACAAAAGTTCTAAGCCAGTTATAACATGGTTTCTTTTAAGTTTGATCCTTAGAGCCTTGTTCAACTAATGAAGAAAGAATATTACTGAAACATCTTGGATTAATCCAAATCGATGGCCACAGCATGTGACCCTTCTGAGCACATGCTATGGAGATAGGCCACTCTGATCTCCCCACAAAAGAACCTGCTGCAAGGTACAGGGTGTGCCGTCATTCCTTCAGACCTGCTGTGGCATGCACGCTGGAGCCACACTCCCCCTGCACTGCTCTCAGCAAGTGCCTGAGCAAGGTGGGTGTCAGAGCCAAGCCTTTCCTCCTCACACAGGACCCTCCAAGCCCAGGGACTCCCTTCAGCCTGGCTGAGACACTCTCAAGGAAGTGCCACCTTCTGATGCTTTCTCGGAGTCAGACCCGCATTGCTCTTCCTACCTGCTGTCCCTCTGTCTCTCCTTCAGGGCACTTCTCCAACAGTGCTTTGCACGTCCAGTTCTGCCTCAGTGTCTGTTTCTCAGAGGACCTGAGCTGACACATCACATTTAGTCTTTATCAACTAAAACACTTTTAAAACTAATTCTAGCACAGCACAAAGCAAAACATCTCTTCTTTCCATGGTATGCTAGAAAGGAATCCCATGCATTTAGGTGAAAATAATTTGAAGACAAACCAAAAGGCAAAAAGCCAAACTCATTATAAGGCCAGCTGTGTTTTAATAAGCCTACTCATATGCAATTCGAAAATGACTTAATTCACAATTTTAAACTGTCATTAAGAGGAAAATTATTTTCTCCAGTATGTATTATAGGTCAAGATATTAAATCTATATAAAATCTAAATGTACAAATACAAGGAATTGAGGGGAGAAGCTAAAATTTACTTTTGTCTTTATAATGCCCTGCTTTGAGTGGGCAGGAGAAAAAGTTAAGGTTATATGTTGTCATATTAATTCTGAACGATCTTAGTTTGGGGAGCTGGGTGAGGTAGTGATATTATCTCCCACGTAAGCAAAGTTTTTGCTGCTGCTGAAAGACTAATCACAGAAAAGTGGAAAATCAGGATAGTGTTCTACTCATAAATCATGACAATTGATTCAGAAAGGACGGCCCTGAGCGAGGCCAGAGGGCTAATAAACACTGTCATTTTCAGTTAATGTAACTGTCAAAAAGAGGGGAAAAGCACACTCAACTTCATTTTGTCTGGAAAATTGCTTTGAAAAATAAATATCTAGAAGAAAAAAAGTCCCCTAAACTATCATTTGTATGGAAGAAATTTCCATCAGGGCAATCACAAAAAGGGCTAAATTTCTTGGTTAGTGTCTAATATTGCAGTTCACTTGGATTGTTCATATTTTTAGGAAAAAAGTACATTATGTGGCTGTAAAAAAAAAATGCTGCATTAAAATCTAAATTTTGTCTTGAAAAGAAAGTGTGCCCAGTTATTCCATTTAGGTTTACAAAATTAATGCTTTGTCTTGAAATTGGTGAATATTATGGGAAGTTACTTGCATAAAGATACATTTAAGATATACTAAATCACTATTGTGGGTTTTTTTTTTTTTTTAGAGCAAATGCTTCTGTGAAGGGCCGATAGGAAGACAAATTATGGGAATTAAATCTGAAGTCTAAAAACTGGCTTTGCTGAATTGCTGGAATGCTCATTAATTTTATGTATATTCTGAATGTTAAAAAGCATTCAGGAAACCCTGAGAATTAAAGTTAATTCTGATTCTTGGCAAATCTATCATATGAGAGGAAATAAAGACAACTTTTATTGGATTTAAGGTGCTTGATTTTATGGAATGACTTAGCAGTTTGAGTATTATCCCTGGCAGGCAAACTAAAATCCAAGGAGGATTCTAAGCAGGAGAAGGTCAGGAGGATGATGAGTGTTAGGATCTCAAATGGGTGCTTTGGGGTAGCCTGGGGCAGCCAGCTGGGAAGGCTGGAGGTGCTGTAGCAGTTCAGGTGCACAGTCCCAGGACCTGAACGCAAGGGGGAGACTGGAGCTTTGCAAGTGTGGTCAATTGTGAGGACTCTCAATGTGAGGTCTACGAGACAGGGAGAACTACTTTATTTTCTTCATCTCGTTCTTAATACCCATTATAATATGTAGCAACAACAACAACACTTGATCCTATTTCAATTACATTGAAAAGAACTTATCAACTGCTGCTTCACTACTCTTTGGTGCCACTCAGCAATCTCCACATGTGGCAAGAGCCCCAGCATCCATTCTGTGCCCAAGTGGGAAACGGCACCATTTGGGGTTACAGTGTCATTGCCAACAGTCTAAAGGCACACTCATTGGTGAGCTGGACTCTCACCCTGAAAGGTGAGCTGTTTCCACCTCATTATCTTGAACAGCAGGAATTCTAAATTCTGCCTTAAAAAAATAGGTCAGTGTTGGGGCCATAGGAGAGCACTACAAATGGAACCATCTGGCTGGTGATAAAGAAAAAGTGGCTGTGTTATCACTGATGGCACAGCACTGTGGATCAAAAGTGGGTTGTTAATAAATTTAACATATTGACATTTATATGTGAGTTTTTAAACTTTGTTGTATATTTACACGCAGTCAAACCTACTTTATTGAGGTCTGCTTCTGTGTCGACATCCTTGAGGTACAACTCTGTTCTGACAAATGTCATGCGATAGTCATGCGACTCCACTGTAATCAAGATAAAGTTCCCTCATCCCCCCAGATTTCTCTGTGGTCCCCATTTGTAGTTGAACATCTCTCAACCCCTAATCTTTTTGCAACCACTTATATAATCTCCACCCCTAAACTTTTCCTTTTCCCAGAATATTGTATAAATGGAATCATACAGCATGTAGCTTTTAAGTCTGGCTGCTTTCATTTAGCAAAAGTCAACAATGATTTTTAAATGTTTATACAATAAAATGATTGCTAGACTTCTGAGAATGACGTCTCCCTCTTCCTCACACTTATGCCTGAGTGAGCTGAGCTGCACAAGAGAGGTGGTGAGAACCAATGTGGTTGGTCCCTCTGCCCACCTTGGTCTCTCTTGGGGCTGGAAGTTTACAGGCCGTCTGGTCCAGTCCTGTCTTTGCAGAGTTGAGGAGGCTGTGGCCCAGGGAGTGGCCACAGACACAGAAGAGGTTAGTGGCAAATGCACGTTCTAAATGCAATTCTTTTTTCACTTCTGGCTACACAGCAATGTGAAGCTTGCTCTAAAATGAAAATCAAATATGAAGTTATATTTTATATGTAACATATTTATTCTGTAGGCTTTTTCTTAAATTTCAATGTCAAATAAATTATTAAAAAGGGGAAAAAAAGCCAAGCCCTGGTATGATTATCCTCTAAACATATACTATGCTTGCTTTATAGTGTGCATAGTGTTAAGAAAGGGAATTGCTACAGAGTTTGAGCAATGTTTCCTTATAAGTTTCAGGAAGACAAAGCACATTGTGATTTAAGCAAAGAGCACAGATACGCAGCCTCTCTCTCTCCCTTTCTCTCACTCTCTCTCAATATCAGCTAAGACTTCCTACCATAGCATAGGGGGCAAGGGAAGTTCCCCTTGGCCCTCTGAAGGTTTGCTGAAAAATCAACTCACAAAAGGAAGATTAATTGGAGAAAAGGCATACAAATTGACTTAACATGCATACATGGAAGCCTTCAGAACGAAGACTCAAAGATACAGGGGAAATTGTCCATTTTTGTGCTTAGGTTGGTTTAACAAAGTGTGGATAGATGCGTAGAAATACGATTGGACAAAAAGGCTATGATCTAATTCTAACAGTCTGAATGGAGAAACCCAGCCCATCTGTCTAGATTCTTCTTGGCCTCTCTAAACAGTATCCTTCCTTCTGGGTGTGGGGCAGGACCCTCTCTGGAATGGTGGTGGTCTCATGACCTACAGTCAAACCAGTAGGTCAGATAATTTCTTTATAGCCAGCTCTTACACAGAAAGGCAGAGGGAAAGCTGGAATAATACTTTTAGATTTACTTTGGGGAAAGGAGGTTCTGGTTTCTATGACCTGCCCTGGGAAAAGCAATTCTACATTCTATGGCTGGCCTCGGGGGAGAATGAGACTGAGAGCCAGAAGGGCAGGCGAAGGTCAGAGAAAAACTTTTGCTTCTGAGGCTGCTTCTGAGTACTTTATTTTGGGGTATTGCTATCTGAACCCCAACATACAATAACACGAAACAACACCCAATATTAGCTTCAATTTCGTATTTACACCTAAAAGAGCTTGACTTTGAAACAGATTATGATGTTAGGGTGACATACGTTTGCATGCAAATGAGCAGATTTACTTGTTTTTTCATAGAATTCTTTGGTTTCTTTAACTAAGCCAGTTCTGGGAGACAGAAAACTTACGTTTCACTCTTAGTCACTCAAAATTTCTGTCCCTGTGCCAAAGATGTCAATCACAACAAGACCATACTCCATTCCAAGTGAAATCATTTTTCCAGCCCTGCTGAAGAGAAAGCTCTGTAAAGGCCATGGGACCCCAACTCCCACCGCTCAGAGCTACGTGGAGCACTGACACAGGGTCAGCAGCCAGTATGGCTAGTAAACAAGACATGACCTGGTACAAATGATATGCAAAGATAATCAGATTTTCTCTCTCAATAATTAAAATTAAAGAGAAAAAAATAGAGAGACAATCAAGAAGTTAGCACTGATTGTTGGAGCTGAGAGGTCATGATATAGACAGGGGCCAGAGAAGTCATGATTTGGATGCTGAAGTTAGGAGGAAGCAGAAACCGTGGAAAGCAGCTACAGGCTGTGGTTAGAGGCTGAAGACCCAACTCCTCTCATTAGCGTGAAGCCACGCCCAGGACAGTAGAGCAGTTGAGTGGAGAGCCATGGGGTGCTTCTGCTAGGACCTTGTTGTTCGGGTTTTCCTGGGACTTGTGTTCATACTGTAAAAGAAAATAAAAACCTCAAGATCACACCCCCCGCACTCCTTATGCAAAAGAGAAGGTAAAGGCCTCAGGCACCTGTGAAGGACTGGCCACACAGATCATTCAGGAAGGAAACTCCTTGCTGGCCTCCCTTCCTTGCTTCTGCAGGGACATGAAAATTAGAACTTCAGGTCTGCAGGCTCTGTCTAGTTCCTAAAGCTCAAGTCTGTTTGATTCCACAGGTAATGAATTGCAAGTTTATCTTCACACATGCAGAACAGAGACAAGATAGATCATTCTTCCACCTATCCAGGGACATCTGCATAATCGATGCTTCCTTCACTCCCTTTTTTCTTCTAACATTTGCCTTATCTTTTGTAAAGTGTAGATTTTCCTGGATCTCACAAGAATATAACCGTTTTGTCTCACTAGCCCCCACTTCCTTTCCGTGCACCTTTAAATACCTTCAGATTCCCCCTCGAACCAACAGCCACAGATCTGTCTGTGGTTTGTGAGGTTTTTCCAACGTGCATCCTCAATTTTGGCTTAATAAACCTCTATAATTGAAATTTTTGCCTTAGTCACTTACTTTGGGTCAACAAAATGTGACCATGAAGGGACACCTCGGAGGAGAGCCCCTTTTGACTGGCAGCAGTTTTTCCATTGGTGCTAAGGTACCAGCTAGAGATTTACTCTAACCAATTGTGAGTTTCACCAAGGTCAAGTGGCAGCTATTAACAGAAAAGAAGCCAAACTCTGTAAAATAATTTTAAAGAGATGTATTATGTATTTTGAAACAAATTTGAGCACCATGACTCGGAACCATGCCCAAGAAGCCTTGAGCAAGTAAGTGGACTTGCTGTGACTCGGTTACGGTTTGGTTTTATATATTTTAGGGAGACAGGGGTTACAGGTAAAATCATAAATCAATACATGGAAGGCATGCATTGGTTTTGGCCCAAAAAGGCAGGTCATCTCAAAGGGGGGGTTACAGGTGATAGGTGGGTTTAAAGACTCTTTGACTTGTAATTGGTTAAAGACATGAAGCTTTTGTCTAAAGGCTTGGAATATTAAGATAAATAAGCCTTCAAATCAGGGACAAGCCATAGGACATATATTTGTTATGTAAATTGAGAACCTTCAGGTTTGTTTTGTATAGCCTTAGGCCTGTTAATGAGTTGCAAAGGATGTCTCCAAGAAGGGAGGGGGCATGATGAGGCATGTCTGACCTCCCTCCTCCTGGCAGGCAATTTAGTTTTTGGATAACTCCTTGGCCAAAAGGGGTCCATTTCATCAGCTGGTGGGAGAGAGAGTCTTAAGATTTTATTTTAGTTCATATAGCTCTCTCCCAAGGTTCCTTGATTTCCCCAAATTTTTGGTTTGAGATCCAAGGTTTATTTTCCCAGGAAACTCCTGTAAGGGGTTTAGCTCAATTCCAGTAAGGAAGCTGAGTTTTTCCTGTTTCCATGACAACAGAGATGCCTCAGTTTCGACCCCATCTCTATAGGTAGGGAGCTGAGATTTCATTTTAGAATTTGATAGCTAAAGGTTAAGGTTTATTGTCAGCTGGCTATAACTTGTCCTTGTGCTTCAAGATCTCAACAATATATTAATAATGCAATCACTTCCAATTTTGGTTTTGGTCTGCCTTACATTAGATTTGACCAACTCATGGTCAAAACTGACAGAAGCTCTAAATTATGGGAAATGAGGCCTCTAAAATAAACTAAAATTCTTGCAGCTGGTTAAAAGAAATTAAAATATTGTACCCCCAAATATATTTCTTTGAGATGGCTGCCACAGAAGTAATGCTACAAAGCTGTCTTTCTTTTGTGGGGAGAAATTCTCATCTGTAGAGAATCTCTGTTAATGTAGCCAGGTCTTTCTTTACCCAATCATGGAAAGATTACCTGAGAGTCTGACACCTTTAGAGTCTGAAAAGAAATATTTATCACTTACTCTCTCTGAGGGCTACACTTGGGAGGCTTTATCTGCATAGCAAGACCACCTTTGCTAGCCTCTTTTATTCTCCCTCCCAAAACTTGTTTTGCTACAATCTGTGTCCTCGTTAAAAACAAACAAACAAACAAACCACCAAAACCTCTGTACCTCATTGAAGAGTGACATTTTTATTCTGAAGCCTCCTGGGGGTACATGTCACAAATTATTTAAATGTGTTTTTCTCCAATTAATTAATTGGCTTTATGTGAGTGAATTTTCAGTGAGCAAGAGCCTTGCTTTCCACAGTTCGGTGCAGTGAGCAGGGGCACCACAGCTGCTCTGTTCTCCTGGAAAGGTCAAGGAACCAGATCTGGTGGCAAAAAATGGTAAGAATTTCTCACCAGCTGGGCTCCTCACCTCTTTCTCTGTACAATTTGGTTGAGCAGACAGTAAAAATCACTGTTTGTCTCTTTTGATTGGTGTGAGAAAAACCATTTGTGTGAATAGTCTTGGTACGATGACTCTGGTGTACTTCCAGCCCTTTGTGATATGAATTCATATTGTTTGATCCCTTTCTCCCCAGAAATAGTGTTTTGATTTGTTCTTTCTGTGTTATTCTAGCATAAAGAGTGGTTCTGGATAAAGTTCCCTCTTGTATTGTTTTATGCCCCTGCGAGCTTGTCTTGTGACCACATGGGAGCACTGTCTCTTGGTCTCCACCATCTGGGGGATGCAAGTTTGGGGTCGCGTCCAATGGCCCGCATGAAAATCACTGGAACTGAGATTTTTTTTGTTCCAAACGTGGCAAGCCCTGGGGAGTGTTTGTCATAAGAAGTCCCAATAAGGGGCTTTTGTCATCTCAACCTTTGTTGCTACCTTAGCCTATGAGGGGATCTTTGAGATTGCTTCTCCTCTGAAAAGGTTATTGCATTAAGCCACTTTGGAATAAGTACATTATTGAAAATTAATGACTAAAAAGTGGGATCCTTTAAATTAGAAAGACTCCTAAATTTAAAAAAAATGGATTTTAGAGATCTTTTATTCTGAACTATTACCTTATTTGTATTTATGGGAAGATCAAATTCAAAGAAAGACACATGATAAGGTCATGGCTAGCCTTAAAAATTATCTTAACATAATTATAGAGCAAAAAATCTGATCCAAAACCAAAGAAAATACTTTATAAGCTGCCCCTGTGGGATTAACGTCAAGGGCTGATTTACCATGTGATCTAGTGGTTAAAATTTGTGCCTTCACCCCAGCAGCCTGGGTTTGATTCCTGGTCGGGGAACGAGTCTGTTTTGGTTTGATGTTGTACGACTCTTGCCATTCATTGCTCCTTTGCTTTCTGTAGGCATCCTTTAATTTCTTGTTTTCCTCTACCTATGGGAGGCACATGAGGCTTTTACGCTACTGTGTATCGATGGCCAGTTGAAAAGCTGAGACCCTAGAAAGCATGGCCATTCAAAAATGTGGGCTAACCCCATTTATGACTAGTGAAACTTTCCTTTCCTTGAGCCTTTTTTGTGGCATTTCTGAATCTTTTAAAAACTGCTTTCCACCTCTATGGACACACTCCATGCATCCTTGGTTGTTATAACCTTGGTAGAGCTTTATTAGTTTCACTGAAAAGGGGATCTTTAGTTAAAAAGTTCAAAAGCCAGAAATGTCAGCTATTTGTCCCGGTTAAAATCTGCTCCCGTTTACTTTTACTTCTCCCGACTCCCCTTCCTCTTTGCTGTCTGTGGTACCACATGAAAGAGCCTGGAAGGGACATAGAATGACTCAGGCCCCTGAAGGAACTCAGAAAAGAGGCCTAACTCAGTCCCCTCTGAGGTCTTCTGTTTTCCTAATGCAGTCGAAAGAGTCATGGACAGATTATTCTCAGACATAAAACTCTGCTCCTTTTATATTATGTTGCCTGATCTCTTTGGCTTTCAAAGATATCAGAAATTACTTTGTATTCCTCTAGCATGGCCCAGATTCTCTCTCTGTCTCTCTCTCTCTCTCTCTGCTTTGAGATATGGATGGCTGCCCTGTTTCCTCTGAGACCCAGTGAGAGCTTGGGCCGTGTGTAAAACAAGGAGGCTTTGACTTGTTCCATTTTCAGGGGTGCACTTTAAATCCAGCTGTCTTTTTAAACGGGGGTTTTGTCAGTCTCATGGCTGAAGTTTTAAAATCAGGACTATAGAGTCTTCATTTATGTATATTTGTATCGTTATACAGGCATGTGTGTGTGTCTTTAAATATTGTTTATGACACCAAATTGGCTTAAATGTAAATAAATATTTATCAATTAAGTAAATAAGCCCACATGTTTTTGAAGTTCATGTGGTTTGGTAAATATAGTTTTAAATTACTGGTTAAATGAAATAAAAGTATCCTCAAATTTTAATTTAGAGATTTTTTTTTCTTGACACAAGAGTCAGGCAGGTTTATACTATCTCAGCCAAATGTTTAAGATCATAAAACTTTTGCTTCTGTTATATTTTTAATACTTGTGTAACTTGTCCATAAGCTTGTTACTTTAAATTTGAGCCTTTAGACTATGATGAGGCCTAGAAAAAACACTGGCCTGTCTTTCCTGGCCAACTGTGCCTCTTGGCCATGCTGAGAAAGATGGGATACTCCAGACATTGTCTTTTGTCCTGGGCTCTATTTGTGATACATAATTATTATAAAATTGTTTACCTCCTAGGTTCTTCCCCCAAAACCAGGATTACTAATAGTTAACATTGTAATTAGTATATGTAATCAAAACTACTGAATATAAGAGAAACAATTCTACATGCAAAGTATATATATGAAAAGTAAGGTGGTAAGAAAGGTTATAAGAAGACATATAAATATGGTTTTTGTTAAAAAGAAAGCAATTTTGGTTAATTTAATGGTTTTAAAAATTGTTTTAAATTAAATGAATAAAAAGAATAATAAATAAAACTAAATGGTTACAAAAGTTAAGAAAAAATGATAAAAATTGTAAAAGGTTTATAGAAATTTTACCTTATGGTAAAATTGATTAAGATTAAATAGATTCATTTATAAGGTTTTATTAAAATCAGCTTTAGCATTAATAATACACTAATGCACAGGTAAAATTGGGTTTTTCTCTTTTGAACAAGATTTTCACGTAATATTAATAAAGGTGCTACAAGATTTCTATTCACCTTTCTAGTAAACTTCAAAAGTAGAGAGGAATGAGAAAGAGAGAGAGAAAGAGGTACTCAGTTTGACATTTTATGAGCTTGTTTTTCAGTTTGTCTTTATTAGGCCTCATGATTGTTTGGGAAACTGTCTCCCTTTTATGAAAGAGTAGTTTTTGCTTTTAAAAATCTTCTAATTGTTACTTTAGCTGAATAAATGACTATTATTTTATAGTAACCTGTGATCCTGTTTTGTGACAGTAAGTATCTTAAACCTTAAATATTTGACAAACTTTCCAAAATCAAAAATTTAAATTTACTTTTTTTTTTTTACCTCAAACTAGCTTTTATTTATTTATTTATTTATTTATTTATTTTTTGAGACAGAGTCTCGCTCTGTTGCCCGGGCTAGAGTGAGTGCCGTGGCATCAACCTATCTCACAGCAACCTCAAACTCCTGGGCTCAAGCGATCCTTCTGTCTCAGCCTCCCGAGTAGCTGGGACTACAGGCATGCGCCACCATGCCCGGCTAATTTTTTCTATATATATATATATTTTTAGTTGGCCAGATAATTTCTTTCTATTTTTAGTAGAGACGGGGTCTCACTCTTGCTCAGGCTGATCTCGAACTCCTGACCTCAAGCGATCCACCCACCTCGGCCTCCCAGAGTGCTAGGATTACAGGCGTGAGCCACCGCGCCCAGCCTCAAACTAGCTTTTTAATATTAGAGCCACTAAAAGTCTAAGAGAGACATATTAGGTTTATTGTTATGTCAGAACTAGACAGGAAGCATTGTCAAATATGAAATGGTGTTTAAGTTTCCTTAAGTTATATTTGTATAAACATGTTATTGATATGTGTTCCAAAATTATAGTAGATTCCTAAAATTCTGATATTCTTGGTGCATGTTATCAGTAATAATTATGGTTACTATGTTAAATTGTTATATGCCACAAAAATAACCATATTTCTTTGTCAATTGCATCTTTAGTCATGCCTATTCTGACACTTTTGTCCTCCACAGACAATCACTGTTTTACCTTGAGTCTTCTCAAAAGCTGTTTTTAACTGGTTACAGTCCAAAATTTGCTTTTCCTTAAGAAAATTTATAGAAAGTACTTTGACAAGTACTCTCACCTACAAGTTCCTGATAATTTTGGAAATTATAATACTGGATTAAAACAAAACAAAACAAACTTTCAGAACTTTAATTAAAAAGCTGATGTGGATTGCTAACCCAACCTCAAATAGAACAAAATATTAATAATTCTTTATGACTTTTTGTTAAAACATTGCTGATTCTTTTTGTGTTTTGTTTTCCAGAAGTCAAGAAAACTTTCTACTTCCTTTTATGCTATTTATAGTTTACAACAAATTGGGAAAGTATATTTTTGTGAGAAAAATTTGAAGCATTTATTTTTCTCTCTATTTGATTTCTCCAGAATTTGGAAACTGTTTGCAAGTATTCTTATTTCATGGCAATATAGTTTTTGCATAAGTTCAATAAGAATCTGTTTTCTTTTATAACAGGACACTGGTTGTTTTACCAAGGGTTTGAATGGAATGGCATATTTTCAGATATTCCCAGACTGCTTTGAGGAAATAAAGTTGACTTTATAGGGCCAATTAAAAGCCCTTTGAAAACACTGGCTTGATACTTCATCTATAACATTTCCTGATCTGTGGTGAGTAAAGAATGCCACTTTTGGACAGGTTCAGAAACCCCAAGTCATTTTGGGACCTTGAAAAAAGAGAAATTAACCCAATTCATCCAGGTATCTATGTGCATAGTTAAATCCTTGGTTTGGGTCAAGAGGCTTTTAAGTCTAATCTGAAATTCCTCAAAAAGTTCTAGCAAAGCCAATTTTAAAAAACCCTATATGGCCAATAACTATTTATTGTTATACTTTATGCAAATAATCAGGTCAAGATTAAAACTTATTTTGCAAATACATTGGTCTTACTATGATTTGTACTGGGTAAAAATGGGAAATTGCAGAGAGAAAATTATGTTTCAGAAGAAGCTATAGTAAACCCGTTATTAGATTCTAGCCTTGTCCATTGTTCTTGTATTTTTATTATTTGCCTACAATTTTGGCATTTGTCCTTCTTGATTTAATTTTTCTCCTCAATATGGCACATGATCTCCTAAGAATGAGCCTTCTTAGCAATGTGGAATTAGAGATGAAACATACAACTATGAACTCATGTCTTCTCCAGTACTTTCTCCAAAAGATTTTGAAGAACAGGGGGGAATATAAAAGAAAATAAAATCTCTGGACTACTCCCCCCAACTCCCTACACAAAAGAGAAGGTAAAGGCCTCAGGCACCTGTGAAGGACTGGCCACACAGGTCATTCAGTAAGGAAACTCCTTGCTGGCCTCCCTTCCTTGCTTCTGCAAGGATATGCAAATTGGAACTTTAGGTCTGCAGGTTATAACTAGTTCCTACAGCTCAAGTCTGTTTGATTCCACACTAAAAATGAATTGCAAGTTTATCTTCACACATGCAGAACAGAGACAAGATAGATCATTCTTCCACCTATCTAGGGACATCTGCATAATTGATGCTTCCTTTACTCCCTTTTTTTCTTCTAACATTCGCCTTATCTTTTGTAAAGTGTAGATTTTCCTGGATCTCACAAGAATGTACCATTTTGTCTCACTAGACCCCACCCCTGCCTTTTTTACCCTTTCTGTATGCCTTTAAATACTGAAACTTCCGAATTCCCCTTCAGAGAAACAGCCACACATCTGTCTGTGGTTTTTGTTTTTCTTAGGCATGTCCTCAATTTTGGCTTGATAAACCTCTGTGATTGAGATTTTTGCCTCAGTAACTTATTTGGGGTAAACAATACCATTTCCCATTAACAATTCTCCTGTTCCCATAACCGGAAACAATTTGACCAAGCCTCTCCTGTGTTTGAATCAAGAGCTTTAGATTCTATTTCAACAAAAACTGACAGCAAAGACTCCACTCAGTGAGAAAAATAGGTAGTAGAGTATTTTGAGCCAAGGTGGAAACATTTCTCTTTTAATGAAGTCAAACCTTACTTTTATTTACTGACTATGGTGAGGAAGGGAAATAGGGATTAATGTTATAAAACACCTGAATAAGAATGCTTTAAATAAAGAGCTTTCTTTAAACTTCTAAGCACAAGCAATAAATAACAGAGAAATTAACTAACAGACTGTTTCCAAGTGGAATAAAACTGAGTTAAACAAAAGAATAGGAATATTTACAATGAGCACATTTATAGAATAATTTCCCCAAGATACTTATGAATAGTTTTCACATTTTTCTTTTTTTTTTCTCTTATATTCTTGTTTGTTTTTTTCTTTTCCTCCAAGGATGCCTTATTTTATCATGTTCCATTTTCAAATTTCTATTCATTCTTCAAAACATAAGTTAAAGAACACATTTTCTGTACAATATTTCCCAGGTTTCCTTGACTCAATTAGTTTCCTATTTCAGGGTAATTCAATGCTTTTATGGCATTAAGCACATTCCACGTATGGCATAGTCATTTCTGTGCTCATATGTGGCCTCCTCTAGCTGGTAAGTCTTTCCAAATTAGGGTTTTTTCCTTCATTTAGTATTAGGAGAAATGAGATAATACATTCTAATATACTATTTTTTATTCACACATTTTTTACTCAGATACTCCCCTTTTTAGCCATAGACAAGTGTTGGGTTGGAGAGAAACAGGATGCTATCAGAAGTGCAAAAAAAAAGAGTCAATATCTACATGAGAGACAATATACATCAGAGATAATTCAAATTACAAAAGAGAGCCTCTTTGTAGAGAAAAGGAGGTATGCATTAATCCAAAGGTAATGCCCTACGAAAGCAGGTATAACACACAGCTAGAAACAAATAATTATAAAGAGCATCAAGAGAGAACCAGATGATTCTGGGGGAGGGGATTAGGGTTGGCCAGTTTGGAATAGCGGCAAGATGAAAGAGACAAGAGGAAAGAGGCCAAGGGACTCAGGGACCACGAGGAATGGCAGGCAGAAGAGGTGTCAGCATGGGAGATTGCCCAGCTCTGTGAGATCTATGGCCAGTGACCAACGCTACGGCTGCACCAAAAGAATCATTCATCTCTGCATTATTCTGCTTGAGCTGCCATAACAAAATACCATAAACTGGGTGGCTTAAACAGGAGATATTTATTTTCTCATAGTTTTGGACACTAGAAATTCCAAGATCAACATTCCAGCTGATTGGGTTTCTGGTAAGGGCTCTTTTCCTGGCTTCTCACATGGCCTTTCCTTGGTGTGTGTGCATGGAGAGAAAAAGAGAGAGCAAGCTCTCTTGTGTCTTTTTTAATAAGGACGCTAATCTTATCAGATCAGGGCCTGCTATGGACTAAATTCTGTCTTCCCAAAATTCATGTGTTGAAGCCCTAACCTCCAATGTGACTGGATTTGGAGATAGGGCTTTAAGGAGGTAAGATTAAATGAGGTCATCAGTGGGGGGCCCTGAACCAATAGGACTAGTGTCCTTATAAAAAGAGGAAGAAACATCAGAGCTCTCTCTCCAGCACATGAAGACACATTAAGAAGGTGGCCATCTATGAGCAAAGAAGAGAGACTTCACTATTAATTGAATCAGCTGCCACCTTGATCTTGGATTTTCCACATTCCAGAACTGTGAGAAATAAATTTATGTTGTTTAATCTACCCAGTCTGTGGTATTTTGTTATAGCACCCCGAGTAGACTAATACAGGGTGCCACCATTATGATCTCATTTAACTTTAATTATCTCCTTAAAAGTTCTATTTCCAAATACAGTCACATTGGGGGTTGTGGCTTCTATGTATAAATTTTTGGGGTGCACATTCAATCTATAAAAGTATCCGTTGCAGAGAGTTCCACACGTTGCCTGCATTGAGCAGCTCTGCTAGGAACTTGTTCCATAGACGTGTGTAGAGGCCATACTGCCCACAGGTGCCTGCACCTGGCCCTTTGGCTGTTCAGTAGGCATGATGCCTGCCTCTGCCTGCAGACTTGGCTCAGCCTGTGCAAACCACGCTGTGTGGATAGTCCCAACTTCAGTGGCAAAGGACTCAAGTTTCCTTCACCCAGAGGGGAGACCTCCTAGCTCCCCGAGCAGGTTGCAGTGTTATAAAGGGAAAGTTTCCTCACCCCTTCTTGTGTCATTTAACTGCACCAAACTGAGATTTTCCTCTATCATTGAAAAAGTACAAAACCCATTCTCTATTTGTGACTGTTCAACTTAAACCTCCCATGTTGACATCCTAGAAAAGCCTATAGAGTTGGATGGCTCATGTTCCATTTTAATAATCTTTTGGACTTTAAAGCCACATTTAAATCCACAGGAGAGGGTCCACATTAAAAAGATAAAGTTTCTTCTCAAGGTCAGAGAAAGATAGTGTATGGAAAATGAGTTGTCCAGAAGCACACTACCAGTCAAAGAGAAGAGCTCAGCCCTTGATCACTTCAGTGTTATTCTATGACTTATTACTTTAAACGAATTCTCAATTACCAGTAATAATGGAGAATGTGAATAAAGCATGAATAATTGAAACTGAAGATCATCCTAAATATTCATGTGGCAGCGTATTTCCATCTGTGTCTCCACTAAATCTCTCAGAGTTACACATCCATTTCCCAGCTTCACCTCTTTTTGTGTGCAAGTAGTGGACAAAAAGCAGGTTGAAAAGGGGCCTGAATAATCCACAAACACAATAATCAGTCCCTTGATGTTTGAAAATTAATTTTGGGCATATTTCTCTCTAGCCTTGGAAGCACCATATATTACAAAGATGTAACAGGAATTTCAATGAGAATGTTGCATTTGGCTCAACCTGAATTAGAATTAATGACATGACGTTGCTCTCTTCTTCGTTTGTAAAGATCTCTCAATTTTTCTTTGTATTGTTTCTAGTGAGAGCAGCATAATCATTTTGGCAGGTTCTTTTTCATGCTTCAGGCTTAAGTGTCTCTGTTTTTATTGGAACTTTTATCCTAAAGAATGAGGATGACACTAAGGACTGAAAAGGGACATCTATGGCCATTCATCAGCCACACACTTGTTAACCAGTGAAGAGAATGTCTATTGCTTCTGAGCTTCAAAGTCCTGCCTTTGTCTAAATTCTCGAAATAATTCTTATTGTTAATGGAGTGCAACACTCTGCTGCTTTTTCCTTGCCTACCTTCCCTCTTCCCCCCACACAAGTAGGTTGACTTAAAGGGGAGAGATTGATGGCAGGAGGAGGAGCTGGGAGCGCTGAAAATGAGAACGAGGGAAAAACTGAGAACTAAAGGGGAGGGGGTGGGACGTGGAGGGGGTGGGATGTGGAGGGGGTAAGATGCGGGAGCTGAACGAGGAGCAGAAGAGAGGGCAGAACCAAGGAGAGCTTCACTGTTGTACCTGGAAGACTGGAATTCTGTTCTTACCCTTGGGAAAGTGGCAAAAATTTTCAAAAATGTTTCCAGGCTCCCCAGTGCAGTGGCCTATGAGGGAAGATTTGAGTAGGAAATGGCGTTGCTGTCAGTTAAAAGGCTGGTGAAATGTAATAGGTGATGAAGATAATTCAGCAACTAGGGGGCCACTTTTTCTCACCCTTCTGTGCTAGATTAAATGTCACTAGTGAGTCCAGCCATACAAGGGGAGGCCCCGGCTAGAGCGAAGCACACATTGCTGCAGGACCAACGTGAACACGGCCCCTCCTGTTCCCCAGACTCACCCCATTATAGAGTGACAAAAAGTAAACTAAAAATTCTAAGTCTTAAAAAAATTTTTATAATAGAGAAAAAACTAAATTAGGACAGACACTATAGTCCCATTTTTCACACAAAAAAATTTTATTTAAGTGGAAAGAAGGCATTGTGTGATATTATTGTTGACATTTCAATTATATAATTTAATGCGAGCTAAAATTTTGAAACTCTACAAGAGAAAAGATAACCAGTAATTATAACTGGTTGTGTTCATTGTTAAGGAAATGTTATATCAATAAATTTAATGAAATAACTCAGTAATGATAAACAGGATTTCTCAGACACAAATCATTAACAGTGGCAAAGGAAGACATTATTTGGCTACAGTCCTGGAATAGAAAAACCAAACTTAATTAGATGGCAAATTTCTATTAAGTTATGGGTGGTCCTCCCTGGAGTCTGGCAGCACAATTCTGTATCCTGACTCCTCACCATCAATTAATATTTAAGCAATTGCTTTAGAAGGTTAATAATCACAGCATGAGTTAACTTAATTTTGCCTATGGTTGAAGTATAATTTGCTGTTCTCCATTACTGTGAAAACCGCGAAAGCTTATTAGAGAAGCTAAGAGCACAGCAGCCCTCTTCTCCTGCACGTCTTAAACTATGTCTTTAAAACTGGTATTTTGCCAACTCTAATCTTGGCAGTCATATTTTTTTCACATCATGCTTTAAACTTTTCTTTATAAGTTCATCCTGCTTACGTCCCACTTATTTGCTTCTGCCTTTCCTACTGGAGAGCAGCCTCGTGACATTCGGGGACTGTGTGTCTTGTTTGTTGCTATATCCCCTGTACCTGGTCATAACAGGAGCTAAATCAATGCTGTTAGATGAAGAAATGAAATTGCAAAAGGGAACTGAAATAATCCACCAGGGGTAAGAACAGAATTACAAGTTAAAGATTTATAAAGGAAACTTTTAGATGACATGTTTGATCCACTCCTTTGAGTGATGTGTTAGAAGCCAAGGTTCTGGGTTTCCTTGGGACAAAAAGTACAGCTCACCCTAATGAGGACAGACGAGGCTGCTCTGCGCTTCCTGCCCAGGAGATGCCCCTAAGTCAGCACAGCACGCATATTTGTCAGTGAAAGCTTAGGCGCATTTCCACGATCAATTTCAGGATGGAGCCTGGTACATCGGACACAAGGGATTGCCATTCCATTGTAATCACTGGAAGCGTGTAAAATAATTCCACATAATTTAGTTTATAAACTTAAATATATCCACAGCTACTCCCTTTCACTCTTTAAATATTACAGTTGTATATTCTCTAGGATGTTCTTTTTCACTTGTTTTAAAACTTATTAGCTGTACTTCACAAACTTGAAAATCCCCAATGTTGACTTTAGAATATCAGCTAAAATATTTCCTAGCCACAGTATAATTTTTGTGGAGCTAGACTCCAGCTCACTTTTTTTCTGAAAAAAATTTAACACTTTCAGTTTGACATTAAAAAAAAATCTCTATATACAAAATGTATAGATGTAGGAAATTAATTCACTGCAGAGGTTAATCAATCTTGAGATTTCTATTTGTAGCAAAAAAGACCTTGCAGAGTTTCACCCAAGATGGGCCCTGAGGACAGGCATCGTTGAATTATTTATTCACAAGTATTTGTTTAGTTTCTAATGTGAGCTTAGCCAGTAACAGCCTTAAAAGGTACAAGGGCAATCTAGACCTGGTCCCTGTCTGCCTTATAGGAGAGAGGGGAGGGAGATTTTGATTAGGCAAGTTCAGTGACATGGGATGAATGTTAAGGCAGGGCAAATAAGGAGTCCTGTAAAGTAGGGGGACATAAGCTGGTTTGGAGGTACTGAAATCCTTCCAAAGACGGGCACTTAAGCTGAGCTATCTAGTTAGGCAGGGTAAGGGCAGGCAGAAAGAAATGGTCTTTACGATCCTCAGCTCTCCTCCAATGTCCAACTGTTAGTCTCTCAGTAGCCTCATTCCAATTTGGGGGAAGAAAATTTGATGGAACCAGCTTGGGTCAGGTGTCCACCCTTAGTTCAACTAGCTACAGCCAGTTCAGAGCAGCAGAACTGCCTAGTCACACCCGTGGGCAAGCCGTTAGCGGAGGCCTATTAGAGGCAGAGCCACATGCTCTTGGAGGGGGAAATGAATGGAGAAGCAGTGTCTGTCTGGCACATGAAGTTTTCTTCTTTCCTATGAAATTTTAAGGATTCTCTTGCCAAATGTAAAGATGTGGCTCCTCAGGAGGCTAAATGCCATAGAGGGTCAAGGGCTCCCCTCAGACCCCCAGGTTTGGTGATTCCCTAGGAGGACCCACAGGACTCAGCATATAGTTGTACTCATGGCTACGACTCAATACCGTGGAAGGACTCCAGGCAAAATCATGGAAGTGAAAAGGGCATTAGGGCAAAGTCAGAGGGAAACCAGTGCAAGCTTTCAGGGCCCTTTCCCAGTAGAGTCACAGGGATGGGCTTAATTCCCCCAAAATTGCCAACCAGGGAAGCTCATTAAAGCCTCAGAGCCCAGAGTTGTTGTTATTGGGGGCTGGGTTTGTAGGCGCCCCTTGTGTAGGATATATCCAAATTCCAGACTCCCAGAAAGAAAGTAGGTGTTCAGCACAAACCACATTGTTTATATAGATAGTTTAACCACATTGAGCTTGTTATTATCGTTTCAGAATGGTAGGAACACTCCCAATTCTAAGTTCCCAGACACCAGGCAAGGGCCAACCTTGCCAGTGGGACTTTCAAAGGAGAGCATCAGGCCGGCTGTCCTAACTCTTCCGCATACACATTGAGTCAGCAAATGCCTTTATTCTACCTCTAATAGCAAACAGACCAAATGTATGTCCACACTGTGGGATGCGGCTTATACTTATGTGATGTTTTGCCATGAGCAGTACATTTGCCCTTTATTTGTGCAGTTGGTTCTGTATCTTAAACATGGTTCATTTTCCTTGAATATCAAGTGTCTTGTTTAACATAAACCATCGCCTCACGGCAGAATGACCATTTGCCCATGTGACTGTAGGTTTGCCTGCTTCTTTAATATTTCCAAATTTTTCAACCACACCTTCCCCCTGAGAATTACTACATTTTATCACATACAGGGATCAGTTGTCCTTCGTATCAGTCTAAAGTTCAGACGGCAGGGACTGTTACCTGTTTGTGGGCATGATTGTAAAGGATGCTATATGGCTAGCTCCTCGGTCATGCTCTGCAGTGTCTGGAAGGACGTTGGGGCTAAGCCCACACCCAAGAGAAGATCAGCTGCCTCTGAGCATCCAGGGTTTCTCTCCTTGTGTCAGGATGCCTTTTAAACATGGGGTGCTCCCTCACCTCTGTCTTCCTCTTCCTCTTTCATCTTCATTTGCTTTGATTTCTTCTATTCCTCAGTCCTCTTCTCCAAGGTTTCAGCTCCAGCTCAACAAGACTCTGAAAAGTCCTCAAAATCATGTTGATTTTAGTGCTAGATCCGTGAAGAAAGGGCAGCCATAAATTCTTAGCGGTCTTTTATGTTCTTTAGCATGGCAGAGCTGAAATACAAGCAAGCCTGTCACCTGCTGATATCCTCTGCCTCTCCTAGCATAACTTCAGTGCTTGCTTTGCCAACCAAGTTGCTGCTTTTGTGTTCTACAGTGCAAAGACTTCCTTAGCACTAGAGAAGAGAAAAGGGGGAACGAAAGAGGCCAGTGGGGAAAATATTTTTCCTGGCACCTATTAGCTCACCATTCCTAATACACCTACACTCTGCCTTTCGATGTCAGGGTGTCACCCTCACCCAGTTTGGGAAGTCCATCTTCATGGGCTTGGGGAGGACGAGCCTGACTTCAGCACAGGGAGCAGGATTCCAGCCTTCATCGTCACTGATCTGATCTTGACATTTTGCTCTAATAAATGGCCTTGGCTTGAGTCACTTTGAATGGGATTGCATTTGAAACAATAATGAAGTTCAAATTGCAGAGTGGCCTTCCTGAGTGCTTGTGGAATTGCTTTAGGGAGAAACTATAAGGTAACTTTTTTGTACATCCTTGAGAAAAGCAAAATCTCCAACCGCTTCTGCTGTTTTTCTTTAACTCACTAGAAGGCTGAATGTCACGGTGTCTGAAAAAATTAGCTAGCTACACTTGAGTAATCATTTTTAAAGTTACCTTTCAAACATTTTTAAGGCTATAAAAAATAATACTCTACTTTCCCCCGAATTAGGCTTAATCATATTCTCTGTGATGAATAGTGCTTGTCATTAGGGAAGGAATTGGAGCACAGGGGCTTACGGGAGGCTGTCCCTTTTCACTCCACACATTTCTCCGTTGTTTATTTTACAACGAGTATATGTACTTATTAGTGTATTGTGTATCTATATTAATATAAAATATCTTAAATACCATTTTGAGGCCAGACGCCTCTAGACCTGTAATCCTAGAGCACTGGGAGGCTGAGGTGGGAGGATCGCTTGAGGAGTTAGAGACCAGCCTGAGCAAGAGTGAGACCCCTGTCTCTACAAAAAATAGAAAAATTAGCTGGGCTGGGTGATGCACGCCTGTAGTTGTAGCTACTCAGGAGGCTGAGACAGGAGGATCACTTGAGTCCAGGAGTTCGAAGTTGCAGTGAGCTTTGATCACACCTCTGCACTCTAGCCCAGGCAACAGAGAAAGACTCTGTCTCTAAAAAAAAAAAAAAAAAAAAGCCAAAACAAACAAACAAACAAAAAAAAATAACCATTTTGAGCAAAGTTAGAGTTCAAGATGTATGGGCTAATTTTTATTGCAAGTTTTCATTATACCAACCTCCAAAAATCAACCACTCCCACTACTTAAAAATCATATTAAGTACTTGTGTACTATGTGTAATTGTATCCAATTTGTCAAAATTTCCATTTTCCTCCAGTTTTCCAGAACAGTGCAGGGCAAGCTAGAAATACATCTCTTAAATTTAAGAGGTGGTGTGGTATAATGCCAGCAATAATGATTGCTATCTTTTATTGAGTGCTTATCATTGGTGGTCTCACTAATTATCTTTAACTTTTATTGAGTACGTACAATGAGCAAGCCATTATGTTCAACACTGTATTGCATTACTGCATTCAAGACTCACGATAACACACGAGAGGTTTTATTGTTTTCTGCTGTGCCCAGTTGAGAACACTGACTTTCAGCTAGTGTAAGAAATTTACCCATGCTGTGCAGTTGCTGAGAGACACAGCCGGGATATGCCACCAGCCCAGTCTGCATGCAAACCGTGTGGAAGGGAGGCAGAGGGCAGAGTAGTAGAGTGGGCACACTCATGGGTACTGAAAATTAGTGGGATTCACACCAGCCTCTACCACATAGAAGCTGTGTGAACAATGGGCTAGTCACTCCATCTCTCTGTGCCTTAGTGCTCTTGTCTGGGAAATGCAAGTCCTATTTGTAAAATGAGAGTAATAATAGCTATGCCTCATGTTATGGACTGAATGTTTATGTCTCCCCACCCCCAAATTCATATGTTGAAATCCTGACCCCAAGGTGATGTTACTAGGAAGTGGGGCCTTTGGGAAATGATTAGGTCCTGTGGGTGGAGCCCTCATTTTGGGATTAGTGCCCTTATAAGAAGAGGACTTTCTTTCTTTCTCTCTCTCTCTTTCTCTCTCTCCCCCTCCCTCCACCATGTGAGGACACAGCCAGAAGATGACATCTAGGAACCAAGAAATGGGCCCTCACCAGATACCAAATCTGCCGGCACCTTGATCTTGGACTTCCCATCTTCCATAATAGACTTGTCAGAAATAAACATTTGTTGTTTAAGCCGCCCGATGTGTGGTATTTTGTTATGGAAGCCAGAACAGACTAATATGCCTTATGAGGTGGTTATGAAGATTCAATTGTAAAATACCTAGTAAAATTTTAAGAAATGTTAGCTACAATTAGGTCTAACAGAGACTGTGCAAAGAATATTTATTTACCTACTTACTTAACTATGTTATTTTACTTAGGCTTCACAAAAATATTCAGAGGATACAATATTTTCTTCATCTTTACAGACAACTGAGGGTCAAAGCATTTATGTAACTTGCTCAGGATCACAAAGTTGTGAAGCAAAGACTCAAATTCAGATTCATCTGACTTGATGTTCTATGTTACTTGGGAGCAGAAATCAGAGTGGATATAAATGTGCAGTCTCCACCTCTGTGACCTCGGCTGTGCTTGCGTCCTTGGCTGCAGGCTGCGGTGAGCCCCGTGCCTCCCTCCACGGGCAGCCACGAGGTCCCCAAGCCCCTGCAGGGAAGTGCGTCTCCCGGGCTGCTCCTGCCTGACCGGCAGCTGGTGATGCTCAGAGCCGGCACGCTGCTAAGCTCTGTAAACTTCCTTCAATCATGTAGTAGGTGGCGATAATGATTGTATATTGGTTCTGAAAGTTAATTGCTAAATATAGATACTTTTTTTATATCAAAAAGCCCTACACTAAATATATGATATTACTATGATTATTAGGGTTCACAGATGCATTCTTCTGGTGAAGTTATGACTATTCCTAGTGGCCTTGGTATTGCTACAGCACCACACCACCCCAAGTGTCCCAAGAATACACACGCTCACATTTCAGCCCCCTTGAATTCCACAGCTGTTGTACTTATGTGCAAAGTATGGTGGTAAGTGCTCTAGGTACAACCTTCCTGATGGAGGTTTCCAGTACTATCTATTGTTCCATAGCGATCTCCCTCAACAGGACAGACACACACACACACAAACACTTTGTCACTTTATGAAATATTTCACAAAGTCTTTTTTAAAAAATCCCAAACCATCCAATTTAACACACTGAAGAATGTTAGAAGAAAAACTAAAGGATCACTGGGGCCTGGATGGATTTTCTTCTTCCATGTGATTGAAAAGGTGGGAATAAACCATTTAGGCAGTGGGCAATAGGTTCATTTCTGCTAGGAAACCAGGTGGGAGAAGATACTCATTATCACAAGGCCAAGAGGTGCATCTGAGAGGAGACCCAGAAGGAGGCAGCAGACGTCAGGGTACCCCCAGCACGTCTGACACTAAAGAAAAGCAAGGAAGCAGTGACAATTTTAGAGAGCCACAAACAATATAAAAGCAAATAAACAATAAATAATTGTCATAATCCAATTTTTAAAACATTGTCATTGTCTGTTGCTAAGAGTACATTTTCTGTTTTTTTTTTTTTTTTAAAGACTTTAACATATCTTTGGGCTTGTGGAGGAGACCACAGCATCCAAGAAAAGAGAATATAAAGTTACTTAAAATTTTTTCTTAAATAATTTTTTTACTTAAATTACAAACAAAACAGCCTGATTACTGCAGTGATGTTTTCTGTCTGGAAGTTTCTCTCATTTGTATATAAAACTATATTTTCTTCTATTTTTTAAGATTCGTGTCCCCCTCCTCCCAATAAGGGGTTTGTTTATGGTTTATGTTATGTGTTAGATAATTATCAGAGAAATTCATGTAGTTAAATGTTGTTTTCTAGCCTTTGTGTCATCATCAAAATCCTGGTCCTTCTCCAACCTCTTTTCTTTTAAGACAAAGGACAACAAAAACTGTGGCTCCAATTATGATCTTTTTTGCAAGGTACAATGGAAAAATATAGAAAATGGGAGCATATACAGCCATTAAACGACACCCTCTTTATCTTGGGCAGTAGCAGAGAGTTACTGTCACCTCAGTGACAAAAAAAATTGTCAGTCAGCAATTGTGCCTCAGACGAGGATAATGGACGATGTTAGTGTTGTGTAATTTTCTCGCTGGTTTTGGTGCATTTGATTAATAATCATGTTCCAGGATGCAAACAGGCTCTGAACCTTCAGCCTTCCAATCTGAGCCCTTCTTGACCTTCTTGGCATCTTTCCATAATATTTAGCTGCCAGTGATGATAAACCTCAAAAGCTACAGTAGGTCTTAATAAAACCAGTTTGGTGAAAACTACACACAGAGTTTTAATGATGTAATATATACTTAGAATGATAATCAATTTGATTTTGTAAAGATATAATGCTGTGAGCATGATATAATATACCTGAATGATGTAAAGATTTTATAAAATGAAGAGTAAAGAAAACAACTTACCTTGATTTCCTCCAGCATTTAGAGTATTTCCAAAACAGATTATGCAAACCTGTTTTCCACAATGTAAAAAAGAAGACTACCTGTAGTAAAAAATAAGGAAGTAAAGGATGGGCCACATAAACTATGAAAATGTGGTAAACAACTTAGAGTTTCCAACAACTTGGAGAATTGGCAAGTAAAGAGAGGGGCGTGTGTGTGTGTGTGTAAGATGGGTGCATTAGTCTAGCACAAAACCAAATATACGGAGTAATTTCTCTTCCACCCATTGGCTCAGTCCTTATGTTAACATTGAGGCCAATTTTGCTCTGTATAAAAGGGGATTTTAAAAGTCCTGGAACTCACTGACTTCTAATTCTAGTGACAAGGTTGTTACTTTTCTTTAATGTTTTTGTTTATACACTCAAAGCCAACAATGGCAGCTCTCATGCCTATAGCCAGGGATGATGTGACATGCACAGTATGTCACAACTGATACAGTAATATATGTTAAAAAATAGACAAGTCAAAAGTAAACATATGCACTTTCTGCTCTGATTATGATGAAGTAGCTTTTATTATATAGCCTTCCTACAAAAAAACAACTATAAAAACTATACAGAATACATAAAGCTATGATTGCTGTTGAAAGGCATTAAAATCAGTCAAAGCAGGCAGGACTCAAGATTTTATAGTCTTTGAGAGAAGGCAAACACAATGAAGTGAGCTCCAGTCACCCTGGTTTCTTTCTTGAGGGTACTTGCTAATTTATGATGCAGTGGAAGAGTGGCAGGAATTTGCAGTCCTACTAGGTTGAGGAGAGAGAGGTTGGACGCAGCTTATCAAAGAATCTGAGCCTTGATGGGCCAAATACAGGAAAGGAGGGAACCCCAGGTTCCCTCACACAAAAATGCATGTGCAATCTCCTCTACAAGTGTTAACTCCTAAACTGTTCAGTTTAAAACTCTAAGAAATCCTGCAGAAACCAGTAATTGGGACAATAAATTATGGGCTGCAAGTGCTGGGAAGACAGAGTTGCATTTCAAGGTCTCTTAAGATGGAACCACCCTGGCAAACACACCAGGCTCTCAGTTGATGACGTGGAAGGGCCACAGAAATGGACAACTGTAAAACCGACTTATCTGCTTGTTCTCTATCTGCCTCCCTGAATAAAACTTAACCATTTTAGAAGGAAGAAAACACATTTCAGAACATCTATAAATTTTAACACATAATGTCCAACATCCAATCAAAAATTGCAAAGCATGAGACCTGGTTTGAATGTTTGTTCCCTCCAAATCTCACGTTGAATTTCTATACCTGTTGTTGGAGGTGGCCCCAAATGGGAGCTGTTTGGGTCATGGGGGCAGATCCTTCCATAGATGGCTTGGTGCCATATAATGAGTGAGTTCTTGCTTTTTTAGTTCATGTGGGATCCAGTCATTTGCAGGAGCCTGGCACCACCTCCTCCTTCTCTTTGCTCCCTCTCTCACCATGTGACACACCTGCTCCTCTTTCACCTTCTGCCTTTATTGGAAGCTCCTTGACGCCCTCACCAGAAGCAGATGCTGGTGCCATGCTTCTATAGTCTGTAGAACCGTGAACCAAATAGACTTCTTTCCTTTATAAATTACCCAATCTCAGGTATTCCTTTCTAGCAGTGCAAAATGGACTAACACAGCATGCTACAAAGCAGAAGCAAAGAATCAAATGCCAATATGTTTACCCAGCTTAGGGCTTTAGTACTCCTGCCTGCAAGGGATGCACCTTAATTGATGCTTGCAGGATGATAGAGAAAATGAGGGAAGGGCAGGGACCTAGGGAGCAGCACTAACACAAGCCAAAAGGCACAAAATAGCACAGTGCACACAGGAAACTATCACCCCTTCTGGGCATGTCACCAGTGGGCAATGGATGCGTAAGTCAGAAAGTGGCCAGGATGGGATGGGGACCTGGGTCACTGAGGAAAGTACTCTAGCCAGGATCCAGACTTTTAACCATTTTAACCCACATAACCCTTTCTCTTCGATAAAATCTTAGATCTGAATCACAGAACAAAGAAAGGGCACTTCGTCAAGTCAAAGAGGGAAAGGCGCAGATGTCGTGGGGGACTGGGGCTTCAGCAGTTCCCACCTGCCACCCCCAGCCCCAGAATTTTCCTACCCCAAGATGTTCCTCCAAAGAATCTTTTAAGGCTCCACACATTTTTAAAAATTACTTTGCGGGTGACATGTAGGTAGGCCAAAGAGATTTAACTGTTGAATGAATTAGCCAGATTTCTGCTTTAGACAATAAATAACTCTGGGAATTGCAAGGGGATAAACTTGAGAAGATCACGATGGGCAAAGGCAAGACAGAGGAGGGGCTGCTGCAATTGTTCAGGGGAGAGGTGGTGGCGCAGGGGGAGGAGTGAGCGGGGCAGAGTTAGAAAAATAGTGAGACAGGGAATTGGGGCACCCTGGCAGTGGGCTGGCTGTGGGTGGTGACAGACAACACAATCTTCTTAAGAAGAGGTTTATTGAAATGAGTGACCAGGGGTTGGCACAGAGAGGCATCTGAAGAGCGAGACAGAGGGAAGGGTCCTGTGTTTGGAAGTGATCTCAGAGGGGAGGCAGCGGGAGTGTGTGCGTGAGTGGGCGGGAGGTGGGTGCTGAAGGGAGAGGAGGGAGATACTGTCTGGGCTGGCGTTCAGAGCGTAAACAGATGTAACCAGAGAAGTTACAAAGAGATTCTGTTCACCAGAGACAACCAAAATTATTTAGAGACCAGAAAAATTTATGAAAAATATGTAACAGAACAACCATGTCTCAGCTCAAATGAACAAGCCTTTGCAAAGTTTATTAAATGGTTCAGGTTCCAAGGCTATCAAGACTGTGGTTAATCACCTGAAGAAACAAATTGCTTCATAAGCAAATAATCACCTTAATTTTAAAGTGAAAAAAGAAAGATACAGCAATATCACCAGGAAGATGTATTGTTTGCACTTACATTTAATACTTTGTTTTGCAACAGATCAAGAAAATGGAATTTGGTCCAACACAATTTTAATTAGGTACATTTCCACGGCCTTACACAGGTCTTGCCCGAGCTTTAAAAATTTCCTTTTAATTATGAAAGGAACAGAAACAAAGTGTGTGTTCATCAGAAGAATATCCACATTATCCTTGAAAGTTGTTTTGGTTTGAGCAAATGCTGCACAATGTGTTCTTTTTGTTATGGAAAGATTTTTCCATCTGAAAAGATAAGGGCCTCTAATCTTGTAGGAACACTGCGAAAATACTGACTATTTATCATTTATATGAGAATTATACTCTACCTTCAAAATACTCAAGACACAACAATAATCATTGTAACAAACATAGTTCTGCATTCCTATGTAATAAGCTTATATTCAGTTTCCAGGGGATAGGACAGTTCCCTGGGACCTTCCTCTGACTGCAATTCTAACCTTGAGATGGGGAGATTATCCTAGATTATCCACTTAGTGGGGTGCAAAGCGTGTAGGAGTCAGACAGGCTGGGTGAGAACCCAGCTCTGTTTCCTTAGCATAAGCACACTTTAACACTTGGCCTCCTCATTTGCAAACGGTTAGTGACAACCACAGCTGATGTCTAGCATGAGAGCACATGTGAAAGTATGGGCAAGGTGTTACCATGACACCTGGTCAGGAGGTTTTCATCCTTTCTCCTTCTCCCTTTTTTCTTTTCTTTTTTTAAAAAATATATTTCACTTTTTAATTGGCACATAATAATTGTACATATTCATGGTTTACATAGTGATGTCTCAGTACATATAATGTATAGTGATCAGATCAAGGTAATTAGCATATCCATCATCTCAAACATTTATTGTTTCTTTGTGTTGGGAACATTTAATATCCTCCTAGCTATTTGGAACTATATATTATTATTAATTAGGGTCATTCTACAATGGTATAGAACACTAAAACTTATTCCTCCTATCTAGCTGTTATTTTGTATCCTTCAACAAATCTCTCCCTATCCCCCTCTTCTTCCTACCCTTTCCAACCTCTAGTATCCTCTGCTCTACTTTTTACTTCTATGGGATCAAAGTTTTTAGCTTCCACATTTAAGTGAGAATATGCGGTATTTAACTTTCTGAGCCTGGATTATTTCACTTAACGTAATGTCCTCTAGTTCCATCCATGTTGCCATGAATGACAGGACTTTTTCTTTTTTTATGGCTGAATAGTATGCCATTGTGTATATTTACCACATTTTATCTATTCATTAGTTGTTGGATACCTAGGTTTAGTTCACATCTTTGATATTGTGACTAGCGCTGCAATGAACATGCGAGTGCAGAGGTTTCTTTGATGGACTGATTTTCTTTCCTGTGGACGAATGCTCATTAGTGGGATTGTTGGA
This sequence comes from Varecia variegata, assembly GCA_028533085.1. NCBI lineage: Eukaryota > Metazoa > Chordata > Mammalia > Primates > Lemuridae > Varecia > Varecia variegata. Next base: position 83,713,717 of record CM052438.1, read on the forward strand.
CCATATGGTGGTTTTATTTGGAGTTTTCTGAGGAACATCTGTACTATTCTCCATGGTGGCTGTACTAGTTTATGTTCCCACCAATGGTGGATAAGTGTTCCCTTTTCTTTCCATCCTTTCCAGCATTTGTTGTTTTTTTGTCTTTTTGATAATAGCCATCCTAACTGGCCCTTTTTTTCTAGAATGGGTTTTAATGCCATAACTGGTTTTAAGCCAACTCGTGAAAAAGGAGAAGTTTGCATCTTTCTGAATATTTCTCCTCTCCTTTGGTGCTTCCGTTTTCCTTGGGTGTCAGGAGGCGATAATGCCTTCATTGTTATAGCGCTTTAGAGTTTATAGGACATGGCACATAACGTGTTCCACACAGAACATACTTCATAGAGGTCCATTTATTATGATCTCATTTGTGTCTTGCTACAGCTCTGAAAGGTAGATGATATTCTGCCAGGGTAGATGGTATTCCTTTACTATAAACCAGAAAACGAGGTGCAGAGAAGACAAATAACTGCCTCAAAGTCATGTAGCTCTACTTGAGAATACGAGCAATGCTCTACCTGGTAGAGCAAGGACTTGAATTGGGGTTTTGGCTTTGGACTTACCTGGCAGCCCTCCACTGCATGTGGATACTTGCTCCTCCACTTGGCTTCTGCCAGCCTGCCTTTCTGAGCCGTGTCTCCTGATGTCTCCTCTGTTAATCAACACCACCCTCTCCCACCCCACCATTCCCCCAGTGGTGGACTTCTGCTTTCAGCCAGCTCCTCCAGAGAAAGATATCTTTTAATATGTTTCATTATGATGCTTTAAAACTTGATATTCTAGGCCAGGAACACTGGCTCATGCCTATAATCCCAGCACTTTAGGAGGCCAAGGTAAGCAAATTGCTTGAGCCCAGGAGTTCCAGATGAGCCTGGGCAACATAGCGAGACCCCATCTCTACAGAAGGATGGGACTATGTGATGGTGCATGCTCCTAGCCACAGCTGCTCAGATGGCTGAGGCAGGAGGATTGCTTGAGCCCGGGAGTTTGAGGTTGCAGTGAACTATGATCACACCTCTGCACAGTAGCCTGGGTGACAGAATGAGACCCAGTCTCTAAAAATAAATAAATAAAAAATGAAATAAAACTTGACATTTGTCTGGGTGGGCAGAATAATGCCCACCACCCACAGATGCCCATGCCCTAATTCCCAGAGTTCCCACCTTACATGGCAAAAGGGACTTTGCAGATGGGATTAAGGACCTCGACATGGAGAGATTATCCTAGATAATCCAGATGTGCCTAATCTAATCACATACGTGTTTAAGACAGGAGAAGCTGTCGCAGCTGTGGTTGGACAGAGCTGGGACTACGGAAGGGAGTCAGGGGACGCGATGCTGGCTGTGAGGGTGGGAAGGGCAGGCAGAGCCGAGGAAGGTGGGCAACTTCCAGAGCTGGAAAAGGTGTATATCCGTGTGCTAAAGCTGTCATGACGAAGTACCACAAAATGAGTGGGTTACACAGAATTCTCTCTCAGTTCTGGAGCCTGGAAACCTGAGATCAAGATGGCATCGTGGCCCTGTTCCCACTGAAGGCACAGGGAAGGATCTTTTCTAGGCCCCTCCCCAGCCTCTGGCAGTTCCCTGGTTGTGGCAGCATAGCCCTAATCTTCACTTGGTGCTCTCCCTGGCGAGTGTGTGTGTGTGTGTGTGTGTGTGTTTGTGTGCATGTGTGCACCCAAATTTCCTCTTTTTATAAGAACACAGTCATATTGGATTAGGTCCCACCCTAATAACCTCATCTTAACTTAATCATCTGCAAAGATTCTCTTCCCAGGGAGTTAGGACTTTAATATATCATTTTTGGGGAGACACAATTCAATGCATAACGTCAAGGAAATGGATTCTCCCTGAGAGCATCCTTAACGGAACACAGCCCCCTGTCCACCACACCTTGATTTTAGCACAGCAAGATCTGACTTGGACTTCTGAACTATAGAACTATTAACATAAGGTGATAAATGTGTATTGTTTTAAGGCACTAATTTTGAGCTGATTTCTTACGGCAATAGTAGAAAGTGAACACATCTTCTAAAAGCAATTTCCAATGGAAAAAAAAAGAAGGAAAAAAAATTCAGGATGCTAATAGAGGAGCTGATGGTGACAACTCACTACAAAAATCTCAAAAACAAAGCTGAGCTACCGCAGTCAGCACAGCTGAAATGTTTCACAAGCCCATTTCTCCCTTGATGGAACTTGGGAAAAAGTCACCAGACAGAAGTCAGGGCTTTTTCTTTTCTTGAAATAGTCATCTACCAAGGACATGGGCTTTCCATAGCTGATGATGATTACCTCCCTGCACAGGCTTCCTGTTCCTGCCTCCAGATAGTATTGCATTAACTTTTTTTTTTTTTTTTTTTTTTTTTGAGACAGAGGCTTGCTCTCTTGCCTGGGCTAGAGTGCCGTGGTGTCAGCCTAGCTCACAGCAACCTCAAACTCCTGGGTTCAAGCAATCCTTCTGCCTCAGCCTCCCGAGTAGCTGGGACTACAGGCATGCACCACCATGCCCGGCTAATTTTTCTATTTTTGGTAGAGACGGGGGTCTCGCTCTTGCTCAGGCTGGTCTCGAACTCCTGACCTCGAGTGATCCTCCCCGTCTCTGCCTCCCAGAGTGCTAGGATTACAGGCCTGAGCCACCACAGAGCTTGCCACGCGGTGTAGGGTGAGTGGAAAACAGGCGCTGCCTGTTAATGACATGAAGGCTAACTCCATCTAGGTTGTCTTGAAACAAAAGTGTAATTTTCAAAGCAGAAAGCAAAACAGGGTTAAAAATCCAACTGCATTCCAAAGTCTGCTAAAATGACAGACGTAGCACACTGGCCAGCGGGGGCGACCCTCCTGTTCCGCGGCGCCTGCCCTGCTGGGGTTTCTGAGGCTGAGCGCGCACTTCTCACCACCCAGGCCCGGCAGGCGTTCACTCGCCAATGGGCCGGGCCTCCCCACGCTCGTTCACATTCAAGCTGTTAGTGCTCTTTTTCTTTGTAATATCCAAATGCTGTTTTTATAAATATTTTAAAGGAATCTTAGCAGAGTCTCTCATTTTTTAAAGGCTTAAGGTTTGGAGCTGGATTGGGTCTCACTACCGGAAGTGAAAATCCGCCGTGAAAACGTCAGCACACCTCCTACCCGCTGGCGGAGACCACGCGGCAATGGCAATGGCCTTCGCCCTCCCAACCAGCTCCTTCCGTCGCGAATGTTCCGACCATCAGACAGGGGATGACTCTATGTTCCAAATGAGCTGCGGAGGCTCGCTGTGTCCGCGCCCTGCGTCCGGATTTCACCTTCTGCCCCTCCCTTCCCTCCGTGACTTGGCCTCCTGCAGGGTTTGCGTCTCAGTAAATGGACTCCTAGGTCGCACAGGCCTCACATTTTGGAGAAATCTTTGACTTTGCACTTTCTTCACAACTCACATCCAATTTACTAGCCAGTTCTGTCTTTTCTACCTTCAAAACACATCAGGAATCTAATCACATTTTAACACCTCCACTGCTACCACCCTGATCCCAGTCAGACACATTCAAACCTGTATTTCTACTCTGCCTTTGCCTCCCTCAGTCTGTACTGCAGTCAAAGGAAACCTGCTGAATGCAAATCAGCTCTTGACTGCTCAAAACCCTCCAGTAGCAATCCAGAGCATCAGGAAAAGCCAAAGTCCCTGTCACGGTACGTGGTACGGTGCCTGCAGGATCTGGCCTCCCACTACCTACCTCCTGCTGCTTCTCCCACTCGCTCCCCTACCCAGTCCTAGTCCTCTCCAGCCACTCTGGGCTCCTAGCTATTCCCAGAATGTTCTAGGCTGGCTTCTGCCTCAGGGCCTCTGCACCTGCCTCTGCACTGCTCAGAAGGCTCTTCCCAGCAACTTCAGTGTCCTAGTGAAATGTCACCTTCTTAGTGAGGCCTTCTCTGACCATCATCCCTATTTCCATCATTTTCTCTGTCCAACACACTACCTGCTTTGTTTATTCACTTTGTTCACTGCCTGTCTTTCTCTCACTAGAAGGTGAGCACCATGCATACAGAAGCTTCTCCTATCTTGCTCCCTGCTGTATCTGAATTCCTAGAGTAATGCTCACTCCTAGTCACCTATGTGGCAGTATAATAGTGAGTGAATGAATGAATGAATGAATGAATTTCAGGGGAAGGTGAAGGAGTATCCAAAGTGCTCGTGATCTAGAGAATTCCTCCTCTGCTCCTGATGCCAAGACTCTGGGCAAATCTGCTATCCTCTAAGGGAGTTATCAGTTGTTGCAAAAGTCAGCATGCTTATGATGGAATAGCTCATCCGGTTTTTCTAAGTTGGCACTTACCTGAAGTTACAGATGCTTTCAGGGCCTCAAGCAATAGAGCTGTGCACTACACAACACACCTTACCTCTCCTAGCGTGAGTTATGTTTTCTGAGAGAACACAAAAGGGCAGAAGTGAGCGTCATATAAGAGAAATCAGACCTTGTGCTATTAGGAGCAGGCTTTGAGTATAGAGATTGTTTTTTTAAAAAAAGAAAACGTTTTGTGGAAGTTTTTCCAAGTGACTAATGGTTTGGAGATTTGCCCAAGAGTGATAGCTTCTGGCCACAGTGATGGTCAGGAGCAGGGTGGCATTCACCCATTGTTCATGCATTTGTTGAAGATCTGTGAGCCAGATGTTATGCTGGGCACTGCCATTACCATGAGGGACAAAATCCAGTCTCTGTTCTCATGAACTTCCAGGCTACATAAGGACTCAGGTATAATTCCTAAGAGGACTGCATAGGAGGAATTCACAGACGGCCACCTGCCCTGGGACAGGGTAGGGAACCTGAGAGCAGGTACTAGCTGAGTGAGTCCCGAGGGCTGGCCAGGCTGGTCAAGTGTAGAAAGGAGAGCCCGGGCAGAGGCCCAAGGGGACAAGAATTGGAGGGCTCTGGACCTGAAAGTGACCCAGTGCAACTGATTGCTGGACAGAGGAGACAGCAGAGGGGCCAAGGCTCACAACGAGGGGCCTTCTCTACTGACTTTTCCTGCAGTCCATGAGGCTACGTTGCTATTCTTGGTTGTACCTGACAATCAAAGCAATAATCATAGCAGTCTTTATGAAGGCTGAGGACATTGGCCTTCTTGACTTATGAAACTAGAAGATTGCGGGGGCAGGGGCAAGTGATTAGAAGTCATCTAATTAGATATCCTAGAAGTCCAATTCCTTGGGGGGGTCTGGGGGAGGTTGAATTGCATCCCATGGTCACAAGTCCCAGACATGAGAGTTGGTGGTGATGCATAACTTACTTCAAGGTTCTTTTTTTCTATTTTCATAATGATAGATATTTCATATCAAATTTCCCCAAGAAGCTTTTTAATTTAATTGGGTCCTATTTATTTATTTTTCTTGTTGCTTTGATTACTTTTGGGGTCTTATTCATAAATTCTTTGCCTAGACCAATATCTATAAGAGTTTTTCCAACCTCTTCTTCTAGAATTCTTACAGTTTCATGCCTAAGGTTTAAGTCTGTTATCCATTGTGAATTAATTTTTGTGAGTGGTGAGAGATGCAGGTTCTGTTTCAGTCTATCCAATGTGGCTATCCAATTTTCCCAGCACCATTTATTGAATATGGATTCTTTTCCCCAGTGTATGTTTTTGTCTGCTTTGTCAAAGATCAGATGGTTATATGAGGATGGTTTTATATCTGGGTTCTCTGTTCTGATCTATTGGTCTAGGTCTCTGTTCTTGTGCCAGTACCATGCTGTTTTGGTTACTATAGCCTGGTAGTATAGCTTGAAGTCTGGAAAAGTGATGCCTCCCAATTTTTTCTTTTTGCTTAAGGTTTCTTTGGCTATTCTTTTCTTGTTCCATACAAAGCATAGAATTATTTTTTCTAGATCTGCAAAAAATGATGTTGGTACTTTAATGGGGATTGCATTGAATTAGAAAGCTTCAGCATGGCCAAGGAAACAATCAATAGAGTGAACAGACAACCTACAGAATGAGAGAAAATATTTGCATGTGATATATCCAATAAAAGTCTAATAACTGGAATCTACAAAGAACTCAAGTGAATCAGCAAGAAAATATCAAACAACCCCATTAAAAAGTGGGCAAAGACATGAACAGAAACTTTTCAAAAGAAGAGAGACTAATGGCCAACAAGCATAAGAAAAAATGCTCAACATCTCTAATCATCAGGGAAATGCAAATCAAAATCACAATGAAATATGACCTAACACCAGTGAGAATGGCTTTTGTCCAAAAGTCCCAAAAAACAGATGCTGGTGTGGATGCAGAGAGAAAGGAACACTCATACACTGCTGGTGGGACTATGAACTAGTACAACCTCTATGGAGATACCTCAAAGAACTAAAAGTAGACCTACCATTTGATCCAGCAATCTTACTACTGGTTATTTATTGAAAGGAAAAAAAGACATTTTATAAAAAAGACACTTGCACTTGAATGTTTATAGCAGCACAATTTGCATTTACAAAGATGTGGAAACAACCCAAGTGCCCATCAATACATGAGTGAATCAATAAAATATGGTGTATTATACCATGGAGTATTAGCCATAAAAAATGGTGAGCTAATACCTTTTGTAACAACCTGGATGGAACTGGAGACCATTATTTTAAGTGAAGTATCACAAGAATGGAAGACCAAAACCCACATGTACTCACTACTAAATTGAAACTTACAGATCATGTGCACATATGGTAGTAAAATTCAACGGAAATCAAGCAGGTGGGAGGGGGGAGGAAGGGACAGGTAAATTCACACCCAACGGGTACAGTGCACACTATCTGGGTGATGGACACACTTATAACTTTGACTCAAACTGTATGAAAAGCAATTTGTGTAACCAAAATGTTTGTACCGCCATAATACTCTGAAATAAAAAAAACATAAAAATAAAGAAATAAATTTCCCCAAGAAGTAGTGAACTTATGAAAGTAAAAAATAATTAATGTTACCATCTACAGTGTCCTTTCCTGGTGCAAGCGGAGCAATCTGACTTTAAAGAGGACATTTACGGAAGTGAAGAGAGGGAGGCACTCTGTCATCTCGCAGGCCTGAGAGGCACCTGGCTGTCCTTGGGCGTCCTACTTAGCCTTTCCAGTGGCTTCTTGTCTTGTCCTGTAAAATGGCACCTCCAGGGCCCAGGGCAGGGATGACATGAGAGGCTGCACGTAACATATTCATGATGCCTGACACTGGCGAGCACCTTTTAATTTAGAAATTGCCGTTAATGATGGCAATGATACTGGCAATAGTAGTGGGCGCTGCCTATAAAGGGCAGGGACGAGAGCTCACAGGTGCAGCCGAGAGAAGACTGCTCATGCATTTGGAGACTCTCACATGAGGATTTGTCTTAGATGAGCCTCTGGCTTAAAAAAGCAAGAGCGTTATTCAGAGGCTGGTGAAAATATCAGGAGAAGCTCCTTGATCCAAATGTTGCATCCACGGGGAGGGAGGCGGTGCGTGCTGTCGGCCAGGCAGAACGAGGAGCTGGGACTGTGTCTGCCTGGGCCTTCCAATTTGGTTATCTTTCTTTCATACATACATTTATGTATTAAATATTATATGCAGTATTAGCGTCACACTTTCTTTAGATAGTCGATTTCCCTGTCAGGATGTTCCAGTGACTCACAGCTCAAACTCTGATAATGCCTTGCAGCAGGCAGCCTTTTTCTCAGGTTATGGACATAGAAAAATTCTTTCATAAATAATAAGACTCAGCCATAGGGAAGAAAAACCTGACCTTTTCTATGCAGAGTTTCCTTTTTCAGATATAATAGAAGACACAAGGGCCATATGAACAATGAGCTTTTGAAAAGGCATTTAAGAAGCTTCAAATACTGTTTTCTGAGTTGACAAATGGCACGAAGTTGCATTTGAGCTGTCATTTGACCAATAGCAGGGAAGCAGAAGTGAGAAATAAATGCAGGCTTTTTTTGCTGGTGGGTAACTGACAAAGCTGAGGCTAGGATGAGACGAGGACAATCTAGGTAATAATTGTCTTTGCCAGGAAAGGTGTAATTCTAAATTCAACTCCTGTTTTCAAAAAAAACACAAGCTCAAAAGTCTTACATACTTGTCTGTAACTCATTTTAAGTTTTTCGTAATATTTTTTTTTTTCCTGTAGGAAAACTCTTGCACAGTGAAACCCAACATCAGTGATTTCATGTGGTATAAAATGCCCTTTTCTGCCAATGGAAAGTATGGTTCTGGCAAAATACTTACACATAAGTTCATAAAAGGCCCTGCAGTTTCCTGGGCTTGGCTACCTTGCTCCCACTTTATGAGAAGATAGTGTAACCTTAACAGAAAGAGGCTGTGTTGCCGCTGTGGCCCTGGTCATATTCCACTGCCTGGAAAGACCGTCCACTTGTTTTTGAACTTGTACGTGTTTCCTATGTCTCAAGGCTGTCCTTTAACAAATGCCTCCTCCAGGAAGCCCTCCTGTCTTTGCCTTTTTATGGGTGAAACCTGCTTCCTCGAAAGCCTGGGAGCCCTTTATCTCCACTCTAAGGGCACTGATTTTCCATCCAAAGAATGTAGGATGATTTAATGGCAAGAGCACAGGAATCCCGCACTGCAGTTCTAAATTCAGTTCTATCATTTACCACCTACTTGAGCTTAAGAAAGTGTATAACTTCCCAGTATTTCCCTGTAAAATGAGAAATAAGATTTTTTTAAGAGTTTAAAAAAGTCCATAAATTACAAAGTCAGCACTCAAGAATAAAAATAATGGCAGCAGCCACTGGTAAGGCATTTGACTGGTGCCTTAGATGAATTATTTCCTTTAATGTTCACCTGGCTTCTATAAGGTGGTTCCTATTACTATCCGCCACCTCACCCATAGGGAAACCAAGAGACTTGCCTAAACTTACCGAGGTTTTCCCTGTCACACTCCTCTGTCAATGCCCCTCACCACTAGAGTTCTGCTTCTGATGGTGGTTATTTGTATTATGGTTATTTAGGTGCCTCAGAATTATTTACATGCATTGTATTTAGTTGTGACTATTTCAAACATTTAAGTCCCTTATTGAGGGCAAGATCCATATTCAATTCATTTTTGTTTTCTCCAGGGCACCTGTCATAGGCTGAATAATGGTCCCCCAAAAGATACCCACATTCAAATCTCTGTGAACGTTACCAACTGTGGCAAAAAAAAAAAAAGACTGCAGATGTGATTAAATTAAAGATCTTGAGAGGGGGAGATTATGCTGGCTTATCCAGAAAAGCCCTAGAGGTGTCACTTGTATCTTTCACGTGTACTATGTGTCGGAGGAGGGTTTGACACAGACGAAAGAGAAAAAGGCATCTTACTACAGACACTGAGATTGGAGTGATGTGGCCACAAGCCCAGTGACGCCAGCAGCCAGCAGATTCTCCTCTAGACCGTCCGGAGGGGGGATGGTCATTCAACACCTTGATTTTGACCCAGTAACACTGATTTTGGACTTCTGGACTTCAAAACCATGAGAGAATAAAAATTTCAGTTGTTTTGAGCCACCAAGTTGGTGCTGAGCTGTTACAGTGGCCACGGGAAATTAATATGGCACCTACCAAGAATACTTTTTAAACAGTAGAACACTATACTCCCTGGCTTCTCTTTTCTGTCAAATATAGTAGGAAAGAGTACCTCTCTGTCCACCTGTAATGATCCTCTTTAGTCAAAAATGCAAGGATTGCATGAATAAATATGGCCCTAATTCAGAACTCCAAAGAAAAATACAGTGGAAGTCAACAATGTTCACATTTTTCTCTGTCCCACCCAGAATTTGGCCAGTGCACCTTCCCCCCTCTCTGCAGACAGTTTTGTGAGCTTCCTCTAGAAGCACTAGATTGGATTTTTGCGTACACATCAATGATTCTTACTCTTTCCACCCAGAAACTCTCTATATGAGTGAAAAGACAGGCAAAAAGTCTAAATTTCTGGTTTTAGAAGACTTCTACGATTTGATTCCTGGAAAGGGTCTCCTTCCAAAGGCTGCTAAGACAAATGGAGCTTGGACAAGACAAGAGAAGCAAAGCTGCCCTACGGGCTTGGGGTGGCTGTGAATGGGCCAGATCGAGCGGTTCCTGCAGGGAACTAGGACAGCTCCTACCCACAGAGGCCACTGCACCTGCTTCCTCTAGCACACAAACCCAGGAGCCCCCGCTTCCCCCCGCCCCCGACACAGCCTCCTGGCAGGAGCTTGTTGTTTGCAACGACAGCACCCAGCTTGCACTGCAGGAAAGCCTAGCAGGGAAGCCCACCCATCTAGAGAACAGAAAATCAACTTCCCCACCCCAGCTCTTTCCCTGAAATCTTCCTGCCTCAGAGGAAGCCAGCTGTGAGCTCACCTTGGACATTAAACATCTCCTTTCAGGGGACTTGGAACACTAAATGTCTGGAGAGACTTGTTAACTGACTCCAATTCACCGTGTGGTGAGGAGGAACCAGAGCCCTTAAGGATGGGGTTCCCATCCATGGGCTGATGTGTCACAGGGGGAGATGGAAGCCTGTGGCTGTTATTCCATAGTGCCACTGGCTTTTGAGATGACCCAAATTAACCCCTCTGTATCTGTTTTGCAGTGCTTCTGTAAAAACAGTCCGTAGATTAATGTCTCTAAAAGTCTTGCAGAGCTTCCAGTTCTGCCCAGATGAATTAAGTAGCCATGTACCCCTAGCTTCTACCCCTCAAAATTAAAAATCCCTTGATGTGACACAACAGCAAGAATAGGAAGACTCTGACCTACAGAGAAGAAGGTTTCTGGGGACCTTGGGACTCAAGGAAAGACACAGTGGTGACCTCCCTGGATTTTCTTATTGCCTCCCTTATAACTTTGACAGAGTGCTGCAAAAACCCCCAACAGGCACAGACAAAAATATCTCCAAGAAAGCCTGTTCCTCACAGCCAAAGACTGGGAAAGGAATGGCCTGACAACTGAAAATCTTTTGGACAATAGCCAGGAAAATACCAATGGATAAAACCACTCACCCACTCTCACCACCATAGTTTCAGTGCAGCCAAAAGTGTGAGAAATTCATCTCCTTGATTCCCCCTGACACCCACCACCAACCCCACTCTGCAGACCCATGTGTGGGCTAAGCACTCCAATTCCTGCCCGCTGGTATCTACAGGGACAACGTGCAGCTGACTTTCTATCGCTTGTCCAGCAGAAGCTGGCAGTGCTCTGAATCCCCAGCCAGGGACCTGTTGCAACTGAGCCTCCACACCTGCCCAACAGCAACTGGACCAAACAGGAGGTGCCAGTGAGGGCTAGTGAGCACTGCTCTGTACCCTACCTCTGGGTCAGCAAGGCACAGGGGTGGGCTAAACCGCCACACCCACCCATCAGCAAAGAGGTGAAATGGCAGTGCTGAGAATGACTAGTTGGCATTCCCACGGAAAATTAACATCAAATTAAACATATCTCTTACAGAGGTTGAAGAAACATTTCCCAATTCATCTTAGAAATATCCATTACCCTGAAACAAAAACCAAAGACCACACAAAAAGAAAGCTACACACCAATATCTCTCATGAAATTAGATGTAAAAGTCTTCAGCAAAACACTAGTAAATTCAATTCAGTGGTGCAGGAAAGAATCACATACCCTGTCAAATGGATTGGATTTTACAGAAGGCTAGTTCAACATTCAAAAGTCAATCCTGCTTCAGTTTTCTACATGTGGCTATCCAGTTTTCCCAGCACCATTTATTGAATAAGGAATCTTTTCCCCAGAGTATATTTTTGCTTTGTCAAAGATTAGATGGCCATATGAGGATGGTTTTATATTTGGATTTTCTGT
>CM052438.1:83726020-83742371 GCA_028533085.1 Varecia variegata
CAGTTGCTTCTATAGATAACATGGCTATTGTGAAACCTAAGACTGGTCTTGGAAATATCTTCCAGACTCTGCATTTGGGGGCAGGGGGCACAACTCATGCCAACTGGACCAGTGTCAACAGGTTCTGTGACCCTCTATCCAGTAATTGTCTCAGTCAAGAAGACAATTTCTGCTTCCCAACTCTGTGAGTTCATCCCAGCCAATCAGAAGACCCAATTCCCTAGCCCTTTGTTTGCCAAACTACCTTTTAAAATCTTAGCCCCAAAATTCTTGGGGAGATGAATTGAAGAAATTTTTCCCATCTCCTTGCTCAGTGCCTTGAGATATTAAACTCTTCCTCTGCTGCAACTCCTGCTTTCTCAGTATATCAGCTCTTCCTGGGCAGTGGCAAGGAGCTCAGTTGGGCAGTAACATACTCAGAAGTGGAATTTCTGAATCATATGGTAATTTCTATGTTTAAATTTTTTGTGGAACCACCGTATGTTGGTTTTCCATAGCAGCTGCACCATTTTGCATTCTTACCAGGAGTGCACAAGAGTTCTAATTGCTCAATATCCTAGCCAACATTTGTTATTTTCTGTTTATTTGATAATAGCCATCCTAATGGGCATCTCCTTGTGGTTTTGATTTGCATTTCCTTAATGATAAATACTACTGAGAATCTTTTTATGTGCCTATTGGCCATCTGTATATTTTCTGTGAAGAAATGTCTGTTCAAGGCCTTTGCCCATTTTTGAATTGGGATGCTTATTTTATGTTGTTTTGTTATAGAAATTCTTTATGTATTTTAAATATTCATCCCTTATCTGATATATGATTTCAAATATTTTCTCTCTTTCTAAATTTTCTTTTTTTAGGGACAGGGTCTCAGGCTGGAGTACAGTGGCTGGATCATAGCTCACTGTAACCTTGAACTCTTGGGCTCAAGCGATCCTCCCACCTCAGGTTCCCAAGTAGCTGGGACTACAGGTGTGCATCACCACACCTGGCTATTTTATTTTATTATTTTTTTGTAAAGATGGGGTCTCGCTATGTTGCCCAGGCAGTATTTTCTTTCATTCTATATGTCTGACATTTTCATTGGTCCATGGAGGAGCCTGGAGAACTGCTATTTGTTCCTCTAGTGACTCCATGTGCCACCAAATCTAGCTGTCTCATCCCCTGTTTACCATCTCCAGAGATAACTACCATTCTAACATTTTGTATGCATATTGTCATGTTTATACACACACAGACATATACACATACATTTTTTTCCTGCTGAAAGACTATTTGCTTTATTACTAAGCCAAGAGTTTTGTCATTATCTCCCCTGATCTCAGAATGCAAATGGAAAACAAAATTGTTTGCTACTGAGACCAGGAAACAGAATTGCACATTGTAATCATCCCTCCCTGGCAAGGCAAACAGGTTTTAAAACCTCTAAAATACACTTCACTTAAGATAATTAACAAATGAATTCATTCTTTTACAAAGCTATAAAGCTTGAACTACACAACTTGTTAAGAAGATATAAAAATCCATGTGTGTCTTCAATATTTTATGTCTTTATGAAAGAAGAGCATTCACTCATAACAATGCATTAGCTACTTAAGAAATATTTGAGTGCCTAGAATGCCCCAGGAATTACATTAGACATCTGGCAGTAAAAAGCCACGTCACTTTCTAATGGAGTTAGTCAAGGAGAATGAATGAGCACAGGATACTATGTGCAAAGCCAATAACTTTGCTAACAGCAAATGGCTTTCTGGAATTACAAAACAAAATGATGATTTTCAATTTTTATTTATATTTCCAAAATAAACAGCCCTTTTCAAATGACTACCACATTATAAAGAAAACAAAGGCAAAAGTATTCAAAAGCTTATTCAAATAATATATGATTTTGTAATTTCCATACATTTATATATATAGGCGTTGATACTTGTTAACCTTAGTTTCTGCATATGATTCTCAGAATTCCCAAAGTAGACTTGTTAAATGCATTTTAATTTATTTCTTTATCCAAAAATCATGTTCATGATTTATAACTTGATTTTTCCAGTTATTAAATACTACTCACCCTTATAGATTAATTTATTTCCTCTGCATGCCTCTTGAACATCATCTTATGTTTAATAATGTTTATTTTAAATGACTGCAAGAAGCTAACATGCTTGTAAGCAAAATAATTATATTTAAAATAAACAACCAGGAAGTATGATTTAAAATCATAAAACATAATATTAATAAGTAATTAAACAAGGAGTAAGAAAAACAAATACTCGAAGACCTTTTCAGAAAAGATGGGTTTGATTCTTTAAAAACACTATTGTAAGAACATTGGCTTAGGAAATGTTTTCTGTGTGCACTGAAAATTAAAAACCATGTATCCAGGTTTCTCACAGGTCCAATTTGCATAAAGCATTTCTTTCGCTAACCTTGACTCACCAAAGCATGAATTGCTTCTAACGTAGGAGAAATTAGGTAGCCTCATCTTGTTCAATATCGAAAGGCCAGATTTCTAGTTAATGTGAAAAACATCAGGGGACAACAACAGAACCATAAAACTGCTTGCGCAGGAGTGGGAGTCTGTATGCATGGTCATAGCCAATGCAGACTGTCACAGGTCACAGGGGACTGAATCCCTTTGTCTGTTTCCGATGATCCTAAGAGATAATTCTCTTATGTTTTGCTGCAATCATAGCTCAAACAGGTCTTTTTCTTTTCTTTCTCTTTGTTTCTTTTATTTTCTTTTTGTTTTTCCTGTAAGAAACCAGGCTTCTGATTCTGTCTGCATTTATTACCCAGCTATGAGAGCTTGGGGAGGCTACTCTGCAAGGAGCAGCCTTCAGTTCACTGGAAATCCCATTTCTATGAAACCAATCCTAGGCAAGGCTTGACTAAGTCAATGGTAGTGTATACTCCGCACAGCCTGTGATGACGTGGTCCTCTCGCAGTTGTCCCCTCAGGGCTTCCAGAGTCCTGGTGGATACCACACTGGGAGTGCACCCAAACAGTTGGCAGGGAAATGCTGTGTCACTGTTTAAGAAATATTTCCTAGTTTTTTATATCCAACAGATGGTTTCACATTCTTCAGATTCAGTAACAAAAAAGAAAAGGCCTATTAAAAAGAAGTCTATGTTAAAAGGCAAAGAAGCATCAAACACAACTTTCTGGAGAGAGAAACAGAAAGAGAAATTTAGAAAGAGGAAGTAGACTCAAGAAGAGAAATAGGATGCTGCAACCCTAGGGTCCTGTACGATCCTGGAGCCCGGCTTCATGTCTGAAGGGTTTGTATTAGACTGTGACCTTCGGACGTTGTCTCAACCTATTTGTGCTTCAGTTTACTCATCCATTACATGGGGATAACGAAAGTACCATCACCATAGGGTTATTGTGAGAATTAAAGGAGTGAGGTTAGAAAAATTCCTAGTACATGATTTTTCAACAAGTTTTAGCTTTTGTTATTGTTTTCTCTGAGACTCAAATATAGTTTGAAAGAGGCAGCAACAAAACCCAGAAGACAGTCTGGACTTGATGTGCCTGAGACATTGTGGACTTTCAATAGGCATTATTCAATTCATCTGACGTTGCCTACAGTGCTAGAAAAATAAAGTTACAGTCAACAGCTAGGTTAATTGAGAAGTTTTTATAAAACAACTTTCATGAGATCTAATTGACATATAACAAACAGCACATGTTTAAAGTGTACAATGTAAGTTTTGATGCATATGGATGTGTGTGTATATACATACATACTTGGAAATTATTGCCATAATAAAGATAGTGAATATATCTAACACCCTCACCAATTTCCTTACGCTTTCTGTAATTCTTCCCTATACTGCCTCTCCCAGCCCCTTCCACCATCACAGGGCCAGTCCTGATCTGCCTGTTGTCACTATAGATTAGTTTGCATTTCCCATAAGTTTATATAAGTGCGGTCATATAGCAGGCAGTCTTTTGTCCAGGTGTTTCCCCTCAGAATAATGATTTTGAGATTCATCCATGTTATTGTAAGATTTAATAGTTGATTCCTTTGTATTGCTGAATAGTATTTCGTTGCATGGCTATACCACAATCTGTCTATCCATCATCTGTCAATGGGTGTCTGGGTTGTTTCCAGGTGTTGGCCATTACAAATGAACCTGCTAGGAAAATTCTTGCACAAGTTTTTGTGTGGACATATGTTTTCATTTCTCTTGGGTAAATACCTAGAAGTGGAATGCCTGGATCATATGGCAGGTGTATTTTCAACTGTTTAAGAAACTGCCACACTTTTCCAAAATGGTTGTACCACCTTACACTCCTACCAGCACCGACTGAGAGTTACAGTTCCATGACATCCTTGCCAAAACTGTTTATTTTAGTCATTCTAATAGAGGTGTGGTAGTGTCTAGTTATGGTTTTAATTTGCATTTCCCTGATGAGTGATGATGTTTACTTAGCATCTTATCTATTCCCAACTCATGTATCTTGTTTATTGAAATCTTGTCTGTTTGAAATCTTTTGCCTACTATTTTATTGAGCTTTGAAGTTCTTTATATTTTGGATACAAATATTTTATCACATATACAATCTGCAAATAATTTCTCCCACATTGTGCCTTTCTATTCACTGTCTTAGCAATATTTCTTTCTTAAGGAGCACAAGTTCTTAAATTTGATGATGTCCAATTTATCAATCTATTCTTTCATGGCTCATGCTTTTGATGTTGTATTTATGAGATCTTTGCTCAAACCAAAGTTCCAAAAATTTTTCTGTATTTTTCTAGAAATTTTATAATTTTAGGTTTACATTTAGATCTATGGTCTATTTTGTGTTAACTTTGGCATATTATATGAGGTATTGATGAAAGATTTTGTTGTTGGTTTTTAAAATCCGCATAAGCATGTTCAATAATTCCAGCACCATTTGTTAAAAACATTATCTCTCCATTGAATTGCATTGCACCTTTGTAAAAAATTAGCTGTCAATATGCATGTAGATCTATTTCTGGGCTTTCTATTCTATTCTATTGATCTATGTGCCTATCTTGATGCCAGTACCACACGCACTTGATTACTGTACCTTATAATACATCTTGAGACTAGGTAGTATCAGTATTTCAACTTTGCTCTTCTTTTTCCAAGTCATTTTACCTATCCTAGGTCTTTTCATTTCTGTGTGAATTTTAGATTCAGCTTATTATTTTCTACTAACACACCTGATGGTATTTTAATTGGATTGCATCAAATCTATAAATCAATTTGATGGTGTACTGACATCTTAAGAGTCTTCTGGGGCATGGTCTTATTTAATTTCTCTCAGCAACATTTTATAGTTCTCAGTGTATAGGTCTTGCATATTTTGTCAATTTTATTTATACTTATGATATAAATATGATATTTTTCATATTTTGTCAGATTTACCATTAAGTATTTTATATTTCATGATATTTATTATAAATGTTATTGTTTTTTCTTTCAATGTTCAATTGCTCATTTTTAGTACATATAAATACAACTTATTTCAGCATATTACCCTTGTATCCTGCAACTTACTAAACTTATTAGTTTTAGTAGCTTTTTGTATATTCTGTAGTTTTCTACATACATGATCATGTCATCTTCAAATAAAGACAATTTTCTTTCTTTCTTTCCAGTGTGGATGACTTTCTTTCTCTCTTTCTTTTCCTTCCTTCTTTCCCTCCTTCCTACTTCCTTTTTTCCTTTCATTTTTTTTCTTTCTTTCATTTTCCTAGTTGAATTGGCTGAAACCTCTAGCACAATGTTGACTGTAAGTGCTAAGAGTGAATGTCTTTGTTTCGTTACTGATCATAGGGAAATAGCACTCTTTCCTTCACCATTATGTTTCTAGATGTAGATTTTTTTGGTTGATGTTTTTATAAAGTTGAGACAGTTCCTGCCTACTCCTAGTTTGCTGAAAATTTTTTGATCAGGAATGAATATTGGGTTTTGCCAAATATTTTTGCTGCATCTATTGAGATGTTCACATACGTACATACATATATGTTTGTTTTTTAATATGCTGAATTACATTGATTGATGCTTTAAAATATTCACCCCACCTAACTGTTTTATATATTGCTGGATTCATTTAACTAACATTTTATTTAGGATTTCTGTATTTATATTCATGAGGTATATTGATCTGTAGTTTTCTTACACCTTTATTGGGACTGAATGTGAGGGTAGTGCTGGCCACATAGAACAAGTTGGTAAGGATGCCCTTCTCTTCAGTTGCCTGGAAGAGTTTATGTAAAATTGCTGTCAATATTATTTCTTTCTTAGATGTTTGACGGAATTCACCAGTGAAGCCATCTAGGCTCTGTTTCTCTTCTGGAAGGGTTTTTATAATACTTAAAATTCAATTTCATTAATATTCAAAAATTCAATGTAGGGCTATTCTGGTTACCTATCTCTTTGTGAGTGAGCCCAGTGAATTTGTGTCTTAAAGAACATGTATGTTTCATCTCAGTTTTCTAAATTGTTGCCACAAAATTCTTCATATATATTCATCATTTTAATATCAGAATATGTAGTGATGTCACCTTTCTCATTGCTGATATTGGTGATTTCTTTCCTCCCCCTTTTCCTGATTTCTCTGGCTAAAGTTTTAGCAATTTTATTGATCTCAAAGAACCAACTATCAGTTTCAAGGATTTTTTTTTCTCTATTCTTTTTTGGTTTTTTTATTTCATTAATCTCTACTCTGTCCTTTATTATTTCCTCTATTCTGCTTACTTTGGATTTCATTTATGCTTCTTTTTTTAGTTTCTAAGGGCAAAAACTCAGATAATCCATTTGAAATCTTTCTTATTCTGTAATAAAAGCTTTATGTGTACAAAAAATTTACAAATTTCCCACTAAGTACTGTTTAGCGCAGTCCACAGATTCGTGTATATTTTCATTTCGTTAAGTTCGCTGTGTTTTCATTTCGTTAAGTTCACTATGTTTTCATTTCATTAAGTCCAAAAATACTTTTCACTAAATAATTTCCCTTTTGATTTTTTTCTTTGACCCATAGGTTATTTAAAAGTATGGTATTAATAGTTTCTAAGTACTTGGGAATTTTCCAGAGATCTCTCTGTTATTTATTTCTAACTTAATTCCATTGTGGTCAGAGTGCATACTTTGTATAACTTGAATCTGTTTAAGTTTATTGTATTGATTCTTGTTTTATGGAATAGAATATTAACTATCTTGGAAAGTGTTCTGTGTTCACCTGAAAAGAATGTGTATCCTGATGTCATTGGATGAAATGGCATATATTTATCAACTAGGTCCAGTTGATAGAAAGTATTGCTCAAGTCTTCTATATTATTACTAATTTTATTATTACTAATTTTCTATTCACTTGTTCAATCAATTGTTGAGAGAAAAGTGCTGAAATCTTGAACTATAGTTGTGAATTTTTCTGTTTCTTCTGAAAGTTCTATCAGTTTTGCTTTACTTATTTTGAAGCTTTATCACTAGTTGCATAAATGTTTAGAATTGTCATATCTTCTTAACAAATTGACCTTTTGAATAGTATTTGAATAGCAAGATTCCCTTTTATTCCTGGTAATTTAGTCTTGAAATCTACCTTACTCAACATTAACATGATTATTCCAACTTTCCTTTAATGTTAACATAGTATATCTTATTTCATTCTTTTAGTCTTTTTGCAGTATTTTTTTCCTTAAAGTTTACTTCTTGTTGGTAGCATATAGTTCGGTCTTGCATTTTTCTCTTACCTGGCAACTTCTGTCCTTTAATTAGGGTATTTAGATTGTTTACTTTCAATGTGATTACTGGTATACGTTTAGATTACTGGTATAGGTTTAAAACTATTATTTTGCTGTTAGTTTTCAATTTGTCTTGTTTGTCTCCTTTCTTTCCTTTTTTTTTTTTTTGTCTTCTTTTAGATTAACTGAGTATTTTTTCAGATTCCATTCACATCTTTTTTTTTATTTATTAGCTATAACTCTTAATGTTGTTATCTTAGAGGTTGCATTAAAGTTGGCAATCTTTTTCTGTGAAGGGCCAGGTGATTTTAGGCTTTGTGGGCCACATGTAGTCTCTGTCACATATTCTTTTTTCTCTAATTTTTAAAAACATAAAACCATTCCTAGCTTACAGGCTGTGCAAAAAGAAGCTGTGTGTCATATTGATCTGTGAGGCATAATTTGCTAATCCACGGTATACATCTTATTAAAGTCTACCTCCAAGTAATATTGTACCACTTCATAGTATATTCTTACAGAAGTACACTTTTATTTCTGCTCTTCTGACTTTTGTTATTTTTGTGATACATTTTACTTTCACGAGTATTATATCCCCTACAATGCATTATTACTTTTGTTTAAGTAATTATTTTTGAAATAAACTAAAATTATAGGAGAAAAAATATGATACTCAACGTAGTTCCATTCCCTGTGCTGTTCATTCTTTTGTGATGGTCCAGATTTCCATCAGGCATTATTTTCCTTCTACCTGGAAGATTTTCTTTATAATTTCTGGTATTGCAGGGATGGTGGTGGTAAACTCTTCCTTGCAATGCAAATATTCTGGTGATGAATTCTTTTAGATTTTGTACACTTGAAAAGTCTCCATTTCATCTATGATTTTTAAAAATAATTTTGCTTAATATAGAATTTTAGATTGACAGCTTTTAATTGCTATCTGTGTATATGTTCTGGGGGTGCTCAAAAAAGTGTGTATTCTGTGTTCTTGGATCGAGTGTACTACAAATAATTAGTTAGATTATGTTGGTTGATGGTGTTGGGTTTTTCTATATTTTTGCTGATTTTATACTTGGTTGTTTTTTTAATTTTTGAGGGAATGTGTTGCAATCTTTAACTATAATTATAGATTTGTTTATTTCTCCTTTCAATTTTTTTCAGTTTGTACTTCATGTATCTTGAAGTTATGTTGCTTAAATGCATACATATTGAAGATTGTAATGTCTTTTTGGTAGATTGACCTATCATTATATAAAGTCCCTCTCTGTCCCTGGTAATTTCTTTTCTCTGAAGTGAGAAAGTTTTTAGAAACTAAATGGATTCACTTGTGTCAAAAAAAAAAAAAAAATTCTGACAAGCAGAGCCAAGCAAGGTTATGAATAAAGGGTTCTCATGCGTAAATGCCTGATAACAAAAACTGTCAGAAAAGACTCTACAAAAAAGGCAACTTTACACAAAGGCCATTACAACTTTACACAAAAAGTATTTCTGTGAGGACATCAGCCCAGCAACTACCTGTCCCTGTCTAATCTCAGGCTGACATCACCCTTGTTATTGATCTTTCTAGCCAAGGATAATTATCACAAAACAATTATGCAAATTTTTTCATTTTTCCTTTAAAAACCTTTGTCTTTCTTTACTTCCCTGAATATGTTCATAGTTTAGTAGGGCATGCATATTTCTATTACAATACCCTATTACTGAATAAATGTTATTTTCTTTTAGAGAAAGAAGTCTCTAAAAGTCTATTTTATCTTACATTAATATAGCAATTCCTGCTTTCCTTTCTAAATTAATGTTTGCATGGTGTATATTTTTTTCATTCTTTTACTTTCAACTTACCTATATCACCATATTTGAAGTGACTTTCTCATAGACAGCATCTACTTGGGTCATGTTCTTTTTATCCACCATGTATATTTCATGTAATTACTGAAATGTTAAGACTTAAGCCTACTGTTTTATTTTTTGTTTTGTTTATTGTCTCTTTATCATTTCTCTCTTTCCCCGTTATTTTTCTATGAGTTACATGAACATTTTTCTTAGGTTTCTATTTTATCCAGTGTTTTTGAGTGTACCTCTTTGTATAGTTTTTTAAAGTGATTTCTCAAGGTATTACATTATATATTTATAGCTTATCAAAAGCCTACTGATGTTGGTGTTTTATTGATTTGAGTGAAGTGTAGCAAACTTATCTCTCTTTATGTCTCCTTATAACTATCTTAAATATTTCTTCTACATGTAGTATTGGGAACCATGTTAGGTATTAGGTAGTGTTACATAATTTTTGCTTCAACTGTCAAACATACTTTAGAAAACTCAAGAGGAGAAGAAAAGTCTATTGCACTTACTTATAATTTTGCTCTTTTCATATTCTTCCTTCCCGATGTTTCAAGGTTTTTTTTTTATCATTTCATTTCTGTTTGGAGAACTTCTTTCAACTATTCTTATAGTGTGGTCTACTAGCAACAAATTCTTTTAGTTTTCCTTTGTCTGAGAATATCTTGAATTCCCCTTAATTCCTAAAGGATATTTTTGCTGGATATAGGAGTTCTTTTTCTTTCAACATTCTAAAAATATGCTACTTCCATCTGGGCTCCATGGTTTTTGATGAGAAATCTGTTGTTAAAATTTTCTCTTACATATAATTCATAATGTCTGTCTAGATGATGTTTTTATTTACTGTTAGTTTTTAGAAATTTCACTATGGTATTTCTTGGGTTTATCTTGTTTGTAGTTTTTTCTTTTTCATCAATCAGTATGTGTGTTATTTTTGCCAAATTTAGAAGATCTTAAGCCACTATTTCTTCAAATACATGTTCAGTCTCACCTTCTTTCTATTCTCATTCTAGAAATATAATGACAGGAATGTTAGATTTTTTGTTATAGTCATACATGTCCTGGAGGGTCAGTTCAATTTTTTTTTACTCTGTTTTCTTTCTGTTCAGATTTGGTAATTTATATTATTCTATTTTCCAGTTCATTGCTTCTTTCCTTGTCCCTCTCCATTTTGCCATTGAACTCATCCATTCGGTTTTTTATTTTAGTTACATTTTTTAGGAATAAATTTTCATTTGATTCATCTCAGTGTTTTCTATTTTTTTTGCTAAGAGTGTCCCTTTTTCTCTATCACCACTCTGGTGGTGGTGGTCGGGCTGTCTCACTACAACTTGGTAAGGATGGAAGTCTAGACTCTCCACTCAGCCTTTGCTGGGGGCAGGGGACAGACTTGGTGTGAAGGTGGTGCCACATTTTTTTCCTGTGGTGTTTAGCTGGAGTAGAGCAGTTACTGTCTAAACATTTGTTAGGCAGGACTAGAGTAATGTTTAGTCTAAGGCTAATTATTCCCATTTCATTGGACCTTTCTAAGTGCTCTATCCAATGTGCTATGAAGTAATGAAGTTTTCCAATCTGACTCATGGGAACAGTCACTATTCCTACACCCGTGAGATGCTGGGTACTATTCCTTCCAATCCTCCCAGCTGTTCTTTCCCCAGCCTCAGGCTCTTTTCTCACGCATGAGTACTGATGGAAACTCTGTTAATCCCTGAGGGGGACTCTCTGCAGATCATTGAAGATCTCCCTCCTCTTCTAACTCTGTCCTGTTAACCCCAGCTGCCTTTTTCTCCCCAAATTCTCCACTCTTTCTCCTCAACTCAGGGAGTCTGTCAGGCTCCACCTATCCTTCCTCTCCCTGCGTCACACCTGCCAATTCTCTCCAGTTAGCGAAGTTGGGCATTGGTAGGATTCACCTCATTTGTTTTCCATTTTAGGGATCACTGTCATTCAGCGCCTGATGCCCAGTGTATCGAAAACTTTTGTTTTATGTTTCTTGTCTCTTTTTTCAATTGTACCAGGAAGGATGTAGTATAATACTGCAGACCCACTATTCCATCTTGACAGGACACAGAAGGCCAATAGAAAAGTTTTGAAAACACATATGACTAGTTTCAAAGACAGCTCCATACCCCAGCCTTCAAACAGCATATACAATGTGACCATCCAGGAAGTGGCCCAGGAATGCTGCAAGACAGGGACCTGTGACCCTGCATGAGCTCCTCCTCTGTGCTCAGCAGGTGCTGAGGAAGGGGAAAGTGAGAAGACACGTTACTGCAGAGTTATGCAAAGTAGTATGTGATCATTATTTAAGTCATTAGCAACAATTTGTCCTTGGATATTTGGGCCAATATTCTTCATCACATTTTTACATACAGCTGTATGTGAGTCTAAATAAGATATGCAGTAATGAAAAGGACCTTAGAAAGTATCCAGCACATTCTCTTTCCTTTACACACAATCATTTTCCTGTTGAGTAAAGGGAGTCCTAAAATCTAATTAATCTGTTCAAGGCTAACAGCTGTTAGGGCCAAAGCAGGATCTAGAATTTCCTGCCTTTCAGTCCTATATACTTTCTACCATACCACAGTAATAGGAATTCTAAATCCATTTCGCTTTCTGTCTTAAGTATGTCTTGTCAAGAATTATAATAATGGAAACTCGCATTTATGCAGTGCTATGTGCCAGGTGTTTTCCATGTGGTATCTTCATCCTCACTACAGACCTTTGAGGAACCAGCTCACTAAAGCTGACATACCGGTAGACGGTGGTGTCAGGATTTAAACCTAGTCTGTCTAGCTTCAAAGTCTGCATTTTTTCCACAGTAAGCTGTTATTATCTTTGTCTTATTCCAATTTGTGTTGCTATTTTTATTTCAGTTACTTTAGTGGATTATATGCATCTTAAAGTCATTTAAGTTTTATTTTTCTTTAATATTACAAGGAATATAGTATGAACTATGTTCCTAAATAGCTCAATAATAATATTAATAAATGTTTGTTTAAGAAAGAAGTTATTTAATTTCTATTTTTTGAGATGGCAACATTATATTATAGATCCATTAATTTGCTCAGGGTCACACAGTATATTAACAGCAGGGCTTACCACTGAAGTCCCCAGATATCCAGTCTTTATACTTTTTGAACTGAATTTTAGGCCTTTGCTTTTTATTCATTAACAAAAGAAATAGAATTAGGAATTTGGCAGGTCTCTCTGACTAGGAGTCGAGATGAGAATTAGCTGAGAGCACAATAAACAAGGACAACAAATAGCCTTTAAAGAAAATGACTCTCCCAGGAGTTATACGGAAATGTACATCTGGAAATCAATCAACAACCATACACTGCTAAATGGGACAACTCTAACCCTTGCTGGAACAAAACTGTCCTTGTGCCTTAATTTATTACTCCTGTTACTACTCCTAATGAAATTGTCTTAAAGGATAATACCAGAGTTACTTTGGAAGAGTTATTTCATTAGGGATGCATGCCTTTAAAATAGGAAACTAAGTGAAAATATTTGAAGTAAATTCTCATTGAAATAACGATTTTAATTTGTCCCAATATTATATACAGATATTTATTCCAACGTGCTGTCATAAAGTAGAACTGACTTGACATTTTGCAGACTTCAGGAATATAACATGGTATAAGGCAAGCTCCCTGCCCTACGGAGGCTTAAAATCTAACTGAATGTCCAGGCTCTGGGGTCATGCAGATGCCCTGGGACCTACTGGCTCCCGTGGCTTCCGTAGTCTGGGCCAGAGTTTAGAAATGTTTGTGTGGGAATGAATGAGGGGACAACTGAGGGGCTGGAGCCCCCTGGGGAGGACAAAGGTGCATGTTGGATGGAGAAGCAATATGGTACCTGCCATGGCAACTCGGGTCTGTGGTGACAGTAAGTGACCTCAAGGGAGCTGGAAGCCTGGTGCTTTGTCCTGAAGAAGCTCCCAGTTTGCTGATGGCAGCAGCTTTTGGGCTCGTGAGGGTAGAAGACTCTCCAGCAGCTCAAGAGCCTGCTGACTGCCAGAGATGCGAGGGAAGGAGAAACAAATTGCTCCACCTGCCCTTTCCACCAGGCTCCACGTCTCCTGGGGGTTGGTCTCTGCTGATACCTTGCTCCTTCTTGTTCTGCTCTGCAACTTCTTCCTGTGGAATGTCTGGTAGGTTCTGGCACTTCTCCCTCAGAATTACACCCAACCTATGTTTGTTTGTTTGTTTGTTTTCATTTTTATCTAAAGTTTTCCTTCTTTCTGAGACAATCTGGCAGCTGATGTCTCTGGTCAGCCATCTTGATTTCTTCCCTCCCTCATCTACCTTCATGAACCCTGTAATTACATTGGGCCCACAGGCATAATCCAGGATAACTCCCTATTTTAAGGTCAGATGATTAGCAACATTAATTTCATCTGCAACCTTAATTCCCCTTTGCCATGTAACCTACCATAGTTTCAGGTTCTGGGGATTGGGATGTGGACATCTTTAAGAGGCCATAAAATGTTTCTACAACCGCAAGTCGTTATATTGAAGGAAGTCAAAATCTGACAGTCTTTGCGGCAAACACATGAACATCCACTTAATCCCTAAATGTTAGTGATCCCTTAGGATTCTATCCACTCATGCACTTACCTACTCTCATGGTTTCATTTGCTACCACTCTGTAGACGACTCCCAAATCTATATAAATTCTTCCCTGGAACATGGATTCGTATATCCAATTGCCTCTTATATATACCACCCTTATTACACAACTGAAAATATCTGCCTCCCAACCTTGTTGCTCTGTATTCTCTAATTTAGTCTAAACCACCACCAGATAGGCACATTGTGGAAATCTGGGAGTCAGCTTTGATTCCTCCTTGTTCATTACCTCTTCCTAAATAAATCACCACCTCTGAACTCTTTTACTTCTACCATTTCTCAAAGTACTTTATTTTCCACACCCATCACAGTGCAAGATGCAGAAGGCACCATCAAACTCCTTGGAGTCCCTCCCAATACTGTACCACTTCATGCTCCTGTGCCTTCGCTCAGGCAGTCTGCCCTGCCAGGAATGCCCTTCCTTTCTCTGCGTGACTGACTCTGACTCATACCCCAGGCTGAGCTAGCTTTCTCCTTCAGGGCTCCCAAAGTTCACCGTGACTATGCCATTGCACATACTTCCTTGTCCTATAATGACTCCATTGTTTATTCCCCTCTCCTACATCATGAGAAGCTCCTCAAGAACAGGGACTGTCTTAGTCATCGCTTGCCCTCTATTCTAGCACAAGCCAAGGGTATGACAAGCCCTCAACAAACATCTCTTCTAAAATATTGAATAGATCCGTAGACAATGTCCAGAGGTCTTAGAAGAACTTAGAGTTCTGTTCTATTTAGATACTATAAGGATTTAGCATTTCAAAACACAAAAAGCATTTTGTGCTCCTTGGAAGTAACTGAAAAATGCAAGTTGCTAACAAGTTTGTCCTATAGGAAGCAGTAGATTTCCTAGTAATAATCTAACTATGCATATCATAATGACATCACTTCACTATTGATTTTAAACTCATCTGTTCAATGACTTTGGCCTTTATCTGGACAGCAAATCTTCAAACAGAGTCTATGTGGTAGGGCTGAGATCGGAAGTGGCTCTGAGACAGCGTGCACCAAACTTTCATCGTGCTCCCACAAATCCCACCTTGGTCTCAGAGAGGGGGCTGCCATGGAGAAGGCAGGAGAGTGGTCAGGAGGATGCTATCCATATTCAGCCAGGAGCATGAGGGTTAAGGAACCTGAATAAGAAGAAGTGATTCTGAAACTAGTTTGTCAAGACATGGGGGGAAGCCATCTTGACTCTAAATGTGCTTAAGATTTACGACAAGTTACCTCAGGAATCTGTCAACTTTTGAGGCCTAGAACTCATGAGTAGGGACTTTTGGACAGATGTATTGGACACACACATCTACCTTGTCCCATTCATTTGCGAACCTGGTGGCAGAGGATTATGTACAAGGACTTGGTAAGACTGTTTTGTTAAGACAGAAAACTTCTTGAATTAATTGGCATGGTAAATATTTTTAAACACTTAAAAGTTCTAACTTATTTTCCATTCAGGATGAAGGCATTTTGTTTAGCCTACTAATATTCTGTAACATTGAGTAGGATGATAACTGAAAGCTGAGACATAGAGTAAATTATGTTAGGATGGGGAATAATTTCCAAGTACATTGCCTTCATTTCCTCTGCTAGAAATTAAATGATTAGCCTGCCCACTAGTGATATTTTTGCCACATTAGAACAGATTGATCATGGAGCCTCGGCATGACAACTGTGCCTGAAAGTCTGATGTACCCCCAGGAAATACAATGAAGGATCAACCCACTCTGTCCATTCTCAATCTCGTCTTTTACTGCTCTGAGAGTCCCTAAAGAATCCCATTTCCTTGCCCCATTTTTCATATCGCATAAGTGGGTACTTTATTTTCCTCAAGATATATTCTACCTCTGTTGAATTCAACTTTATCTTAGAATGTTAAACAGATTTATATACATAGAAGATTCCATGGTGAGCAGTCAGCATTCCAATATCATAAATCAGAGTCAGATTACTAATAAATAGATAAAATTAAAATACAGTTCAAAAGTTAAATTACTAAATAAACCTCTAAATAGATGACTAAATGAACTCATAAATATATAATTACTACATTACTAAAGAGAAAAAAATTAAGATGTACTACATTAGCAGATAAACAAAATCTCTAAATCCCCAAATCAAACATTGGTTATTTGTTTCCTGCTGGATTATGTATTTGTTGAAACAGTCAAGT
>CM052438.1:83742471-83777679 GCA_028533085.1 Varecia variegata
AAGTGGTATAACTAATAAATTCTTTCTCTTATGTTACCAGATTAACAAATATGAAATACTTAGAATAGTGTCTAGCACATAAGCACTATATATTTACTACTTGCATTATTATTGTTTTTATCTCATTAAGATAAACATAGGAAATTTCCAGTGAAAATCTACTAGTCTTTTAATGAATACAGTAAGACTTTCTTTAGCATTCTAGACAAGATATGGGTGGACAGACAGATTGGTTATTTGCAAGTTTATTGCATATAACATTTCCTACAATTTACTGAACATGTTATATTGCCAAACATTTGGTTAAGTGTTTTGGTAAATTATTTTACTCACTTAATCCTCACAACAACCCAAATAAGGGAGGTTTATAAGCCTCATTGTGTAGAAAAAAATGTAAGGCATAGAGAAGTATGAATTTATAAAGCCAAGGCCCTCATACTCAAGGCCCATGTTTCCAACCTTTTCGTATCGCCATGATTTATGAGAATTCACTCTAAAGATGATTTATAATGTGGCTATAAGTGGTTGGTCTGCTTGTTAAAATTCAATTCAGCAAATATTGGTTGAACATTTATTGGCATATCAATAAAGTTGATTCTATGCATCAACTCCATCCAACCTATTATCCTGGGACATGAAGGTTATGTAAGATTGTGTCACCTAGGGAAACTGCGAATAGATGACGTTTTCTTTGAGGCTTGAGTCTCCTTAATAGTCATTAATTTCCTTTTTACATGCTATCTCTAATGTTTCTCATTCTTGTACTCAAAGCACTCAACATATTTCATGCTTTTAGATCAGTCTTTATACTATGATGTAAATGAATGCTTCGCTGACATGTCTTGGTCTATGATATTTAAATAATTATGACTCATTGGTTAACTTATACTGAGCATGTATGAGAAATCCATTTGCAAGGGCCTGCAGGAGATTGTTAAAAATCTCTGAGAAGTCAGACCTATGCTAGAAAACAAGCAAAGAATCACTGGAGAAACAGCACTGTTCTGCAATGAAGGTCATGGCTGTGACTCAGGACACAGACTCGACTCTCCTGGGAAACAGACTCAGACTTTAAAGTTAAGGCACCAACCGAGAGAGTTAGTAACAACTTACTGGTAACCTGAGGTTGAGCATTCATGTAATCCCTGTTTTAACCAACTGAGGATTGACTAAGAAGCAGATGTGCTTAGAGCTGAGCTGTAGAAATACATGTAATTTAGATTGTTCATTTTTATTTTATCTATTATG
Source organism: Varecia variegata (assembly GCA_028533085.1). NCBI lineage: Eukaryota > Metazoa > Chordata > Mammalia > Primates > Lemuridae > Varecia > Varecia variegata. The sequence goes on from CM052438.1 coordinate 83,743,720, forward strand.
TATAGCATTGTGTTTGGTACTCCAAAGTACATTTTGTGAAGGATATTGGCAAACAAAGATGTGCCCAAAGGCAGATGGCTGGGATCTGCGAATCACATCACAGAACATGACTGAGCTCCCTGGGTTTGCTCAGCCTGAGGAAGAGAAGAACAGGGCAGCACATCAACAATATCCGAATATTTGAGGAATATTTCATTTAGTTTTGAGTAACTCTAAGAAGCAAATGAAGACATAGGAAATAGCGAGGAAACATTTTTTTATTCAATTTAACAAATGTTGTTGCCAGCAATTGGAGCTATACAGTGAAGGTGGTAGTGAGTTCACTGTCGTTGGAATAGAGCCATAGAAAGGCTACATTCGAAGGATCTTTTGGAAGTGCCTGTCACACATCTCTTTCATCGTGAGGAAATAGCACCGTGAGGAAGTCGTGTGTCATGCTTAAGATCATGCAGTTGTTAGTGGCAGATCCAGGACTGTGTCCACAGGTGTTTCTGCTGAAAGCAAGTGACAGCAGTGCCGTGTTGGGTGCCCATCGGTGCGACACCACAGAAAAGATGCCAAACTGTTAGAAGATTGAATACTTCTAACCTTCAAAGAGACTGCTACTTCCCAGGATCTGTGCTTTTAATTTGGGGATCATTTAGTTTACATATTTGGTTTTTTTAGAAGACTGAATTTTGTTATTTTAAGTATTATTTCTAGCTGGGAGTGACTCAGTTATTCATGGGACAGAACTAACAATGCATTCTAAGAAGCACCATCAATTCCCCTGGGGGATGTGAGCATGGGCACAGTTCAGAGATATTTTTAGAAGCCTCTAGAGAATTCAGACAGAAATGGTGGTCCCTTTTCAGGCTACTAAGGGTTCAAAGTGCTATCACTCTTGGGATGTTGATGCTCAGTAGAGATGGCATTCTAATAATGTAAGTTTAGAACAAAGGAATTAGAGGAAAATGGGGAAAGGAGGTTTTTCTAGATCATTTCTTTGTCTTAAAATCATATTTATTAATATATATATCCTTTCTGGAAGATATAATGGTCAGAAAAAGCTTCATCTTCATTTTCTAACTCATATACTTTCATTACCTTGTAAATACACGTTGTTACCCTCAACTCACAAGTTCTAAGCTAAAATTTCCCTTACCTGTGAATATATGAAAGATGAGGTAATTACAAGCTTAAAGTTTTAGAAATGTGATTCTAATCTGGCTACAAGTAGGTGGTATTCTATTAATACAATGTTGATAATAAAAGTACTAATAACATTTATTGCATAAAATTGTATGCTAGGCCTTGTGATAAATATTTTACATTCATTATGTAATAACCAGTGATTTTGATACTATTATAATTGCTAATTATATTTTTGCTAGCCCAAGTTTTACAAAACGAAGAATTAGATCTCAAACAGATTAAGGACTTGCAAAAGTCACACAGCTGGGAGTAGCCAAGGTGGGGTTCAAGCCCAGGTCTATCTGAGTGAGAGAGAGTCAAATGGAGACAGAATGATAAAGAGAGAAAGGAGGGCTAGGGAAAAAGAATTGCTTTTGAAAGAGTAACTTTGAATATGACTAAATCTGTCTTTTTATTATATTTGTTATAATATGTTTATCATACCATTCATTCAGAGAAAAAAATTCCCTCTCTGATTATCTTAAGGGAATGATCAAAACTCTTTATGCTATCCCTTAGCATTCTGTCATATAAACCGTCATGATTAATTTGATTTTACTCATTTCTGAATTCTTTTTTTACTAATTCAAAAAAAGTTTATTGAGCGATTGGTTTATGCCAGGCCCTGTACGATGTATACAGAACATAATGTGGAGTAAAACAGACATGGTCTTTGCTCTCCAATCTATCAACCTATCAGGAGAGACAGACATTAAACAATTCCAGAAATAAATATGCAATTACAGACTGAGATGCATGCTAAAGACATGGTAGAGGAACATGGTGCCATGAGGGGTTATAACAGGTCTGTTGGTCTAGGTTCTCCAAGAGGCAGACACCAAAGATATGTTGGGAAAAGGGGGAGAGAGGCAGCAGGGGCTGGGAGAGTCATCAGATCCCAGTGCAGGTCTACGCACCCGAGGCAGCACCCAAGCCAGAGTCACTGGTCAGTGGCGTTCTCTGTCCCCCTGCTGTGTTCTGTTGTTGGCTGGGAGCAACCTCTGGGAAGTGAGGCAACAAACAGATGCATCAATGGAGTCTGCTACTCTCCCTGCAGTCAGAGATCTGGGAGGCACCTCCTCTCGGTGACCATGACAGGAAAGTGACATGAGGTGATAAGAAATACTTCCCTAAGGAAGTGATAGTTACCTGGGTTTGAAAAAGGACTGGCCCTCACAAGGTGAATAAGATGAAAAGGCATGTGGGGACTCAATTTTATAAGGTTTGAACTCTGTGAAATACCTTATAAAATACCTGTGTCAGTTATGCAGGGCCTCCCACGAATCCTCATGGCAAGATAGTACAAGGTGGGGAAACCCCAGAATTAGACCAACTGGACAATCCTCAGGGCTTCCTGGCCCCTAAGGGAAGGCCAGACTGCCTATTAGACACTTGTCCTCCAAGATTTAGTCCTTGTCCTATTGTTAGATTTCTAGAAATTACCACCTAATCTGTAAAGCTAGGAGCATGTCATTAATAAACTAACACACATCAGCAATTGGTTGAATAAAACATAAATTAGGGGAAGCTGCTGCATTTATTCAGTTGGCGTAATGTTTTTCTTCACCTGCTGTAGTTTCACTAAAATGACTGTAGGTTAATCACAAATAGAATTTGGTCCCCTCTGGGTGTAATAGCTATTTTTGAAACAACACAAATAGTCAGTTAATAGGAATCAGATCATCCATCTGACTTTGGAGGCCCCCTGCTGTGGCATCCAATTCTCCAAATATGTCCCTTCTGTCCCCTGAGGACAGGTCACTGGGCTCTATGCCCTGGTCAATACAGTTTGTAATTGGTGTCTGACTTGCTTTAAAATGAACATTTTTAGAATGTACTTTATATTTTCAAAATCAGAATATAAGAATCCCACACTGCATATTCACAAAACTCAGTAGAACCTGTCCTAATTGATTAAACAGGTGAGAGTCAGAAAAGTCTGTTGATTAGTTTCCATTTGTGACTGACATGTATGCAATCTGAGTTCCTAATTAGCCTGGTAGGTTTCATGGTGGACGTGAGTTTATCTCAGATGACACGTTGTGTTAGTCCGTTTTGCACTGCTCTAAAGGAGCGCCTGAGGCTGGGTAACTCATAAAGAAAGTATTTTGGCTCACAGTTCTGCAGGCTGTACGAGAAGCATGGTGCCAGCATCTGCTTCTGGTGAGGGCTTCAGGGAGCTTCCAATCAAGGCGGTAGACGAAGGGGGAGCAGGCGTGTCCATGGGGGAGAAGGCGCAAAGAGAGAGGAAGAGGTGCCATGCTCTTTTAAACAACCAGCTCTCACGTGAACTAACAAAGTGAGAACTCACTCATTATTGCAGGGAGGGCCCCAAGCTACTCATGAGGGGTCTGCCCTCCTGCCCCAGACACTTCCCAGCAGGCCCCACATTCAATGCTGGCAATCTAATTTCAACATGAGACTTGGAGGCGCCAAATACAAGCGACATCACACATCTACCTGGGTGTCTTGTGTAACAGATGGATGATAACCACCTCTACATCCTTTATTTGGGGGAACGATGAACTCTAGATCTGAAAGCAGGGTCTATCAACCCTAAATCTCCAGGACAACATTCTTTGTATTTGAGTATAACAATTGAGTATTCCAACTTTTTGGCTGAACTGCAGGTGTCAGGAGTTGGTCTCAGCACGAACCAGAGTGAGGCCTGCGGCTCTACTGAATGAAGCACTTGTATGTTTGAAGACCTTTGGGCCCTGCCCTTATTCAAGCCCCTCCTGGACCACGGCCCAGTTCCCGACCTGACCTGGCTTCCTGCCTACCTGCTTGACTGGCTTTAGTCCTGCTATAAAAGTGACTATTCTAAATCTCAAAAATCTAATCATGCTATTTCCCCGCTTGGCAGTGCTTTCTGGCTAAAAGCCCTAACTCCTCACCCTGGCATCAGCCCTGCATGATCTGGTCCCTCTCTGTCACTCCAGCTTCACTTTTCTCCACACCACGTGCCAAGACTCCACACCATGCGCATACCCAGCTCACCATTTCCCAGACACGCTGTGCTACTCTAACCTCTGGCTTTGCACCTGCTATTTCCTCTGTCTACGACTCACTTCTCATCCCTTCCTCACCCAGGCTGTTTCCTGATCACTTTTTAGGATGTAGCTCTGCTGTTCTCTCCTTGAAGATGCCATCTTTGCTTTGACCTTTTTGCCCAGCCTTGGCTGTGTGCCTTACCTTGTGTCTGTACACCTTGACTTCCTTGTTTTTTAAAAAAAGACCCTTTTAGATAAAATTCACATACCAAAAAAAAAAAAAAAAAAACCAAAAAAACCACACTTAAATGCAAAATTCAACAGTTCTATTATATTCACAGAGTTGGGCAACCATCACCACAATCTAATTTCAGAACATTGTCATCCGCCCGGGAGAAAACCCCAAACCCACCATTAGTTAATCCTCTTCTCTCAACTCTCCCTACCTGAGGCAACCACTGATATACTTTCTGTGTCTATTTATTTGCCTACTCCACACATTTCACATGAATGGAATCCTATAACACATGGTCTTTGGTGACTGGTTTCTTTTACTTAGTGTAATGTTTTCAGGATTCATCCATGTTACAGTATATATCAGTCTTTCATTTCTTTTCATGGACAAATAATATTCCATTGTACAGATATGCCGTATTTTGTTTATTCATTCATCAGTTGATAGATATTTGGGTTGTTTCCAATTTTTAGCTTTTAGGGATAATGCTGTTATGATCTTTCATGTACAACTTTTTTGAGGATCTATGTTTTCATTTTTCTTGAGTATATAACTAGGAATAGAATCACTGAGTCATACAGAAACTTTATATTTAACAATTAGGGAAATAGCCAAACTTTTGCTCATACTGGCTGCACAGTTTTACATTCCCACCAGCAATGTATGAGGGTTCCCATTTCTCCAGATCCTCAACACAAGTTTTCTGGGTTTTTTATACATTTTATTTTGTTTTTTATTATAGCCATCCAGATGGGCATGAAGTTTTAATTTGCATTTCTCTAATGGCTAATGATGTTGAGCATCTTTTCATATGTTTATTGACAACTTATATATCTTCTTTGGAAAAATGTCTATTCAGATCCTTTGCCAATTTTTTAATTGGGTTATTTGACTTCTACTTGTTAAGTGTTTATTATATATTCTGGATACATGATCTTTATCATTCTATAATTTCTAAATATTTTCTCCCATTGTATGGGTTGTATCTTCAGTTCTTTATAGTATTTTTTGTAGCACAGATGTTTTTAATTTTGATGAACTCCATTTCATCTATTTTTTTCTTTAGTTGCTTATACTTTTGGTGCCATATTGAAAAAGCTTTTACTTAACACAAGGTCATGCAGATTTACTCCTACTATTTATCTAAGAATTTTATAGTTTTAGCACTTCTACTTAAGTTAATTTTCCTGTGTTGTGTAAGAAAGAAGTCCAACTTAATTTTTTTTTTAATGTGGATATTCAGTTTTCCCATACCATTTGTTGAAAGACTGTTCCTTCCCCCAATGAACTGCCTTGGCACCATTGTCAAAAGTCAACTTACTATAAATGCAAGGCATTATTTATAGACTCATAATTATGTTCCATTGATCTGTATATCTATACTTATCATCAGTATCATAATATTAATTACTACAGGTTTATAGTAAATTTGATTTCAGGAAGTATCAGTCCTCCAATTCTGTTCTTTTTCAAAAATAGTTTTGGTTATTCTTGGATCTTTGCATTTCCATAACACCATCTGGGATTTTGGTAGGGATTATGTTGAACCTATAGATCAATATTAACTCACTCTCATGATTTATAAACATGGGATGCCTTTCCAATTATCTAGGACTTCTTTAATTTCTTTCAATAACGTTTTCTAGTTTTCAGAGTACGAATGTTGAATTTACCCTTACACTTGTGTTAAATTTACTCCTAAGAATTTTATTATTTTTGATGTTATTGTAAAGGGAATTTTCTTTAAGTTTATTTTCAAATTGTCTATTGCAGGGTATAGAAATACAATTGAATATTCTATATCGATCTTGTATCCTGAACTCTTGCTTTTTTAGAAGCAAGTTTTAACATCCAAACCAAAATAAACATTCAGTTTATTACTTCTAATAGTTTTTTGGTGAATTCCTTAAGATAGTCCATATGCAAGATTATACGTTCAAATTGAAATCACTTTTTCTTTCTTCCAATCTTGATGTCTTATATTTCTTTTTCCTGCCTAATCCTCCTTGTTAGAACTTTCCGAACAATATTGAGTAACAGTGGCCAGAGCAAACACCTTTGTCTTGTTGCTGCTCTCAGGGAGAAAGCCTCTAGTGTTTGGCCACTAAGTATGATGTTAGTTGTAGCTTTTATGTGGTTGTGTTTTCTCAGGTGGAAAAAGTGTCCTTCTATTCTTATTTTATTGAGTATTTTTTAACATGATGAGTATTTTTTATCATCATGTATTATGTTAGTTTATTTTTGTATGTTAAATTAACCTTGAATTCCTGGGGTAAATATCACTAGGTCATGGTATATAATCCTTTTCATATGTTGTTAGATTCAGTTTGCTAGTGTTTTGTTCAAGATTTTTGCATCTATAGACATAAAAATATTGGTCTGCAGTTTACTTTCCTTGTGATGTCTTTGTCTGGTTTGGGTATCAGAGTAATTTGCTCTCATACAATGAGTTTGTGAAAAATGTATTTTTCTTTAAATGTTTGGTATAATTCACTAGTGAAGTGATCTGGGCCTGGGCTTTCCTTTGTGAGAGGTATTTTTAATTACTAATTCAAATTCTTTACTTGTTACAGGTCTATTCAAATTTTCTGTTTTCTCTTGAGTCATTTTCAATTGTTGTGTCTGCCTAGGAATTGGCTCATTTCATGTAAGTTATCAAATTTTTGGTATAGAGTTGTTCATAGTATATAGTCTTATAATCCTTTTGATTCCTGTAAGGTCTGTAGTTATTTTTCCTCCTCCACTCCATTCCTTAGCAATTTGAGTCTTCCATTGTGGGGCAAGGAGTAGTTGGGAGAGGGTCAGTCTAGTTAAGTTTCTCAATTTTGTTATTTTTTCAAAGAACCAACTTTTAATTACTCGTTTTTTGACTTATTTATTTTTCAATTCTCTATTTTTAATTCCACTTTAATCTTTTATTTCCTTCCTACTGTTTACCTTAGGTTTACTTTGCTTGCCTTTTTTTCTGTATCTTAAGATGGAAGTTAGTTTATTGATTTAAGATCTTTCTCTGCATTTATAACTATGGATTCCCTCTACAAATGCTTTAGCTACATGCTTTTGATATTTTGTATTTACATTTTCAATCATCTCAAACTATTTTCTAATTTCCCTTGTTGGTTTTTGTTTGACTCATTGGATATTTAGGGGTATGGTTTTAAATTTCAATATATTTGTGAATTTACCACATCTTCTTTTGTTATTTATTTCTAATTTAATTCTAATTTTAACCTCTGTACCTCTGCTCTGGGGCTGAGCAGGGAGACAGAGACCCTCTCCTCTCATAGTGAGATCCCTGATCTAGAAGTGAAGTGCTAGAGGTGAAATGTTAGCCCTTGGTCTTACTGGCTTACCTCTCTCAGTGTGAAGTCTCTACAAGTGACCTGGGGACAGGGAAATCAGGGTCCAGTATTCTCAGTACTTAGGGTAGAGCTTTCATACTATGAGTTGGGAGGGGGTGGAAAGTGGAGACTCAGACATTTAGGCTGTGATTGCCCAGAAGAGAGTTTCTCTATCACGTAGCTAAGGAGAGAGATCAAGGACGCTCGTGGCCGGCTCCTCCCAGGGAGAAACTCTAGCCTTTGGGTGCAAGCTGTCTCTTGGCCTTGCCTGCCTGTAGTAGAGCTTCTATCCTGCTGAGCTGGCATGGGAAAGGGGGGAAATAGGTCATGACTCAAATGCTAGACTATCTCTGTTCTTACTGCAATTTAGTATATTTTCTTGAATAAGTGCTTCTCCATTGGCTGTATGAACCATTTCTAGACAATTTACATAGTTGTTTTATAATTTGAACCAGTTATTGTTTCACTAGGAAGAGTGGCCATGGAGCTCTTCCGACCTGTCATCCTGGAAGTCACTACCTTGCGTTCCCTTTGTAATGCATTTGCCTCTGTGTCATCCTTATTGGCTTGTGTACTGGTCTTTTCTATTAGGCTATGAGGTCTCTGTGTTCAGGACTCTCTCTTATTCTTTGCTTTACTGCCACCACCTAGCCCAATGCCAGGTGCAGCATAGATGCTGAATAAATGCCTGCTGAATGAATCCAAGTATGCAAACCTCTGGAGTTTTTCAGAGGTGTGGCAGTGCATTGGAGAAGGGTCTTCCCTTGAATGACAGAAAGAATTTTTTAAGTCCTTTGAAATGTCATGGTGAATATTTATTCAGTCTGAAAGTTCTACTTAGTCTACTTAGTGGGCTATGTGGCTCAGATGTCAGTCCCCAAATAAAAGTGAACTATTCAGTCTTACAGACTGTAAGATTGTCAATCTGGAAAACTAGAGAGATGAAAATAGCACCCATGGAATTATTCCATGAATCAAAAAAGGAGACATGTATCAAATCACCTAAATGCCCTGCTTCCCAGATTTAGCCATCTTTTTGTCTTCCAAAGACCCCCCAAATCAGGAATAAGCTAGAAACCTGCCAAAAAACAAGTTTTTCTTCTTAAACATTGAACAAATGGGAGCAAATTTTACCAAAAGGCTAGAGAAAAGATGATGGATAAGTTTGCATGTGTTAGGCTTCACTTAGGAGCATCTTTCTAACTCAAAACAAATCCCTCCTTTTGGGGGATGGCCCCAATACACACAGGTATACCCTGGTGGCCATGCCCTCTGGTCACAGCTCTGTAACTGGGACAGCCAGTTAATTCTGTCTTTCAGAAATATAATTTAATACAATTTCTATCTTTCAGAAATTAAAACTCAGAATAGATAGTCAAGAGTCAGAGTGACCCCACAACACAGTCATATCAGTGTGGTGCTCTGCAGAGAAACTCCACACCATTGGCTCTGAGGTTCCTGTGGACCCAAAAGGAGAGACATTATTCTCCCAGTAAACTGCTCAGTTGGCTTAATGAAGCCAGAGTCAGATTCTCTAATTAGCATCTTTCAAAAACAGCTCTACTGAATTATAACTGAGATACAAACTGCACACATTTAATATTTACAATGTGGTGAGTTTGAACACAGGCAAACACCTGTGATATCATCACTACAATCAAGGTTACAGGCATATCCATCACTTCCAAAAGTTTCCCTGTATCCATTTATTTTTTGATTGTTTATCTACTCTCTCCACAAATTCTGAAGTGCACAGCACTATTATTAACTGTAAGCACTGTCAGATTGTTCACTAGCATCTTTCTGTATTGCATTTTTTGCTTCCGTTATGTGCTCACTAGTGGCCTCTACTGGCTGAAACTGGATTTATCCTTCCCTCACACACAAAGAAAAACAGCCACAGAGATTTTAGGGTCTTAGAATATATTTGAAGCAACAAAAAAACAAAACAAAACGTTATTTGGAATCTGTCTGGAGTCTTTATGTCATCAGGATGTCAGAAACAGAGAGGCAGGATAAAAAGAAAGGGAGAAGGGTTGCTGAGTAGCACAGCATGAGGACAGATGCCCAGACCTCCCGCAGAAACAGAATAGTAAAATCTCTCCACCAACATTGTGCCTCTGTGGGCACGCGCTGAGAGCCTGGAGAGCAGACCCCAAGTGAGACTGCTGCAATGGATTGCCCTTGAATGCATTTTTCATTGCTTCCTGCAGACTCTCGCAGCACTCTGCTTGCCCCCTGGTCAACTGTAGTGTCCTCTGTCCTAATTACCGTTAGCAGCTTCTGTGGGAGGTTAAGTGGCTGAGCGAAAAGTCTCAGTCGTCAGACTTGGATTAAAATCCCATTCCAACACTAACTAGCTATGAGGTCCTGAGAAAGACATGTTAAACCCTGGTCTCCTTATCTGAAAATAAGGAAACCTGTTTCATTGGATAGTCATGAGGATTGAATGAGGCCTTACCAATGCACATACATAAAATTGTATTTTTAAAAATGATTAGTATGTTTAGCTACTAGAGTCATATGAATGTATAATTATGAGCTGAGACCACAATATCTCAAGTTTGACCTATATTAAAATGATGATTTGAATCCTACTATAAAGTAATATTTATTTCAGCCTACTTGTGGGACATAAATCATTCATTCAAAATAGTGATTAACACAATATGTTCTATTATTCCAACTGTATTTATAAATACATATGTGCATATTACAGCTTTGAGAGGAATTTTATGATGATTACTAAATCTGGTATCAAGTCATTATGAAAATCATACTCTGATAATAAGCTTGTCCAGCCTAGTTAATAGGAATATGGTCAGAGCTTTTGTTCTCCCTAGAAAACAAAAGCACATGGAATATAGTAGATGCTAAAAATGGGTAATTATGTCCTTAATTCTTTTCCAGATGGAGATCTCCTCTAGGCATGGCTCATATTTTTTCATATTTGTATCTCCATTAACAGTAACTAGGAGGGCTTCCTGTTAAAAATGTATGTTTAATGAATGAAAGATGAAAGGAAAGAAAGAGAAAGAGAGGAAGAAACAAAGGAAAAGCTCAGCTGGGTTGAGTTCACCTTCTTAAATGCCTTCTCCTTCATTTCAGCATCCTCAGCCCAACTCAACAACTGCATCACAACTTTCCCACCCTGTGTCTATTTCCTCAGTGTCCAGCACTCTGTAATTATTTAATTGCAGTATTGATGCCCATGAACAATTTAATTAGGTCACTTCATGGATAGCATTTCCTTGGGAATTTATTTACTTTACAGCATTTATTTACTTTACAGAAAAATAAAAAATCAACTCAAAGAGGTTGTCCGTGTGAGGATTCCTCATATCCTAATAGGAGGTCAGGAACCTGTTCCACAGACAGGGCTTCTCTGGCCATACCTGCCTTCCTCTGCTGCCTGGCCGTGGTGGGGCACGTGCACGCAGTCTGAGCCCTGTCAACACGCAGTCACCACACCACCTAGTCACACTAGGAAGGAAATAATTGAACAGAATAAACTTGGAAAAACTATCAAGTTTTTCATAGCAAATTATTCATTCCCGTTTAATTGAATCCTAACCTTCAACGTTTTCCTCCCCCTGTCTTACCACATACCTTTCCACCCTGCAGTTGCTGTGGGATGGTCTGCGTCTCCCCTACAGTCATAAATTAGTCACAGCCTATCTATAAAATCACCTTATTTTGAGAGAAAATAGCTACAATAAACAATGCCTATAAATCAGCTGATGCTTTAGTCCAGGATTTTAAATAATTCATGAATTTTCCTGACTTACATGGAGCTTCAGAGGATAACTGAATCAGGAGAGAGAGAGCTTTTCTTGAGAGCTGTATTTCATTAGTAGTTTTCCACCAGTTTAAAAAATATATATTATAGGAACCTGGAAACTAAGCATGGCAAGTAGTATGAGACCAGGCTTTCTGGTTGAGAAAAGATTCTGCACTCTAGAAAAAATAATGCTAATTCACTGAGAGTCAATTTTAATCTTTTTTTCTTTAAGAGTTATGGGAGTGAGTTTCTTCTTTGAATACTATAGTTTTTGCTTTAATTATCCTAAGTATGGATTATTTGTGGTTTCCAAAATTTGTTGGGATATTGTCTAACTCCATTTTATTCAAGCTTCAAATGTCTGTCTGCCTTGCTGCATATGAAAAACTCTAATGTGGCATTAAAAGTTTTTGTTGTTAATAAATAGGGTGTTAGGTACAAGACATGTTATTTAAGTTACATGTGAAAAGAAATGAAGAGTTTTTACTGTTACATGGCAGTGAGACAAAATGACACTTAACTGACTCCATTGACATTAATGTATCCTGATTCATTACTTATTGTGTGTAGAAAATATATCAGTATTTCTGGGTTCGATTTTTGCCAACTGCCAAGTGTTACACAATCACTGAGTAACAGAATTTAAAGGGACATCAACTGTCTACTAATTTAATCCCTCATTACAGCCTCAATAAAGTTAGGTGTTTGCCCAAAAACAAAGAGATTATTTCATAGGAAAATATTTATTACCATATTCTGAGATCAAATTTACTCAAGAAATGAAAGAAAGAAGAAATAGAATGAAAATCAGAGAAGAATTGAGAGGAATTTAAAAAAAGACAAAAACTTTCACCTTTAAAAAAGGCCATCCAGTTCAGATAGAAACAGATTATTTAAGGTAATTTAAGTTTATTCCAGAGGCAGAAAAAAAATAGAGAATTTTCTAACCCATACCATAAGGCCAGAATAATCCTTGTGCTAACACCAAACAAAAATAGCATAAAATTAAAAATATATCAGCTTTGCTTATGAATGTAGATATAAAAGTCCAAATAAAAGGATAAACTATTAAGCATAGCTGTATTTTGAAATAATAATACATTTTGGCAAACCACAGTGTAACTGAAGAATTCAAGGATAGCTCAATAATGTGGAATCCATTAATGCCATGGTTACCATATTATGAGATTAAATGAGAAAAAAATATGATCTTGGTAAATGTTAAAAAAAATCATTAGGTTAAATTAATCATAACTTTCTAGTAGAAAAACTAAAACTTCTTGACTAGATAATAGAAACTTTTTATAAATTAATAAAGTTTATCAAAAACGTATAAAAGATAAAAATCAATGGAAAAATATCAAAAGCATCACCATTACAGTCAAGTACAGAACAAGACAGTCTACTTGTGTACCTAGTTCTTAACCTAATTCATAGGTGTTAGGTAATATATCAAGGCTTAAAAAATTATATCCATATTGGAAAAATATCAGTAAATTTTCATTATTGCCTAAAATAATCTAAAAATCTATTAAAACCAATACAAGATTTTTGTAATTTTGTGGTTTTATAATAAAAATCAATAACTTTCCATACATTAGTATAACCAATATAAAAATGTAATAAACAATTTTCTAACAGGAAAAACAAAGTAAATCTATAAAATGCCTAGGAAAAAACTTAAGAAATATGTAAGATCTTTTTGAAGAACAATATAAAGCTTTAATTTAAAAAGTAATGTGTAATATAAAATATATACAATTTATTGAATTTTGTAAAGACATCAAAAATTTTCAAAAAACAGTTGACCCTTGAACAACCTGAGGGTTAGGGGCACCAATTCCCTGTGCAGCCAAAAATCCACATATAACGTTTAACTCCTCCAAGACTCAAATACTAATAGCCTACTGTTGACTGGAAGCCTTACTGATAACATAGCAGTCAATTAACACATATTGTGTACATGTATTATATACTGTATTCTTACAATGAAGTAAACTAAAGAAAAGAAAATGTTATTAAGCAAATTATAAGGAAGAAAAAATATATTTACTATTCATTAAGTGGAAACAGATCATCACGAAGGTCTTTGTCTTCATGGTCTTCACACTGAGTGGGCTGAGGATGAGGAGGAAGAGGAAGGATTGGTCTTGCTGTCTTAGGGGTGGCAGAGGTGGGAGAGGTGGAGGAGGTGGGAGGGGAGACAAGAGAGGCAGACACACTCAGTGTAACCTCTACTGAAAAAAATCTGCATATAAGTGGACATGTGCAATTCAAACCCATGTTGTTCAAGTCACAACTGCAGTCTTATTTATTTAGTTACAGTCAAAACCCCCCAAAGGATTTTCTTAATGGAATTTCATATGCTTGATTTAAAGTTTTCTAAAGAGAAAATCTATGAGTATTGCAAAGAATATTTTGAAAAAAGAATAACAGCACACTTAAAATTATGTTAATGAAAAGTGCATGTATTATTTTAATAGATCACAAATCAGAAAACAGTAGAAATTGAAGAAACAGAGATTCATATATTTATGCAGTGTATTTGATAAATTTGCCATTTTAAATCAGTGAGGAAAAGATCAACTATTCAGAAAAGGCTAACAACCACCTATGCTTTAAAGGAAAATAAATTTAGATATCTATGTCATACTGTATACCAAAAATAAAATCCAGATAAATTAATGAGTAAATATAGGAGGAGGATTTTAAAATAATTTAATAGAAGGAAAAATGTCTTAAGACAAAAAATATTCTTTAGTTTGGAAACAACTGACAGTTTTGACTGTTTCTCAAAAGATTTTATGAACAAAATTAAAAGCCAATGAACTAAAAGAACACAATTCATAGATGTATATATGAAAAATAAGTAACCCAAAAGAAAAATAGATAAAAGTGATAAATAGGTAATTTCCAAAAAAGAAAATAAAAATGTCTTACAAGCATATGAAAATATCGTCAATGTCACTACTAATCTCAAATGCAATTTGAAACACAATGAGATAATACTTTTTTCCCACTAGATTGACAAAACTTTAAAAGATTAATAATATCTGGTGTTGGCATTCTAATATACTATTGATAAGAATATAAATTAGCATGGCTTGTGGAATGCAATTTGGTGTGTCTATCAAAAACAAGAATTAAAATGTTCAGGTGAAATACTTGTATATTTCAAAATACCACATTGTACCCTGTAAATATATACAATTATTAGTTGTCAATTAAAAATAAAATTAAAAAAGAAAAAAATACATGTGAATGTGCATAAACATATATATGCAAAGATGGGTGCATGTTTTTATAGCAAAATATTGGGGGCTAAATCTATACCAATAGGAAAATGAATATGTTTCTTATGATACATTCATCCATTCATACCAGTGAATACTGCTGAGTGGTTAAAGTGAATGAGATAGATCTATATTTCTGGCATGGAATCATTTCCAGGGTATAAATATTGAAGTGACAAACATAAGTTGCAGAAAGTAAGTGTAGGATAAACCATATGGTTAGGAAAGGAAAACAAAAACAAATTAGGGGTGTGTATGTATTTACTTAATGTAAATTAAAGAATATATTGAAAGTTTGTGCATCAAAGTGTTGACTATGGGAAAGGTTGCAGGTAGGGTGGGACACCAAAGGAAAACTTGTCTTTTTTTATATATATTTCCCTGTTTGTCTCAGTCGTTTAGTGTTGCCACAAAGGAATACCTGAGGCTGTGTAATTTATAAGGAAAAGAGGTTTATTTTGCTCATGGTTCTGCAGGCTGTACAAGAAGCATGGCGCCAGCATCTGCTTCTGGTGAGGGCCTCAGGCTGCTCCCACTCATGCTGCAAGGAGAAGGGGAGCCTGCCTTTACAGAGATCGCGTGGTGAGAGAGGAAGCGACAGAGAGGGTAGGGAGGTGCCAGGCTGTTTTTGTAACAACAGCTTTCATGGGAACTAATAAAATGAGAACTCACTCACCCCTCCCCCCACACTGGGCATTATTCCATTCATGAGAGATCCTCCCTGTGGCCCAAACACCTCCCACCAGGCCCCACTTCCAACACCAAGGATCAAATTTCAACATGGGGTTTGGAGGACAAACATGGAAACTCTAGCACTGTCATTTACATCTTTAGTGTGTGATGTATTCACATACAGGATTGAAAAAAAAATAAAAATACAAAATCACTCAAACTCTTTCTCAGATAAGATATACTTGATATCTTTGAAATCTTCTAGAGGACAATGGCTAAGGCAGAATTTTAAAGTAACAAGAAAGAGGTGGGTAGTGGCAAAGCTTTCAAATAGAAATATATTAAATAAGGTTTAACAAAAGCCAGACCACTAGCTGGTTTTCATTGTGCTCCATAATATAGCTTTTTTTTAAAAAAAAAAAAAAAAACCCAGTATGCATATATTATAGCTACTTCAAACATATTAAACCATATTTTACAACATTTGGTGTATATGGTAACCCTCCGTAAGTAAGACCATTCAGTCAACCGGAATTCTTCTTTGTGAAATGAGAATCAGCACTGCTGCTCCCAATGACAAGTCCCTAAAATAGAGGTGATGGTGTGTTGTTCTGTTGCTTCTAAGTAATCAGCACTCTCAAGCCTGCAGCAGAATAGAATGTCAAGGAAAACATATGCTCTGTTTAGTCCAGCAAATTCCTTACCACAATAAGTTAAGTTTCCTCTTGGTAGTTATAAGTTTAAGCAGAAAGATTAATTTGACATGCAAGAAAGAAGATATATTACAGCTTGAAAAGGAGAAAATGGAATTCATTTTAGTGAAGGAAGAAAGAGCAGGCTGGACGGTGGCCTCATAACTCATGCACTGTAAGACAAGACTCTCTCAAGTGCTTTCTTATAAATTAGGAAGGAACACAGTGTTTTTTACTAAGTGTCTTAAGAAAAAAAAATCACTTTCTTTAAGCCAGTGCTGGGAGAAGCTTGAAAAGAGGGGCTAGGGGTTATGAGCAAGGGGTATGGTAGTTAAAATCCCTTCAAATGTAAATCCAAACAGGAGTGAGAGAATGTTGTCATCAACCTCTTTCAAGCTTTTTTAGACAGTCTCTTTAGACTCTTTTGACAGTCTTTTTGACCAGTTATTTCATTAGTTGAGAAAACTAAGGATTTGATAGGTAATGTGCCCTGGCCATGGCCACATGGCTAGCTTGTGGTAGACACGCATAGGTCATAGTATATTTGAAGCAGTTCTCTGTATTTCTGTATGTCTAATGGGCTTTGGAGCATTGGTGTTAGCAAAATGCAAGAAAAGGACTAGAATTTGTTGGTGAATTTATGCATTATCTTATCATTCACTGATGCAGTCATTAGCAAGCATTTACTACAGGACAGGCACTCTGCTGTACATCAGAATATGAAACAAAAAATGAATAAAAGCCTCAGATTGCAGTGGGCTCAGAGTCCCTGAGGGTAGTCATGAAGGCAAGATTGTAGGAATTTTCATCAGTCTATGGGTTGCATTACTGTGTCAGATGAGAACACATTTCCTAGTCCTTTCTCTCTGTCCATCAAACTAAAACACCACAATGGGGTGTCTCTGACGTTCTATTCTACATGAGCTCTAGCACTGGGACAACTCCCCAAGTCTGCTTCTGTATGAAAGGAGGTATACTAAGTATACATAGCATTATGTTGAATAAATATGACAATTTCCTCCTTTTATAACAGCTCTTTACTGTATTTTCCAAAGGTATTGTGAAAACCAGATGTGGGAATTAAAATACAATGGAAAGTTATCTGGGTATTACATTTGACTTCAATTCCAGTAGAGGAACCCATTTGTTTGTAACCATGAGTAAAAAAGGTACCTAAGGGTTTGGCTTTTCTTGAGTCATCATCTAACGCACACTGGTTGATGTCTGTCTGATTGCAAGGGAATTAATCATTAGTGATCTTTTAGTATTATTTTCCTATCTTAAATAATGTTCATGATCAAATTCTTCCTTTAGTCTTTGAATGTTCTTCAGAGATAACTGAAACCCATTTTCAGTTCTTCTGTACTCTAAGAACACAAACTGCCCTGCTCAGAAAACAGCTACATTACCCTCTTGGGCTTGTTTCAGTCCTAAACAACCCCACTTCACCCCACAGTTCCTTCCATACAGCATTTCAAAATCACACAGGTCTCCTCATATGTACCCAGTGGAATGTCCCTCCTCATACAGCAAGTATCGCTGGGCACTCAACTATGAGCCAGAACCGTGCTGGTCACTGGGGATGCAAAACAGACTTGGTCCCAGCCAGAGTAGCTTAAGGTTGAGGTCTTAGGGTTCCCCTACTGCCTTAAAATCCCTGCCTATAAAAGGGCATAAGAAAACGTGGGGTTCCTTAGCTTTTGGGGTGTCAAAGTTGCTCAGAATGCTAAGGAAGCTCTCTCTGCTGCAATGCCTTTCCTCACATCCCTCCTAGGTCTTCTTTAATATTTACCGTAGAATATTTATTGACATGATGTAATGGGTTGAATGTTGCTCCTCTAAAAAATATGTCCACCCAAAACCTAAGGATTTAATCTTATTTGGAAAAAGGATCTTTGAAGATGTGATTAAGTTAAGGATCTCCAGATAAGGTCATCCTGGATTTAGGATGGTCCCTAAGCCCAGTGATAAGTGTCCTTGTAAGACAAAGGCAGAGGGAGATTTGAGACAAAGAGCCACAGAGGTGGCCGCATAAAGATTGAGGCAGAGACCAGAGTGATGCCGCTGCAAGCCAAGGAGTGCCTGCAGCCACCAGACGCCACAAGAAGCAAGGAAGGAGTCTTGCCTGGAGCCTTCAGAGGGAGGTGGCTCTGCTGACACTTTGATTTCAGACTTCTGGCCTCCAAAATTGTGAGAGAATAAATTTCTGTTGTTTTAAGCCAACAAATTTGTAGTAATTTGTTACAGCAGCCCTAGGAAACTAATACACATGAGAAAATGTTAAGAATATATTTCCATATGAAATATGTAAGATACAAAACAGTATATAAAGTTTTTGTGGAAAGAACAATATACAAATCATGCACAGGAAAGAAAATGGGAGCATGCACATACCAAAATGTTGACAGTGATTATCTCAGGAGAGTGGACTACAGGTGATACTGAAATTTTCTTGATAAATTTCATTTATCCTCCACAGAGCACCTGCTATAGGCTATTTTTTCTGGATTGTGATTAATTTGATGAAATGTGAAGTGACAGATATATTAACTAGCTTTATATAATCATTTCACTATATATATATATATATATGTATATCTCAAAACATTAGAGTGTATCCCATAAAAATACTTACTATTTGTCAACTAAAAATAAAAGTTAAAAAAATAAATAAGTAAAATGTGGGAATTATTTTTTAAAAAGAAAATTATTATTTAGAGAATTTTTAAATCCTCCAACCAAGAGAAATTTTTAGTATAAAAGAAGTACTGTCAGCAGGTTGTGTCTCCATAGTGGTGCAGTGTGAAATAACAGACGATTAGAATTAAAGAAATTTGCATCGCTCCCTCTTACTAGTAGGCTGACTTTGAGCAAAGATTAGGTTTTTGGGTTAGTAAAATATGTTTAATAGCTCTGTAGAAAAAACATAAGAGATTTTTTTAAATATGGAAAATGAGATTTTAAATGTAAAGAGTGCTTTGGTTTTTCTAAAGATTTAAATACATTTGAGATAAAATTCACTCACATTAATTTTTCTGAAGCACCAATTCTTGTTATTTTATATTTTTTTCTACAAGTCTCGCATGCCAAAATTAATGAGCCATCTAAATTAATGCTAATCAATGCCCTCTAATTTCTTTAATTTTTTAGTCAATAAATAGGACATACTTAACTTTGCATGCAACCTCTGGTGAGAGACTTGTATGTGTTTCTGTGTGTTTGACATGTATGTCTTGATAACCAATATTAGACACATTCATAACAAGAACAATTTAAATTTTATTTTTCAGAATCCATCCTAGTGTAAGGCTATTTACTAGATTGTCATTAAGACATAAAGTCAAGAGTTTGGGTCTCTTAAAGGTAAACCATCAAACAATAGAGGAAAATATCTGACTATCTTTTTTGTTTGAAGTTATTCATGCTTTAGCACCATCCAAAGTTATCTTCTAATTTCGGTTCCCTCCTTTAGGGAGGGAATCCCAGGCAAACCTGTGATTGATTAATAATTTTAACAATTGCTTACAATCATATGTCAAATAGAATAGTTTACTGCATATTATTATATCTCAAAGGTAATTTTATTGTCTAAATGCCTGGAGATAAATCAAACAACTAACAAAGAAGAAACAAAAACATCCATGTTAAGTAAGATTTGATTGTATTAGAAAATAAGGGGGATTTTTGTTTTGTTTTGTTTTCAAATCAAGAGATTTGTTCCTTCTCTCCATAAAACCATGGAATTGAAAAGACGGCTAGAGTGGGGATGGGAAGTGTGTATCAAGTTGCGGGAACCACACATCATACACCTGCCCTCTACCTGGGTCATTCTGCTACCCTCTGTCCCTGCTAACAAGCGTCCTATTTCCTTCCAGCAGAGTTGTGCTTTGTTTGTTTGTTTGTTTGTTTGTTTTGAGACAGAGTCTCACTCTGGTGCCCGGGCTAGAGTGCCGTGGCATCAGCCTTGCTCACAGCAACCTCAAACTCCTGGGCTCAAGCAATCCTCCTGCCTCAGCCTCCCGAGTAGCTGGGACTACAGGCATGCACCACCATGCCTGGCTAATTTTTCTATATATATATTTTTAGCTGTCCATATAATTTCTTTCTATTTTTAGTAGAGACAGGGTCTCGCTCTTGCTCAGGCTGGTCTTGAACTCCTGAGCTCAAACAATCTGCCACCTCAGCCTCCCAGAGTGCTAGGATTACAGGTGTGAGCCACCGCATCCAGCCTTCCAGCAGAGTTTGATTCCTCAATAACGACCACAAGAACAATACTTTCAAGTTACTGTCTTTCCTTATTTTTTCTCCTTTCCCAAAGGCCTAGATGGGGTCTCTGGTGAATTTCTCCACTGGTATGTTACTGGCACAGTTGAAGGCGCTGGTAACACGTGATCTGGGCCTAGCAGAGTACCTCCACCCCATGGAGAGATACTGCCACCATGACACCCCTCTCATTCACGGCCCCCGGGAGACACAGACGGTACCCACCAGTGTTGTTTCTCGTCATCATCACAGTCCTGGGAGAACATCTGTTTGTCTTCACAACGTGTTCTGTACACACAGATGTTGTGAGTGACACTAGCTATTTTCTTATTCTCATACAATTTGGAGAGAGCCATTTTTCCCTGTTTGTACAGACTGAGCCAAATATGCCTGAAAATTATGCCTGTGGTCAGTAATAATGCCCTGATCAATCAAAGGTAATTTTTCTGTTTGATTTTCACTGACACCTAGTGCTTTAACCGGATTTTCTGGCTGGCTGACGTGCGTAAATGAGGTCATCTTCACTTTCAACGTCTTCCTCTGCAGTTGTCCAAATAAGCTCACATTTTGAGGTAGTGGGGGTTAGGACCTCAACATATGAATTTTTAGGGGACACAGTTTAGCCCATCTAACGTGCCTGTCTGTGCACGTGCCACCCACGCCCCGCCTGCATGGAGGGACCCAAAGCCCTTACTCCTCACCAAAGCCCTAGCTCAGCTACACTTTCCCATCCCTCCAGAAATACTTAATCAAGCTTCCTCTGTGTTGCCACTGTGCCATTCTTTATTTTTTGTTGTTGTTGTTGTTTTTGTTGCTCCACCATTTTGTTTATTTTTTTAATTAATTTATTTATTTCAGGATATTATGGGAGTACAATGTGCCATTCTTTGATCAGTAGATTTTTCAGATCACATTTATTAAAATTTTATTTTCTGTGCCTTTCTCCTGTTAGCAGATGGGAGATGCCCTCAGAGCCAACAAAATACCTACTTTATGTTAAGTGATCAATGTGTGTGTGTATGTCAATGAATAAATAAACCATAACGTGCTGAATGTTTAATGATATTTTGTGTAAGAATATTCCTTTGTTGCCCTGAAGAGCATTTTCATATATATCATCCTAAGAAAGAGACTGTTTGGTGTCTGGAATATCAAAAGGCTGACCAGAGACTGGGCAAGCTATGCAGAAAGTGCAGGAAAACTCCCCACAAGTTGTTAGAGGGAACTTTTATGACCTAAGGGAGAAAAGTAATTGAAATATCTTAACAAGAAACAAAATGCTGAGGACCATAATGTACCAAACTTTACACTGCTGGTAAAATACATTTTCATTTTCTTGGTGGCTTAGGGAATAACAACTCAGGAATTGCTTTAATAGTTTATGGAAATTAAGTTGCTTTGTTCCTACCTAAAACATTTCCCTAATTACACCCCCTCCTAAAGTACTACTTTCTTATCCAGATAGAAATAAATATACCTTAACCTCTTGCAATCATAAGATGGCACTGTAAATTGAAGAACTGCTATTACCATTTCTCATACCTTTGCTTTTCTATTAGCTACAACATGCAGAGAGCTCCTACAGTTTTAGTGCTGGGTATTCAATTGAGACTTACTACAAGTTCAGTTTTCCCTTAATTGGTAACCTCATGCCCAGGAATTACCTCTGAAAGACTGCTGTGAGAGTCACTAGTGAACCCTAGGCATCAGGTGACAAATGATGGCACAATGACCTGGGACGGCTTGCAATAAGAATAATGACATCAAGATTTTTTCCCTCTGTAGGGATCAAAGGTCCCTGGTTCCCTAACATTTTGTCAAACTGTAGGGAGCAAAGACCTGGCCCTATAAAGGTTTGCTGAAAAACCACTGACATGAGGCAGATTGATGGATAACAGGAGGAAAAAGATGCAAATTTACTTAATGTGTATACTTGGGAATACTCAGAATGAAGATTCAACTCTTCAATAAGGTACAGAGGTTTTTACAGAATGGGACCTTAGGCCTGGTGAGGTGGCTCATGCCTATAATCCTAGCACTCTGGGAGGCCCAGGCAGGAGAATGGCTTGAGGCCAGGACAGGAGTTCTAAGACCAGCCTGAGCAAGGGCAAAACCAGCTCTACCAAAAATAGAAAAATTAACCCCAGCTACTCAGGAGGATGAGGCAGGAAGATCGCTTGAGCCCAGGAGTTTGAGGTTGCAGTCAGCTATGATGACACCACTGTGCTCTAGTCAGGTGACAGATCAAGGCTCTGTCTAAAAAAAAAACAAAAAAAAGAATGGGGCCTTAGAAAGCAGGTTTTGGGGAGGGAGAAAAGAGAGAGAGGCTTGACTAGCTAGCAAAGGTGGTTTTGTTATGTAAATGAAACCTTACTGGTAGAAGCCCTCAGAAAGAATAGAAGGCAAATGTTTCATTTCAGACCTTTAAAGGTATCAGACTCTCAGTTCATCTTTCCTAGATCAGGTAAGGGTAGACCTGTGGTATTAACGCTGATTCTCTACAGATATAAATCCCGCCCCCGCAACACAGCTTTGCAGTGTTACTTCTATTTGCGACTCATGGCAGCCACCTCAAAATATGTCAAAGAAATATATTTTGGGGTAAAATATTTCTAATTTCCTTCATCTCCAGTTTCCCAATTCTGCATGGAATCCTCCATAATTTAAAACTAGCTCCTGTTTGGACCATAGCCAAGTCTACAGTTTAGCAAACATGCTGAGGTCTTGCTAGTGGCCATGATAATCATTAATGTGGAATCCCACCGCAGTTGTGGCAACTCCACCCTTAGCTCATCCTCAAGGTCAATTCCATCCTTTAGTTCAAGCTAAAATATTTGGAAGAATTCTTGAGTCCCACTTTCCCTCACCACCGTTTCCAATCTTGCCAACTCTTTAAGGAAATTCTATTGGTTCTACCTTCAAAATGTATACAGAATCCAACCCTCCCTCCTCTCTCTGATGCTACCGGTCTAGTACTAGCAGTTACCATCCCATGCTTTGATTAATGTAATAAGTCCTAAATCTTTCCTGGCTTTTCTACACAGCAGCCAGAGTATTTGTATTAAAATGTGAATCAGATCAAGTCACTCTTCTGCTCAGAAACTTCCCATGGTTCCTCCCCAACTTACTCCATGAAAAGCCAAAATCTTTCCAAGGGCCTACCTGGAGCAAGGCACCCTCCTGCCTCAGGTGCCTTCTAGGCTGGCTGCCTCCTGTCACCCAGTGCTGTTCCTCCACCTCCTTCAAGTGTATGTTCAGTCATCACCTCTGAAATTAGACTGACCCTGACCACATGAGTTAAACTACAAGCAGTCCCTGTCCCTATACTCTTGTTCCCCTGGCTCTATTATTTGTGGCACTTGTTACCTTCTAGCATACAAGGTAATTTTTTCTCATTTATTA
Source organism: Varecia variegata (assembly GCA_028533085.1). Taxonomy (NCBI): domain Eukaryota; kingdom Metazoa; phylum Chordata; class Mammalia; order Primates; family Lemuridae; genus Varecia; species Varecia variegata. Next base: position 83,767,565 of record CM052438.1, read on the forward strand.
GCCAATTCTTTATTGTCTAACATTCTCCACTAACACAGAGACCATCATCTCAGGGCAAGAATCTTTGTGTGTTTTATTCACTGATGTATCCTAAAGTAGTGTCTGGCTCAGTAAATATTTCTTGATGAATGAAAGAATTCAAGATGTGCAAACTAGTGTGCATTGGCTGAACTGCACCTAGAATTCTAGATGAGTTGAGTCCAGCCACTTCAGTGAGCTGAAGCTCTGTGCTGATCTGGTCTTCTGACTTTGCACTCAAACTTGCGCCACCTGGTGGTGATTCTCTTTCCCTTAGCCATGAACACACAGCAGCTAATGAAGTTTTGAGCATGTGATATATTCTAGGTTCTGTGCTAAGTTCTTTGAGTACATCATTTTGTACTCACAATATCACAGCAAGGTAGGTAGTATTAGCCCCATTTCGCAACTAGTAAACTGAGACTCAGAGAGGTTAAAAACTGTCCCAGGTCACAAAACAAGCAACACATCTGTGATTTGAGCCCAGATCTGTCTGACTCCTAAGCCTATCCTCTTTGCCACTATAGTAAAGTCTCTTCCTTTCCATGTTAAATTCTGTATTTAGTAAATGGTGTTATTTGAGGTTTTAGGAGAGATCTGGTTTTGGAGTAAGAAATGCAGGTTTGAGTCATTTATTTGCTGTGCAAATATATTACTCGAGATTCCTGATCTCATTGTTCTCATACCTAAAATGAGAATAAAATGTCTGCTTTGAACCTAAGCAGGCCAGTCCTCATGAGACAAAACACAGAAAATCACATTATAAAATTGCAAAGTCCTATTTGACCTAAGATTTTCATTTTAATAGATGCATTCCCTGGTGCCTAGGGCTAACATTTTACATAGAAAAGAACTGATCAAAAAGGAAGGAAGTCAATGGAGACCAGTTTCAAGTCAGGCATATAAGGACCAAGAAGTAATCACTCTGTCCTAACAAGTAAAAAGCTGGACAAACTGAAAAATTAACAATTGTTCTTAGATCCGTCAGAGGAGTAAGGTCACAGGGCAAACTGTGGCCCCCCAAAATTGGAGAGAGACAAAGGCAAATACAGAGAATTATGGCTTCCAGGAAAAGACTGAAACCTAACTAAAGGACGTAGAACATTTCCCCAAGCCCTGACACCTCAGCATCACAATACTGAAGGCCTATTGACAGCAGTTCCTTGTACCCAGTACAGCATGTATGGCTATCAAGAAAAGAATTTTAAGGCCTACTAAAAGGCCAAAAAACATAGTTTTAAGAGACAGAGTAAGCATCAGAACCAGACTCAGATATGACAGGGATATTAGAATTATCAAACTGTGATTTAAACCAATCATTATTAATATGCTAAGGCCTCTAGTAAATAAAGCAGATAGCATGCAAGGACGGAGGGACAATGTAAGCAGAGAGATGAAAGTCCTAAGAAAGAATCAAAAAGAAATGGTAGAGATTAAAAACAGTGTATCGGATGTTGAGAATGCCTTTAAAGGCTTATTGATAGACTGGACATGGTCTCTGAGCTTGAGGATATGTCAATAGAAATTTCCAAAATGGAAAAGCAAAGAGAAAAAAGACTGAAAAAAAAGTATCAGAATATCCAACATCTGTGGGAAAACTATGAAAAGTATAACATACTTGTAATAGGAAGATAAGGATAAGAAGGGAGAAAGAAATGGAAAAATTCAGGTATAATATTTATACTGCTCTTGCCTGCCTCACTTGTTATATCTTCTTTTTACTACTGAATTTTTAAGGAGTAAAGGGGCCAAGAGGAATATCAAATATAATAATGGTATTTGCATTTACTTGTGACAATAATGTCCAGGTCTCCATGTTTTACCCAGGTGATCCTTTCTTTATCAACTATTGAGACATGTGAGATCATATATTAATACTTTTAAGAAATATTTTAAAATTATTAAGTGACAAAATACCATATGATCCAGCAATCCCACTTCTGGATATAGGTCCAAAAGAATCAAAAGCAGGATTTTAAAGAAATCTGTACACACATGTTTATAGCAGCATTATTCACAATAGCCAAAGGTGAAAGCAACCCAAATGCCCATCCAGGGGTGAATGGATAAACAAAATGTGGTAATATACATGCAATGGAATATTATTCAGCCTTAAAAAGGAAGGAGATTCTGAAACATGCTACAAAATGAATGAACATTGAGGACATTATGCTAAATGAAATAAGCCAGTCACAAAGTATAAATACTGTATGATTCTGCTTATTCTGAGAAGTCAAATTCATAGACACAGAAAGTAGAATCATGGTTTCCAGGGGCTGGGGAGGCAGGAATGGGGAGTTGTTGTTTAATGAGTAGAGAATTTCAGTATGGCAAGATGAAAACATCCTGGAGATCTGTTGCACAACAACATGAATATAGTTAACACTACTGAACTGTACACTCAAAATGGTTATGATGGTAAATTTTATGTTTTGTGTTATTTTCCACAATTAAAATTCTTTTAAATTAAAAAAAGGTGACAAAAAAGAAATAGAAAAATGCGTGATGCAATAATAACTGAGTATTTCCAAAAATCGAACACTAAACCACAGATTCAGGAAGCTCAGAGAACACCAAGCAGAATAAATGCAAAAACAAAACAAAGCAAACAGAACTACACATATTCAAGCTGCAAAAAATTAAAGGCAAAGAAAAAGTCTCAAAAGAAACAAGAAGAAAAAAAATCTGACCTATAGAGGAGTAAAGTTAAGAATTACACTGACTTCTCTTCAGAAACCATGAGAGAAAGAAGAGAGTGGAGGCAAATATTTAAAGTATTGAGAATGAAAAAATACCAACCTAGAATCTATACCCTGCAAAACTATCCTTCAAAAGTGAAGAAGAAATAATGATTTTCTCTGACAAACAAACATTAAAGAAATTTGTAGCCAGTACACCTGCCTTGTAGAAATGTTAAAGAAAGTTCATCAGAGAGAAGTAAAATTATGTCAGAAATTCATATCTACATAAAGAAATGAAGAGTATCAGAAGAATAATAAGTGAAGGTATAATAAAAACTTTTCTTTTTATTTTTCTTAATTGATCTAAAAAATTACAGTTTGTTCAAAAAATAGTGAAAATCTGTTCATATGTATTACATATATATGCATCTATACATGAAATAAATGACAGCACTTAAATAAGACAGGGGTGTAGGAATTAGAAATATTTTGTTGCTAAGAAGTACTTGCACTACCTTTGACACACCGTAGGGTTATTTGAAAGTAGATTTGGATTAGTTGTAAATAAATATTGCAAACTTTCGAGAAACCACAAAAAAAGAATTATAACCAATATACTAAGAAAGAGAGAAAATGGAATCACATACAATGCTCAATGAAAACAAAAGGCATAAAGAGAGTGGAAAACAAATAGGAAAGAAAAAAAAACAAGGGCAAAGAATAGAAAGAGCAACAAAAATAGTAGATATTAATCCTATTATAACAACAATCACTTTAAACATCCATAGTCTACGTACACCAATTAAAAAACAATCATTTAACCAGCCAGTTTGTGGTATTTTGTTACTGCAGCCCAAGCAGACTAATACTTGGTATAAAATAGGGATAAAGAGGGGCATTTCAAAATGACAAAGGGGTCAATTCTCCAAGAAGACACAATAATCAGTGTATGTGCCTAACAATGTAGCATCAAAATATGTGAGGCAAAACTAACAGAACTGTAAGGAGAAATAGATTAACTCATCATTAGAGTTGGAGACTTCAACACACCTCTATCAGAAATAAATAGAACCAGCAGGCAGAATATGAGTAAGGACATTGTTGAACTCAACAACACCATCAATTAACTGGACATAATGGACATCTATAGACTACTTGATCCAACAAGAGCAGAATACACATTCCTGTAAAGCCCACATAGAACACTTATCAAGGTATTCCACATTCTGGGTCATAAAACACATCTAAACAAATTTAAAAGAATAGAAATGATTCAATATCTGCCCTTAAACCACAGAGGAATTAAATTAGAAATAAATAACAAAAAGATGACTAGAAAATCCCAAAATATTTGATACTTTAACACACACTTTTAAATAACATGAGGTTCAAAGAAGAAATCTCAAGAGAAATTTAAGAATATTTTGAATTTAATGAAAATGAAAATGCAACATATCTAAATGTGTGGCATACAGTGAAAGCAGTGTGTAAGGGCAAAATTATAACATTGAATACATATATTAGAAAAGAAGAAAGATCTAAAATCAATAATCTAAGAGTCCACCTTACTGTACTAGGAAAAGAAGAGTAAATTAAATCCAAAATAAGCAGAAGAAAAGAAATAATAAAGATTAGAACAGAAATAAGTGAAATTGAAAACAGGAAATTAGTAGAGGAAAATCAATGAAACCAAAACCTGGTTCTTTGAAAAGATCAATAAAATCAATAAGTCTCTAGCCAGACTAACCAAGAAAAGACAAAGAAGAAACAAATAACTGGTATCAAAATTGAAAGAGGAGACATCAATACAGATACCATGACCATTAAAAGGATAAAAAAAATTATGAACCCGTCTAAGCCCATAAATTTCATAACCTAGATGAAATAGACCAATTTCTTGAAAGGCACAATCTGCCAAAACTCACACAAGAAAAATAATAATAAACATACTGAATAGTCCTTTATCAACCAAAAAATTGAATAAATAATTAATAACCTTCCAAAACATAAGGCACTAGCCTACCTGGGTTCACTGGTGAATTCTATAAAACATATAAGAAAGAGACTATACAAGTTATCTGTAATCTCTTTCAGAAGACAGAAGCAGCAGGAATACTTTCTAACTCATTCTATAAGGCCAGTGTTACCCTAATATCAAAACCAGACAATCACATTATTAAAAAAGAAAACTACAGAACAATAGTTTTCATAAAATATTCTGATGAGTTCAAGACTTAGTATAAAGCTACTATAATCAAAGAGTATGGATTTGACAAAAGAATAGACATATAGATCAATGGAATAGAATATACAGCCCAGAAATATAACCATATTAATATATCAACAAAATATTAGCAAGTCAAATCCAGCAATGTATAATTACACACCACAACCCTGTGAGTATACTTTCAGGTATGAAAGTATGTTTCAACATTCAAAAATCAATTAATGTAATTTGTCACACCAACAGCCTAATAAAAAAATCAAATAATATCAATAGATGTAGAAAATGCATTTGATGAGTCCAATACTTATTCATGATAAAAGTCTCAGCAAAGTAGAAATAGAAGGAAACTACTCAACTTGATAAATAATATTTATATAATACCTACAGCTAACATCATACTTAATGGTGATAAACTAATAGCTTTTCTGCTAAGGTCAGGAACAAGGCAAGGATGTCTTCTCTCAGCACTACTTTTCAATGGAAATCTTAGCTAATGTAATGAATAGGAAAAGGAAATAAGAGTTATACATATTGGGAAGAAAGAAATAAAACTTTGGTCACAGATGACATGATGATCTATGTGGAAAATCCAGAAGAATTAAGGAAAAACCTCCTGGAACTAATAAGCAATTGTAGCAGTGTTGTAGGATACAAGACTAATACACAAAAGTCAATGACTTTCCTATATACTAGCAATGAACAAGTGGACTTTGAAATTAAAAACATAATACGATTTATATTAGCTCCTCCCCAAAGTGAAATACTTAGATACAAATCTAAAAAAAATGTACAAGACCTATATGTGGAAAACTACAACACTCTGATGAAAGAAATCAAAGAAACTAAAAAAATGGAGAAATATTCCATGTTCATGGATGGGAAGACCCAATATTGATAAGATGTCAGATCATTCCAACTTTATCTGTAGATTCAACACAATCCCAATCAAAATCCTAGCAAGTTATTTTGTGAGTATCAACAAACTGATTCTAAAGTTTATATGGGGAGGTAAAAGATACAAAATAGCCAATGTAATATTGAAGGAGAAGAACAAAGTTGGAGTGACACTACCTGACTTCAACACTTAGTATAAAGCTACTATATTCAAAGAGTGTGGGATTGACAAAAGAATAGACACATGTGTCAATGGAACATAATACAACCACATTAATATAGCCAACTGATCTTTGACAGAGAATCAAAGGCAATACAATGGAGAAAATATAGCCTTTTCAATAAAGAATACTTGAATAACTTGATTCCCACATGCAGAAAAAAAATGAATTTAAACACAGACCTTACACCCTTCACAAAAAATTAACTCAAAATGGATCATAGACTCAAATACAGAGTATAAAAACTATGAAACTCTCAGAAGGTAACACAGGAAAAAATTTCGATGATCTTGGGCATCGCAATGACTTTTAGATACATTGGAATTGACTTCTAGATACATGATCCACAAAAGAAATAAGTGATAAACTGGTCTTCATTAAAATTGAAAATTGCAGTTCTGCAAAAGACACTGTTGTGAGAATAGGAAGAAGAGTCACAGATTGGGAGTAAATATTTGTAAAATTCACATCTGAAAAAGGACTGTTATCCAAAATATACAAAGAATCCTTAAAACTCAACAATAAGAAAACAAATAACCCAATTTAAAAATAGGCAAAAGACTTGAACAGACAGCTCACCAAAGAATATTTACATATGAAAAGACATAATAAACATATGAACATCATATGTCATTAAGGAAATACAAATTAAAACAACAATATACCACTGCATGCCTATTAGAATGGCCAAAATCCAGAACACTGACCACACCAAATGCTGGTGAGGATGTGGAGCAACAGAAACTCTCATTTACTGCTGGTGGGAATACAAGATGGTGCAGCCACTTTGGAAGAGATTTGGCAGTTCCCACAAAGCTAAACATGCTCTTCTATGATCCAGCAATTGACCTCCTTGGTATTTACCCAAATGAGTTGAAAATTATGTCCACCCAAAAACCAGCACATGAATGTTTATAGCAGCTTTATTCATAATTGTCAAAACCTGGAAGCAACTGAGATGTCCTTCAGTAGATGAATGGATAAATAAATTGTGGTACATCTAGATAATGGAATATTATTCAGTGCTAAGAAAAAAAATGAGCTATCAAGCCATGAAAAGACACGGAGGAAACTCAAATGCTTCAAGTTACTAAGTGAAAGAAGTCAATCTGAAAGGCTATATACTATACAATTGCAACTACAAGACACTCTGGGAAAGTCAAAGCTAAAAAGAAAGTAAAGGAATCAGTGGTTGTCAGGGGTTGAGGGCAGGGAGGAGATGAATCACGGAGCACAGAGGATTTTTAGAGCCGTGAAAGGACTCTGTATGATACTATAGTGGTGGATACCTGTCATTATGCATTTGTCCAAACCCATAGGATATACAGTACCAAGAGTCAACCCTAACGAAAACTATAAAAAACTATAGACTTTGTGTGATAATAATGTGTCAATGTAGGTCCACGGATTGTAACAATTGTATCACTAGAGGGGATTTTGGATAGTAGAGGAGATTGTGCGTGTTTGAGGGCAGGGCAAAGGGTATATTGGAAATCTCTGTACTTTCTGCTCAAGTTTGCTGTGGACATAATACTGCTATAAAAAATAGTCTATTAAAAAATAAAAGGGCTGAGGTCTGTTCCTGCAATAAGAAAAATATACGTTTTTAAATGTCTTTCTGTCATAACGTCTCTGATATTTGACAAGAAGCTTTAATCAGATAAAATAGCAAAGAAAACATGAAAGTTAAAGAGTAGCTATCAATCATCAAATTTTTCAGGTGAGATATGTACTAAAATATCTTTTTCTTTCTCTAAGGCTTAGCACAGTACTCTCTACATTGTTTATCTATTAGAAAAAATATTTGGAAGTGATTTTTTTCTCTTTCTTAAGGAAACAGTGAGTAGAAAAACTTGTGCAAGTTTCCAGATTTCTTTATTGCAACTGTTACCAAAAGCTGGGCACTTGTCCTCGGGGCTACATCAGAAGAACAAGAACAAGTGGATTGAGGAGAAGGAAAGAGGAGTTTTATTAATTTGCTGGCAAATGAGGAGGATGGAGATGCCATTGTCCTAACAATAAGCAGAAACACAGAGCTTTTAATGGTGGGTTCTCAGCTTCAGGCAATTGCTGTTCAACTACAGTTGATCATCCTGATTGTCCCTCCGTCCCATCTCACTGAAGACAATACCGAGACCTCAGCCCAGAACCTCCCTGGGCCAGGTCGGGGCTGAGCCATCTTCTGTAACACAAAGAACAAAAGACATTTCTCTGCCCCTCCCAACCACTGGCCTGAGACAGGGGTGCAGGTTTTAGTTCTCAAAAAGGAGTGGAGGATGTTTTAAAGAGACAGAAAATATTTTTGCCATTTTTTTCAGGCCATTCTCTCTGTTATATATTCCTCACTGTCAGTATTTCCCTTCCATACCTACGGGAGGAGGGGTGACTACCCTGTTCCATATTCATTCTTAGGATCTCTGATATGCTAATATGCATTGAGGGTTTCCAGAAAGTGTTTAACATACAGTATTTCCTACTCTAGTTTGACCAATGACCTCTTTCTACCATGGAGTATCAAATACTAAGTCACAAGACCATAGTGTTCAGAGCAAAATAGCCTGAAAATGCTGGCCAGGAATTAGCCATTTGTTAACATGCAGACAGACGGCAGGAGTTTGCTTTTAGATACATCATAGTACAATTCCAAGGCTTTCTCTTATTAGAAGTAGGACAGTATCATCATTAGCAAAAAATTGACTCCTCAGAAACAAGAAGCAGCAGCAGCTTCTTATGCAATTCACTTTTGTTCAAATCTCAGGCTCAAGTCAAAAATCAATGAGTGACTATAATCTATAAGGAAGATAAAAACTCTTTTGTCATGTATTCAAACTCCTGGGAAAATGTAGCCATTATCAAAATTAATTGTAAAAATATTGGTTGGTATAAATAGCTGGAACTTCTTCCCCGGCTTACGTTTCTTAAGGAGAACCTGCTTGTTTCCCATAACAGCAGTTTTCTTAGGAGGACAAACCAATCTGAGGGTGGGGCAGGTAAAAATATTAATTAAACAGAAAGCGATAACTTAAGATCACATATAGCATATATTTATAAAATAAGACAAGAGTTGGTTTAAGACAAAATGAGTCTTAACCCCAGCCAGTCCAGGTCCGGCACAACCTAACTTTTAAAGGCTGCAGCAAGGACTCCTGAGCAGCATTAGAGCCAAACACAAAGTGGTCTCTGTATGGGGCTGAATAGTGTCCTCTCAAAAATATTATCTACCCAGAATCTGTGAATGGGACCTTATTTGGAAATAGGGTCTCTGCAGATGTAATCAAATTAATATGAGGCTATAATGGAGTAGGGTAGGCTCTAAACCAAATCTGACTGATGTCCTTATAAGAAGAGTCATGTTGGACACAGACACATGCAGAGAAGGGACACCATGTGAAGGCAGAGACTGAAGTGACACATTTACAAGAATGCCAAAGATGACCAACAACCACTAGAAGCTGGGAGACAGGCACGGAACAGAATATCCCTCAGTGCCCCCAGGAGGCTCCAACCCTGCCTTGATTTAGGACTCCTGGCCTGCAGAACTGTGAGGGAATCAACCACCCAATTTGTGGTACTTTGTTATAACAATCCTAGGAAACTAACAATATCTCAAACTGAGTTTTAGAAAAACATTGAAACCTACTTGCATTTTCCTTCTAGCTCCCTTTAATTACAACATTAAATCCTGGCAAAGTGTGCCCACTTATAGTCATTTTGGTTGTGGGTATGTGCATCAACCTCCGTCCCACCTCCCAGCCCCCAGTTCCAGTTTGCCTTGGTGGGGCGGGGCTGAAATGCAACCTTGACTGGAATTTCTAAGAGCCGTTTTGAGCTTGTGTGCCCTGAGGCGCTCATCTGGTTCAAGGTGGGACGTTTGAGCTTGTTCTGGAACTAAACTTGGACCAGGGAGCTCCCTCATAACTGGCAGCATAGAAGGTGGACTGACCTTATTTTTACCCTACCTTCTGGCTAACATCTAAGAGGCACTAGTGGGTTTTCTTTTTTTATGTTTTTATTTTCCCTTAACTAAACTGATGGCCAAAGCATGATTTGATCAGCCCAGGAGATCTAGTATCA
>CM052438.1:83777779-83849270 GCA_028533085.1 Varecia variegata
AGTGACTCTTTGAGTATTTTTCATGATCATTTTTAGACATCTCGCATCTGCAATAAAGACAAAAGAAGAAAGGGAGGAAAGGAGGGAAGAAGAGAGAAAGGAAATCAATCAGTAAGTATAAAGTAGTAGAAACAAGGCATTGGTAGCATGGGGAGAGAATACGAAGCCCATATCAGAAACTGCTGGCAGTCTTCTGTGAACTCAGAAAGACGAAGCCACTTGCTCTTTCAGCTACCAAAAGAAGATTGGCTCTGGGGAGAAAACACATGCCTTTTGTCATGACCACAGTTTTATAACAGTAAAAAATTTAAATTACTCTGTTTATTTAGAAATAAGTACAGCGATGTTGACTGATGAGATAAAAAGTGATTCAAGAAACCGATCAGTAATAGTACTACAAAGACTAATGATGTGAGTTATAAGAGAGCAAGTAGAAAGACATGTAATTTAAGGATGAAGATTTTTTGATTTGTTACTCTGTTCAGAGGACTGTGTGTGGGGGACATGTGACTGATGCAGGGGGCTACCTTGCAGGCATGCATGGGGCTGACTCAACAGCATGTTACTGGGGGTCCAACAGCTCAGAAAACAACGCTTGCGCCCTTGGTGAGAGCCCACATGGAAATGGGAGAAAAACCTTCCACTCCCAGGGCAATACTGGCACTGACAGGTTCTTATTATTATCATTTCCTGTGAAAGGTGAGGTCAGAGGTAATATTTGAAGCCAGAGAATACAATGACGGGCCGTGTAACTGCAGGCTGTACATGGTACCGTTTCCCAGTGATGGTCCAGTGCCCTTGAGAACCAGCAGTGTAGAAGGAGGGCTAAAATGAGAACCACAAGAATGTAGATATAAAATGTTAGAAATGAAACTCTTAATTTCTCAAGAACAAGCAAAAGCAATATAGTCATCTACTCCCTTTAGAAATCTTAAAGACATTCTTTCCGTTCTTGTCAACTAAACTAACAAAGGTTTTCTTCTGTAATTTTTATTAAGTGTGATGTGCAGTGGCTAATAAAAAATAATAAACTATTCTGTTTAGCTTGTTTGCATCATACCCTTATAAGAAACCTGCAGTTAAATAAAAAGCATGCCATCCCTGTTTCATTCGTTTACTCCATTTACTTTGACTTGATTAAAAATATTCAGGAAATCCATTAGACATATGGTTAATTTTGAAGACATAAAACAGGTACATTTTAAATATAGGTAATGAATTCATTGAATATAAAAAATTAGTACTTTTATTGAATAAAATATGGAGATAAGTTGTTATAGTTTCGTATCTTAACTAAGTAGCAGTTTTCTTAGGAAATTCATTACTTAATTCTATCATTTATCTTAGTCAAAATGGCACTTCTCCAAGAGACCTATTGGCAAAGGCCAACAGGTTGGGGACAAAAAAGAAGATGGGGGCTTTTTCTTAAATGCCTGGGATTCCCACGTAAACGTGGTGTTATTGGCATGTGTCAGGCTTACCAACGCAGAGATAATACAGTTATTTCTATGAACTAGAGCGATTCTTCATAAAACTCTATCTGAAAAAGAGAGTCAGTGTAGCCAATTTACTCTAAGCTTTTAAAAAAAATCCATTCTTTTATAATTCCATTCATTTTAACTACCTCTAACTTCTGAAGTCATCTGACTTCATAGCCACTCAAGAGGAACATCAGAGAGCATGCCAGCTAGATTCTAATGTGCTGCTTAACAGCCAGCCACCAATGGAGAAAAACTTGAACTGATGGATTGTGTGAATTTGGGGCCTTCTGAAAATGCATCCTCATTCAGACTCTTAGGAATTTCTAAAAAATTCTTTTGAAATAATTCACCCATAAGATATCAATCTATCTATAGCAGAGGCCTCAGCTGAAGTTTAAATGGTGTTCCCTCCAGACTCAAGCATGTCTGGAAGTAACCAAAGGATTGGTGAGGTGGGGTCATCAGAAATCTTCGGGGAAGAAGAATGTCAAAGTGAGCAAGTTTGGGTGACAGGCAGTAGGCAAGCATCTGAAGACAGAGGTGAATTTTAAGACTTTGTTTAGATTTAGCTCGTGGCCCAGACCCTGCGGACTAGTGCCTGAGTCCTAAGACAAAGACGGAGAAAGCTGAAGCAGCTGTTCCTGCAAATCTCCATATGACCCCTGAGGTCACCAGATGTCTGTAGCAGCAGTGCTGGTGGCAGCCACGGAGTTGGCAGTGGTGTTGAGACAAGGAGCCACAGCATCACAGACAATAGCATCCTGGCTAATGGCACTGGAAATCACAAACACGGTGGTGCCTTGGAGCCCTCAACCTTAGGCACAGGTGCTCACCATGCCTCAGCATCCCTCAGGCACCTGTGGCTTGTCAGTGCCTTTGGAGGGTACCCAAGGACTCAGTACCATTGGAGAGAACCACGGCAACCACCTTAGAGCTGGGCATTTATGTGCACAGCAACAGAGGGAGAATGTTGGCACACAGCACATCATACCCAAGAAGCCTGGGCACTTGTAAAAAGGCAAAGGACATCAACCCCCTGAACTTCAGTTCAATTTATTGCTGCATAATAAACCATTTTAAAATTTAAAGGCTACATTTGTCAGAATTCCCCAGAGAAAAGAAACCAATAAGATGTGTGTGTATGTGTGTAAGATATGTATATATTTATGGAGAGAGAAAGACAGAGAGATTTATTTTAATGAATTGGTTCACATGATTGTGGGGGCTGGAAAGTCCAAAATCTCCAGGGCATGTTAGGTCTGGTGGAGGGTAAACAGTGGCAAGAAGTGGCTAAGGGCAGAGTGCAGGAACTGGATTGTAGCTAGGAACTGTTCCCTGGTGGGAACGCACATGGTAAAAAGTTCCCAGTTATCTTTAACTGACCTAGAGCTCATTATCATCTAATTAGCATAGCATGGGTGGAACCTCGTGAAGAATCTGGTGAAGATGCATGCGCAGAAAGGGAATCTGTTACATAACCAACCCATTTATCCTGTTATATAACACCAACCTGCCAATGACTCCGAAAAGTGGGAACGGCAACCAATCCTGCCAGGGAAAGGCGGGACAAACTAGTGGGCTTATAAAAGGCATCGTGTGCTCAGTCTTTGGGGTCTTTCTCCACTTGTGGAGACTGACTCGTTCTACTCTCCCTGGAATGTATTTTCACTTTCTGTAACTTCCTTCCTTCCTTTCCTTCTTTCTTTCATTAATATGTGACAAACTGTTTGTGTAAAATTGCTCTGTGCCTGTGATCACTCCATCATCATCGCAACTCGGCATCACTACTCACTCTTGACACTGGGAACCAGGGGACCAGGGAACATCCACACAGACGAACCTGACAGGAGAACAGCAGGGTGGAGAACCAGAGAAGAGCAGATGTTGCAGCTCGAGTCTGAAGACCACCTGGAGGAAGAATTCCTTCCTCTTCAGGGGAACCTCAGTCTTGTCTCTTAGGGCCTTCAACTGACTGGATGAGGCTCACCCACATTCTGGAGATTAATCTGGTTTCCTCAAAATCTACTAATATTAATCACATCCAAGAAACACCTTCACGTAGACATCTAGATTGGTGTTTGACCAAAAACTGGGTGCCATGGCTGCCATGGCCTAGTCAAGTTGACACATAAACTAATCATGATAGTGGCTTAAAGAAGCCACATTTAAATATTTTTAATTATTCTATGGGTTGCCTGGGACACAGCTAAATGGCTTTGTTTAGTTACTTGTTGATGAACAACAAACCACACACAGCTCAGTGGCCTGAACCACACTTACTTTATTATTTCTCACAATTCTCTGATGGGTTCAGGCTCAGGTGGGTGGTGGTCCTGCTTGTCTTCCTTGGAGCCTCTCGTGCAACCGCAGGGGGGATGCACTGTCCCAGGTGGTTTCATTCACATGTCTGGGACTTAGGCAGGAACATCTGCCAAGCGAAGCTCAGCTGGGATGTGAGGACATCTGTCTCTCCCCTTCACATGCATCTCAAGGCCCCTCCCTAGTGGACTCATCACGTGATCTGCTGCACCATAGCTAAACTTTTTATGCTGCCACTCGGGGTCCCCAGGACCTTCTGAGGCTCTGGCTCAGAACTGACACAGGGTTACTTATATCATATTATATGGGTTAAAATAAGGCACAGGCTAAGCTTAGATTCACTGTGGAAGGGAAACTACACGGGGTATGAATATCAGCGACCCGGTTCATGATCCGGTTCACATGTCACCACTCCTAAACTGATTTTGCTAGAGTTCCTACAGAGCAGGTGGAAGTGGAACCAAAGAAACACTACTTGATGGCCCTTGCTACTATTCCCAGGCTGAGAGAGCCTGGAGAACACAGCAGGGAAATCGGTAGGGGACTCAGCAGCCTCAGGACGGTGGGTGGGCTCCTCCTCTCCAGCGCACAAGCACAAGGCCCCACTGCCTGCCGCAATGTTTTTCATTTCTACAGCAAGTACGCCAGTGTCTTGAGTTAAAACATTCAAATCTGTACCTTTGTTACTTTAAATATCCATAATATTCATAATTAGCAATGCCCCATAGAGCTCAGAAGGGCCACAGTGTCTAGTGTTTTAGTTAGAAGTAGAAATTTCCAGTTGGTTATCCAGTTCCATGCATTGTTGGGATTATCCTGGGACCATGAGTTCAACCCAAACACCCAGCTTGGACTTGTTACTGCCAGTGTGCACAGGGTGAAATTAATTATTCTACCTCCACCTGGTATGCTTCTGGGATATCTGGAATAATTCCAAAGATCTTATTCTCAAGAAACCTCTACAGAACAGCTGTCATAATAGTCCATTTGGGTTTCCACAACAAAATACCATAGACTGAGTGGCTTATAAACAATGGAAATTTATTTCTCACAGTTCTGAAGGCCGGAAGTTCAAGATCAAGGCGCTGGCAGATTCAGCGTCTGTCTGGTGAGGCCCCACTTCCTGGTTCATAAATGGTTCTTTCTCACGGTGTCCTCACAGGTGAAGGGGGTGAGGGAGCTCTCTGCAGCCTCTTTTATAAGGGCACTAATCTCATTCATGAGAATTTCACCCTCATGAGCCCATGTCTTCAGTTTCTCCAAGTCCCTGTAACCTGCCTAAAATCTCTCCCCTGTCCAGGCCTCTGTGCCTTGGGCTAGAAATTGCAGGTTTGGAACTTTTCTTCTCTCTGCATCACATTTTTAGCTTATCCTGTAGTATCAAATCTTACAGCCTCGCTGGCATAAGAAGAACAGCTTCTCCATAGAGATCAGGGACTCCATGGTCAGGAGAGCTTCTCTATGTGCATTAACAACTCTGTAGTTTGAATCTTCCAAGCCAGGTTTTTGACATGCAAGCAATGTAGCAAATTCACTTTTAACAAAACCTGACTTTTCAGCAAATTTCTTTCTCTGAATACCAGCAAAAATCTGATTCCCCAGTCAAAGCTGAGACGTGTACTTTGTCCCAGCTGCTATCACCCTAACCTTGAAACACTAAAATTTTGTGCTTCAGAGACTAGGAAGCCTGCAGGGTAACAAGGTTTGCAGGAGCTTTTAAATAAAATATTTATTGTTATTTGCTTTCCTGCAAGGTTTCCATGAAGAAGAAGGAGGACTAGGGTATGGCAACACCTCTGAGTTTGAACAAGCAGCCTGGAGGAGATGGGATTTTTGATGATCAAAGTGGTAAGAAAACAAACTACTGCAAACACTCACACTATGCCTACTGAAATTAATGTTGCAGTTGTTAAGGACATTCTTTATTCTTCGTTCTTCCCTATTTCGCCAGTGTAGCTCATCAAGGTTAGTTACACAGTATGGTCCAGTCCCTCCAGGCCTCATTCAAAAATGCCATGAAGTTCATGAAATTGCACAAGCTACTTCTCAGCAATGTGAAAACTCTAAGCCAAACATGTTCTAAAACTGGGAGCCATACTTACAGCATTTTCACAGAATTAGACAATACCTAACACCTATGAATGCAATAAAAGCACTTCCTATTTAAGATTTTTTCTTTCATTTTGGAGGTAGAGAAAGTATATTTCACGATTCTTTCGCATTTACATCCATGCCCGTCAGTATAATAGGAGGCATATATGGAGCACCTGTATCTGAGTTTGCATAGCTTCGACTCATTTCCCTTTCAGTTTAACTCTGAACTATGACTAATGAGGAGGGAAGGAGTTCTGTGTTTAAAGTCATAAAGTTTTCAAGAGTGAATGCTTCAAAATACAGTTTGATTTCTTTTTATTTAGAACCAGACCATGTGGGCCAGTCTGCACCTGACTAGGGCACTGAACTCATAATGGACATTAAAATATCATTGGAATAAATGGAATATGGCCACAGGTGACCAGGTTTCTGTCATGGCTCTTTATATAACCGCAGGGTGCAAATTTGTCCAACATTCTATAGTTTAGTAGAAAAAAATACTCCAGTGAATATTTCTGCAACAGCACCAGGCAGTCCCAAGTTGCCTGATGGAAGAAGAGGCCCCACAGACCTCTCTGAGACCAGCCACCTGGCACTCACCTACCACCAGCCGCCACGGAGCCAGCATTCTGAAGTCAAACATTAAATGGCAAACCATGAATGATCATTTAAAGCTAAAACTCTTTAATAAGTTGCCCAAGAAGATATTTGCTTCGGAAAATGACAAAAAAAGAGCTGAAGAGAGAAACACAGAGTCTTTTCAAGATATGAAAGATCAGACAAAGAAAGATATATTTGGAGTAATGCTCTGACTCAGTGTTTGTGTAAGCTACCTCTATCCAGCTTGTGTTTGGGTAAGTAATGCTATCTACTTCTAGTGACAGAAAAACAGAAATAAATGAAAATTTCAAACAAAATTATAATGTAATCCTCAGTTCCAGAAGTAAATCCTTTACATTAAAGGTAAAGAAGAAATACAGACTTTTTAATTAATGGAAAATCAATTTCTCCCATTCCCACTAAATACATTTTGCACAAAAATATTAAATGTGTTTTCCCCGACAGAGGCAGTTCCTGGGAAGATGAGAAGTGAGCCCCTCATGTTTGTCCCCCCCCCACCCCGATCGCCACACTGACTGCATTTAGAATAGTAACCTCTTTAATCTGGACACTTTCTGCCTATTAAGGAAACCCAAGGTAAATGGCACATTTTAAGCTTAGTAAAATGAAACTCCCAAGTCTTTTCAATGGAAAGATTATGAAGCCACATACTTTCCCTATATCTTAGAGGAACAATTGTGCTATATGATTTTTAAATTGATTGCTGTTCCATTTAATCTTAGCTCAGAACTATAATTCTAAATGATACATCATTTTTTTTTGCCTTGGTTGTCACCTAAAATTTCAGCTGTTGTGTTATTTGTGAACATGATGGACTAGAAAGAACATATATTTGGCAGCCATAAAAAACTGGGTTTGCAAACTATCTCCTCTGGTTTCTACCTGCTTGATCTTGCTTAAGTTTCTCAACTTCTGTGAGCCTACGTTGCAGGGTTAGTGAGTGGATCAGAGATAATATATATAAAAATGCCTCTCATACCCACTACAAAGTAGGTATTGGGTAAATAAGAAGTGATGTTACTTTCACTATCATTCCCTTATTGATATTGTTCAGAATGCCTTCTCTCTCTACATTTAATTATGTTGTTAAAATATCGGACGAAAATGGAGCCCTCTGGCATGTCACATAAAACTTACTCCC
Source organism: Varecia variegata (assembly GCA_028533085.1). NCBI lineage: Eukaryota > Metazoa > Chordata > Mammalia > Primates > Lemuridae > Varecia > Varecia variegata. The sequence continues at coordinate 83,785,436 of CM052438.1, forward strand.
AAGGCCAAAAGACTTGGCCCCATCATTTGAGATGTTTAGCTTTGCTGTCTTGTCAATGGCAGCACCCCTGAACTACTCTCTCTGCTCGCCCGCCAGCACATTCACCTTGCCCTTTAGGATTTCAGTCGAAACATCGGCAGCATGCATGTAGCGTGTCAGGGATAGTAAGGAGGCTTCATCTTGCACTGGGCTGCCTGGAGTTCTGTGTTGAGAAAGACTCTAAATCTGTGTCTGGACTCAGCAGCAAGGTTGTTATGACTGGTGAGCAGTGTCTCTCCTGGGTGTGGATCCGGCTGTGCATTTGCCTCCCCAATGCCACTACACCACCTCTACCCCATCCCAAAGCCATACGAGTCTGGCAGACACACTGAAAAATGAAAACCTGCCACATGAGGTGGAGTAACTTTCATTCTCACACTCAGGATGTTCCTGGAATCTGAGTCACCAGACCAATGACACGCTGTTTTATTATTTGGCATCAGCTCTATAAAAAAACTAAAGCGCAGTCACATGCATGTGGACAAACCAATCTGCAGATGGTCTGTAAATATTTCAGACTAGGGCTAGCTTTATCTTCTTGCTAACATGCTTCTAAGTTTTACACCCACTGCGCGTTGATGTGTGCTCAGAGAACGCAAACTTATTTTTATGGTAGGTGATGTGCAATAAGGAAAGAGGGAAAATGCAGGGTACTATGAAAAATAATCTAAGTTATCTTTGTAAAATTTACTGTTTAAACCATCACCTCTATCCTTGGTGCTAACCACATAACAATTAATAGTTATTGTACTTTACTCATATTCTCTCTCCTTTTTCATGTGGCATATTTAAGAGTGAGTTCGTTTAAACAGCATCCCTCTTTCCTCCTTTAGAACTATTTCCTCTAGTGCTTAGGCCTTCAAAAAAGTTCCTCTGTGCTTTTCACGTGCATTGATTTCTCTGGTTATAAAGAATATCTAAATTTGTTTCAATCTATTTTTTAAAAAAACTCAGAGAAGACAAATTCAGAATCAGTTAAACCTTTTTTAACCAAAATATGTTTTATGGCTAAAAAACTTATAAAAGTTATTATGAAAAATAAACAGGAAGAAAAAGAATTGATTTTGCTAGTATGTGATACAATTGAAAGTTTCCCCACTGTGTATATTCATTTCTTCTTTCAAAGCAATTTTCAAAATTGATTTCAAAATTGATTCTTAGTTTGAAAAGGAAATACTTTCCTTGGATACAATGAGTTATCTGCAGGGCTTTTTTTCTCATTTTTTTTTTAGTATAATCTAAGGCCCTAACCACAATCAATAGTTTCTTACTAATAAAAGAATTTATTTCTAAAGTAGCTAATATCTTTCATCTCATTTTGATTCAGATTTAATCCACCAAGAAGGTAAATAGCACCTAAAACTTTTTTTTAAACTTCATGTCCAGGGACCAGTATATAGAATTACATGGAAACTTTGGACTTTTCTATCATATTGTTCTCATTTTTCCAGCGTCGTATTTTGTGACAGTCCCTTAAAGGCTCAGGTTAATGTTAACACCAAAAACACATATACTCTGCTTTGGGGGAGGGTGTTAAAAACATTCCACCAGCGAGAGCTAGATTTACAAAGCTATATGTGCAGTGATTAGTTCCACCGCCCATAATTACTGCCTGCTCAGGAAAGCTCTCAACAGAGGCAATGTCCTAGAATGTTATTGCAGCGAGAACCAAAATATATATTCAGGCCATTTACAGGAATCTTTCTCAGGAGGCTCAGATCCAAGTAAACCACTACAAGCCAACATTGTTAGGTTCTTTGACTGCTTGATTCTCAAAAGCTTAGGTGGCCAGTATTTCCTGGCTCTTGCTCTGTGGGACTTGGCCCTCAACTTTTAAAAGAATTGAATTGTGGAGGACTCTCTGGGCTGCCTGGAAAGTGAAGGCAGTTTCCACCCTGGTAGCCAGACAGGATACCAGGGGATTAGTTGTAGCAGAGTTGGTGCTAGACCTAGTTGGCGGCGGCCTCGTCCCCAGGCTTCTAGCCAGACAGGAAGCCTACTTTTGTGGGGAAAGCGTATTAAAAGGAACATCAATAATTCCAGCATTAAGTGCTTCTCTCTACCTTGATGTGACCTTTTGGAGTGAATATAATGGCCTCACTGGCTCCATCAACTGGAGGTAAACAATATTCTGACTATCCCGACCTTCTCTCTACACGCAGAAACTCATATTTCATCAAACACTTACAACTCACAAATCTAAAGGCAGAAAATCTTCAAACTTTTTCATTATTTGATGATGTACATTCATCTCTCTCTGGGGAATTTTAAGGGCCTGATTCAACATCACAGAAAATGAGTGAATAACCATGCTAAGAACAAAACCCAGGATTTGAGACTCCAGGGATATACTTCTGTCCTCCATGTATATACCCTGGTGTAATGTGACATGCTGATTGATTAAGTGAATAAGTGACCCTAACCAGGTCCCCCTTCCCCTCTCCCATGCCAACCCCAACACACAGTGCATTCTCCACAGAGCTCCCAGAACAATCTTTTCAAAATGTGAATCAGAGTGTGTACACCGCCCCCCCCCACACACACACAAATACACACATTAAAACCCTCCAAAGGTTTCACATTACACCTAGAATAAAATTCCAACTCCTCCACTTGGCTTATCAGGCCTTGCAGATCCAACCACCTGACCCACCTTCTATCACCTCCCCTGACCCACTCACTGTGCCCCAGTCACCCTCACTTTTTGGCAGTCCTGAGTGGGCAAGCCAATCCCACCTGGGGGTTTTTTACTTGCTATTCTTCTGCCTGGAGCATTTGCCTGTGTGTTGAGGACCTAACCCCCAGTGCAACAATGTGGAGAGGCAGGTCCTTTAAGAGGCACTTAGGTCTGCCCTCGTGAATGGATTAATGTCTTTATTGTGGGAGTGGGTTCTTCATCTCATGAGTGAGTTTGTTATAAAACCGAGTTCAGCCCTCTTTTACTCCCTCTCACACGCTCTCTCACCCTGTGATGCTGTCTGTCATATTAAGACACAGCAAGAAGTCCCTTGCCAGATGTGGGCCCCTCAGTCTTGGACTTCCCAGCCTCTAGACCCATAAGCCATATAAACTTTTTATTGTTTATAAATTACCTAGTCTGTGCTATTCTGTCACAGCAGTGCAAAACCAACTAAGACACCATGGCAGAGTAGCTGAACAACACGTTTGAGAAACAGTGAATTGGAAAGCTCATCTGAGTTTGGACACAGCTCTGCACACTGCCTGGGTGTCAGGTAGTTCCTGAAGGACAGAGACCTGGTTAATCTGACCAGCATTTAGGGATCCTCACAGGGCCCCACATTGGTCACTTTGCTGTACAGATTTTAAAAAACCAAAATGCCTTTAAGAAACGTGCAATTAAGGGGAGAAGGGGCCACACCTCATGGGGGACAGTAGGGCCTCCCCTCCCCCAACACCCATCTCATTTTATTTGATATATTGGTCACTTTGTACCAAACCTGCTTCAATCCACACTCCCAATTATACTCTACTGCTACTAAACTCTATCAAAATATAAAGTCTACTTCTTGTGCTCTCTCCTGCTTCTCCCTGTAGATTTCTCACCAATTAAACAAAACCACAGGGTAGAGGAAATAGGATCATGTGTGGTCCTTGTGGACAATCTAATTAGTGGCCTCACCCTAGCTGTATGATTTTAAGGTGGTTATTAAACTTCTCTGGCACTCCGTGCCTGTTGTGGGGTGAATTGTGCACCCTCAAAAGTTTATATGTTGAAGTTCTAACCCCCAGTATTCAGAATGTAATCAGATTTGGAGATAAGATCTTCAAAGACGTAATTGAATTAAAATGAAGTCACTTGAGTGGACCCTAATCCAGGATGACAGCCATCCTTACAGGAAGAGGAAATTTGGACACAGACAGGGGCAGAGGGAAGATGATGTAAAGACAGGAGAGGGGCCTAGAATAGTCTCCTTCACAGCCGTCAGAAGGAGCCAACCCTGCTGACACCTTGGTCTTGGACGTTAAGCTTCTAGAACTGTGAGTCAGTACATTTCTATTGTTTAAGCCACCCAGTAAGTGGTACATCATTGATGGCAGGACTAGCACACTGGTAAAGTGCCCTTATTTGTAAAATAGAAAAGACAGTGGCACATATCTTGTGATATTATTGTGCACATTACAAAAAGTGTATAAATATTTTAGCTCTGCCTCAGCCATATGATAGTCACTCATTATTTTAACTATTTTTAACCCTATTTTACCTGGCCAATAAAACCAATTATAAATATAGAACTTTAAAGTGGTCCATTTCATAACTGAGGGTAAAAATCTACAGTTCAGCAGTGAATAAAATGTATCTTCATCCAAAAAAACATGACATTTTCCAGGCAAGTGTGCGGGGTGGACAGGCAGATAGAAATCCCTTCTCTACTCTGTAAATATCTGCAATTTCCTGAGGGTACAAAGTTTCCACAATAACAGGCAATCAGCTATTCTGTAACATGAAACCATAGAACTAAATATAACATGGTGCCATGTACAGTCATGAGTTGCATAATGACATTTTGGCCAACAACAGACCACCGATACAATGGTGGTCCCATGAGACTATAATACCATATTTTTACTATGCCTTTTCTATGTTTAGATTTGTTCAGACACATAAATCCTGCTGTGTTACAATTGCCTACAGTACTCACTAAAGTAACATGCTCTACAGGTCTGTAGCCCAGGAGCAATGGGCTCTACCACATAGCCCAGGAGTGTAGTGGCCTAGACCATCTAGGTTTGTGTAAGTACAATCTGTTATGTCTGAGCAACAGCAGAATCCCCTAATGAATTTCTCAGAAAGTATCCCTGTTGTTAAGTGACACATGACTGTACATAATAGAAACTAAAATTAAAACATTACTTAAGGAATATATGCTATAAAGGCAGCATGGAACAATGCCGTGGGAAGAGAAGGAGAATTGGACATACATTCATTCCTCTCTTCACGCTCTGCTCAACATGGAACATAGAAAGCAATGGAAGGGCCCCTGGACATTTCTCTCCACTTCCAGATGACAAAACCAAGTAGACATCACAAATTTTGCCTAAGATTATAAAGGTAGTTGCAAAACTCCATTCTTTCCCATTAAACTTTCTTTCAGGAGCTCATTTCCATTTCCACTGTCTCTGCATTCGAGTTTGAGAACATGATGGAAAGGTGGTCAGAGCTCGAGCCTCAGTTGAAAGGCAAGACTGGAGACCTCCAAAAAACTATGTGACAGAACTACAACCAAAATCTTTTAACACTGGAGATGGTATTGTAATCATTGGGTGTGGTTCCAAGGTCCAACCTTCACCTTGCACATGTGACTCAAGTTCACTAATCTGTTTCCACCTTTGTTCTACATTTACACAATTGCACCTACCAGATAGGGGTGTTGTAAGAATTAAATAATGTAATCTATTAGCTATTATAACAATGTTAGAATAAAATGAAAGAAAAAGAAAACTTTTCATATTTTCACTACAGAAAGCAAGTATAGCAGCTTTACACACACACACAAACACACACACACACAAGGTAAGAAATTCTGGGCTGCAAAGTCAGAGCCACTGTTTTTACTTCCCACGTTTTAAAAAAAGTTGTGAATTTTCTTAGCATTCTGCAGAGTGTTGATACTTACGCTCACCTTTAGAGCCACAGAATAACGAAGCTTTGGGAAGGATTCTGCATATCCTACATGCCCAAACTAGGTGCTTACAGGGACAAAGGGAGGCAGAGAGCACCTGTCACCTTCTGAAGAGCAGCTGGCCACCTAGCACTCTCAATGTGTGCTGTATTATAACTAGGAGACTGGTCACGTGGTCTTAATATGTTTAAGGTACTCATGATCCTGCTCCCCCAAATTCTTTCTTTTCTTTTTCTCTATCCATGTTTGTTATCTACTGGGCATTATGCAAATCATTGGATATTCAATGATAACATTAGAGAGTCTCTCACTTCAAGAATCTTAAGTCAAACAGGACCTTAGATATAGGTATTTCTTTAACTATATCTAATATCTGAAATAAATCTAACATTTAAGCTAAAATTTGTTGGATGTAGTCAGGATTCTCATTCATTTTTCTCTTGGAAATCTACTCTGTGCATGTTGCCGGAATCAGGACTCAGAAATGAGATCCTTGAGTTCTTAGATGTTTAAATGAAAGGAACAGATAAGTAGGGGTTCTTTATTTTGTAGGAATACAGATCTTTTAATGAAAGTTACTCTATGCAGAAGAATGCACATATGTGCTACCCACAGAATTGTATACACAACTCCAGGGAGTGAATAGAGCTGCTGAAGACCATCCTTAAGCCATTTGGGGTCCCCATATCACAGGTTAAGGAACTTTGCTGCAAAGAGAAGTACTAAGAGGGTATGCATGCCCTCACCTTGGAGTGTTGTCGGAACATGTAGACCAGCTTGCATGAATTTAATTGGTAGAATAACAGAAGAGAAAAATATGCACAGTGAACAAGCATGTTTTGGGAAAATTATTTTTAAATTTTCTTAATTTAATAGATACCCTGAGTTGGTAGCATAACCAGATTCTGTTATCACAAAACAGAACCCCTAATTGTCCCTGTTAGCTGTACCCCTCTAACAGTATCTAATCTGAGCTAGAAATTCCCTGCCTCAGAATCAACACATCAAATATAGTATATGACAACTAAATGATTGACTCTATTTACATACATGGCACGTTTTGTTTTAAAATCAACAATTATTTATACATTCTAAAATGCATTTTTTTCATGTTCTATTGATGTTTTTATTTTCATTTCATAGAGCTGTATCATAGCTCTCCCATAAAACTTAAATATCAGCCTTGTGAATTAGTGTAAAGTCTTATAAAGAATCTAGAATTATAAGATCACTTACTCAATTAAGACCTTTGCAAGGTCTCCTGAGGTGGAGATGGGCACACAATTTTGGGCAGGGTAAGAACACCCTGGAATATGGGCTCAATTGTCAATGATGATTTCTGTTCCATTTTCTCTGCCTAAAGCAGGAAATACGTACTCTCATACTGTCTACTGCATGTACTATGATGACTCATAAAATGACAGTTATAAAATATTAAGAGTACAGGCAGTTCAAGTATAAAAAACCAGAAACAGGAGAAAAGAGAGTTTAGAAAGGAATAAAGAAATAATCATAAGTCAGAAGGAGAATGATACAATAAAATATATTCATCTGATGTGCCAGACATGTGGAGTATAAAGAGGGAATTATGGCACACAAAACTGTTCAGACACTCAGAATATGAATAAATTTGCTAGGGAATTTATAACTACTGGCTAACTCGCAATCTTTATTTTTTTATTTTGGAGTATTATGTTGGTATTCTGATCTTTATTTAATGACTGTACTAAGTGCTCCCCATAAGAAAACCTCTGATTATATTTTATGGATTGAAGTTTAAGGCAACCTGATTTCTAGCCAGAGTGATTTATAAGGTTATTGCTCAAATTTCTCATTCTCTGACTTATCAAAAATCTGTCTCACATCTGACATAAAGGCTAAAGACTCAGGATAAAACCATGTATTTATTAGTAGACTCCCCTACCTAACTTTCTAAATTCCTAGCAGGATCAACATGAATTTACTAAAGAGCTGTCAAAATGATTGAATTATCTTTATCTAAACAGTCTCGTCTATCCATCTTCTTTTATTCCCATTTTACTCATGTGAGAAAACAAGAGATGTTAGTTAATATCCTCTCTTTTATTTAAAAAAATGGTAAGAAACTGAGGCACAAGAGGGTGACAGTCCCAGACCAAACCACATGTCAGTTTCCTGTGTGATACTTCCTTCATGAGACCAAATTGCTTTCCAAGTCAGTGCTTCCTTACAGAAGGATTCAGGAAAAGAAATGAGGGCATCTCCCTAGAGAGTTCAATAGGCAGGCATTTGCCATTTACATAAATTTAAAACAATAATTGTAAAATTCTTCACAACTTCTGGTAAGTAGTAAAAAAGTAAAATGAAATGACTTTTCAAATAATTTGCCCATTTCTAAAAATGTAAAAAATGATCTCAATTTTATCACTATATATAGAGTGGCATTTTAGAGTACTGCTTCCTCCTCATTACAAACAGCATTTTGGGTCACATAAATTAGAAGAAATGATTCCAACTATCCTCTGAAAATGAATTTCTAAATTTGGAAAAGTCCTTTTTTCTTCAGAAACTCTATTATTTCCAGCTCACCTCAGCATCCTATCTACAATAGGTCTTTTGAGAGCTGAACAAAAAATCCATCAGTACAGAGAATTACTATAACTGCAACAGTCTAAAAAGTAAAGAGCAAACAGAATCATTTGATCAGAAACGTGGCTCATGAAATAAATTTACAAAATTCCCAATTCTGTGGACTGTGGAAACTTGAGAATAGTCCTTGGTCATCCTTGAGGCCTTGGAGCTGGTCTGTATACATTTTATCCTTCCTCAAGTTACAAGAGAATGAATGTATTTCTCCAAGTCTGGAAATGCTAGCTCTTTCCCTGATTTCATTGTAATCTATCAGCCTGTTTTGTGGTAATCTTTTAGCTCCAAAGTCCCTTTTTCAGTCAGTTTTGCCTGCCAAAATCCTAACCATGCTTGTATACTACAACTCAAAGATTACTTCTTTCACAAAGCCTTTCTTTTTTTAATAAATTAACATTATTTTTACTTGATAAATCAGAATTGTATGCATTTAAGGGGTAAAATTGCTGTATTGACATAGATATACAATGTGGAATGATTAAATCAAACTAATTAACATATTCAGTACTTCACTTACTTATCACCTTTAGTGGTGAGATATTTGAAATTTACTCTCAGCTATTTTTGAATATATAATAAAGTATTATGTATTAACCATAGTACCCTGCTGTGCAATATTTCTCAAAAACTTATTTCTCTTATCTGACTCAAAGTTTGTACCTTTTGACCCTCTCCCTGCCTGCTTATAGCCTCTGGTCGGCACCCTTCTACTCTGCTTCTATGAGTTCCACATTTTTAGATTCCACATATAAGGGAGATTATGTCATATCATATTTGTCTTTCTGTGCCTGGCTTATTTCACTTAGCCTAATGTCTTCCAGGTTCATCTGTGTTGTCATGAATGACAGAACTTCCTTCTTTTTAAAGGCTGAATAATATTCCATTGTGTATATATACCACTTTTTAAAAAAATCCATTCTTCCATTGATGGGCACGTAGGTTGTTTCCATATCTTGGCTATTGTGAATAATGTTGCAGTGAACATGGGAGTGCAGGTATCTCTTCAACATACTGAATTTAATTCCTTTGGCTATGTACCCAGAAATAGGATTAATGAATAATATGGTAGTTCTATTTTTAATTTTTTGAGGAACCTCCGTATCATTTTGCATAATGGCTGCAATAATTTACATTGCACCAACAGTGTACAAGGGATCCCTTTTCTCTACATCCTTACTACTAACACTTGTTATCCTTCATCTTTTAGATTATAGCCATTCTAACAGATATGATGTGGTATCTCATTGTGGTTTTAATTGCCATTTTTCTAAGGATTGGTGATGTGAAGCATATTTTTATGAACCTATTGACCATTTGCATGTTTTCTTTTGAGAAATGTCTATTCAGGGGTTTTTTCGCCTATTTTTAAATCAGATTATTTGTTTTTATTGCTATTGAGTTGTTTGAGTTCCTTATACATTTTTGATATTAACTCCTTATCAGATATATAGGCTGCAAATATTTTCTCCCACTCTGTGGGTTGTCTTGTTGCTCTGTTAATTGTTTCCTTTGTTGTGTAGAAGCTTTTTGGTTTGCTGCAATCCCATTTATCTATTTTTGCTTCTGTTGCCCATATTTTTGGGGTCATATCCTATAAATCATTGCCAAAATCTATGTCATGGAGTTTTTTCCCTATGTTTTCTTCTAGTAGTTTTGTATCTTTAGGTAATATATTTAGGTTTTTAATTGATTTTCAGTTGATTGTTTTTCTTAAGCAATCCAGTTGAAATTAAGCTTGCCCACCACCTGACCCCCTTCTAATGTAGTTTCTTTCTAATGAAAGAACTTGTCATACTCTACTTGATATTTAGTTTTTGAAAATATCTTTCTGTCCCACTAGACTGCTCCTTGAAAACATAATGATCTTCTAAAGCTTATAACACTGAATTGAACTGAATTAATTTGCAAGACCAGATAGTCTTCCTTCAAATGCCAGGTGGAATAGACTTTAGTTGTTATTCATGATCTTTGTATTCCACAGATACAGTATTAGTAATAATATATTCAAATATGAGGAAAAATTTTACTTAGATCCCATATCTTGGGCCCTGGGATTGATTTCTGTCCCTGACTTCTAAACTTCTACCATCTTGCTATCTGGCAAGGAATGGCTCCACCTCACCCACAGAAATAATTAATATAACTTCTACAGTGCTGAACAATTTTACCAAGTGTATCAGAGGGCACTTAACACAGAGCTGACTAAGAAAGGTCTCATCAACTTGAGACGATGGAAAGAAATTATGATTCATTATCATCTGGGGTGTTACAATGCAGCCTTGGCAACCCTTATGAGAGAAGCCACTCAGAATTCATGGCTAGCCAAGTGGCTCTGATTAAAAAGTTTCAGGCAGAGATAAAACAGCAAAACTTTCCTCTATTTTTTCTTTAGTCAGACTCAAAAAACTTCTGAATTTCCTAAAAGTGCAAGAAAAATTAGGTGAGATTACTGTCTGAAACACCTCAAAAGTAAACATTCACATAAAGTCCTAAGGAAATTCCATCAGCTACATGGACTCTTTAAAAACATTCAGTAGAGAGTCCTATTTTCAGTTTTATTTCAAGCAAAATTTCACCTAAATGAGCTGTCAAGAAACCACCCTCAGGTTGTAACACCACATGTCATTCTATTTTAAAATATCTGGTTACACTGTCCATTTATTACTTTTGCTTTATGTCCTAAAATGCTTTGATGTAAGCAATAGTAAAGCCCATCCTGTGTGATTTACATACACTTTTCCCCAGTCCTAAAGAGCAAGGGCCATCCAGTCATTACAGTTTTTTGCTTCCTTCTCAGCAAATCTAGCTCAGAGGTTCAGCCACCAGCATATATAAGCAGCATGAGGCAAGGGTTATAGTGAGTTGTTAAGTTTGCTTTTAGGTTTTAAATCTCCAATACATACTTCTAAAGTTGGCTAGCTAAAGATGCAATTAAAATATCAACCTGAATTCAGTCATTATGATAAATTTGTAATTATATAATGTAGCACACTGTGTGTAAGTTATTTAGAAAAAAAAAATCACTTGATTTTTTCTCTTTCTCTTTCTCTTTAGAGTGAACAAATAAAAGACAATTACAAAAATAATTGTTTGCAAGTATAATTCACTGGGAGGCTTTGCACAGAGCTATCTTTCTCTTTCTTTCCCTTTCCGTTTCAGGGAAGGATACCATGATCTAAGTCTTTAAAAGTAGGCATAGGGTTAGTGACACAGCTGCAGGAACAGCAGGAGCACGTAATGCCCCTGGAGCTTAGGGCCACCTGGGCGTGTAGCCATCACCTGGGAAAAGTCAGCGCCCGGCAGAGCACTTTGCTTGTTCTGCAGCTTTCATATATTTTCCTTCTATAAGAAAACAGCATGATCAGGTTAGAGGAATATAGAGTCACCTTAAAATTAAGTGTAGAATAAAATCAATTATAAATGTAAATTAATTTCAAAGAACTGCATAGACTTTGTTTCTATCTTTTTCATCTTTTAGGGATAATCCATTAAAAACACAGAAATGTATTCCATTATTTCAACCTCCTCTTCAAGGATGCTTCACTGGCAAGCATTTTAACAGGCTCCAACTGCAAACAGAGTCCTTGCTATCAGGAGATTAAGAATTAAAGAAAGATGACCCTGTTCAGAGTTGTCAAACAGAGTACAGTAATTTCAAAAACGAATTGGTGGTTGCTATATTAGCTTCCTAGGCCTGCCACAATGAATTACCACAAACTCCGTAGCTTAAAACAACAGTAACTTATTTTCTTACAATTCGGGAGGTCAGAAGTCAGAAATCAAGGTGTTGCATTTCCACACTCTCTCTGGAAGCTCAAAGGAGGGTTCCTCTTTCCCCCTCCCAGTTTCTGGCAGCTATACGTGTCTCTGGGCTTGCAACAGCATCACTCCAATCCCTGCCCCGGCTTACACAGGCCCATCTTTCCTCCTTATCTGCTCTTCTTAAAAGGACATTTGTCACTGGATTTAGAACCCACCTACATAATACAGAATGATCTCGTTTCAAGATTCTGAACTTAATTACATCTGCAAAGACCCTTTTACCAAATGAGTTCACATCCACAGGTCCTATCAAAGGTGGAGCTGGGACCACCATGTGTGAGGAGCCGGAACACGTGGTGATGGACAGGACAACCGGAGTGGGCTCTGAGAGCAGGACTCTGGGACAGGAGGCCTTGGGTTGCCCTTTTGACCTGAGCTTCCTTCAGTTTCCTCATCCATAAAAAGCAGACAGACACCCATCTCATAAAGTTCTTGGGAAAACTAAATGAGATAGTCTATGTAAAAGCATTTTGTCAAACTCACACAGTTATGACGAAGAAAATGATTGCCGGATGCTCTCATGTATTAGCCAAATTTCTTATAAATTATGTGTATAACCTCAGAGCTTAGAGCATAGTAGGTATTTCCAAAAACAATCTCTGGAATTGTTTAATAAAAGCACGTATGGATAAATGAATTAAATATTTTCTGGAGGCACATTTGCTGTGAAAGTGCCGAGCTCTCCTACATGTGCTGCACAAGGCTGGCCCTGATACATACATTGTTATCAGGGCTCCTTCCCATCATCTCCCCATCACCCCTGTTTGGGTTATAGTGTCTTCTGCAGTAAATAAAGAATCACAGCTGATTGAAGAGTCTCTTTAGGGCCATGCACTTAAATTTAATGTTACCCATAAAAATTCTTTCCCATAAAGAAGTGCAAAGTTCTTTGTTATTTTTCAAAATGAGCAGCCCATTCCTTCCTGGTTACAAATTCTCAGCTCTGTCAGAAAGAGTGATCTTACTCCTTAACAGCTATATCATTTTTCTCACAAATTGTGTCATGTTATTCTTGTGAGTGGATGTTTATATGTTGCATTATTTTGGTTTAAAAATTAAATGTTTGGACAAATATATCTGTTTGCTACAGGAGGAGTAAGTAGGCATTGCTCTTACATAATTTTAAGCCCAACGAAAGCAAAACCTTACCTCTAGGAGGAGTCCTGGAGAAATGTTTCCTGAAGGACAGCAGTCCTTTCTCTAGAATCAGAAACTGTGAGAGTGACTCTGATGCCCTCTAATGTTTGAGAACCACTGCCCTGGAATCCACCCAGAGCAGGTGTTTAAATCACAGATTGCTGGACCTCACTCCCTAATGCACCCCGAGTTTCTGATTCTGTAAGTCTGGGTGGGCCCAATAATTTGTGTTTCTTACTGGCTCCAGGCTGTGCTGATGTGCTGGGTCAAAGTCCACACTCTGAGAACCGCTGTTATAGAGAAAGGGGAAAAAAAGAAGCAAGATCACACACTGGAGTTTTCCTCCTAAACACAGGAGTCCCGTTAAGCCACCACACCTCCTCCCTGGTCGGATAGAAGTCAGGATGGAGGGACACATGGGGAGAGGCCAGTAGTGTTACATGAATGGATGTTCCTCCACATGAAAGAAAACCTCAGGAGTGGGGAATAAAGGTTCCCTTCAAGAGCATGTCCTGACCTTTGCACCCAGAGTCCTGCAGCTCGGGGACCACCAGGAGCCAGCCCTGTGAGTAGTGCAGTAAGTCACAATGGGCACCGGCGGGCATGAGACATTAATCCCAAATCATTTTGCCTGCAGTGGACATCAATCACTAAGGAAACTAGAACCAAACACATAAAAGAACAGCTCCCGAACATTAGCGACATAGGGCAGCTTCCTGGAACAATGGGAGTGGGCGGCAAGGCACGAGGTCCCAGAGTTCTGTATGTTAGAACCACCGTTGTGAAACCTAAGGATGAAAATGTATCTGATGTTTGTAGGCAGGTGGTACATTTGGGTTACAATAAAATATCAATGCCCAATGTCTTTTGCCCTTTCAAGGTGGCAACCTCCTTGTAGCCCAGAGACCGCAGTTTCAAAGTCCTTTTGTTTCCATTGTATCGATCGCCGCACTCCACTTGGTGCAGACCCTCATCTCCCTCAAATATTAAATTGGTCATGTTATTTTTCAACTTAAAACCTTGCTGTAGTGTGTTTTATCACAGAGCAATTCCCCCAAGCTTCTTAGTTTGGCATGCAAGGTGCCATCTGAGACCCTCACTACTTGAATCGCTGTCCTGGAACCAGCACCAGTATCACTTGAGAGCTTGTTGGAAAGGCAAATTCTTGGGCCTCACCTCAGGCTTGCTAAGTTAGAATCTGCATGTTAGCAAGACCCCCTCAGCTGGTCTCTGTGCGCAGTACAGTCCAAGAAGCACTGCTCTGTGTTAATGGCTGCCTTTCTAGTCATCTTTTAGCTCTAACCGGTTGGCACAGTCCCATCTGGGTCACAAACACTGATGAAAGATGAAACAGTACAAAACCTACTTCAGAACCAAAATGCAATTCTTGGAAATGTTTATACCGCTTCTAAGTTATTAGCACCAACTGGCTCTTTACAGAAGGCCCAGAGAGAACCACTGTCAGAAACTAAAATGAGGACATGAATCTTGCTCAATCCTAATAGCAGCAATAAACAGAGACACCAGCCCCTGATTTGTACGGCTGTGTCTCAGGCCCTTGGCTACCCCAAAAGGCCTTTCCGAGAATACTGATGCCAGCCAACTGTCAGTGATGGTTCTTTGGTATTACCTGGGATACTGCTTATAAGAAAGTACAGCTGTAAATTCTACCCCCTGCTAGTGGGTTTAGTGATGATATTGAATACAGAATAAAAACACTATCGGAAGTACATTAGGTTTTAGTGTTGAATTATTTATACGCTGCCGCACTTGTAAAAGAAAGACATTATTCTATGTTTACCCGTGCAACAAAGCTGGGTTTTAAAGGGTATATGCATTTAAAGGAGCACAGGCTCGAGGGAAGATTAAGCCACATGCTCCTCCGATCTCTAATTTTTTACATAAATGGTTTAATGATTATCAAGGGAAGTCTCAAAGGTGAGATGAGTAGTCACAAAGGCATAACACATAGTCTGAGGGTCGTGGCATGTGTGTGCATGTTATTCTTTTTTGTGCTGTCTCAGTGTGTTGGGTAGATTACAGGTAACATTATGTGAAACCTCAGATCCCCATCCTTCACCAGCAAGTGGGCACAGATGGAGTCCCAGTAAGAGTAGTGATTAATGTCACTGGTTCTCACCCATCTGCCAACATGTTCTCAAACTGATGCAAAGTGCCACCCTGGTGTTTCTGACGTATTGCACAAAATGTCTGTTCCCTCTAACACTGAAGATACTCCTTCGGACTCCCTGGGCTTCCTGTTGGGCCCCAGCTACTGCCAAGTACAGGACCTAAGCTGCTGGGAAGCTCATGGCACATCTTTGATGGTGTGGATGGAGAAGGTGCTGCTGTAGAAATCCCACTGAAAATGTTCTGTTTTTGCTTACTGTCCTCTGTTCTCCACAGGATCCAGTCCTCTGAAGTTTTGAAGACAAACCCAGCTGACAGACACCACCCAAATTCAGAAGTTCTCTCTCCTCCCTTCCAGTTATTGAAACATTTTAAATAGGCTTAGGCTAACGGGGGCCTGACCCCACCTTCACTGTGAGTGTTGTCTTGCTGTGCTTCTTGGTCCCATGTGCAAATACGCATCTGGACAACCCATCTGGGGGACATGCACAGATGTGTCCTCAAATCCATCCAGCTCTGAAATAAAATGCCAGATAATTTTATTTAATAAATAAAATAAAATATAATTTTATTTTAAAATAAAATTAAAAAATGAGTGTCACCCTCAGGTTTTCAATTCTGTTTTGGAATCAGCTAGGCTTGGCTAGAATTAAGTTTACTATACTACAGGAGTAACTTTGAAAATAGATATGAATAAAGAGATGGAAATCTCTAGTGCTTGATCTTATAATTTAAGTATTATATTTTTTCATATGAACATAATTAGCAAGCAAGAAATCTGAATTTATTTAAAAATCTTTTTGTTTATCCTATAAAAATTGTTAAGAGGTAGCAACATTCGATTTTGTCACAGATGCAGTCTATCGTATTCATACAATAACTTATAGTGAGAAAGAAATGATATAATGAAATTCCTGTAAGAACACATCATAATTAATATCTCACCAAAATTTACTCTGTGGCTTTTTTGTTTATAAAATTGTGTTCATTGCACCGTGAACTTCAAGGCTGATGGGTCTACTGATAAAGACATATGAGAGAAGAATCACTGAGACCATTCAAATATGTTTGTTGAAAACACTGGCTTTTTAATAGAGATGGTTTTGATGAGATGGGAGAAAATAAGAGCTGCCAAAATAGAGTAAATTGAGAAGTACATGCTGGGAAAAGTGTCAATTAAACACATCAACCAAAAAGGTAAGAGAGAAACAGGAAATAGAAGGGGAAAAAATGGACAGTTCGGAAGGACTGCTGTGCATGGTGGTGGCAAGGGTGGGTGGGAAAGGCTAGAGAGCATTTTCATTCATAGACTCACGGGAAATTTGAAGGGAAAATGTGCTTGTAGATTTAATATCCAATGTGGGTGCCCTATGCCCCCTTCCTGGGAACTACCAATGTAATATAAACATAATAGGATGAAAGAAAAGCAAGGGATGAAGAGAAATCTGCACGGAGGATGGAGACCGGGTTTGGGCGGCTCTGTAATTTGCTCACAGGGCTGGTGCTGTCTTTCCTTGCTAGGACCCTGGTGTCAGCGCTGCATGAACAGTGCAGCAGGCTGGACTGTCCTTGGGACTGTGACATTTCCAGTAATAACTGGGTGTGGCAAAACATTCATTCACTGAGTCATTCACTTAACAGGTGTTCAGAAAGCACCCATACAGACGGCCCTGTGGGGAATTATAAGGGCTGGCTCTTGCTTGTAGAAGTGAAGTAGGCCATGAACTAGGACATGTACTTACATCACTTAAACGTAAAGAATTAAAATGACATTAAAAGATGTAAAATGCTTTTGGAGTTCGGGAGGGGAGATTATTTCTATCTGGGGAAGCTTTGTGGAGATGCTAGCATTTGAGCTAGGTTTCACAGACAAGGTAGGAGGTGGACATTTGCAAATGGGAAAGAAAGCAACTTGATATATGGAAATACCCAAAACTAAGACTTGAAATTTGGAAAGTACAAGGCAGCTGTGTGGTACATAGAATGGATCTGGGCATATACAATAGTTGATGTCAGATCCTGGAAGACATTAAATTTTAACTTTGATGGTATGAATTCCAAACACAGGGAAGGGTTCTGGGTAGGACAGTGACTGCAGCAGGGTGTGGCTGAAGGCTTTAGGGAGATCAATGTGCCTCGAGGGTACATGACTGAGCGGACGGAGACATCTGGAGCCCACGGGGAACACTCATTGGCCTTTTATTCCAGAGCTACCTCAACAGCATCGTGGCTGTCATTCTTTTGTTGCTTCTATTTCTAAAACTAGATATTGCCTCAATTTTTTAAAATGTGGATCAAAGGGTAAGATGCATTACAAAGTCTTCCTTACCATTAATGCAAACAAACCCATTTTTTAAAAAAAACTTTAAATCCTATTTTTTAATTTTACAGATGAAAGTCCTAATACTTTTATTATATTTTTATAAGAAGCCACTTGTTGTCTTTGGTCATTCTGTTAGTAGTTTTCCTACTTTGTATTTCCTCTAGAGCTACCTAAATCTTTTCTAAGGTGCAACAAACTGACCTCAATTACACCTGTGGGCTTTAAAGAACCCATGGAATCATTTTTCCCAAAACTTTTTTTTTTATATTGAGAAAACTCTTTCTACAATAATTCTGACAGAGTCAAATGATGGGGACCCACTGCTGCACAAGGAACCTCCACTGTGGCTTTATTCCAATTCCTAGATAATTCTTTTTTATCTTGAGTTCAAATCTTCTGCATAACTCTCCTTTTGTTCCCAATTTTTCCCTCTGGAGCTATGCACATCTGTTCCGGTCTACTTTTTTACCCCAATACTCTTCACGTCCTTCAATTACACCCACAAATATACAAAAAAAAAAAAAACTTAAACTATCTAAAGACAGTCTACATACTTCTTTTTTTCTCTTTTAGATGAGGCAACCCCAGTTCTTTCACCTTTTTCTTTTATGAAATAATTTATGGAACCTGAACAATATCTTGTACTCTGGATATTTCCTGGTCTGTTAAGTTTCTCCTCAAAATATAGTATACAGAATTAAATGTAATATTCTGATGTGTTTTGACTACTGTAAGAAGGGCCCACAGTGCAGACAAAATATCCGTTTAATGCAGACCTCTTTTACTTCACAGTGCTGACTCACACTACGCAAGGAAAAAAAGGTTATATATTTGAAAACAAGCACCAAATAAATGCATAAAATTTTTATGACTTCAACTCTAAGCACACATTTCTGTGTTTTATGTTGACAAGAGATGTTTACCAGTGATCTCATTGTCTTCATGAATTATTAGGAGCTAGCCCTAATGATCTAAATACTTTCTGTTTTTAAAAAAAGTTAAAGGAAAAAAAGACCTAAACAAAGAAAATCAAATAATAATTTTCATAAAACCTCTAACTTTTTTCCTCTTTAACTAAAAGTTTGGTTCTCTTTTTCATTACATTTTCTGAAACTGACAATGGTCTGCTAAACTCCTTCCTCCATCCCTCCTTTCTCTCCCTTCCTTCCTTCCTTTCTGGGAATGACACACACTCTGAATTGTTTTATATGGGGTTTCTTGAGGAGTTATGTATTCTCTTCAGAGCCATAATAAAAGTTTTTTTTTCAGGTTCTTCAATTTAAAAATACCAGACACCATTACTGAAATTCTACAGTTTTATGGATTTACAATAATACTTTTCCAGACTCATTTACTTTAGCATGTAGCAAGAAATAGTGTACTTTTAATGAAAATTAAGTAGTGAAAAGCAAGTAAGCAACACAACAGGGCATGGGGCACAAAGTTTCAAAGCAAAATTCAGGCCAAAATGTCCTGTGTGTCATTACTTTTCCACAAGATAGTTGCCAACTAAAACTAACCATTTCCCTATCACTGGACCAGTCCAAGGAGGAGGAAGAAGAGGAGGTGAGACCTGTCTGTTTTCACATAGTGCCATGTGTGGCATTCTTTAAACAGAGACTCATTTCTCCATTTCTGAAATTAAAGGCAAAAACAAACTTGGTGGTTATTAAAGAACTACTTCTCAGGATTCTTCTAAGTATAAGAGGTAAGGTCATTACCAGTTTCTAATGATACCTCACTGGAAGCCTAGGTGAGATAGCTAAGCTAAGTAAGAAGGGCTCAGCCGTTGCAGCTGTCTCTACAAAGGCAACCAGATGTCTTTTAAGTTTACAAGAGCTCTGTGCAAGTCTGACTGCTGGCTTTCACCATCCATGCAACTTCTGTCTTGGCTTGGATCTTGGAACCTGACTGCTGTGGTCAGACCATTTGTTGCATTTTAAAATAGTTCTTTGTATTTCTTCTCTTTCTCTGGTCCTGAATTCTCCCAATACAAACCTCAGCCCTGGTCCAATAGATGACATTAATTCTTAATGAATTTGAAGATGGGTTAGATTTTATTTATATTTGCAAAAGTCTTTAGACTTCCATTTCTGGCAGGATAGTGGAATAGATACTTGGAAGAACTTCCCACTACAAAACTAATAATAGTGAATAAAATGCATCATTGAATGGGTAGGAAAATGAAAATCCTCAAAGAATTAGCTGAATTATCTCTTTTTTCCCCAGAATAAATGTTAGCAAAAGTTTGATACTTGTTGCCAAGGCTGAATCAGTGAGAACGAAGAAGGAGGACAAACAGTTTGAGGAAAAGGAAAGAGAAGTTTATTAATTTGCTGGCAAATGAGGAAGATGGTAGACCATCATCTTAAAGTACCACCATCCTGCCTTTAAACAAAATACAGGGCTTATTAAAGGGGGGTTTTCAGAGGTTGGGCTCAGGTCTATGTGACCTGTGTCACATGTCATGGCCTTGGGCTATTGTTTAATCATAGTTGGTGGTTTTGGTCAACCTTATCTCAAGTGATGATGGATCTGTGACCTCCAGACAATTCTGTTGAGCCATCTCCTGTGGTTTAAGATACAAAGAACAAAGAATATTTTTCTGCCCCGTTGATTACTGGCCTTAGGCAGGAATGCAGGTTTTAATGCCCAAACAGGGTATGGTTTTTTGAAGAGATAACTCGTAACACATTTTGCCATTTTTCAGACCTTTACCTCTGTTACATAAATTCTTTTTCTTCACTTTTGTTTTTATTTGCCATATTTTTATGTTTTTATATGTCATTTGGTTTTATATGTCATTTTGGAAAGTCATAATCCAAAATGTCTCATAATATATATTTTTTTAATAATATGGGGGGGAAAAGACTGGTTAGTACAGGAAGCTGGGCTGTGTTCCTATGGGAAGTTTAGGTCCTTTGCTCTGAAAGGCCCTTTAGAGCACTAGGGATGGCTTGCTGTTGTATCTGGTCCGTATTTTGGACCATGCTTTATTCAGCTCTTTGAATGTTTTACTATCTGATTTCGAGCTTCCAAACTTTTCTTCTAACTACTGGTCCACTTATGAAACCTTTTCTTCTTTTATAGTACTATAATTGTGCTTTCTTTTTTCACTTAGTATTTCTAACTTTACTAGGTATGGATCAGGAGAAAAAGCAGACAGGTGCACTCAATTTCCTTTATTTAATCTGCAGTAGCGAATTTCAAGTTTTATTTTGACACTCTAGAAAACAGCAACTTTATTTAGAAAGTATAGTCTAAGACTTATGTTGAGTGGAAGGAAGAAATTCTGGGTTATGGTTGTTATATGACTGGAAAAAGAAATCTTAGAAGATGTGATGGTGTTATTGAAAAAAAAAAGGTCCAAAATTATTTTTGATACTCTTACCTTCTAGTAGCAGGGTCCAATTCTTCTCCCATTAGTGTGGATTAGACTTAATGACTCACTTCTAATGAATAGAATAAAATTGAAGAGACCATGTGAGACTGCAAAGCCTAGATCTTAAAAGGTAATGCAACCTTCTTCTCACTCTCTCTTTCTCTTAGATCACTCACTCTGGGAGAAATTAGATGTCATGTCATGAGAAGTCCTGTGGGGAAACCACAGCGGCAAGAAACTGAGGTCCCCAACCAACAGCCAGCAAAGAACTGAGGCTTTGGCCAATAGTCATCTGGGTGAGCTTTCTTGGAAACCTGTCCTCCTGCCTCAGTTGAGCTTTCAGATTACAGAAGCTCTGGCCAACTACCTGGCCTACAACCTCATGAGAAACCCTGAGCCAGAATCATCCACATGAAATGCTTTGCAATTCCTGAATCAAAGAAACTGTATGAGATTTTTTTAAAGTTTGTTGTTTTTAAGCCATTAAATTTGGGAATGATTTGAGATGCAGCAATAGGTAACTAATATATAGGAACTAAAGAAAAGTAGGAAGATTTGATGGATATGGAAAGAATAAGTGGCAGAAAATTACCAAATATAATATTTTAAATCAAGGATCAATGTAATACTGCTGAAAAATAATAGGATGCATATAAAGAAGTCTATATCCAAGTCTTATTCACACATACACACATGCAGGCATATTTATTGAGGCATATACACATACATACAGTTTAGCAATTCATAATTTACATACTATTTTGTGAAAGGATTAAAGTGCTCTGCAGAAGAAAATATTAGGCCTGTATACCATATTATATGTGTTTTCCACTGATAAATAATGTTCTTTTTAAAAGAACTTTTAACATTTGTGGAGGCAAGAGGTGGTCCCTTCCACCGGATTGTATCCAGAACCTGAATAATGTCTCTTTGCCCTCAATCGAAGTAATTATTGAGAATAAACACCTTTTATTTTAAATCACCCAAACTTAAAACTTATAAATTTATAGCTGACTAAATCAGAAAGAATAGAAGTATTTATTTGTGAGATAACTTTTATTGATACTGCCCTAAAGAGCTTCTTCTTAATGAAAAGAGAGAAAAATAAAAAATTTTGTATATGACATGGTAAACTATTTCTTAATACCACAAAAACATAAAAAGCCTGTCATCATCATTTCCCTTTATTTCAGCCAGAAATGGATTTTTTATGAGTTTTACAAAAATATATTAGAGTCACAAAAGAGCTTTCACTTTTAATACTTGTCAGGATGAAAAAAAGATCTGTAAGCGCCAGTGGGAAACAGGCAAAGGACCAGCTTCACGGAGCCTTCACCCTTTCATTTTGGGGGCAAGGAACTTTCATAATTTATAACAGTGGTTGGCTCTGAGATATGGAAAAGTGTTCCACATCCATTCACTGTCATTGCAGCATTTATTTTTTTTCTCACTTTTTTAATAAATTCTCTTGTCTTTTGTACAGCAGGCAATTTTAGGATATTTTAGGGCTGCGTTTTTGAGAAGAGCTAGTGACTGTCTCCAGATTTCTACCACCAAACTGTTTCTTCAGATCTGATAGCTCAATCAATTCTTGGCTTACAGCTGAGTACTGCTTAGCCCTAGGCTCTGCAAGTGAATTACGCTGATAACAAGGTCTTTTCGATTCAGACATTCTACAGGGTTAGTTATTTTAATCTGAAAGACAATTTCCTATTTACTTATTCAGAATATATGGGTCAAATGTAAAGATATAATAAAGCTTCTTTTTTTTGATTTTGAAGTTGTATAGTGTTGGATTTTGTCATAAATATCTGTTCATTAAATTTTTACAGTACAAATAAAGTGATACATTGGCAATGATCAGGTAGATATGAGCTAGACAAGTAATTCAGATTCCACAAACTTTTGCTTGTTTGATCATTGATTGATTTTCAAAGGTGGGTAGGTAACAGCTCATAACTTGCTTTTGTATGTACCTCAGCTACCAAACATTTACTTCCCTTTGGTGTCTATAAACCTGCCTCGACATAATTGAATCTATGCATATCAACAGGTTTTAACTGTCAACAGAAAAGAACCCGAACTCTGTAAAATACTTTAAAGAGGTTTATTCTGAGCCAAGTTTGAAGATCATGGCCTAGAGCCACCCCCAAGAATCCTTGAGCAAGTGGACTTGCTGTGTTTAGGTTACAGTTTGGTTCTATATATTTCAGGGAGACAGGAATTACATGTGAAGTCATAAACCAATACGTGGAAGATATACATCGGTTTGGCCCGAAAAGGTGGGACATCTCAAAGTGGCTGGGGGGCTGGGTTTAAAGACTCTCTGATTTGTAATTGATTAAAGAAATGAAGCTTTGTCTAAAGGCTTGGAATGTTTTAAGATAAGGAAGTCTATTAATCAGAGACAAGCCACCAGCCATATAACCAAACTCAAGTGATTTATTATGTAAATTGAGGACCTGCAAGTGTGGTTTAAGCTTGGTCTTCCATGGCTTTAGGCCTATTAATGAGTTACAAAGGGTATTTCCAAGAAGGGAGGGGGCCATGATGAGGCATGTCTGACCTCCCTTCTCATGGCCAGCAACTCGACTTTAGGGTGTCTCTGGGGTCCAGTCAGTCAGCTGGGGGGCTTAGCATTTTATTTTAGTTTACATAATAAAGCAGGCACTTTACTTTCAGTAACCACATCCTACACGTGGGCAAATCCACAAATAGAAGGCTGAACTTTTTTCAGTTAAAATTTGGGTAACCCAGAATATTATTTCTGAATACCTTTTGTTGTTTATTTAGTCTGTCATTCAAAGACAGGTATATAATCTCTTATTCTAAGAATTAAGTTAAGTGGTGTGAAGAAAGAAACTCTGGCCCAGAAATGTGAATCCCTGGGGAGGGGGTTAGGAGATGCTAGTCCTGACTATGAAGCCCTGCTAACTTTTTTCTCTATTTATTCGACAGAGATCTAGGGTAACTGAATATATTCCAGGTACTGTTCTAGGCACTGGGGATACACCATGAACCAAACAGGCAACATCCCTATTCTCATTTAGGGCAAAACCTCTCTTGCTCCAGTTTTCTGAGCTTTAACTGAAAATGATATCAGTCCTTCTTACTCTATTAGGTGGGTAGAAAAGTGAAAATGAAGTGGTATATATGAAAGTACTTTGGGAAATGTAGAACACTAAGAAAATGCAAGACATGATCTTATCACTAGAGATCTGTAGGCCCTCAGTGAGTTTTCCTGTAAAACTATTCTTAAATAATTGATGATAATTTTCTCTCTCACCTCAGACTTCCACAACCTTCAAAGACGCTAAATAAACATTACACTTTTTTAACCACAACAAGAATTTATATTTTCTAAAGTCAGCTAGCTGTATATCTCTCGAGATGTGGTTGGGGAGTGAAGGAGGGTGTTTTCCGGGGGCTGTGCAGTGCTGTGCCTCCGTATCAAGCCACACTCCTGTCTCAGTCCACTGTGGGCCAAGGAGTGATGAAATTAATACTTTGAAATGTTCAGTCATCCAAACAAAAAGTGTGTATAATGTTTATAAAATACAAGTCCTGAGCCAAATACCGCAACCCTGAGGAAGGTGTGAGGCAGTGGGTGTTCACACCTGACAGGTGACTGCCCGGTGAGAAGGTAAGAGCAGACTGACTACCCCACAACAGTGCAGGGTGTTCTCAGAAAGAGAGGGTCCTGGTCAGCAGGCTCAGGAATCCCTTATTAACTCATGTAAAATTGCGCTTTTAGAGGATTTCACATCATCTATATTAGGATTTAGTATCAGTCAAATAACTTTCAACAGAATCAGAGGTAGCAATGCAAGACACAACTAAACGTGTATGGAGAGTTTATTGGGTATCTTCCATGTGCCTGGTGCTATCGTTTCAACAGGATTATGACGCCACAGTTTCTTTCGAGGAGGAAATATTGATTAAAGAAACATCACTGACAGGGAAAATCAAAACCAAATTGTAAAAGACAGAAGGTAGGTAGATTATTACTTAGACGTTTCCAAAATAAAGACCACATTAAAAAAATACTTTGTGTGCTAATAGTGTGACATAGACACACAAAACTGATACAATAAGCAACCCCGTACTGAAAGAGAATTCTTAGTCAATTACAGTGACCACTTGGACGCACTTCCAAGGACAATTTAAATAAGAAAATCATCTTATGGAAAGTAGTCATTTTCTCTGACTTGAGCAAGAAGTTTGAAACAGAAAAGACAAAATATAGTCTTTTTTCTATTATAAAAGTAAAATAAAACAGACAATTTAAAAAATATAGAAATGAAAGACAAAAATTCCCCATATGTCCAACAGCAAAGACATGCTCTGTTGTGGAAAAATTTTTTAATGTTGTGGTGAACAAGCCATATATTCAGTTATATATGCTGTGCATTTTGTTTAATAGCAAACATAGGGAAAACATTTTCTGTTTCTATTTGGTCTGTTCATAATTGTAAGAAAGGTTTTTTCTTTACACATGGTCTTTATCTACAGCCTTGCAAGTCCTTCAGTGAGCACAGAGCAAAACAGCTGGAGGTCCATGCCGCTGACACGTCGTCATGTCCGGAAACACAAAGTGCAAAGGTGACACCAAATCCACGCACGTTTATTTGAGTTTATTCCCAGTAAAGCATCACACACTTAGGCAAGTATCAATACCTGGTATTAAATGCCAGCTTAAGCTGTACTCCTGTTCTATGTTTAATTTCTTTAGGAACATCCATACTGTTCTCCGGCACTAATCTACATTCCCACCAACAGTGAACAAGGGCTGCCATTTCTCCTTATCCTCCCCAGCACTTGTTATCTATCTATCTGTGTGTCTCTCTCCCTCTGTCTTAAATAATGGCCATCCTAACAGGTGTGAGATGATATCTCATTATAGTTTGATTTGCATTTCCCTGAAGATATTTAGTATCACTAATCATCAGGGAAATACAAGCTAAACCTATTTTCAATAAAAACAAAAAAGAATAAGAACAAAGAAATAAAGCCTTTAACTCAATCTCTTTACCATAGAGGCTTCTACCCTTTTGTTAGAGAGCTCTAGAACTGCCAGTTAGCCACTGCGGTTTTCCCTGTTCACCTGGCGTTTTAGTGCGTCTAGGCTATACTCACCAAAAGACTGTCATGTGTATGGTCTCTGTGAAGCATTAATCATGGAGAAGTATTTGCTTAACCATCCGTGAAAATGTATCTAAAAACTAATTTTTTAAAAAAATGTACTCATGCTAAAATTAAGTAGGAGAAGGAGAGAAGGAGGTGACAGCAGAACAGCCAGAGCGTAGAGAGCATATTTTTAGGGAGAGGACAATACTGTCATTCACCGGAAACACGTTTGCGTAGCGGTATAGCTTTTTTGCTTAACATCCTTAAGCCTCTGCCAGGAATTAAGGGCATTAAGTGTGATCTGGGGTGTTTTAAAATAGTGATAAGTACACAAGGTGGAGAATTTAGAAAATGCAAACACATGTAAAATACACAAAACCATTCATAATCCCTACCAAACAGACATGAACACTATGAATATTTTTGTCCCGCCTGCATGTGGGTGTGTTTAGAGGGTGGAGGTGGGTGTGTGTGTGTGTGTGTGTGTGTGTGTATGTGGTGTATGTGTGTGTGCTTACCCAACCTTTTTTTCCACTTTATGTAATGAGTAAATATTTTTGTTGTTGTTCATACTTGGGATCTTACTGTATTTCACTCGTCCATGAAATAGTATTTTCTTATATTAGTAAGAATAATTATGCCCTTTCATGGAGGTACCATGGTTTATTTAATCATTTCTCATTGGACATTTGGGTTTTTTCCCATATTTTCTCTAATTTAAATAACATTGTGGTAAACATCATTACATAAAAGTCCTTTCTACAGCACCTAATATTTGCTTAAGAAAGTTATTAGAAATGGAATTACAATGATAGATGGTATAAATTTTATTATATTTATTTTTTGTATTTCACAAAGAATGTATTTTTACTGTAGAAAAATTAGAAAATATAGGTACACACAAAGAATAAAATTTAAATAATCCAAAATGTAAAGCCCAGTGACAATTGGTCGCCGCATTTTGGTTTTTTGTCTTTCAGCCTTTTTTCTATTCAACTATAGCAAATGAATACAAGTCCATTTTATTTCTTCTTTTTTTAATAAATATTCTGTCCTGCCTACATTATGACCTGTAATTTTTAAAAACTTGATGATACATATATATAAATGATTTATTCTATTAAATGCACATATCATGATGTTTAAGAGCTGTGTAGTATTTTATGTTGCAGAGGTACCATAATTTATTTAGCTATTATTGTCAACATTTGGGTCATCTCTACATTTTGCTTACATAAATGATACTATAAAAATCACCATGCATAGTTTTGTATTTTACCAGGTAGTTCCTAGAATAAATTTCTAAGAAATAGAATTGTTGCATCAAAAGGTATGTTCTTTTAAGTTCTTTTGATATATTTGCCTAAATGCCAAGAAATATTGTACCCATTTCTAGTTCTACCAAAAGAGTTTTTCTACATCAATAGCAACAGTATTACAATTTTTTCCTAAAATTTGCCAATCTAATAGGTAATAGATGTTTTTTCTGCAATATGAATTTGTAATTATTTGATTAGCAAAGGATGAACATTTTTTCTTTAATGATCATTTTTATATCTTATAGTTTCAAATATATTTTATTCATTTTTCTGTAGGAACTTATGAGTTTATGTCTATAAATCATATATGCATACATATACACATATAGTTGTAATCCATTCAGTTACATTTCTTGCAAAAATCTTCCAATTTGTCCTTGGTATTTTAAGTTTGCTCTGATGTCTCTTGTCATGCAGTAGTTTTTAATTTTAATGTAGGAACAATTCTCAGTCTTTTCCTTTGTGACTGTGCTTAGGTCTTATTTAAGAAATTTTATTTCTGACTTTGCGTCTATAGTTCCCATGATCTTTGTTGCTGCCTCCAAACAGCTCCCACTGCTACGTTTTTTTCTGAAGCTATTGTTTAGATTCAAGATGCAGGATGACTTGAATCCTATTATGTTAATTCTTTTCCTGTGGGATTAGTCAGTAAGAGGAAAAAAATAACACTGTCTGATAGATAATTGCAAATATTTCTCACATCTGATTTGAATATAGAATTCAAAGCCTTCTTTTGAAAAATGCTAAAGGATCTGAAAGCAATAGCCATGGATTGTGTAAGTATTAGATTTGCCATGTTTGAAAAAATCATTATGGAGTACTGGATATTGCGTATGAGATGCACTATGAAGATTTGAACAAAGCCTCATCGCATAATAGATGAAGACATGGAGACCCAGAAGAACTGAATCACTTATTTAACTTCACATGGCTAATCAGTGGCAACACTGGCATAGAAATTCAAATAAGTGCTCCCAATTCAAAGTTGCTTTAGAACACCAGGCAATGCAAAGCTTTGCTCTATTCTAAAATTTAGCTGAGATGTATGAGGCATATTCCCAAACACAGGAAGGTGGTTTCACCATTATCATGCAACTGCTGGATCACAAATAATGGCCTTGTTCTCTCCAGAGATTCCTCTTAGACAATACATTCAGAATATACTAAAACAAAAAGAACTCACTCCTTACTTAACAGAACAGTCAGGTTGATTGAAATATATTTTCCCCAAAAAAGAAGCCCTTAGAGACTTTTTGCATTTATGCTGGCAAATAAATGTTAATTCTTTTGTTCTAAGACTTTCTACCTGTCAGAAGATAAAACTTAAAATTTCTCCTTTTTCATAATAAAAACCTATCTTTTACAAATACAACAGTGGGATTTTCCCAAAGCTTAAGTCAAACAAGTAGTATTAGAAATGAAATCGTATCTTGTGAAAATATTGCAAATGAATGAAAACATTCCTATATCTCGAGGTCTCACAGGTAGTAAAAAATCTTGGGAGAAAGGAATTGTAGTAACATTTTCAGGGACTAACTCTAACCTTCATCTGACCTGTTAGACTTAAATTTTCAAATAATTCTACTCTTGTATATACCAAAAGCCATCTTATTCCTACAAGATTTATTTAAGAACACATCAGAAAAAACTATTCAATTAATTTTTGAGTTAATTAGCAATATGAATGCAAAGCTTCCACTTTCTTCGTTTGAAGAAAAATATTTTTTTTAACTCTGACTTTCATTTAAGTCTCCAGCCAAGTTCAGTTCAGTTCTCTTTAATCTACCTACACAACTATATGTATCAAATCTGATCCTAATTTTAAAAGTGTTTCCCGACTCTGGATTAAAAGAAGAGGAGGTTGGAAATTTTCCATTAAAACATTTCTTTCTCTTTTTTGTTTCCCAGAAATAAAAACCTCTTTCAAACTAGTTATTTTTTTCCTAAGGGAAGGAAATCAAAGTCCCAATATATTACTATATTCACATTCCTAACCCCAAATAAATAACAACAAAACAATAAACAAGTTTTAAAAAAGCACTGATATTCTGATATGATTATAATATTAGATATGAGATCAGAGACAAAAGGTACAGGTAACCCTCAAGACCCATGGACAATAAAGATAAATCTATCCCAGGAAGATTTCAAATAAAAATTAACAAGACATCAAGTATAAGACCTTGGCTTAATAAAGATATTGATATTTAAGATTTTTCTTTTTAGAGCAGATTTTATGTTTACTTTTATGTTCCTTGTGGTTAACATCATGACTCTTCACTACAAACCAAACTGCAACTTCAATCAAACCAGGAAGTTAAATATGCTAGAGGTTTAGGAATAAAACTTGTCTTTATTTTTGAAAGTTTGTCAACAGTGACTCTATTCATTTCTTTTCAGTTATTTCTGAAGCCACCTTTAAAATAGAGAGCTTTATAAAAAACTTAAAGGATTTTGTTTTATACTTACCTAAGGCTAGGGAATAAATTCCAGCATTCTGTGTACACTAACATGCTAGCAATATACACTTCTGTCCTGGCTGCATGTGGAATTTTACCTCCTAATTGCTTAGAAAAGTATTGAGAATTTCATTGTAGTTTTAACTTGAGGCGTTAGCATTAAGAATTGCAGATGTGGTGAATTAGCTTTTTCAGGAAGATAAGTGCTATGCCCTGTGCAAAGATGAAATGTTTATCTTGAAGGAATTTTTCCTTTAATATCTGCAGAGTGGGTCGGGATGTCTTGTGAGAATAGGCTTTCTTGTGAGATGACAGTCTTCATAGGCAATCTGAAATGAATCACCCAAGATTTGCTTCTTTTTGCTAAACATAATTCCATCTTTTCTCTCCACTCCCACCCCATCCACCTCCATCCCCATCTCTCCTAGGGGGTTGCTTTGGGAACAAGAGAAAAGAATCGTCACACAACCATATAACAGAGTTTCCCAATTAATGAGCTATTTCCAGGGATTATATCACTTGCTTTTTGATTATATCGCTTGCCCGTTGTACAAAGGCATGGGCTATGGCTGCAGTTTACAAAATCAAATGGCTCATTTATATTCCTCACTGGGAAAAGTAGGAAACAACTATATTACCATTTTTGAGGCCTTCAACTAGAAAGCCAATATAAAGGCAGCAGGTAAAACCAAACTAAAATTAGTAAAATTCTCTTACCATAAATTTGACAGTAAAGGACAAATGTCCTAACTGTAGGATAGGATTTCACACACATGGTCACACAGTGAAAGGAAACATGGGTTTTCTTTGCAGATCTTCTCGGTGACTTTAGATAAGTCATTCATCCTCTCTGACATTTGTTTATATGTAAAAGGTTAATAATAATTGCATGTACTACTAAGCTCCCAGGATCAAATTAAATAACGTCCCCAAAGGCTGGTAGTTAACCATAAAGCACTATCTAAATGTGACATACCATTAGGAAATCCCTTTAACATGTGTGTACCAGAACCACGTGGATGTTGTTTATATAATGAAACGCTTCCAAGTCCCTCTATCTTCAGTGATATTCAGTGCAGTGACCATCCCAACTTGGATTCCTCCTAGGGCAGAATCTAACTAAGCAAAGCACTGGGGCACAGGTAGTTCAGGGGTGACCCCAGGAAGCACAAGGGAGGAAGTGGGAGAAGTGTGTAAGAGTATCAGGAATGAAAGAAAATTCAGTGAAGTGTGTAACAGCAAATTGGTTACATCTGTGGGCAATTGGGCTCAATCCTGCTGGGGACAGTCCTCAGAATCTGTCCCTAGAAGATGAGGAGGGGTCCCTGGAGATGAACCCCGTCCCTGGCCACTTTGCCACCACCTCCAGGTGGGCTGCTTGAGGCTGTGCAGGAGGCAGCCAGAACCCAACAGGCAGAGAAGACACACGGGGATTTGGCTGGAAAGCTGTCCCCTTGCTGAGCCCTCCAACGCAGCTGTAGGGCACTCGGGGGGTGCTGTGTGTGGCAGGGCATCCACAGCCCCAGCTACAGAGACATTTCAGCACAGAGAAACACGGCGCCATTTAGGAGTGCTCTCTGAGATAATGAGACCTAAATTTTCTGCCTTAAGCATCCCTTTTCCTTCTCAGTGCTCAACTCAAAAACACTATGGATCCAAGTTCCTGAGAACAAAAGGGCCACAGAGAGAAGAGAAGGAGAAAGGATAACTGAAAGGAAGATAAATTCTTCCCACTTGCCCCCAGGCACGTTTCCCTTTGTCTGCTTCAGAAGGAGGAGGATGAGTTTCTATTTGTTCAAGTCATTTTAAAGTAAAAAGAAAATTAAGATGAGGGTGGAGGACACACAGAGGATCAGAGAAAACACAAAGAAGAATGAGGAGGAGGAGAAGGTCCATATATATCCACCAGGTGAATAGGAGTCAGGGCTTCCCAGCTTCTAGGGAAGCCGTGCATGTTTGTTCTGTGTCAATTCTCAGCGACTTTCAGGCAAAATCTGACAATTCTTTTCTCATTGAAATTACATTGTATGAAAGCATGAAGCAAAGTTTTAACTTTCTGCAAATATTTAGGTCATAACTGACTCTTCAGATGGTGGAAAGTCAGGGTAAGTCATTTCATCCAAATGAAGGCTGCAGCTCACTGAAAAAGATGAAGAGCTATCATCATTTCCAAGAGTCTCGGGGCTTTTAGAATAGTTGCCAAGCATGTTTATATCGAAAACTTAAGATTTTCATTTGCCTGCAGAAAAAAACAATTGGAGTTATGAAACATTTTTTTTCTTTTCAGCTTCCCTTCTTGTCTCCACAATGTGAGTGAAATTTCTACATAATGTTTGTTTCAAAACTATCAAGATTAAATAATAAATTGAATAAATGTCCTTTTTTTCCTTAAGACCTTTCTAGTTTCTTGGGGTTTGTGCTATTATTTGCTTGGTTTTGTTTTGCTTTTATCTGTTTGTATGGTGCTGCTTCTCTAAAGCACATACAAATTATCTTCAGTCTATATTGTATTTTCTTAGAGACACAAAGATGGCACAAGACATAACACACGGCTTATTTTCCAAAACAGGGCAGATTTTCCTACCTATTGACTAAAACACAGATTTACACTACTAGAAAGTATATCAGTGTTTCTCAATGTTAAAAATATTAATAAGTAAATAAAAAATAATATTATATGCATTTTATGTGTTATGCTTTAGAAACCCCATCTTTAAATGAACAGTTTAAATCTATTTTTATCTTCAAAATGAAAATAAAAAGTTCCAGTGTGTAATGAACCTAAAATAAACTGTAAACCACTAGAACAACGTCAGTCACTATCAACGTGCCCTACCCAGCTACATCTGCTGCATAACATTTGGTCTCCCGCCTACAGAAGAACCTTCTTGTTTAAATAAAAAGATCAAACATCTCAAAATACTTGTAATTTACAACAACAGCAGTGACTACATCTCACTACTCCTACAGCCTTGGGAGCAGACTGCGCCGTGGCTGTGCTACCTCAGTGGGCGCCACAGCTGCCCTCCGGAGTGGGAACTCCAGCGTCAAAAGTGTGAAATACCATGAAATTGTTCACACCTGCTACTGCTATACGCACAGGGTTTCCGTTCTCGCTACCAAAAAGCACTTGCTTTATTTTCAATTATTTCTTTTAATTCTCCAGAATATAGGCTCCAGGCTAAACAGGGATTTTGCTACAGATGTTACTACATAGCAAACCATCACATGTTATCTCAGAAAAATAGAAATGCATCCCCTTTGCTTAGTGAATATGGGAAGGAATTGGTAGCCCTGCAATCTTAAGTTGTTTTGAAGACAATCATTTTAGATTTTTAGTAGTTAGTAGTAGAAGTAGTTCCCTTCAAGCTCTGTGTGTGTATGTGTGTGTATGTGTGTGTGTGTGTGTGTGTATTTAGGGAAGGAGGCAGTTTGGGGTATCTAAGTAGAAAGGAAATGTACAAAGTTAAGTTATAACAAATAAATAGAGTTCTCATATTATAACTAATGTGATGGACCCAAGCTTTACATTCGCAAGGCTTAGAAAACATCCCAAAGAAAAAGACTCTACTATAAAAATACTTAACCTTTGTATAATGCTTTATAGTTTACAAAGTGCTTTGAACTATGCATTATTTCATTTGCTCACCACAGGAACTCTTATTTTCCAAAAGCAAATGAGGGGCTTCATTACAGGGGAGTTGCATGGTACAGACATTTAACTTACAGACTGCCTTTTATGTACAACTCTTCCATCTTCTTAATCTTCTAAAAAAGCACTTTGACTATCATCAACTAAGGTTATAAATACCAAATATTACAAAAGAATGGGAAACAACCTGCTGGCACACAGGACATTTTAGAGTTTTGCGCTCATCTCCCATTTACCACTGAGGAGTTGATCATTTTTTTGTTGTTGTTGTTGTTTTTTCAAGAAGATGATGGCTTGAATACTCAGCTATGGTCTGATAGATTTTCTTTTCATTCATTTCTTTAGTTATGCTTAGCAAGTGTTAAAGTTGAAGTTTTATACAAACAACTGCATGATTTTCATAGCCCTCACTTTAAATTCTGATTCTCAAGTAACATATAACATAGCTGTCCTGAGGAGATCACCACTGTCTAGGTGTAGCTCTCCACCTGACCACTCAGGAATGGGATGTTTTTAACATAGAGATAATGTTAATCTCTTCAGAATAGAGTCACATTACTGAAGCTCCTAAAACTAATGTAAGAACACTGCAATGTCAAATTATTTGTTTACGAACTGAGTGTTTTACAATGAAGTGAGCAGATTGAGTAGTCTACCCTTGGTCCCCCCACCACTTAATCCATAGCATCTTCTCAAACTCAATTTCCCTGGAACCGGACCCTACTCCCTGCCCACTGGTCCCCGACACTGCTTGGTCCATCCCTTCAGGCAGCAGCAGCGGTGGGGCTAGAGCCCTACAATCACAGAGGTTGCTAATTAGTCCCGGTGGGTTCCTAGGGGAAATCTATGTATCTTTTGGTATGATGGAAACTCAGCCACCTTCAAGACATGGTCTCCAAAGTCAACCTGAGCATCAACATCCAATGTCAGATGAGAGAAGGAAAAAAGTGTGAAGAGGGCACCTTGATTCCCCACAGCCTCTGTCAGAAGGGCAGAGAGCACTCTGCTCTAACACTGCCATTAAAGACCACAGGCCCAGCCCACCCAGACACAGGAACATCTGAGGAGTGTGAGTCCTGGCTGGGCAGCCACCTCCACTCTGCACACTGAGAGGAAACAGGAAGCTTTGGTAGACAGTAGCCACCTTTGCCACAAATGCTTTTTGTTTTGTCCAAATACTACAAGCTCCACTGTTTCCAGAATACAGATATAGAAAGACACCTTACACATCGGCAAGTGGTTTGTTCTATAAGCGACCTGATGTTAGAGTTGCAATTCTGGGGGCAGAGTTCAAAGCTAAAAGCAAATTTCTGATCCTGTCTAAAGATAGGATTAGGCTTGTTTACTAAACCAACAGCAATCAGTCCTGATGTGAGAAAGAACAATCCAAATCCATGGAAAGCTATTTCTTTATAAATGTAAGATGATGTGTTATTTTTAGGTAAATGAAGCAACTCAAAGGAGGGGACGGTGGGAAAGGGAGCTAACATTTATTGAGCATCTATATGTGCCACATGCTGCCATATACTGAGCTAGCTAGATACTCTCTGTGCGTTAACTCTGTTAATCTTTACGAGATCCCCAGAAGGTGAAGAAGAAATTGAGGCACAGAGAAATCAAGTGATTTCAAATTATTTGATTTACCAAAGCTCACAGAGCTACTATGTGGCAAGCAAGGATTAGAATTGAGAATTCTGCCGCTCTAAGGCCAAGGCACAACCCCCCACGGCGATCAGCATATGCCCATGATGCTGCCTAAAACAACGCGCCTCTCCCAAGTGACTGTTTTAGGTTAGAGCAGGAGAGAAACTGGCACATCTATCACTCTGATTCTGTGGGTTCTGAAATACAGTATTAAAATAGTCTTTTCTCTTGGACTGTGAAACAGTGTGTTCCCTACTTGTTCACGTGATCGATTAGTATTCTCTGGGGAATATTTTTCTTCTTGAAAGGAATCTTGAGCTTACTCTCCACCAGACCATTGCTACTGCAGGAGCTATGGCTGCGTGGCTGCACTGCCCTTCCCTTACTGCTCTGGAGTTCCTCTCCTAAAGCCTATCGAATCAAGAAGAAGAAAAAGAAGATCATGTATGCACTTAATTAGGCATGATCAGAAGCATTCTCAAACTCGCTGAGACCACTGGCTAGTTTCCAAACTTCTTTATTACATGTAGTCTGTTTTAGTCCAAAATCTAGAATCCTGCAGGACCAGCCAAATTGTCTTCTGTGACCACCTCCAGATTCCCAATGATGTTTTATGATCCCAGCTTCAAAACTTTCCTCCCTGCTCCGTAGATCAATTAGTTCAACTTCTGAACATTTTGTTATATATGACAAGGAATTTTCTTTATCTTAACTGCTGGTTCCACTCTCTTTTTTGGGAAAAATTAAACGTGTTTTGTTTAAATCCAGTAGGTATCTCCAAAGGTAATGTTCAAGAGCTTTGGCGAGAGTTTCCATTTATGCAATTATTTCATCATGCACTACTCTCTGCCAGAAAACAGCACAAATAGCATAACTTTTGTGTGTACTATAAAATAACACATTCAGGAAAAATAATTCTGGAATCAAGCTACTTCACTGTTTTCAACATTGTTATTAATATAAAATTATTATACTTTAAAATAATTTGCCTTTTCTTGTGTTAATGATGTTTGCAGGTAACAAGTGAATTGAGTTCCTAGGTATATATAACTAGTAAAGAGGCAGCACTACAAAAATAGAAGTCATCTCAACACTGTTCTCAGTGTTAAGTCTGGAAGACCTCAAAGTGATTTTATAAGGAAGAATCTTTGGATATACAGACACTCCCTGATTTATGATGCTTCCACTGAATGACAGGTTGACTTTATGATGGGGTGAAAGTGATATGCATGCACAGAAATAGCACTTTGAATTTTGATCTTTTCTCAGGCTACCTATGCAGTAGATACCCTGTCACGATGCTAGGCAGTGGCCACAGCTCCCCGTCAGCCGCACAACTGTTATACTGGTCTGTGTGGATGTTCCCTGGTCCCCCGGTTCCCAGTGTCAAGAATGAGCACTGGTACCGAGTCCAGCTGATGATGGAGTAATCACAAACATAGAACAATTTTATACAAACAGTTTTATCACATAAAAGAAAGAATGAAAGTACAGAAGGAAGCCACAGGAAGTGAAAATACGTTCCAGAGAGAGTGTAAGAGGTCAGTCTCCAAGAGTGGAGAAAGACGGTGAAGACTGAGCACATGCTGACTTTTATAAGCCCACTAGTTTGTCCTGCCTTTCCCCTGGCAGGATTGGTTGCCGTTTCCCACTTTGGGGGTGACTGACAGGTTGGTGTTATATAACAGATCACATGACAGGTTACATAACAGATTGGTTATATAACAGTTTTCCTTTCTGCACATGCATCTTTCCCAGAATCCTTCATGAAGCTCCACCCATGTCATTCTAATCAGATGGTAATGAGCTCTAGGTCAGTTAAAGGTTATTACGAACGTTTTGCTATGTATGTTCTCACTAGGGAACAGTTCCTAGCTACAATTTGGTTCCTGCTTTCCGCCCTTAGCCACTCCCTTTGCACCTGTTTACCTTCTACAAGACCTAATAGGACTGCAAGGGTGAATAATCACGCTCTGCCATGGACTGTGGTGCCAGGTGACTTTGCCCAGCTGCAGACTAACGTGTGTCTGGGCACGTTTAAGGTAGGTAGGCAAAGCTATGGTGTTTGGTAGGTCAGCTGTATTAAATGCATTTTGGACTTACGGTGTTTTCAATTTACGATGTGGGTGGGCAGCCCCAGCGTAAGTGGAGGAGCATCAGTACTTTGGAAGGATTGTAGCCATAGCAATGATCGTGAACATTTCTCCAAACAAACATTTCAATATACTAAAAAGGATGAATTAACAAGGGGGAGGTGAATCATGTAGGTTAGTCACATTTGAGATTATTTTATTTTTAAAATTGTTCCTTTTAAAAACAAAACTCACATAAACTGAAGCTTTAAAATATATTTAATATTTTTGCAAACCAGTGTCAGCAATGCTTTAATCATTTATTGCTCACCACGTATAACCACCAGATGTTCAGATTTTAAGGACATCCCACCCACTTCCAAAACTCCCAGAACAATCCTAATTACCCACTTTCAGCTACTCGTTTCTTTGCCTGTGGCTGCAAACATTGTAAAACTAGCACCAAAGGGCCATGTGAATAAAATACACTAGTAGAAGCTTGTACTTAATACATAGCTATTCTAAAGAAGCAATGTGGGAATTCCAGAGCCAATATTGGACATAAAATTGTCCTCTTTGAGATTGAAAAAGATGCCTTTTTAAAAGTGACTTGTGATTTAATGGAAAGAAAACTGTTTTATAATTAGAACACCAATGTTCAAGCCCCTGTTCAGCCACTTATTCAGTACAAAACGTTGAGTAACTCATTCCTCTTCCAGGTAGGGATGGTACTATTCGCTCATGTCACTCTGGGGGCTCAGGAGGCAGAAGTGAACTAATACACATAGCCGTGCTCAGTAAACTGTGAACACCCAAGTAAACTGCAAATTGTATGCAGGCATTAAAAGAGGATCGTGTATTTTGAATAATAAATAGAAAAATGTATTTGACAGATGTCTAAGATATAAAAGATAATGACAGTGTGATCTCAGCAACCAACACACCAAATAACATCCACCAGGTCCAGTGACATAATTTATAGTCGCAGCACAGAATGAAAATGTAAGGCCCCTTTTCAGAAATCAGGAAAGAAGGGGAGAGAGACCTTCCTTTCATGGTTTCTCTTTATCTGTCATGGTGTTTTTGATTAGCATTTGATGATGTGCTGTTTGGGCAGGATGTGCTCACAGGGTGTGTACAGACTCCCACAGGTGCTGGACCCCCCCCATGCCTCAGAGTACCGGGCCTGGCCCCACCCTTCCTGCGCCCAGCTGCAGGCCTGGTGGGGAGGCAACAGTGGTCCCTGGGTGGGGTCCGGGAGTGCGTGGCTAAGAGCCCATCCTGGGGAGGCAAGGAGGTTCCAAGTCCTCAGAGCATGCTCCATTATGCCACCGACCTTCACTTGTAAAACACAGACCCAAAGATGAAATTATTAAGAATTTCAATATGGTGACCGCAAAACATTACACCGCAAGCACAGGGCCCCCTTCTAAGCACAAGGCTTGGCTGACTGCACCAGTGGCAAGTCCATTCAATATGATTCCAAAAGTGAATGTGTTTGCAATCCTCACAGGAAAAGGTAAAATTAAAAGAATGAAAAAATAGAGAGAGAGAATGCAAAGACTAGCCAAAGAAAAATTGTGTAACTATATTAATATCAAAGTAAACTATAAGGCAATGAATAACATTGCCTTAAAATGTATAAAAATTGAACTACTTTCCTTAATTAGCAAAAGTTTCCTCAATGCCATGCATAGGCTATATTTTCTGGAATTTGATGGGAGCTTAATAATTGCTTGTTGAATGAATGAGTAAATAAATTGAGTAAACTAAAAAACTCTAAGAAAATCATAGTGTGAGCTTCTAACATGCTTATCACTGCCAACATAAGCAGATAAAAAAAATTAGTAAGACACAGAAGATTTAAAATGCACAAATAAAAAGTTAGCATATGTAGAACGTTACACCCAAGAACTGCAGAATACACATTATTTTCAAGCTCTCTCACTTAAAAGTGACCATATGCTGGGCCATAAAGGAAATATCAACAAATTTTAATTGATTAAAGTCATGCCAAATATATGTTTTCTTACCACAGTGTAATTTAGCAAAAAGTCAATAACAAAATGAGAACTAGAAAATCAGCATATTTTGAAATTGAGAAATACACTTTAAAATATCCCATGGATCAACAAAGAAAACACAATAGTTATTTGAGCTGAATAATTATAAAAATATGACATCTTAAAAATGTGAGATGTAGATATGCCATACTTGAGAAAAATTTATCCCCTTAAATACATATATTAGAAAAAAAGAAAGAAAGAAGAGTGATGATCTAACTTAAGAAATTAGAAAAATAACAGATGAAAGCCAAAGAAATGAGAATAAACTAAATAATAAAGAAAAAGGCTAAAATTAATACAATAAAAATCAAATAGAAAGTATTTAAAAAGACAAAAAATGCTTCTTTAAAAGAATAATATAATTAATAACCCCCCGGCAGGCATGATCACTGGAAAAATAAAAGCCACAAACAATTAAATGTCAGTGATGAAAACAGAAACATAAGCACAGGCATTACAAAAGATAAGAAGTAGATTTTATGAACAAATTTATTCACATATACTTGAAATTTTATACCAAACGAACACGTCATATAAAAGGACAATTTACCAAAACTAAACAAAGAAGGAATAGAATATCTGAATTTTCCTAAAGAAAAAGAATCTGTAATCATGAAAAAAGTATTAAATAAAATATTATTAAACTGAATCAAATAATTAAAAATAATGCATCATGATCAAACTTATTATTACAGAAATGCAAGGTTTTTTAACATTTTAAAAATCAATAAACATAACTCACCATACTAAGAGAATAAAGAAGAAAACCCAAATGAAAGCCAAGTGCAGAGGCTTGTGCCTGTTATCCCAGCTACTCAGGAGGCTGAGGCAGGAGGATTGTTTGAGGGCAGGAGTTCCAGACCAGACCAAAATGGGCAACATAGTAAGACCCCCATCTCTCAAAAAAAATTATATGAGCATATCAATAGTTGCACAAAAGCATTTAATAAAGTTCAACATCTATTAGTAATAAAAATTCTTAACAAGAGTTTTTAGTAGGTAACCACTAATAAAAACAATCTACAAAAAAATCCTACTTGACACTAAATGGTGAAATGTTAGAAAGGTTTCCCTTTCAGGTGGGGAATAAAATAAGAATGCCTACTGTCATTACTTGTATTAAACATTTTATTGTAGGTACTGACTACTGCAATATGTAAACAAATATAAATATCAAAAATGTAAGGATTGGAAAGGAAGAAAATTGTCATTATTTAAAGATGATATAATTTTGTCCAGAGTCTTTAGGTAAATTCCAGAATTAATGAATAAGTTCAGCAAGTTTGCTGGACATTGATCAATATACAAAGTCAATATATTTTCATATATCTGCAGCAAATAATTAAAAAATAAAATATTTTAAAAGTTACTATTTACAATAATACCAAAAATCACTATCTAGGAATAAATCTAACAAAAGATATACACAACTTCTACAAAGAACACTACACAAAATTTTTTTGAAAAAGTATAGAAGACATAAATAAGTGGAGAAGTCTACTATGTCCACAATTTGGAAGACTCACTTGTAAGGAATTTCAATTCCCCCCAAATTGACCCATAGATTTAAAGCAATCCAAATCACAGTCCCAGCACATATTTTGTGGAAACTGAGAAGTTATTTAATATTTGTGAAACATATATGAAGAAGGTAAGGGACAGAATAGACAAGATAAATCCCAATAATAGGAACAAAGTGGGATAATGTATTCTATGGCTTTCAAAATGCGTTATAAACCTACAGTAACTGTGACTGGTAGTACTGGTGCAAGGACAGAAAAAGGGATCAATAGAATAGAGTAGAAAACCCAGAAAGAGACTCACTCATATATGGACACTTCAATTTGACATACAAAGAATAATGAAGGAAGAATTGGCATTTTCATTCAATGATGCTGAGTCAATTAGATAGTCATATGGAAAACAATGAACATTTACCTGTCCTTTAAACTATGATAAAAATATCAAGCTCAGGTGAATTATTTACCTTACAAATATGTAAGGTAAAAGCAACAAAGCTTCTATAATACAATTTAGAAAAACATCTTCATGACTTGCAGTAGGAAACAATTTCTTCACAAAAAAACACAGTAAGCACTAGCCATAAAAGAAATGGTTAACGAATTGGGCTGCATTAAAATTTAAAATATTGGTCATCAAGAATATCTGTCTGAGAGAAGGAAAGCTACGGCATTAGAGGAGTTATTTGCAACATAAACATCTAATAAAGGGCTAATAGTCAAAATATATTTATAATAACAAATAAGAAAAAGATCAGAAGACTAATAGAAAAAATGGGCCAGAGACTTGAACACGCATTTCGCAAAACAGGATGTTCAAACAGCCAATAAACATATAGAAAGATGTTCAGCCTCAGTACTCATCAGGGAAAGGCTGATGGGAACCTCTATGCAATGTGTCTGTACACTCACCAGAATAGCTGCAGCTAAAAAGTCTGACAAGACCAACGAATAGCAAAGATTGGAGCAAAAGGAACTCTAATTCCCTGCTAGTAGGAGCATAAATTGTTCTGAAATGTGCAGCACTATTTAAAGATTTGAACACAAACATAACCTATAATCCAGCAATTTCTGTCTCTTAGGTACACACACAAGAAAAATTTGTGCACACTTACACCAAGAAACATGTATGGAAATGTTCATGGCATCATAATTCATAATAGCTAATAACCAAAATGTCCATCATCAGTATGATGCACATATAAATGTTTAGACATTCTGGTTATACCGAATGCCATACAGTGATAAAAATGAACAAACTCTTAGTACATAAAAGAACATGGGTGAATCTCATAAATATAATATTGACAAAATCTAGACCCAAACAAGTACACACCATATGATTCCAACTACGTAAAGTTCAAAAGCAGGCAAGACTATAATGCTAGACATCCAGGATAGTGTTTATGTATAGGAAGAGAAAGAACTGTATTAGGTATTAAGGAAACAAAGAGAGGATCTCTTGGCTTAGGAATCTCACAGTCTAATGAGCTCATGTACATAAAAAGACATTGTAAGCTGAAAACATACTAAACCATTATAACTTTATTATTTTAGATGTAGCTAAATATGCTGATACTTTTTTTCTGACATTTAGTCAATCAAACAACAAATATGATCTCATTAGCTGAAACACAGTAGGCAAGCCAAGGGTTGAGCTTCTGTCAAGAGTCTGGCAGATGGGACAGAGTGAATCTTCATTGTATCTCATTTCTCCTCATTTCATTCAAATGCAGCCTAAATGACTTTCCCAAGTCAGCAGCAGAGAATTATAGAATAACTCAGATAATGGGACCTCGATATGTTTATGTAATCATCCTTCTCTCTCTCTCTCTGTCTGGGAAAGAACTCAGGCAGAATGCAGCCATAACTTACTCTTTGAGACCAGAAAAACCATATTTTGTCTTTAAAAACAAATAGTAATAACAGCAACCGCAGCAACAGGAGCAATGACAGCAACAATAACACCCTGATAATAAGCCTCCCAGCCCATGTCCCATTAGTAAAATATTCACATAAAATCATAAGCACACTAATAGGAAATTGTGTTTACCTACCACAAGTGAGAAAAATGACTTTCTAAACTGAAACCTTGAGAAGCTATACCTTTTGCAAATACTCCATTTGTAGCACACACACACACACACACACACACAAAAGAACAGAGAATTTACCAATAAAAAGTCTTTATATTACTTATGTGTTAGTTTCCTTTGAAGTTGTCTGATATTTTTACATGGCATCTTTTTTTTATTTTTAACAGAGCATTGCTGCCTATCTGGCTTCTGCTACACTGCTCTAAAGGTAATCAATATTATAATCCTACTTAAAGAGTTTCCAAGGACCATTCATCCTCAGGTCAAAATGTATTACATAAATAGATGACTTGGAAGTTCAAATGCTTTAAGGTTAAAAATAGCATGAAATACAAAGATATCCAATGACTGAAAACTCAAGAACAGGTTTTTTCCTTCACTACTGATTACTACATCTTGGAATACAAGCTGTATCCAGACAGACTGATTTTCCTTTTTGTTTCTAGGCAAACAATATTCATCTTGAAGAACAGAAAAACAAGAAACACTTCTACCTTTTCACCCATGTTCACCCCCCAAAGCTCAATTAGGCAATATGATTTTTGCATATGAAAAATGAAATGTTCTTTTCTGATCCTGACAGAGCCCAGGAAAAATCTTTGTTTGGAGGTCACATAGCTATTACAAATAATAATACATGAAACTTGTACATTATTCTGCACAAGTTTTGGTGAGGTATTTACATAGGAGTAGAATTCTGGGTTTAAGGATATGCATGCTATGTGAACTTTAGCAAATAGTGCCAAATTTTCCTCCAGATTGGTTATTTCAATCTGCTCTCAATAAATTTATTTCAAGTATTTTTATTTTGATATTGTTGTGGATTGAATGTGTCCCCCCAGATTTCCTATGTTGAAATCTTAAACCTTAAGGAGATGGTGTTAGGAGGTGGGGACTTTGGAAGGTGGGTAGGTCGTAAGGGTAGAACCCTCATGAATAGGATTAATGCCCTGGTGGAAGGGACCCTAGAGAGCCCTCT
The DNA here is from genome assembly GCA_028533085.1 of Varecia variegata. Classification (NCBI taxonomy): domain Eukaryota; kingdom Metazoa; phylum Chordata; class Mammalia; order Primates; family Lemuridae; genus Varecia; species Varecia variegata. The sequence continues at coordinate 83,829,470 of CM052438.1, forward strand.
GGATCTCTTTCTATCATGTGATGATCCAAAGAAAATTGGCAGTCTGCATCCCGGAAGAAGGCCCTCACCAGAACCCAACCATGTCTGCATCCTGATCTCAGACATCCAACCTCCAGAACTCTAAGAAATAAATGTTCACTGTTCAAGCCACTGTCTATAGTAATTTGCTACAGCAGCCTGAACTAAGGCAGATGTTATTGTAAATAGCATATTTTTTAATAATTTATTTTATAAGTATGACTAGTATATAGAAATACTACTGATTTTTGTGTATTGACCTGGTAGTCTATGATAAATTTACTGGTTAATTTAATGAGTTATCTGTAGATTTTAATGTTTTTTCTATGTACATAATCATGCCATCTGAGAAAAATAATAGTTTTATTTCTTTCTTTCAAATCTTAATAACTTTTAAATTTTTTTTTTTTTGCCTTGTTGAATCGGCTTAAACATTAGTCTTGATCTTGAAGGAAATGTTTTTAATCCAATATCATTAAATATGCTATTTTCTATATGTATTTTTTTATAAATACCCTCTTTATCACATTGAGGAAATTGTTTTCTAGTCTCAGGTTGCTGAAAGTGTTTATCATGAATAGATGTTAAATTTTATCAAATTTTTTTGTGCATAAACTGAAATGATTTTTTCCCTCATTCATCCCCCCAAAATAGTAGGTTATATTAATTTATTTTCTAATGGTAAATCAACCTTTCATAACTGGAATAATTCTAGCTTGCTCCTGATGAATTAGTTTGATTATATGTAGTTAAGTTTGCCAATATTTTATTTAAGATTATTGTATCTATATTTATGAGAAAGATTGTCCTATAATTTAAATTCCTTATGTTCTTCTCGGGTTTTAGTGTCAAGGTAAGACTTGCTTCATAAAATTAGTTGAGAAACATTCTTTTTGTTTCTATTCTCTCAAAGAATGTGTGTAAAATGGTGTTATTTCATTCCTAAATATTTAAAATATTTTACTAATGAGGCAGTTTGGGACTGGGATGTTATGTTAGATTTTTTCTTGTTGTTTTGTTGTTGTTTTAAGGGAAAGACTTTAACTTATCAATTAAATTCTTTAGTAGATATAGTATTATTTAGATTTTCAATTTCTTCATGGTGTTATTTTGGCAAGTTTTGTTTTATAAAAGGTGCTTATTTTTTCTAAATGTTCAAATTTATTAGCACAAAGTTGTTCATATTTCCTTCTTTTACATTTTTAGTTCCTACAGGCTCTGTAATGATGTCTGCTTTCATTTCTCACATTGATAATTTGTGCCTTGGCTTTTTCTTTTAAGCAGTCATACCAGGAATTTATCAATCTTGTTCATGTTTTTAAAAAGCACCTTTAGCTTAATTTTTCTATTACACATAATTTTCTATTCTGTTGTTTTCTAAATTGTTTTTCTTCTATGTTTCAGAAATAATTTATTATTTTTCTAACTTATTGAATGCTTATATCATTGTTTTTCAGTCTTCTTTTCTAATACATGAATTAAAGACTATAATGCTTCTTTAACCACAGCCGTGTCTGAATCCCACAGGATTTTAATAGGTCATTTTTATTATCATTCAGTTCAAAATATGTTCTAATTTCTATTGTAATTTCTTTTTGAATCCATGGGTTATTTACAAGGATATTGCTTAATATTAATAAGAATTAATAATTAATTCATTAATAAGTATGTAGGAATTTCCCAGGAATCATTTTATTATTCTAGCTTATATCTACTATGCCCAGAGAACACAATTACAATTTTTTTTAATTTTGTGAAATTTGTTTTATGGCCCTTTATATGTAAGTGTTCCATTTATGCTTGAGAATACAGGGTACTCAGAAATGTGAGGCACAATGTTCTAGACATACATTTAGGTAAGATTTGTTAATTGCCTGTTCAAATCCTCTATATTCTTCTCAATTTTCATCTGCTTGTTTTACTTGTAACTAAGAAAGATATGTTAAAACTTTCCATTATGATTGTAGATTTTATTTTTTCCTTTTAGTTGTGTCAGATTTTATATATAGATATCTATATAATTATATATGTAAATATAAATATATATGTAAGAGAGAGAGATGAGGCTATAAGAATGCAATAAGCCTACAAATTTAGAAATGCTATAACTTTCTAATATATTGACCCTTTTATCATTATGGAATGTTGTTTTTTACCTCTAGTAGTATTTATTTCTTTCATTAAAGTCAACTTTGCCTGTTAGCATATGACAGCTTTCTGTTGATCAATGTTTCCATGATGTATCCATCCTTTTACTTTCAGTTGTTCTATGTTTTGATATTTATGTGATAAGCATCATATAGTTGGGTTCTGTGTTTATATCCAATCTTATGATATTTGTTTTTTAATTGGAGTAGTAATACATTTGAATTTTATTTAATGCTATTACTAATATATTTGGAATCAAATTACTCTCTTACTATTTTACTTCCATTTGTCCCAACAATCCTTTGTTCCTTTTTCTCTCCTTACTTGCCATTGGTTAATCAATCTCCTATTTTTCTCTTTGTTAGTACACACATATGCACACACTTTTTACAATTATTTCTTTTCCCATTTCTCCAACACTGCAAAGACAAACATAATCCTTCAATTTCATTTATCTCTCTTACCATTTTTTTTTGCTATTGTTGACATGTATCTTAATTCTAAATATTTTAAGCCTCACAATGTATTATTATTGTTTTATATAGCCAATATTCACTTAGACTTATGATATATTTATATTTTTTTCCTTTATCTTCTCTCTGCATAAAAATGTACTTTAGTATTTGTTTTAGAAAAGGTTTAATAGCAATAAATTCTCTCTTTTTTTTAATTATCAAAAATGTCTTCATTTTACCTCTATTTTTAAGGGTCTTTTGACTGGGTAGTGAATTCAAGATTAATAGTTATTTTCTTTCAGCTTTTTAGTTATATGATTCCAGTGTCTTCTGTCTTCCTTTACTTATGTTGGAATACCAGCCCTTGGTCTTGTTGTTCCTGTGAAGGTCTTATTGTTACTTTAAAGGCAGAGGGAAAGATTCATCTTTTCTCTTTGATCTTTAGCAGTTTACCATGATATGCCTATATGTGGATTTCTTTGATTTATCCTGTTTGGACTTCATAGAACTTATTGAATAAGTGGTTTGAATATTTTACACTTTGGAAATAATGTCTAGTATTTCTTCATATAATGCTCTTGTCTTCCTCTTCTCTCCAACTATACACATTTTAGATCTTGTACTGATGTCCCATACGTCTCTTACACTTTTATTTTTCATTTTATTTTTATATTTCTTTAGTTTGGACATTTTCTCCTGACCTAGCTTCTGCTTTACCAAATATCTCTTCTGCTGAGTCAAATTTTCTCTTAAACTCATCTGTTGAGTTACTAATTTCTGTCAATGTGCTTTCCAATCTAAAATTACCATTTGACTTTTATTTATAGTCAATTCTCTGGCTAAATTCTCCATCATAATATTTCTCTTTCAAACATATTTGTCACCATTATTGTCAAGTCTTTACACTTTAATATCTACTAAATAGATCACTTGTACACTTGTTCCCAATGAATTTTTCCTGCTCTCAGTATTTGGTTTATCTCCTGACACAGATAAATTTCACTTGAGTGTTAGACATTATCTATGAAAAAATTTTAGGGACTCTGGATGACATTATCTTTCTACAGAAAGGACTTAGTTCTCTTTTGTTAGACAGTTAGGAGAGGGGAGGTTATAAATTTAACCATGGACTGAGATGATTTAAGACAGATTCCATTCTTTGTCAGGCTGTGACCATTTTGGTTTTGCCTTATTCCCCAAGCGTATCCTTTCAAGGGCATCTAATGAAAGCCTGGAGTGATTATTAGGGACCTTCCTTTTGGCAAGCCATAAACTCAAACTTTCGTGTCCTTAGCCTCATGAGACTACTGAAAGCTCTGCTTTGGGCTTTGCCGTTTAGCTCCTGCTTCTAGTTTGTTTCTGCCCTCCTATTCCATGCAGTGTAGGAACTGGTGAATGCTTCAAGGAGAAAAGCAGTACAAAAGCTTGGACTGACTTCTCTCGTGATTCAACTATGTTCGGGATCTTGGTCCCTCAAATCTTGGCTGCCTTTATAACTTTGAACTCCCATTATTTTCTTCCAAGGCCACTGAGACTGCCAGAAGCTGAGCACTTTCTGCTCAGTCACTGAGACCTTAAGAATCAGTAAATGTCTTAAAGAGAGTTGAGTAAGTGTCACTCAGTGCACTTCCTGGACTTGGTCCCACAAGGCCTGGCTTCCTTGGCTATCCTCTGATGCCTTCAAACAACTGTTTTGTTTTGTTTACATTTATATTTTATTCAGAAGTTATGGTTTTTCTTAATGACAGGTTTGATAGGGTTGTTTAATAGGTTTATAGATAACAAGCTACTCTGTCAAAGCTAACAGAAGTCATAGTTATTCTCTTATAAAACTTATTACAGAAAGTGACCTTCAGAGGTTAATGATACAGAATTGATAGCTGTCAGCTTGATAGTTTTTTCTTTGTTAGGTAAAGACTTCTCAATTAGAGCAACTCATAGTAGAAATCAAGTGGAAACAGGAAGAAAAACTCCATATGGTGTTTGTGTGTATGTTACTTAAGAGAGGAATGGCCCTTATAAATCTTTAAATTTTAATTAAATTCCTGATGTCTTGTTGCATTAGAAGAATAGTGAGGCCATTGAGGCTGGGATATTTAGGCTACATCAAAGAGACTGCCTTGAAATGTTCTCTGTATAGTGTTATGTGATATTCATGTTTTTCTTTCCTTCAAAGGTACATTGAGCTATTCTCTGCATTTAAACTTCACAGACATAGGAAACGAAAGTTTTCAAATAACTTGAAATGGTTCCTAAAACTGCAGTTTTATTTTGCTTAGAATGGGTAAAGCTAAATTAGTTGGATAAAGTTTATTTTTGTTTACATGGTTTGGAAATGGAAATCTTGGTTACACTGATTATTTTAGAGAAAGTAATATACTGAATGTGACATATTTTCCCTGTGCATTGACATTCTCATTTGAAATAATTTCTCACAAATTAGATTTTAGGACATGACCCTTTAGCTGCCTCTTGGGTACTCTGTGCTCAAAGTCTTTCCCTTGTTCCATTCTCTCAAATTCCCTCATTGATGTAGGACCCAGGCAATTTTCTCACTCAGTCACTGTGGATAACAGCCACCCAGAGATTCTCCTTTTGGACAGTCTCTCAATTCTTTGATTTTTTTGTGGCAATCTAAAAAACAGAGTGAACAACGCAAACCCAAATTTTTAAGGGAAATGGATGTGACTTGGGAGTATATAAGTCTTTGTCATAAAAGCCAAAGCCAAAATCCTCTGAGATTTAAGCCAAAAAGAAAAAAAATCTCTCCTGAGTGAATAAACAGGTCTGAAGTGCTTGCAGTGCTATTTATTCACTAAACACTAAACACTTCACACAGAATAATGCTCTTGTGGCTAGTATATGAAATGGTATGCTAAGTAGATATAGATAAGCTTTCTTTAAGAGCCTATGGATTACAAATCCAAACTGATATAACACTGCAACCTTGATATGCAACTATTACAGAGAAAGTTAAAAACCAAGAGTTTTCATGCAGCAAAGAGTCACTGGTCTGGCCAAAATTTGAAATCTCCAAAATTTTAGGCAATATGTTATGATTTAAACATATGGATTGCTCTTCCACATAATTACTGAACCATGTAATAAGAAACATAAAGTGAAAATTATTTTCCTTTTTAAGACAGAAGATGGAGGAAAACCAACCTTAGTTTCGGAGAGGTTTTACAGTGAATGTGCAGGCTGCCTCGGTGTCACCTGGGAGCTTGACTGACAGATGCTCAAAGGCCCAGCCCCTTCCCTAATGGCAGCCTGTGCTTCACTTTCATACATTTTCTTTGCTGGTACATCTGTGTACCAACGTAGAGGTTATGATTTAATTTTTAATTCAAATGAGATCCCTCTATACATATTATTTTATGATTTGCTTTTTTCATTTATGTATTGTGACTATCCTTCCAGATCAATACACATAAATCTACTTCATGCTTTTTAATACCTTCATGGTAGTCTCTAGTAGGAGTTTATCATAATGTAGTAACTATCTCCCTGATTGATGAACATTCAAATTGGTTTTACATTTTTGGTACTCCAAATGTGGTGGGACAATGTTTTTTTTTTTGTTTTTTTTGAGACAGAGTCTCATTCTGTTGCCCAGGCTAGAGTGCCATGGCATCAGCCTAGCTCACAGCAACCTCAAACTCCTGGGCTCAAGCAATCCTCCTGCCTCAGCCTCCCGAGTAGCTGGGACTACAGGCATGCACCACCATGCCTGGCTAACTTTTTTTCCATATATTTTTAGTTTTCCAGCTAATGTCTTTCTATTTTTAGTAGAGACAGGGTCTCGCTCTTGCTCTTGCTCAGGATGGTCTCAAACTCCTGACCTCAAGCAATCCTCCCACCTCGGCCTCCCAGAGTGCTAGGATTACAGGCATGAGCCACCATGCCTGGCCAGTGGGATAGTATTTTTGAGATATTTGTGCCTGATTTCCCTTCTTCCTACCTCTCGCTATAATCAGGGACCCTACATCAGCCTCAGCAAGGGTGTTAGAAGATGTGAAGCAGAAATAGCTCAGAAGACCTGTTATAGACTGAATGTTTGTGCCCCCCTAAAATCATATGTTGAAGCCCTACCCCCCCAGTGTGGCTGTGTGTGGAGATAGAACCTCTAAGAAGATAATGAAGATTAAATGAGGCCATAAGGGGGGGCCCTAATCCAATAGGATTAGTGTCCTTATAAAATGAGATACCAGAGAGCTTTCTCTTTCCATGTGCGTAGTGAGAAGCCGGTCATCTGCAATCCAGAGAGAGAGTTCTTACCAGAAATCAAATCAATGAGAACCTTGATCTTGGACTTCTAGTCTCCAGAACTATGAGGAAATAAATTTCTGATGTTTAAGCTGCCTCGTCTGTAGTATTTTATTATGACAGCCTGAGCAGACAAGCCCCAGCAGGGAACACAATATGTTATTGTATATAAAATCTCTTGGCCAGAAACAGAAAGTGAGGTTTCCATCAAGATGAGACAAAAATTTCCCAGGTAGAGCTGGCTGGCAGGTCAAAGAACCCAGAGAGAAAGTGGCTGGAATGATATACCTAGACAGATGACACTAGACTCAGACTACTAGAGATATGTGACAACAGAGATGTCCCTTATCTCAATATTTTTTTTCAGCCTACAAAATGTCATATATCTATCTCCTGTCTCTATTGGTCATTCACAGTTTTATGAACAACATTTTACATCCTTTCTCTCTTTATTTTTCATCAACTTTGTATTAGGGATAGCAGGACTTTCACATCTCAGCTGCAGATATTTACTCTCCATTTTCTCTTGAGATATATGTATATATGTTTATAGCCATGCAATTTTCACTTTTAAATGTTATTTTAAGAGATCAACAATTATTTCCTCCATGGATTAAGAAGGTCATCCTGTACTCAGGCTATATAAATATTTTTCTAAATTTTATTCAAATACTTTATAGTTTTATTTGTTATATTGAGATCCCACTGGGATTTATTTATATAGTGAAAAATTGTATTCTAATTTTATTTTCTTCCACATAGAAAGCTAAATTTCTGAACATGAGTTATTGAAGAAATCACTTTCTTCATTGATTTGTAATGCAACTTTTAACAAATAAGTTCTCATATATATTTGTGTCTCTTTCTGGAGTAACATAATTATTTATTGTTCTATTGGTACCATACTTTAAAAAAATTCTTTACCATTATTTTTTCCTCTTTTAAAATTGAGATATATTTTACATTCAATAAAGTCCATTGTTTTAAAAGTATACAATTCAGTTTTTAGTGGATTTAGAAAGTTATGCAAACTATCACCAACTATCTAATTCCAGGACGTATTCATCACCCCAAAAAGAGATCCTATACCCACTAGCAGTTGCTCCCCATTTCTCTTATCCCCCATCCACTGGCAACCAGTAACCTACTTTCTGTCCTTATGAATTTGCCTATTTTGACATTTCTTATAGATGGAGTCTCACAATATGTGGCCTTTTGTGTCTGGCTTCTTTCACTTACCAAAATGTTTTCAAAGTCCATCCATGTTGTAGCATGTATCAGCACTTCATTGCTTTTTGTGGCTGAATAATATTCTACGGTATGGATATACCACTTTTCGTTTATCCATTCGCCAGTTGATAGACACTTAGTTTTTACTTTTTAGCTATTATAAAAATGTTGCTATGAGCATTCATGTACTAGTTTTTGTGTTAACATTCATTTTTCATTCTCTTGGTTATACACCTAGGGCTGGAATTACTGGGTCATACGGCAAGTCTATCTTTTAACTTTTTGAGGAACTACAAAATTGTTTTCCAAAGCAACCACAGCATTTTACATTCCCATCATCTATATATGAGGGTCCCTGTTTAGCCAAATGCTCACCAACACTTGTCATTGTGCATCTTTTTTATACTATCTATCTTAAATATGTATAAAATTATATTTCATCATGGTTTTGATTTTCATTTTCCTAATGATTAATCATACTGAGCATCTTTTATGTGCTTATTGGCTATTTGTACCTGTTCTTTGGAGAAATGTCAATTAAAAGTTAGTTTTATTATTTCAAAGTACGATGGAGATAGAAATGTTTTTGGTTACATGGATCACTTTTGTAATGCTTGAGTCAGGGTTAAAAGTGTGCCTATCACCCAGATAGTCTTCACTGTACCTGTTCAGAAGGTTTTTGCCCATCCCCTCCTCCCCCTCCCCACTGCTTGATTTCCTTTGAGATTTATTTCCCTTTAAGCGCATGTGTGCTCACCAGTTAGTTCCAATTTAATAGTGAGTACATGTGGTGTTTGTTTTTTCCATTCTCTAGATACTTCACTTAGGAGAATGGTCTCCATTTCCACACAAATTGTTGCAAAAGGCATTAAGTCATCTTCCTTCATGGCTGAGTAGAACTCCATGGTATAATCCACTCATGAATTGATGGGCATTTGAGTTGATTCCATATGTTTGCAATTGTGAATTGTGCTGCAATAAGCATTTGAGTGCTGGTGTCTTTTTGATAAAATGACTTCTTTTCCTTTGGGTAGATGCCTAGTAGTGGGGTTGCTGGATCAAATGGTAGGTCTACTTTTAGTTGTTTGAGGTATCTCAATACTACTTTCCACAGAGGTTGTACTAGTTTGCAGTCTTTTGCTGATTCCTTCTCATCTGGAGCAGATGCTGCTAATTTTTGGATTTTCTTTTATTTCGATAGAGATTTTTCCCGTCCTCTCACTTGTACAGGTGCGTCTGTAGCATATGTTGGGTAAGAACCTTTGGCTTTGTTTGTGGGTGCTTTTATGGTGATCTAGGTTTTGGATGGATGCCTTAGTTATAGATATCTTTACCGTGGTGGTTTTCTCAGTTGCTTGTAGGCTGTAGACATGGTGAGCTATGTGATTGGGCATATTCCCTGTCTCTTTTTAATGAAGGAGGATGGAGGTCTTTGAAATCCTTTCTCTTTCCCCAGCCCTGTGGTCTTCTTAACAGTGTAAATTGTAATGGCACACTCAGGTTATTCTCTGAGACAGTAGGTGGTGCTTGTGGGTGAGAATCAACCACCTTGTATAATTGAGTCAATTAATGCTGTGAAGATGTACAAATTGACCTCCCTGTCAGTAGGTGGCACTTGCCAGAAGGAACAAGCTACAATGTTGTTTTTGGGTCCTGTGATTGGCTCTAGTCCCTCAGGAGAAGCTCTTGAAATGTCCCAGGTGGAGGGTGGGGCCCTAGAACTTCCAGGTGAGTCCACATTCTCTGCCACAGCAGAGGTGGGTGGGGGACTATGGCTCAGCAGGGTTGGGTGGGGTGAGCTTGCCCTCAGGCTCCACAAAAGCTGGCAAGGTAGCTGTTTTATCAGGCGCCAAAGGTCTGCTCCCAGCTTCTGGGTAAAGCCTCCAGTGAGGGGCCGAAGTGGCCCCACTCAACCAGAAAGCCTGCTTGTGGAGGTGGGACCATCTGAGACTCACAGTCTGGCAGTCTGGAGTGGGCCTTGCTCCTCTCCACTCTCCCCTGCTCCACGGTCTCCCTCTGCCATCTGCCAGCAGGCAGGAGCTTAAGCCTGCTGGGCTCCCCCATGACAGTGCTTCGGGCCGGGAAGTTCCCAGCCCAGGATCCCAACTTGAGGTGAGAGTACCGCCCTCCTGTGGGGGACGGGGTGCCCCACAAGCACATCAGCTAGAACCCACACTGCACTGCCCCCCTGCCCACATCTGCCCACAAGGGCTCCCTTGCCTCCCAAGACTAATTCACAAATCTCTTGTCCATGTCCCTGAGCAATGTGACCAAGACCTTGGGCTACAGTATCTGGTCTACAGGCCCATCCCTGGGTCCCAGAAGATCAATTCCTGACCATGCCAGGGAGAAGTGCCCTGGTCCCTAGTTGTTCCCAGGGTGCCAAAGCAGGTTTGACGTCCCTCCGCCTCAGAGTGTTCCTTGCTCTGATGGAGCTGCTGAGAAAGCACCACCAGGGGGCGCTGGTGAGCAGAGAGCTCACAGACTGAGCACCCCTCAGTCCAATCAGGACCCCAAGAGAAAAGGTCTAAACCCCACTCTCTGTGGAAGCCTCGGTGTGGTGGCTCTGTTGTCTCTCTCGGCAGCCAGGCGGGGGAGGGAAAGGGGAGGAAAAGAGTCTAGATTTAGGAAATCTAGCACTCTGGTCATCTCCATCCCTCTTTCTGGGGGACAGTCCACCCAGGATGTCTAGGCAATGGAGTCATGCAGATCACCTGGGACCCGCTGGACCACTGTGACTCCTTCACTCTGGACCAGAGATGGGAAATGTCTGTGTGGGAGTGAGCAAGATGAAATCAGAGGAGTTGAAGCTCCCTGGGTAGGACAAGAGCGCATGGTGGGCAGAGAAGCAATATGGTGCCTGCTGTCCCAGCTCAGGTCTATGGTAACGGGAAGTGCCCCAGGGGGCTGGGAGTGTGGTGCTCTGTCCACAAAAAGCTCCCAGCTCACTGATGGCAGCAGCCTCTGGGCTTGTGTGGGCAGAAAGTCTCTCTGGCAGCTCAGAAACCTGCTGACTGTCAGATGTCAGGGAGGGAGAAACAAACCACTCCACCTCCCCTTCTCATTGGACTCGAAGTCTCTCAGGGGTTGATCTCTGCCAATGCCTTAAAGTTTTTTGTCCATTTTTCAAATTGAGCTGTCATTTTGTTGTTGAGTTTTAAGATTTCTTTATATATTCAAGATACTAGGCCTTTATCAGGTATATGATTTGCAAATATTTTCTCCAATTATGTGAATTGTATGTTCACTTTCTTGATAGTATCCTTTCAAAATGCTCTTTTTTCTTTTCAATTTTGATGAACTCCATTTCATCTATTTTCTTTGGTGGTTTGTGCTTTAAATATCACATCTAAGAAATCCTTGCCTAATCTAAGATCACAAGATTTACATCTATGTTTTCTTCTAAGAGTTTATAGTGTCAACTCTTACACTTAAGTCTTTGATCCATTTTGAGTTAAATTTAAATACGGCATGAGGTAAGAGCTTAACTTCTTTTTGCATATGTTATTCAGTTGTCCCAGCACCATTTGTTAGAAAGATCATTCTTTCTCCAATAAATTGTCTTGGAACACTTGTTGAAAATCAGTGGCCCATAAATATATGTGTTTGTTTCTGGACTTTTAATTCTATTCCTTGGTCTACATATCTATCTTTATGCAAGTACTATTCAGTCTTGATTACTATAGCTTTGTATTGTTTGAAATTGGGAAGTGTGAGGTCTCCAATTTTGTTCTTCTCTGTTTGGGCCAGCCATTGTGGTTTTCTTACATTTCCATATGAATTTTAGGGTCAGCTTGCCATTTTTCTTCAAAAAAAAAAATCCACTTGGGATTCTGATAGGATTGCATTGAATCTATAGCTCAGTTTGGGAAGTACTGCCATCTTAACAATATTAAGTCTTCACTTCATTTCATAAATGAAAATGGGTTGTTTTTTCATTTATTTAAGTTTTCTTTCATTTCTAGCAAAGATATTTTGTAATTTTCAATTTCTTTTTATTGCTTTTTGCTAGTTTATAGAAATACAATTGATTTTTGTATTGTAACATTATATTCCAAAACTTTGCTAAACTTATTCATTCTTACAATTTGTATGTGTATGTGTGTGATTTTCTATATACATGATCATGTCATCTGCAAATAGAAACAGTTTTAATTTTTTATTTCCAGTCTGGATACCTTTTATTTCTTTTTCTTGCTTAATTGCCTTAGCTAGAACCTCCTGTACAAAGTTTGATTGAAGAGACAGAAGTGGGAATCCTTGCCTTGTTTCTGATCTAAGAAGAAATGTTTTATTTATTCTTTCACCATCAAATGTAATATTACCCTTGTATAATACATGTTTTGACTGTAGACACTTTAATATTTGTTAGAGGAAATCCTCATCAACAATTTTTTGAGATTTTTAAGATATGTGTCCACATTTATTTTTCCACATGAAGTTTAAAATGAGCATATGATCTGCAAAAATGTGAGGGATTTGGGTTGCATTAAATACTTATCTCAGTGTGGTAAGAATACACATTTTCATGGCATTAGGGCTGATCACGCAGGACTATGGTACATATTCCAGCCTTTTATGTTCTTGATCACCAGTTTTGTACTTTTCATCATACAGGTCTTTTAACTTTACTAAAGTTATTCACAGACTATATTTTCTTGTTTCGAGAATACAAGGTTTTAAAAATGCATAGTCAATGTATGGAGTTGCCTGTTTCTTACCCTCTGCTTGGTCTTGACCAAACCTTCATCAGGTTTCTCTCCTTCCTATGGACTCTTCTTACTCCCCAAGCCTGAGAAAGAACAAGAAAGTGGAAAGTGCCCCATTTCTCCTCTTCTCCTAGAAACAGGGTGACCACAGTGAGACCTTTCTGCTGTGAGACCCCACTGGACATTTCCCTTTGCTAGTCCAACTTTGCCTCCAAATGTTCTACTTATCTCTTCCTTCTCCTCCTTTACCCAAGAACACAAAAAGCTTTTCTGGTCGACTCCGAGATTGGAGCATTCTTCCTACTATAAATAGTCTTTCTTTCTAGTTAAAGTCTCTCTGGTGTAAATAAAATCTTTGCTCCACCTATCATACTGAAACTTTCATTTAGGTTAATGTATCTTTTAATTGAGTTTTTTGTGTTTTCTCAGTTTATAATCAAATTATCTTCAAATAATTAGAATTTGTCCCTTTTTTTCAGTATTTATACTACTTATTTCTCTTTCTTGTCTTGTATTAGTAAAAACTGCCAAAAACGTTGTCAAATAATAGTGCTCTTAGCAGGTATTGCATCTGTTTCTCAATATGATGGAAAAGCCTATTATAATATTCAATTTAATATATTAGTTGAGGTTAGGTTTAAATAGTGTTGAGTTTAATTGTGTTTAAGAAAATTTTTTCCTTTCCTATTTTACCTAGAGTTTTTTCATCTTAAACAAAAATGACTACAATTATATCAGTCTGTTTTGATAAAATGTTTTAATAATTTCATATTTTCCAACAAGCTGTTAACATAATTTTTATTGCTAGAATCCTAATTATAAAACTTTCTAGTATATCTGAAATAATATTTATGTGTTTTTAATATACCCCTGAATTTTGTTTGCAAAAAATTTATATGGAATTTTTCCATATTTATAAGTAAAACCGGCCTGTAATTTTCATTTTTTAATATTCCATCTTTATCAGATTTTGGTACAAGATATCTGTACCTTGAAAACTAGATAAAACATGTTATAATACCATGTTTTAAAATCTTTTCCAATCATTTTATGCATTGGTCTGCCAAGAAAAAGAACTTAAGAGACCATGGTAGCAGTGTCCAAATTGTATAAGGTCCATTTCAGGAGAGGAATTAAATCCTGAGGGTCCATTTTCTCCATGTCCTTTAAATCAGGGGTCCCCAACCTATGGTGAGTTGTATAATTATTTCATTATATATTACAATGTAATAATAATAGAAATAAAATGCACAATAAATGTAATACACTTGAATCACCCCGAAACCATCCCCCCTCACCCTGCTCCATGGAAAAACTGTCTTCCATGAAAACGGTCTCTGGTGCCAAGAAGGTTGGGGACCACTGCTTTAAATAACATCCTTCCTAAATTCAGGGCCTGGCTTTCCTACTAGCTCCAGACTAAAGCACCCACGCTCATTATTCTTCTATTTCAGCTTTTTCCCCAGCATTACATTACTAGATTGTACTACATTGTTCTTCACATATGTGTATCATCTCCCAAAAGAGATTACTGTCATCATAATTGTATTTTCAAGGCATCATTGCTTCCAAAGTATTGTCACCATATGTCCTCTAAATGCTTTGCTGAATTGAAATGAATTATACACAAAAAATTATATTTCATATTCTATTAATATCAGACCACCTTTCCAGGAAGTATTTTATTACCATCCTAGTTAGTTCTTCTAATATCATTTTTCAAATGTATCTAATGGCACATATTACACTGTTCTGTAATGAAAAGTATGTGTGTCTGTCTCCCCCATGCAGGGATGAAGGCCAAGGCTTGTTTATTGTTGGATCATCGCGATGCAGGGCAGCACCTGATTCACAATGGGGCCACAATAAATGACACTTATGTGAATAAATACATTGTGTCTGCATACCTCTGTAGTCAGTTAACTCATCAACATTCATTAATAAATTCAAAAAAGCTGGTGTGTTTGAATACAAAGGAAATCGTTTACTTGAACTGGCACCCTGAGTGCCACAGTGGAGATTCCACCAGAGCATTGTTCACCTTCAGCAAAACACCCTGACCTCCTTAGTGAGACGTACATCAGCTAAGTCAGAGCAGCATCCATGTCAACATTCCAGGAAGATTAGGTTTGTTGACTTCTCATAAAAAAGTGTTTGAATATAAACAAATTAAGAGTAGGCTTGATTTTGTTTTAGAATCTCCATGAATAGCATATTGTTCTACTTTTACAAATACACCTGCCAACCATCACTTGAAATGTGCTTCAGTGGCTAAATAAAACAAGTTTAAAAGACATGTATAATGCAGACACACTTGCTTTTTCCAAATTGGAAATGTTATCATATTATTTTATCATCTAATCTTCAAATGCTAAGTGATAATTAGAGTCCACATAGCTTTGTCATAACAAATGCTAATTCCAGTGACAATTCTGAGGCCTCTGTTCTTTAAAAAGGGGAATCATTCTTAAAAATAGAATCTTAATTCATTTTAAGGAGTAGTTAAACTTGTATTTCTCTGTAGAATGCCTTACAAGGTGTGAATAAAGTATTTTTAGGCGTCAAGGAAAAAAATTAAAAGCCACAATGGATAAAAAGATTCTTGCTTTTGCAAAAGACAGCAAAAGCTGTATGGATAGAAAAAGGTAACTGTTTCCCTGAACTAAACACCACAATACGAGGCCACACGCTCTCCCTCCCTGGAAATAGCCTTACACAGGATGGATTCCTGTTTCTCTGATATCTCCGCAGCGGGGAAGGCCTGCAGAAATCTGGGGATGCTATTAGCTATTTGTCATATGAAACATATGGGGCTCTAAGTATATTATGCCTGATAAGACCCTAAAAGTGCACAGAAAACACAAGATCCCCGTGTCCGAAAGTGTAAAGTCATCTCATGTCCTTATTTCCCTTCTTATACATCTTAAACTCCATCCATGGCAAGCAGTGAAATCACTCCCTTGCAGGCACTTTCATCGTCCAGGCCCCTCCCCTGTTGTCCTGTTCTCTGAGCTAAACCACCATCTGCCTCTTCCAGGCACCCACACTGCCCCCCACCCTCCGCCCCTGGACGTGGCTGGAGAGAAAACCACAGCCTTGTTGCAGGTTCACTTTCAACTTGGGACCGCTGGCCCTGGAAGCTGCCTTCCGGCTGCCAGGAAAATACACTAACTCTTTTTTGTCCACTCTTTTCCTCCCCTATTTCATACCTTATTCTCTTTGTGAGAGACATCTCACTCTCCGCTAATAGCTGCTGCTACCTATGTCACCAAGAAAAAGTCTCCCATCACGTCCCACCTCCTGCCTCTGTGCTCCCCGCCTTCTGTCCCTGCACTGGGGCCTTGCTCCCCTGGCTGGCTTTGGCAATGCTCCCCCTTTCTGCTACATCAGCCCTTTTCCCCTCCCTAGTCTGATTTTTTTTTTTTGATCACTCCACAAATACACTATTATTTTTCCCAACTTCAAAAATTAATCCTCTTGGTCCCATTTCACCTCCTGCTGATATTCCATCTCTCTCCTTCCCTACACAGCGAAAGTCCTCAAAAGAGTTACCTGTATTTGCTGTCCCTGACTTATGGCCCCCATATGCTTCTGACCCCACTCCTGTCAGGCGTCCCCACCACCACTTTAGATGCCAGGTCTGGTCACCAGTGCTGAATTCTCAGCCCTCACCTTATTTGGCCTAAGAACATTTGAGACCCTCAGTGACCCCCTGGACTTTCTCCTACAGCAGTGGCTGCCACTTCCCAGTGTTGTGTTGGCCTCTCATTCTCTCTCTGACCCCTCAACGCCGAGTGCTCCAGGCCTCACTCCTTGAACCTCTTCTGTTTTCTGTCTATACTCATGGGACCTCATTCTAGTAGCATGACTTTAAATCCCACCATATGCTAAGGCTCCCTAATTTCTATGACTATCCTGAAGTCCTTCCTTGAACTCTAGGCTTCTACAGCCAACTGTCTACACAGCTCTACTTGGGTACTTTTTGAGCATCTCAAATGCAACATGTCCAATATTAACTCTTAATTTCTCCCCCAAATCTGCTCTCCTATGGTTTTCTCCATTTGTGATAATCATATTATTCCTAGTGCCCAGGCAAAATATTTTGAAATCATCCTTGATTCTTTGCTTTCTCTTACACCCCTCATTCAATTCTTCTGAAAATTCTGTTAGCTCCACCTTTGAATAGATCTAAAATCCTACCACTTTTCACCATCTTTTCTGCTACTACCTTGGTCCAAGCCACCATCATCTCTCACCTGGATTATTGTTTAGATAACCCCAAGGACGGGATTATCAAATTAGGCCACCAAATCAAAAGTATTATTAATAATTTCAAGGGAGCAGGTAAGAGAGATATCCTAGAGATCTCTCTCTGAATCATGTCATGATTACTTGAGATTCAGCGGCCCTTCCTTCTCTCCTCAGAAGCACTTTAACTCTACTCCAGGGAAGCAGATAAGGTTTTAAGTGAGGTCTTCAGTAACCTGATTTTCACAGATGGAAGGATTTTGATCATGAAAAATAGCATACATAACATATTTCAGGGAGGCCATGCCCCATAAATCCATGAATGCCAGGTTTGTTTACCACAAGCAGTGCTAGAAACCTGGTACATCTGGCGAAAGCACCCCAAACACAAGGACAGTCCTGCTAGCACAAACTACGTAGCTTTCTGGCCAGGAGGCCTGCCGTTATTGTTTATAAAGAGAATAGACTGGGACATTGCCTTCTCTCTTTTCCAGGAGTGTGGCCCACAATTCTCACCCACATAAAAGGGGCAAGTGAATTACAGACTTCTCCTTTTGTATAAGTAAGATCTACTTATTTCCTGATAGTAATAATCTTTTCAATAAATTGATTTTCCTGTTCTTATCCTAGCGCTGATTCAGTCTATTCTGAAGCAGCAACCAAATTGATCTTTTTAGAAAGTAAGGCAGATCAGGTCAGTTCTTTGCCAAAAGCCTTCCTCTGGCCAGACCTGCTTCTGCCTCAGGACCTAGCACTTGCCTTCCTTTCGGGTTGTATCACCTCCTCCGGATACACTCTGAGCTCGCTTCCTCACCAACTTCAGGTTGTTCCTGAAATGACACTTCCCCGGCCACCCTATCAAAAATGCAATTTCCTGAAAATAACCACACTGCATATCTCTTTGTAGTTTTGATATTAGAACTTAACACTGTCCAACATGCCATGTCATTTTTATCATTTTTATTTTCTGTCATCCCCATGGGAATACAGGCTTCATGTGGTCAGTACTCTTTTTTTTTCTTTTTCTTTCTTTTCTTTTTTTTTTCCGGTCTGTCTTAATCACTTGTTACATACTCAGAACCCACCTAGAAATATGCCTGTCATGCTGGCATGCAGTAGGAATTCAACAGACATTTGTTGAATGAATGAGTGCATTTTCCCATTCTCATTCTTCATTTCCTTTAAACGTGTGGGTTTTTGAAAAGCCTTATCCTTAATAAGATTACCTATACTAGCTTAATCATGTTATTGCTTATTTGCTCACAGAAACAGCTCTTGGTTTATTCTTAAATTCTTTTTTGTTTGTTTTCCAATGTATTGCTTTCTATTTTTAGTTTTTTCCTTTTTTTCAGATCTATGTTTCTTAATTTTTGAGACTAAAAATTAATTTATTGCCATCTCTTTTTAGGTCATATTTTATTATATACATGTTATACATATTCACTACAATATACCCATTGCTGTGAACTTAACTTTACCTATAGCCTTTTAGGTTTTATGCATGGTGTTTATTTATTATTCTGCAATTTTACTTTTTATTTGCCTTTTATCCAAGAGTTAGAAGAGCATGACAAAATTTCTAGCTTTTAGAAAACTTCTTATTTTTCTGTCATTAATATCATACAAACAAAGGCAAGCGGCCAGAGAACACACATACTGGCCAGTACTGAGAAGACCTCATGGAGACAGGAGCAGAAACAGGGATGCAAGGGTCCCCTTTCCCACTGCATTCTAGGGCCCTATCACACAGAGATTTAGAAGGTCTGGACTTTGAGCAAATGACCCAATCCTCAGATCTGGGGCTTCTAAGCATCATGATTAGGGAAGCACCGGCCTCTCCCCTAGTGTGGCTGGGAACCAGGACACACTAGCAATACAAAGTGGCAGAACCTTGGCTCTAGACCTGCCCTGCCAATTCAGCATTTAAGTTTGGGGGAATCACCAGCCTTGTTCCTGGCATGATTAGGGGCTGGGGTCCAAGCCTTTGGTTTGTAGCTGTATAACATTCAAGAATGAGAACATGAGCATTCATGGTTAGGGAAACACCAGCCTGTCTCCTGGCATGATTGAGGTCAGGCTTCCAAACTTGTGATTGTCCAGAATTGACTGCCTAGGCACTGGGCTAAATCTGGATTCCATGGATCTTTTCAGAAGGCCAATCCCTTTTCTGGAATGTTAGGCCATAAGAAATACGTCTCAGACAACTTAAACCTTACATCTCAATTTGTAATTCAATATCAGTAATTCAAATTTTTTTTCCTGGATTTTCTTCCTCTCTTTGTAGTTTACTTAGGTTCCTTTGGGGCCTATATATAGTTGTTTTGTTAAAATTAAATGACATTTGAAAAGGAAGTTAATTCTCTAATTTCAGTATAAAGTTGGACGGATATGTGTGTGTGGTCAACCTTAATAATTATGCTATCAGGATTAATAGCCTTATTTATTTTTTAACTAACTTAATCTTTTATGGGATAAAAGAAGTGAACTAAATATTCTATGATTTTTTTTCTGTGTATATTTTCTGCAGTTTTGCACTTTTAAATGCTTTGTTATTTAGTAGGAAGAAAATAAATGAACATTAGGTATTAATTTAGGTTTGTACATGTTATTTTAAGCATGCCTGTTAGGAATTATTTATTTATTTTTTTACCTGATTTATTTTATTTTATTATTTTTTATTTATTTATTTATTTATTTTTTATTATAGCTTATTATGGGGGTACAACC